>CM060891.1:85322500-86522500 GCA_030762935.1 Hymenopus coronatus
TAAAATCACCGGCTACAATCACATGTACATTGGAATTATACTTGTGATATACTAAGTTTAAAACTTCATAAAATCTACTAAAAAGTACAATTTGAGCCCTTTTACTATCAGGCTTTATATCAACTGTTACGCACAATAAGTTGCAGGAAGCAATAAAAGTAGAACATATTTCAAACACAAAATCTGAACATGTGTCATTGGTGAGAGTGTTTTTCAATCCACAAAGTTCATCTTTAATAAAACTAGCAGAACCACCATGACTACCCTTTGATCCACAGTAACTATCAGACAAATAATAACCAGGTACTTTAATTAGGTTGATCTCATCATAAGTTAAGCAATGCTCTGTAATACAGACAATATCTACTTGCAACTGATTCAGTAAAATTAACAAATAATCAATTTTGTTGGAAATGCACTGAGCATTCCACTATAGCATATTAATTCCATTATCACAAACGGATTTAAAAGTAGACCAATTTGCATAACAAGTTATTAGGTCCCTTCCAATGGGGCGGGTCTCTTCTGAAAAAACTTAGTAACTAATGTACCAAGAGGTCAGACTGCAATGTCCATTGCTTTATCTAAATTACTTGCGTCAATAGTAACCTTGAAAGATGCATATGAATCAGGGTATTTAGAGAAAGTCATGTGAATGGAACATATAAGATATTTTGGAATTGGGACTTGAACCATTTTTGTAAAAAAAAATGTGAATGGCGTGTTATTTATGGACGCTCTTTAACTGTTGTGATCCTCAGCGTCCCATTCTATACTGGGCGTGAAAGGCCGCTAAATTTTGCTCAGAGGTCTCTCAATCAGGCTTGAGGTTCTTTTACGTGCCGTAAATATACGACACGGGACCCACGGCTTTACTTCCCTTCCGAAGGAAGCCATGCTAAGGATTTTTACGCCCTAAAAAATCCACCATCCTCCGCCGAGTTTAAACCCGCGACCTTGGGTATATGAAGTTAGCATGGTAACCACTACACCATCATTTTTGGAGGTGAGCCATACAGAACAATAAATGAAATGGGTGACGTGGTGTTCTTATGTGTCTGAGCTACATAGAACTGAAAGTTATCCGACATTGTCTTCTCGGGATTAAAGAAAATCCCGTACAAACCTTATCCGAGTAACTCGCTCTAACCGAGATTTTAATTCGGGACATCTTGTGAGGCAGTCTTGCTACCACTACACCACTGAGGCGGTCTTGAAGCATTTTGTGGCTATTTATAAAAAAATTGTGTATCGCTTATCATTTTCGTTTTATAAATATAGCTTTTTATTACTTTCTCTATACGAACTATGTACATAGTGTATAGAGAAGGTATTGCATTGCACTCAAAAATCCGATACCGAGATTTCAACGGAAATACATGTTTTGAGACTCCCTGAATATAAAAAAAGCATTTTTAGAAAAATGTCCGTACATGTGTCTGTCTGTGTGTATGTGTGTGTGTCTATGGGCAACATAGCTCAAAAACGAAAAGACCGTTAAAGTTCAAACTTGGTATTTAAGTTTAGTATTTTACAAGGATGCGACACGAAGATTTCCAAGAAAATCCTCACACCCCCAAGTACCCTTTACATGGAACTTTTCGAAAATTTTGGTTTTCTAAAAATGGCTCTAAAGATTTTGATTAAAATATCGTATATTAAATATATTTATCTGACAAATAATATGTATATCTTGAATTTTCTGGGAATAGCCTCTGAAGACTACTTTATTCTGGATGAATTTTACGGAATTGTGTATAGCTAATAAACCGTAAGAGATGGGAGAAAACTTACTGCACAGAAAATGTAGCTCACAATAAAACACACAATTTATGAGATATACATTTTTTTCGTGGAGTTGATCATTTTTAAGATAGTCCTGGTTTTTCGTTTTAGCTTTGAAAAACTTATACTTTTCTCATACAGGAATTTCTTAACTCCTGTCCATACAAACAAAGGAATTTCAGTTACATAGCAACCAGCATTTGGCTATCATTTTAACCTATGGAAATCCCTCATTTCGCTTCTACTTACAAGGAAGCAAGTAATAAGACTATTTCTGCTAATAAGCATGAAGTAAATAGAAGCATAAGCTTTTTAACTGCAATTTGTTGCAGAGATGTGGAGAAATTCATGTGAATGGAACACCACAGATTTTTTTATAATAAACTGCGACTGCACTATTCTCCATATATTCATAAATTTATTTATTTATTTATTACTTTCTCTATTCGTACACACCGTGAAATCTCGGTATGGAATTTTTGGGTACTGTATTGCCCCCAAAAATTCCATACCGAGATTTCACCGGAAATATATGTTTTGAGACCTCCTGAATCCAGAAAAAGTATTTTTAGAAAAATGTCCGTTTGTGTGTCTGTCTGATTGTCTATGTGTGTGTGTGTGTGTGTGTGTGTGTGTGACTGCGGGCAGCATAGTTCAAAAATCAAAAGACCGTTAAAAACCAAACTTGGTATTTAAGTTTGGTATCTTCCAAGGATGCAACACGTAGTTTTTCAAGAAGATCCCCCCACCCCAAACTACCTTTTATATGGAAAAAAATTCGAAAGTTGTGATTTTCTTAAAAATGGGTCTAACGATTTTGATTAAAATCTCGTACATTTAAAATATTTACTTGACGAATAAAATATATATTTTGAATTTTCTTTGAAGACTACTTTATTCTGGAAGAATTTTACGGATTTTTGCATAATTGCTAAACCGTAAGAGATGGTCAGAAAGTTACCACACAGAAAATGTAGAGCACATTAAAGCAAAGAATTTATGTTTCATACATTTTTTCGTGGAGTTGATCGTTTTCAAGATATTCCTTGTTTTTAGTTTCAGCTTTAGAAACTTATGCATTTCTCAAACAGGAATTTGTCAACTCCTGTCCACACAAACAAAGGAACTTCAGTCACATAGCAAATAGCTTTTCACTATCATTTAAACTATGGTACTCCCTTATTTCGCTTCTACTTACAGAGGAGCAAAATCTCAAAATCTTCGTGTCGCATCCCTGGAAGATACTAAACTTAAATACCAAGTTTGGTATTTTACCTACTTTTCGTTTTTGAGTTATCATGTTCACAGACACACGGACACACGAACACACGGACTCACGGACACACACACACACACAAGAACCTTTTTCTGAAAATGCCTTTTTTAGATAAAGGGGACCCTAAAACTTATACTTCCGGTGAAATCCAATACCTTCTGTATACACTATGTACATAGTGCGTATAGAGAAAGTAAAAAGCTGACGTGTTCTATTCACATGACTTGCTTTACACCTCTGCAATAAATTATTTTTAAAACGTTTATTGTTCTATTTGCCACAATGAAGCGGAAAAATGGGAAGCTACTTAAATTACATTTATGATTAAAAAGGTTAGGAACACCGGATCAAAGGAATCTAAGCAATCATCAGAAATGAGAGCACGTTTACCTTAACTTCTCTTTAATATAAAGGCTATTAATTATAACAAAAATATCAAATAGAAAATCTAGGCATAGCATAGCAATCGTTTAGTATATGTATATATACAAATTTTAAGAATTTCACCTTAAGTAAGCATTTTACTGTAATATGAAAAATACTCAACAATTGATCATATTAAACTTCATCATGGAGCCATTCAAATATTAAATGTAGATTTTCCTTTGAACTTTAACTAAAAAAATCTGATGCGTTCCATTCACATGACTTTCTGTACATCTCTGCAACAAATTATTGTTAAAACGTTTATTGTTCTATTTACTTAATGCTAACTGAAAAAATCTGATGTGTTCCATTCACATGACTTTGTCTACTTCTGTTTAAAATTAATGTAAATAAGCTTATTCTTCTACTTACTTCATGCTAATCGAGAAAAAATTAGCCGAAATAGTCTTACTATTTGCTTCCTTGTGATTAGAAGCTAAATATGGGAGTATCATTGGTTAAAGTGAAAGCCAAAAGCTGGTTGCTATGTGACTGAAGTTCCTTTGTATGGATACGAGTTGACAAATTCCTGTATGAGAAAAGTATAAGTTTTTCAAAGCTAAAACAAAAAACAAGGAATATCTAAAAAACGATCAACTTCTCGAAAAAAGTTTATATAACATAAATTGCCTGTTTTAATGTGCTCTATATTTTTGTGTTTAGCAGTTAGGCGAAATTCCTCCAGAAAAAAGTAGTCTTCAGAGGCTATTCCCAGAAAATTAAAGATATGCATACTATTTGTCAGGTAAATATCTTTAATATACGATATTTTAATCAAAATCGTTACAGCCATTTTTGAGAAAATCTAAATTTTCGAAAAAAGTTCCATGTAAAAGGTAGTCGGGGGTAGGGGGATTTTCTTGAAAATCTTCGTGTCGCATCCTTGGAAGATACCAAACTTAAATACCAAGTTTGGTATTTTAGCGACTTTTCGTTTTTGAGTTATCGTGTTCACAGACACACGGGCACACACATGGACCTTTTTCTGAAAATGCTTTTTTACTTTCTCCATACGCACTATGTACATAGTTTATAGAGAAAGTATTGTACTCCACCAAAAAATTCGATACCGAGATTTCACCGCAAATATATGTTTTAGGGTCCCCAATATCCAAAAAAAGCATTTTCATAAAAAGGTCCGTGTGTGTGTGTGTGTGTCCGTGTGTCCGTGTGTCTGTGAACACGATAACTCAGAAACGAAAAGTCGGTAAAATACCAAACTTGGTATTTAAGTTTAGTATCTTCCAGGGATGCGATAGGAAGATTTTGAGAAAAATCCCCCACCCCCAACTACCCTTTACATGGAACTGTTTTCGAAAATTAGCTAACGATTTTGATTAAAATTTTGTATATTAATAATATTTCCCTGACAAATAAAATGTATATCTTGAATTTTCTGGGAATAGCCTCTGAAGAGTAGTTTATTCTGAATGAATTTTACTAAATTTTGAATAACTGCTAAACCGTAAGAGATGGACAAAAACTTACTGCACAAAAAATGTAGAGCACATTAAAACACACAATTTGTTATATACATTTTTTTCATGGAGTTCGTCGTTTTTGTGACATTCCTTATTTTTGGTTGCTGCTATGAAAAACGTATACTTTTCTCATACACGAACTTGTCAACTCCTATCCATATAGACAAAGGAACTTCATTGACATAGCAACCAGCTTTTGACTATCACTTTAACCTACAGTTGTCCCTTATTTCGCTTCTACTTACAAGGAAGCGAGTAATTAGAATATTTCTGCTATTTTTTTTTTCTGATTAGCATAAAGTAAATAAAAGTATAAGCTTTTTAAGAATAATTTGTTGCAGGGATATGGAGAAAGTCATGTGAATGGTACACATCAGATTTTTTTGGATACGGGGGACCCTAATACATATATTTCCGGTGAAATCTCGGTATCGAATTTTTGGGTGGAGTGCAATACCTTCTCTATATGCATGTAAATAGTACGTAGAGAAAGTAAAAAAATCTGATGTGTACAATTCACATGACTTTCTCTATATCCCTGCAACAAATTATTCTTAAAAAGCTTATGCTTCTATTTACTTCATGCTAATCTAGAAAAATAAACAGAAGTAGTCTTATTACTTTCTTCCTTGTAAGCGACGGTCAAAAGCTGGTTACTAGGTGACTGAAGTTCCTTTGTATGGACATGAGTTGACAAATTCCTGTATGAGAAATGTTAATATTTTCGACCCTGAAAACAAAAACAAGGAATATCTAAAAAAAATGTATATAACATAAATTGAGTGTTTTAATGTGCTCTACATTTTTTGTGCGGTAAGTTTTTATCTATCTCTTACGGTTTAGCAGTTATACAAAATTCCGGAAAATTCACTCACAATAAAGTAGTCTTAAGAGGCTATTCCCAGAAAATTCAAGATATACGTTTTATTTGGCGAGTAAATATCTTTAATATACGATAGTTTAATCAAAATCGGTAGATCCATTTTTTAGAAAATCAAAATTTTCGAAAAAAGTTCCATGTAAAGGGTAGTTTCGGGTGGGGGGACTTTTCTCAAAATCTTCGTGTCGCATCCCTGGAAGATTCTAAACTTAAATACCAAGTTTGGTATTTTACCAACTTTTCGTTTTTGAGTTATCGTGTTCACAAGCACACGGACACACGGACACACAAACACGGACCTTTTTCAGAAAATACTTTTTTTTAAATAAAGGGGACCATAAAACATACATTTCCGGTGAAATCTCGGTATCGATTTTTTTGGTGGAGTGCAATACCTTCTCTATACACTATGTACATAGTTCGCATAGAGAAAGCAAAAATACAGAAATGAGGTGTGTTTTTATACCAGTCCAGCTGTCAGGTGTTCAGCTGATACGTTCAGCTTTAATCAGTCCCTTGAAAAGCAATTTGAATAACTGAAATGCAATCACGACTACCGAAGCTCACGTAATTAACTTTTTGTGTCGTCAATAGCGATACAGAATTAGAACATACGATCAGCTGAACCAGATAGCTGGGCGGTTTTAAATATACAGCTTTAGTAACTACTGGTGAGCATTTGAAGTTCAATTCCCGACCGCTACGTTCCGCTGCGATCGCTTCGTTGCCGTTGAAAATAGGGTTGCACTTTTATTAGTTTCCAATTCTGTGTCTGCTGCCGCCTTTGTGAATTATGACTTCACCTGAAGGGGAAGATGACGTCTTGCCATGCAAGGATCACAATCATCATAACATAACCCCTACATTAAAAACATAGAGATAGGAAATAGCATTTATTGTGTACCAAAAACAAACAAACAAATAAAAAAACACGCACATTATAGTGGCACATATTTTACAACGCCAGAACCACTTTAGTGAAATATAATAATAATAATAATAATAATAATAATAATTATATATATTTATTATATATATAAATTTGCGCAGTATTATAAGAATTCTTTTTTTTTTTTTTGAAATCGAAATGATGTGTATCCATATAAGGTCACGTCAGTACTTAAATTTTGCTAATTTACACATCGTGTATTTACATCCAGTCGTAGCAGAATTTTGATCGTCTTAAATCTGCGATATCTACAAATAAAGAAACACGAAAGCAGAGTTGGATGCTGATTAGGCAATGTCTTAACAGTGTTAAAATGCATCATACGTGAAGAGTAAATTCGTAGCATTTAAGTCTAGAAAACTAAACTATTTACAGCCTAGAGGTAATACTCTAATAATAGTTGAAATAACAGTTCATCAAAACGTTGAATACTTTTGGGGAAAAAAAATTCTCGTGAACAAATTTCCCTTAATTGTGTACAATTATTATTATTATTATTATTATTATTATTATTATTATGAGATTTATTTGAACTGTATGAGTAAATGCTAATACCCAAGTCCAGATACCACCGCATTAGCCCCATCTTAAATGGTCATTGACCGTTGATGTCTCTTTTTCTGTCATCCTGAAAATGGGTCTTCATTTATCCTAGAAAAGGTCCCTCTTCCATGAGGTGTTACTCCTCTATCACTCCCCTCTTTGTCCTGGCTTGTGACAGACAGGTTTTGTATACCCAAATCATTTGGCCCTAGTTGGTGGGAGAAAGACGGGAAGAAACTATAATTAAGCTTTGTAAAATAGTAGTTATACCCATCTTGCTATACGGAAGTGAATGCTAGACATTAACCAAAGATCGAATGAGAAGAATAGAGTCAACAAAGTGGCATTTCTTAGAACTATAAGCGGAACTTCTAGACCACATTAGAAATGAAGAAATTAGGAAGCAATTAAAACTATTGAGTATGAAATTATTAAACAGTACAGAGAAAAATGGATAAATCATATATTAAAAATCTGATGTGTTCCATTCACATGACTTTCTCTACGTCTCTGAAACAGATTATTGTTAAAAAGCTTATGCTTTTATTTACCTCATGATAATCAAGAAAAAATTAGTAGAAATAGTCTTATTACTTGCTTCCTTGTAAGTAGAAGCGAAATAAGGGAGTACCACAGGTTAAAGTGATAGTCAATAGCTAGTTGTTATGTGACTGAAGTTCCTTTGTTTGTGTGGACAAGAGTTGACAAATCCCTGTATGAGAAAAGTACAAGTTTTTCAAAGCTGAAATCAATAGCAAGGAATATCTCAAAAACGAGCAACTCCACGAAAAAAAATGTATATTACATAAATTGTGTGTCTTAACGTGCTCTACATTTTTGCTATTGGTAGTTTTTGGTCCATCTCTTACGGTTTAGTAGTTATGCAAATTTCCGTAAAAATTATCCAGAATAAAGTAGTCTTCAGAGGCTATTCCCAGAAAATTCAAGATATAAATTTTGTTTGTCAGGTAAATAACTTTAATATACGATATTTTAACCAAAATCGTAAGAGCCATTTTGGAGAAAATCGAAATTTTCGAAAAAAGTTCCATGAAAAGGGTAGTTTGACTTGGGGGAATTTTTCTCAAAATCTTCGTGTCACATCCCTGGAAGATATTAAACTTAAATACCAAATTAGGTATTTTACAGATTTTTCATTTTTGAGTTATCGAGTTCACAGACACACGGACACACTGACCAACACGGATCTTTTTCTGAAAATGTTTTTTTTTGGATACACCGGATACTTGCTCTATACAGTATGTACATAGTACGTGTTGAGAAATTAAAAATGCCCGAAGGAAGAATAACCAGAATCATTTTAACTACAGGTAAGGCAAAAGGGCAAAGTAAGGATGGAGGACCACTATGAAGATATATTGAGCAATCTCTAAAAGCCGGAACTGATTGAAAAGTCTTATAATTGCTATTATTATTATTATTATTATTATTATTATTATTATTATTATTATTATTATTATTATTTGTAGCTCAGGCACTTGACTTAAGGCCATGTGCCATCTTAATTCCCAGTTCTGTAAAATATGAATCGTTACTTAATGTTCCAGATTTAAGTAGAATCTCTTAATGCGAGAAACACGAAACAAAATTTCTGATGATATGTCATTAAGAGTTTTCACTTTTGATTATGAACAACTCTAAACATTAAGCTCAACGTTCTATTTCATGTATTAAATAATTAGGGACTGCTGCATCTCCCGAAACAATACTACACAGGGTGTTAGAGGAGCGGAAGAGTGGATGCGGATTAACCCTTAGTTGCCTGCATTAGTATATTACATATGCCGTTTTTCCTTTAATTCAAGTTTTAAACTGGAGTTCTAGTACAAATATATGAGAATAAACGTATAAAATCATTATATAAAATAATAGAAAAAATAATAGAAATGAAAGTATATACCCTTTATTAATCTATTTATTCCCAATTAAAAGTTTAAATTCTTCTCAACCAGTTGTCATAACCTGCCAAAGGCACTTCCAAAAAAGTGATTCAAATGGCCATGAGTGTTAGCTGATAGGTAATGTACTGGGCACCTATTCAAAGGCAAGTGCTGCAAGTTCAAATACCAGTGACTGTGGTAGAGGATGGGGAGAGCTCAAGTAAAATAATCGGTGTGATGCTTGGAAGCTAATGGGGCTACATTTGACTGTAGTTATGTGAGTTTTACTCTTTTGTTTATATAAAATTTCATTGCAATGTTAGGGAAAAAACTGTACATATTTTACATATAAAACAGTCTGATTACTTGTTTATGGTTGAAGGTTAGTTTAACATGAAATTTACCCTAGAGTGCAACCCTATTTGTATAGTTACGCTTTAAACAAGCGAAACTTATAGGTACCGACAGGCAACAAAGGGTTAAGTTGTTCCAGTCAAAATTTGATCCGAGAAACTGCGTGAACCTTAGAGCCAGACGAAACAAAAACGTTCAAGTGCATCCTTTAAAACGCACGTCATTTGTAAAGATAGCCAAAGGGGGAAAAGACAGGAAAAAAGCACATTATCAAGGATTGAAGAAGAGGGGGCAATGTTTGTAATTATTCTGCCGCTAGCGGGTGCAGCAAAAAAATATGAGATTTGTTTGCGAGAAATATTGCTGAAATCATCGGTCAGTGAATTGAATCTGCTGTATCACATTGCATGATGAGAACAGAAATTTAAATAGCCGCACATCGCCAAGTCAGAGCTATTGTTATATAAGAATGTATTCGTATAATTACTACTTGAAATATGCACAATTGGTGATTGCTTAATACATAAACAATTCAAAACACATACCAACGTATCTGCTTGCGTTATGTAAGAAACATAAAATCCAGTCCAGTTTTTAAATTGGGACTCTGTAAGGTTGATATACTGACGTACTTACCGAGTAAGTTGATTTCGCAGTAACGTGTCACCTATTCCGTAGTAACCTATTCAGGAGGTCTCAGTTCGATTCCAGTCGACTAATCACTCTGACCGTGGGTTTTTCGTGGATTTCCATTATCGGTGAGCGAATGCCATTTCTCTTTCATTTCGTGTCCTCATGTTTCAGTGTGCTTCCAGGTTGGTGGCGTGTGGCGGAGCGGGACAGATGGCTCAGATACTTACTCCATGGGTCCTTCACTTGCCATTCACAATGTCAACAAAACAATTGTGTCAAAACAAGCTAATTTACTGTAAATTAATTTTCCTTTCACACCAGCCACGTGTAAGACGGAGAGACGTATATAGAAATTGGAGAAGTAGAGCCACACTGAAAACTTCACTGCCATCTCCGGGGTTTGAACCACGGATCTATTGATGTCCGTCCAGTTACTCTGACTACTGAGCTATAATGGCAACATGCTCGCGTTTTTTTCGGTAAACCAAAAGGATATGTTGCATGGTAGCTTAGTGGTCAGAGCAACTGGACGGAAACCAGAAAATCCGTGGTTTAAATCCCAGTTATGGTAGTAAATTCTTCATTTTGGCCTCTACCTCTCAGCTTCTGTCCCACGCACCTCTAGTGTGAAGGAGACAATTTACATTAACTGACCTAATACATGGTTAGCTACAAATCTCGGGACTTAAGTACTTACGGAGTACGTAAGTCCTTAATGAGGTCTGACATTTCAAAATAGTTTGAGATCCTCTTGTGGTTTACCGGAAAAAAAAAAACGCGAGGCAGTTGGAGAATTCGGAGGAGTACCGGAATTTTGCCATGGTAGACCACTGATCAGAGTAAATGGATGATATCCAGGAGATCCGTGGTTCAAATACCAGCTATGACAGGGAATTTTTAGTCCTGCTCTACTTCTCCATTTACGACAGTATATTAGCCCGCTGAGTATTTTATTAGTTTAATTAATATTTTTGCATAGGTTTCAGATAGGAAATATCTGCTTCAGCAGCCAAGACAGAGCAAATTGTAGAACACAAAACCTTAGGGTGAGAAGTTGCTATATGCTCGCCAAGGTTACTTTCTTTGTTAATGCTAGTAACACAATTGCCTTTGTAGAGCAAGATTTTTAGTGCATTAGAGACCTGAGCAACAGGGTAGTTTATAGAGAAGTTTGTCCCATAAAAGTTAGCAGCTAGGGACTAGCCCGGCGGAGGACGGTGGATTATTTCGGGTGTAAAAATCCTTAGCATGGCTTCCTTCGGAAGGGAAGAAAAGCCGTGGGTCCCGTGTCGTAGATTTACGGCACGTGAAAGAACCTCAAGCCTGATAGAGAGGCCTCTGAGCAAAATTAAGCGGTCTTTCACGCCCAATTTAGAATGGGACGCTGAGAACCACAGCAGTTAAAGAGTGTCCATAAATAACACGCCATTTAGATTTATTTTAGCTAGGGACTTTTTCATTATAAAGTGCAGTCTCGTGAGTTGAATACAAAGAACTTACAAAGTTAATCACGCGACAAAGTTATTTTCGCGCTTCTTTTCAGCCAATCAGGAATGAGTTCGGTGTTGGAGATTTTAGGTATTTAAGCAATGTGCTTACAAGGAATTAGGTTATTGTTATTATTAGTGTTGTTGCTGCTTATTCTTCGTGTTAGACGCGTGATGCTGAACGCGGTACGTTATAAGCATTGTATGTACGTGATCGCGGCAGTGTGAGTGCCTAAGTATGTGATTTTATTACACGAGATGTTGTAGTTGTCACAAGAGTCGATTGTACGCAGTGATTAACGATGACTGTCGAAAATAAGAACTTAGGAAACAGCAGAAAATAGCACTAGTTATTATTAATATTTCTACGTCTTCAAGAATTACTATGTCGGGAGTCGCTCGTAGGATTAGCGCCTCAACAAGCAGTAAAAGTGAATAAAAGCATTAGTTCAGTGGAATCTCAAGTGAAGTACTTCTGTTTTTAAGTCTACCCTGTGTTACATACCCCAGTTATTCTTTGTCCCCCTCAGTGAGAGTCAAACTTGTGTTCTACGTGGACGAGCATAGACGGCGCATCAAAGGACTTTTCAGAGGTATGTACACGTCCGTTTATAAAGTATTTCACTGGTGCTAATCCACACCGACTCTGAGGTAGACAAAAGAACCGCGACAACGTCATCAGCCACAACGGACGGCGACACATTTTAAGTGTGAAAGCGATTAAAAATGGAGCTACGATGTTAATCGCTGCAGCAACAATATATTTTAATGGCTACAACTGCATTAACTTGTATTTCTATTATACTATATTTGTTATATTTTCCCATGTATAAAAGAAAACAGAATAGTTTATAACCTATAAAATTTCTCAAAACATAGAAAACCACCATATCGATTATAATTAAAACTTAGATTAGTATACAAGACTTCATTTTTCTATTTTTGCGTCAATGAATTGCGGTAGTGTTGTGTGTGTGTGTGTGTGTGTATGTGTGTGTGCGTGTGTGCGTACGCGCGCGTGTTTCCCTCGAATCCCGTTATCGCGAACATGAAAACTTAATTACAATTTATGTGTGAAAGCGATTGAAAACGAAGACTGATTATTAACGACGATGCAGCGGTGCATTTTATACTGCTATAACTGAATTACTTTGTGTTTGTATTATACTATATATTATATTTTGCCATATAAACGAAAAGGAATAGCTTATAGCCTATAAACGTTAACACAACGTCGAAACCCACCATATTAGTAATAATTAAGTCATACTTCCACATGCAGTTCATTCGCGATGTTTCCAAAATTTAGTTTTAACAAATTATATTTGTAAGATTTACGTGTTTTTTTCATAGAGACAATGATGCTTCAAAAATGAAATAATTAACTTCCCATCAAATGGTTCCATTTTCCTCTTTACTGCTTCTTATACAGTGCAATACTTTTCTTCTGAGAATGTTCCCCTGAATCCCAAAAAAAGCATTTTTAGAAAAGTTACATGTGAACGCGATAATTCAAAAACGAAAAGACGACAAAATACCAATACCAAACTTGGGATCTAAATTTAATATCGTGTTCGATATGCGACACAAAATTTTTGAGGAAAATCCCCTCACATTGAACTACTCTTTATGTGAAAAAAAAAAATAAATAAATAAATAATTTTATAAAAAATGGCTCCAACGATTTTGATTAAAATATCGTATATTAAAGATATTTTCCAGTGATCTTGTAAGAATACTGTGGTTGCTGATGACGTCTGTTGTTATAAAGTGATCTTAAATAAGTAAATTAAAAAAAAAAATATTTTCATGACAAATAAAATGTATTACTTGAATTTTTTGAAAATAGCCTCTGAAGACCCCGTTGCGTAACTGTTAAACCGTAAGAGATAGATAAAAACTCACTACACAAGAAGTGTAGATCTCCTTAAAACGATAATTTATGTCATACACATTTTTCCTGGAGTTGAATCTCCAAGATATGTCTTGTTATTGGCTTCACTTTCAAAAAAGCTAAACTTTTCTCATGCGGAAATATTTGAACTTCTGACCTGCAAAGAGAGCCTGCAATCAGCTTTTAAAAGATTAGCCTTCTTATTTCCCCTTTACTTACAGGTAAGCAAGTAGTAAGGCCATTTCTGCTAATGTTCATCTCGATTAGAATGAAGTAGATAAAAGAATAATCTTTTAAAGAATTATTTGTTACAGAGACGTAGAATTTTTTCTCTCTCTCGAACCCCGCAAGGTTTGGTGATATCATTCACAATAAGATTCATCTTAAGTTAGCGAAACTCATCTTGAATGACTCCATTTAGTACTCAAGATAATAATCCAATAAACTTTCCATTTAAGCGCAAATTTTATTTTGTCAACTACTTGAACACACTACTCTCGATAAAAATTAAATATGTAATTCAATAGCATATGTGCTTGGTGTACATAAATAATAATAATATTAATAATAATAATAATATAGGGCAAATTAATCTATAAGTAATATTATCTTAGTATAGTAAATGATGTGTTAAACCAAAACAATAACACTTCAATATAATAATGAACCTTTGAATAGCATATTGTGTATAAAATATATAAACTCAGGGGTAAAAATAATTCGTTACATTTTATAGATAATTAGAACAAATAACATTCTTATGCTCAGAGCAGACATGTATATGGCACTTACTATAGTTCTCTTAGTTTTTCTGTCTTTTGCTCTCTGACAAAAAGCACATCTGGTTGGTTTTCCTCTGGAAACTTCTGGCGTGTTTCAGAATCAGTGATACATAAAGTACACCTGACCGCTTCTTTCAGCTCTCTATGCACTTATTGGCAGCGAACGAAGCATTAATGAATGATCCCAAACGCTCACACCAGAGAGTGTTCTTGGCAAGCATGTATCATAAAAACAGGTTTCTCCTTGTTCGTTATCAGTAAGGCTGATTTGTGCGGTTTGTTGAAAGGTTGCGTATACGTAGACGTGATGCAGCTGTATGCCCGGTGTATGTGTTGACTTCCGACGTAAACAAACCAGGCGAAGTGCACAGTCTGAAAAGCAGAAATGCAACACTCCGTTACGACCTGCCTCTAACACACGACATCAAAGAGGCAAATGGATAACGTGTGTGTTACCAGTTGCACTGGGTACACTGTTCTTAGTTGTTAACCTATGATCGCTGTGGAGTCAACGCTATGGAGGCAATTTATAATTTATGCAACAATTGGGCAATCTAATTATGGTATGAGTGTGACAATTTTTACAAGTATCACATTAAGATTGTGTACAACTACAGCATTTTACATTTAAGAAATAAATTACGATTTGTTTTTTACTACATGTGTCGAGAAACTGAAATGACGATTCCATATTATACTGCTCTAAGTTCACTATTTAAAGTGTTTAAATTCATAGGAGAATTTAATAAATCCAATCCAATTATTGCAATTATAATTCTTGTTGCTGCTACAGGGACTATAAGTGACTAAGTTTGCACCAGGAACGTGTTGAACCGACAGGCAACAGGCATGATCCCCTTCCTGGGAGAGAAATTAATAGTTAATTAATATGGACTGGGATGTAGCCTTTTATCAGTACGGCATGATAAGTAATTATAAATCAAGATTTTAATTATTCAAAAGAATATAATGTGCTACAGGAAGCTTTTTATCTTCGTTGACGGACTTCATATTCCTTCGGGAAAAGTGCACAATCTCCTAGAAATGGAGATAAAGATGAAATGAATAATGTAGCATAAGTTAAAATGTAAGAAAATAAAGAAAATTTGTGTTGGTCTTAACTAGGAAATAGTGGATGTGCTGTAAATTTAACAAGGCTAGAGTCAGTGCTTACTAAAATGTGGAATTTTTGGGTTAATACGAATATTAGAAGTGACTATGAAATTGCAGTTCTAAAGAGCAAAAATTATCTAAACGTCTTTTAATTCATTGTACAAACATTTCACAGAATAAGGGAGAAGTAAAGGAAATTAACTAAAACGTCATTTCGAACTTAGAAAGCCAACCATCAAAAGTCGGGCAAGCAAGTTAATCTTAAGATAAAATAAAACGGAATTTTGACGTAGTACGATCTTAATAAAATATGTTACATATTTGGTTATTTTATCCTGCATATTACATATTCCACTGTTCCCTACTAATCTTCAGAAACACAAGAGAAACTCCAAAAGAAGTGTCTGAATGAAACCTAATTGAAATGACGTGAACCGTCTATTACGACTTTGGACACAATCATTATAATGTTCGAGACACTGGCTCTACACAGGTTCTTCAAAATATTCCGAATATACTTCAGTGATAACACCTGTTTTAAACTGAATTTAAAAGTACAAAATAATTAGGTCAGTTTGAGCTGTTTATTCATTTCAAACACTCGCGCGAAAAGAAAAACAGTATATACCAGCGCTACCAACACTTTGTTACTACGATAAACTTCCACACTTGTTAATTACGTAATTATTAGAAATTTAGGTCCAATGTATGCTTTTACTGTGATTGCAGACTGAAATGAAATTATCTTTAACGCCAAGACTTTAGATCCACTTAAGAGTAAGTGGTTTTTCAGGATTTCGCTGATGTCATCAAGATAAGATTAATCCCTATCGCGAGAATTACATTTGGTAGCTCTGTTGAACGTCAACCTCTGCATAATTAGTAAACAAATAATTTAAACAAATAAATTATTTAAGTAGTTAAATAGTTAACAATTTTCTGCAGAAACAGCACCGACAATGAATGCAAAAAAATATCCTGTTAAAGTAAGTACATTTACAAGATTTCTTGAAAACGTTAACATCTAACCTTAACTATATTTTACAGTAATTTTACTTTACATTTAAAATTTTTATGTTGCTGAAGTAAAGTTCTGTAAAAATGTTGGTCCAAATGAAAAAAATAAAGGAACGTAGTATCTGAAATGCCTCTACGGCCAATACGTCCGTACTAATGCTTTACTGCAATTATCACGGCTGGAAGTGTGATATTTTATTGACAGACCGTGGTGTTTTCAAGCTCTAGACTCATTTTGGAATGGAACTTTTAAGTTATCAGTGTGTGCTCTTTTAGCCCTCTCAGGCATTAGATTCATAGTAGTTTGTATTTTTGGTTTTCAACAAATTGAATGGATAAAAGTTTTTGCAGAGTTTTAATTGAATAACAGTTCTCTATTAAACACAGAGACATGTTTTTTTAAAATTATTTTAAAGTCATCATTACCGAATGCTATTAATAGTTACTGTTTCCAATGATGTCAGTTTTGTTTTTGCAACCCGTAACAGGGACTAAACATTTGAAAACACTGCATAACAGGCACAGTGCAAAGACAATAAGGCAATCACAAATTACTACAGACGCAATCCAACAGCCTTTCATCCATTTTTATTTAAAGGAAGAAATAAATTAAGTTTAAGTATGTTTCTGAAGTAACTATGGGGCTGATAGTTCTACTTGTATTCATACATGCACTAACTTGACCATAGGATCGTAGAATGCTGTGTCCTTTTTAAGCAACATATTTAGACTTCATTTCAAATGCCTATTTTGGTTTCAGGTGGGTATAATAGGTGGTACAGGTATAGATAATCCAAATATTTTGGAACATCGCATGGAAAGAAGAGTTAATACGCCTTATGGAGAACCTTCTGATATTCTTATTGAAGGTAAAATCCGAGGAGTGGACTGTGTATTACTAGCACGGTAAGCAGTGTTTTAGATTTGAGCTTTATTGTACATTTGTGTACTGAAATACCATTGCTAGCATTCACTTTGTAAACTATCACTGGAATAAAATAAATTGCATTCTTGCACTACAGGAACTGTGAGTAGGTTTTGGTTGTTGAGAATATGAAAGAAGTGTAGAGGAAAGGAGAGGGAACATTTTTGATAAGGTAATAAATGTCATCATCTAACTTAAGAGATTTCCATCAATTTTTTTTTTTTAATATGCCTTTATTCAGAGTAAGATTTTCTTATAAATTCATGAGTTTATAAAAATTTACATTACAAGTAATTTAATCTGTAATACTAATAAAAAAAAAGTTGGATTTCTTATTGCAAATACATTATACTTTTGCAGCAGAATTCAATGCCAAGGCCAATCTTCAAAGATTGCATATCAAGCTGGCATGTTAACTGGATCAGTTGGAAAAGAAATTTACTACTTATTTTGCATGAGATTAATACATGCAAGAATGTATAATGTTGTTAAAACATTCCAAAACTAAGTAGGAATTATTAAAGAGCATGAGATGTACAGCCAGTATGATTATTTTATATCCATGCTGTAGAAGTCCAAGCAGCATTCTCTAGCAATATTAAGCCCTCATTAACTATAATTGTACATTCCAAAGGTCTTGAAGAAACCCAAAATCTCAACAAGCCTACCAAAGGCATGTGTATACAGTGTGTCCTTAAGTATAGGCATGTGTATACAGTGTGTCTACTTCAAGCTGTGTGTCAAAAGTGCAGGGGTCTATCTACAACATATGTTACAGTGCAGTATTGGTGGCAAGCTATTGTCAAGACTGAATAAAGTGTTAGAAATGAAATGGCAGGACACAAATATGACCTTTGCTCAGTGACATTGGCTATGACGCTTTCTCCAGCTGTGCTCCGAGTTTTGTGGTGGAATACATGTGCACCCCCTTGCTCAGATTAGTTGATTTGGAACAGCCTGATCTACTTCAATGGAATTAACGTTTGCAAGATTCGATTTGTTACACTTATTTAACATTTCAATATCCCTTGCTTTTATTATCAGATTTTTGTCAATCAGATTTTTTTATTGAAAACACGCTTTTTCCTGGTGCTGGATGGGCAAATCTTCTTGTGTATATCCAGCAGGATTTCAAAGCTCACAATTCTGTTTTTGTTCTTCCAGATGGGTATATTTTCCCATGCTGCTAATTCTGTTACACTTATTGCATATTCTAATAGCTTCAAATTTTCTGAATGTCTTGATGTTCCTGCCAAAAAAGTCATCTATTTTACTACGATTATGTAATTTCTCAATATATTTTAAAATTTTCATTCACGCTAAATTTGTTGCCTTTAATTATTTTTACCCTCTTATCTTCGGTTATCTTCCGAAGAGCGAATAAATGTAAGTTATTGCATACATGATATTTATTTTTTCGCTCGTGTTTTATAGAGTTAAGTATTACGTGTGTACCTATTTATTTTGTTATGACTATCAATATTATTACCATTATACCTAACAGAATATGCTAGTTACCGTTTAAGTTGTCGGAATAAGGGCTCTGTTCGTTTTACATTAGAATATGCTATGTGTACATGCCATGTGGTCGTGAAAGTATGACTATTTCTGCCGCGAATGGCGGAAGGCTATATTATAACGGTGCACTGGTCACCTGGGTTTGTTTTGGCAAGAATCAACTTAAGGCTGAATAAGCTTTAGTGACTTTGTTTTTGCAGCGCGTATGATGAGGTCTGTGATTCAATTCACATTCTGCAGTAGCAATTTTTAGTCGGCCCTACCATGCCTTTCTAACTTACTTGAATTACGCCCAGGGCTCAAAGTGGAACACAATTAATGGCAAAAGTTACATGTGCTCTTGTTCCACCACCATCCACATTATCATCCTACTATTGTAGGTCTACCTTCATGGCAAAAGTTACATGTGCTCTTGTTCCATCGCCATCCACATTATCACCCTACTATTGTAGGTCTACCCTCATGGCAAAAGTTACATGTGCTCTTGTTCCACCACCATCCACATTATCACCCTACTATTGTAGGTCTACCTTCATGGCAAAAGTTACATGTGCTCTTGTTCCACCACCATCCACATTATCACCCTACTATTGTAGGTCTACCCTCATGGCAAAAGTTACATGTGCTCTTGTTCCATCGCCATCCACATTATCACCCTACTATTGTAGGTCTACCTTCATGGCAAAAGTTACATGTGCTCTTGTTCCATCACCATCCACATTATCACCCTACTATTGTAGGTCTACCTTCATGGCAAAAGTTACATGTGCTCTTGTTCCACCACCATCCACATTATCACCCTACTATTGTAGGTCTACCCTCATGGCAAAAGTTACATGTGCTCTTGTTCCATCGCCATCCACATTATCACCCTACTATTGTAGGTCTACCTTCATGGCAAAAGTTACATGTGCTCTTGTTCCATCACCATCCACATTATCACCCTACTATTGTAGGTCTACCCTCATGGCAAAAGTTACATGTGCTCTTGTTCCATCGCCATCCACATTATCACCCTACTATTGTAGGTCTACCTTCATGGCAAAAGTTACATGTGCTCTTGTTCCATCACCATCCACATTATCACCCTACTATTGTAGGTCTACCCTCATGGCAAAAGTTACATGTGCTCTTGTTCCACTACCATCCACATTATCACCCTACTATTGTAGGTCTACCTTCATGGCAAAAGTTACATGTGCTCTTGTTCCATCGCCATCCACATTATCACCCTACTATTGTAGGTCTACCCTCATGGCAAAAGTTACATGTGCTCTTGTTCCATCGCCATCCACATTATCACCCTACTATTGTAGGTCTACCCTTATGGCAAAAGTTACATGTGCTCTTGTTCCATCGCCATCCACATTATCACCCTATTACCCTCAGAATGGGTCCAGCTATCACTTGGTGAAAGGTTCAGTTTCCCTAAAGGTTGTTGACCACATGGGGAATGTTAAAATCAACAACAACAGTAGGAATTGTACGTAATGTCGTTAAATTGAAACAATTGGATCTCCAAAAAGATAAACGCAAAGAAATTCTTGTAGATAGCCTATTTTCTTGTCCTGAAAGGTCCTCAAGTCAGCTATGTGTGGGGGTTTTACATAAACTCAATTCTTTAACTTTTCTTTTAAATAAAAATCACATTAAAGCAATTCAGGAGAACATGTTGACCACATTCCCAATTAATTATTCTTTCATTCATGAAATGCAATAGAAGTTAATGTATAGATTATATGCAGTGTATGCTGCAGTATTCTAAAATTACACAGTCAGCCCCTCTCTTATTTTTTTATAGGGGAGCCTTTGATTTGGAAACAGCTGAAAATTTTACCTGCTGAATTGCAGATTTTCTTAATGTTAGTGTTAATTATTTATACTACTAAATAAACTCAACTTTCTACCCATATTCGTAATTCAAGAGTCTATCTTCTTTTAATTTAGAGGAGAAACTATTTAAAGTTAAAATATGCTTCTGAATTAATCATGAGGCTGATAGTTTTATTTGTAATCACTGTGTACAACACCCACACACATGCACATTTAATATATACATTATGCAGAAAAACATGCTGTTTTAAGGGGTATTCAAGTGCAATGATATTCAATCAACAACATATAATAAAATGTTATTCTTCTTAACAAGAGGGAAACTACCATCCTATCCCATGCAATTGGCAGAACTCGGCTATAAGCACATATCGGGTAAATCACCTAAAACTTGCACCGTAAATGTTTTGGAAATGGGAAGTGCTATTGATGTGTGGTTTTCACAGCATTGATTGCTAGTCAGGGGCTCGTAATTTAGAAAGTGTATTTTTCAAGCAAACATACAATTTTTTGAATGGAAACTTGTCTATTTACATCAAAATAAATAAGAGTAAATTAAACTGTCAGTGGTGTTGTTGCAGGATTTTGGCGCTAGTAGTTTATGAGGAATCTTATGTATTTTGAAACTTTTACACACCAACATTTGTACTACGTGTAGTAGCGCAAACTAAAGAAAAACAAAAGGGAATGCACTACTTCTGTGGATTCTGACCAAAAAAGAGAAAATTGACCTTCAAGGTTGTGAACAAGACCACCACAGCTTCAATACACGTTTTCAGTCTGCTATTGAAAGACTGCTGCACCTATTCTAGTGGAAATTTCAGAGCTAGCAGCAGCAATATGTCATATGTCATATCTCATATCTCATATCTGGTGCAGTTGGTATGTCCTTGTAGACAGAGTCTTTCAGCTCTCTCCACAGAAAAAGTCTAAAAGAGTCAAATCCAGTGAAAGATCACTTTATCCTAGTGATAGTCCTTATTTCCCTTCTACTTATAAGTAGGCAAGCAATAAGACTATTTTCAGGTCTGCCAAGGTACAGGTCCTTTTTGTCCTTTCCAATGATTAGGAAACAATCTGTGAAGACAAGCTGCAACAATTTATGCACTAAGGCCTAGACAGCCATCATGTTGGTACCACAGGTTTCTCCTAGTCTGCAGAGAAACGTCTTCTAGACTCTGTGGAAGATACTTGTATGAGTTCAGTGTTCCTTCTATGAGGTGATGGCTCACCAGTGGCGGCTTGTGAGCATTTTTCTTGGTAGGGCCAGATGTGAAGATGATTGTAATGAAAGTAAAAGTGGGGTTACACCTTTTAAAATAGGACCACTTTAGTTGCACTGCCAAAAAGACTACAATAAAAGAAATGTGGTAAAACATTAGGTATATATTTTTAAACATAAAGTAAATAATAATAGAAAATAAAATAGAACTCATCAAGTGGCAATGTTGCTTGTACAAGAGCTCAGTGGTCTATTCTTCTGGGCAGCAAACATTTCAATCACGCTGTTGTTGAAGTGAGGGATTTCACAAATTTCCTTTTTGTGAATGGAACAAACAGCCAAGGAATTAAGCTTATCTTGGTCCATGGTGTTCCTAAGGAAAGACTTGATTCTTTTCAATATACTGAAACTTCTCTCTGCCTCAGCTGTAGAAACTGGAGTTGTTAGTGCAATTTGCGGCGTTTTGTGTATTTCAGAAAACAATTTCTTACTAAACCGACTGTTACAGAAAGTTCTCTGTTTTTTTGTATCTTGATGTAAAATGATTTGGTTGATGTGCACCTAATCATTTAATTTCAAGTTGTCTTCTACCTTTAATGAATGAAGGTACTTTTCAACAAATAATCCACTCTATTCATTTTAAAATTACACTACTTTGTCCACTAAACGATTACAATTTCAACAACAATCACACGGATGCTAAACTTCATATAACGGGCCAGGTGACTGTGGCCCCAAGCGTTGCTGTGTGCGTTGTAGGTAGAGGAGTGAAGGGAAGTGAAGGAGATATAGACACGTGATTGACAAGGCGTGAAGAAGAGTGAGGGTTGACCGTGCTCCTGTGGCTCACTATCCCACACCACACATTTAAACTCGATGGATGTTACGTTCCACCTGGCGAAGCCAATGGGGTTTACCTGGCGATGAATAGCAAATGTTATTTCATCACTAAACAAGATGCATGATAAATCTGGAGTATCATGTCTTAATGCTCATGAACAAAAGTTAACACCGTTCTGAAAATTGTTTCTATGTAGCTGCTGATGGAGAGAGGCGTGATAAGGATGGAACTTATGTCAATGAATGTGAAATACACTTACCTGACTAACGCCACTCTCGTGTGTGATTGCATAGGAATTAATTTGCGAATCTGCTGCAACAGCAGCCAAAAAATTCACTCCTCCCTCTTCTCCATCACTTGTTTGTTTTTGTTATGTTTTCTAGGTGTTACACTACCACTTTCATATAACTGATTGAAGAGGTTGATGTTTCTTGGGATATGTTTAGGCTTGTGATGTAAAGAATGAGCTGCATTCTTCCTACACTCTAAACCATGAACATGTCAGCTTTTCTGCATTGCTAAATCACATCTTGATGCATGACTTACTGCTTGAACTATCAGACTAGAAAGTTGTAATGCAATCAATGAATAGAAAACATAATGTAAACAAGCATAACAACATTGTAGCTAGCAATTAAGCAGTTTGAATGGTACAAACAGCTGTCTGTGTAGAAACTTTTCAAAAGACAATTTCTCCTAAGCTACTTGTACTAGAATCCTACAACAAACTCCATTACATTCTAATTTACCCTACTTTTATTTTTTTTTATGCAAATAGACATTTATGTGTAAAAAAATTGTATTATTGCTGAAAAAATAACTTTCTAAATATTATTAAAATCTATTTATAGGCTAAAGGTACAAGTCCCTGATTACCAATCATTCTGTGAAAACCACACATGAGTATCACTTTCCCTTTCCGAAATATTCGCAGTGCAAGCTTTAAGTGATTCAAATTATGTAAGGTCTTTCAAAAATCACTTTAAACTTTAAACCATTAAAATGTTTGATATAGGAAAAAAACAAAAGAAGTCACATACTGGTAAACAATGGGGTTTTATAAAACATTGGGAAGATGACCTCTGTTCTCTTGTTCAACATACACAGCATTCTGTGAATCTGTACACATCATTTTGCAGATATGTCTTGGAATATTAGTAAATTCTTGCAAGATGGCATCTTTCAGTTGGTAACCCACAACCAAAAGTTGGTCAGAATGAGATCCACTTTATTGTAACTTTACGAATGGAAGAGATGCCTGCTCCTAAATTTTAAGACTTCTAAATTTTCTCTGGCCTTAAGAAAAGCTCCTCTTGCTTTGATAATAGCGTTGAATCATTTGTATTCTGTCAATTTTATTGGAATTTTTCAACTGGTTCTAATAATACTAAACTGTTACCCCTGTGTATCTTTCAATGTATATCAAAGAGGAGCATTACCATTATAATAAAATATATTCTCTCATTTAATGATAGAGCCATTATTTGTAACTTACAAATTCTTATAGCAGTATGAATAAAATTACTAATATTTTATTCAACAAAACTGTACCCATGATAATGGTAAACTGAAAAATAAAAGAATGCATATCTAGTATGTGACTACTTTTGTTTTTATCTTATCTCAAATATTATATTTATACTGGTTTAAAATTTGAAGTGACTTTTGAAACAGAAGGCACACCAACTGACCGCTACAAGGAACCATTTTCATATTGATGTTTCAGGTTGAGATGGGATTCTTTTTATAAAAGTAGATGGAAAATAGAAATGCCCATGTCTTGGTTTTCTTTCCCATAGGCCCATACCTTGTATATATCAATGCTTTAAAAATGTTAAACGAGAAAACAACAAAAATGAGCAATTTTTACCTCTTTAGTTTTTACTTTCTCTTGCGTGTATGTGCAATGTACATAGAAGGTAGAGAAGGTAATATATTCTACTCAAAAATTCAAGATTTAGATTTTACTGGAATACATGTTTTGAAGACCCCTGAATCCAAAAATGGCATTTTTATAAAAAGGTCTATGTGTGCCTGGACATTATAACTCAAACGAAAAGTTACTTAAATGCCAAACTTGGTATATAAGTTTAGTATCTTCTAAGGATATGATACAAAGATTTTTCTGGAAAATGTCTCCACACCAAAATACCTTTTACATGGGGCATTTTTCAAAAGCTTTAATGTTCTAGAAACTGGCTTTAATGATTTTGATTAAAATTCTGTATTGTAAACATATTTTATGGCAAATATAACATATATTCTGTATTTCTTTGGAGTAGCTCTGAAGTCCTTTTCATTCTGAGTGACTTTTATGTAACTTGTAAACTGTTAGAGATAGACAAAAACTAATACACAAAAAATGTAGTGCTCATTAAAATATTTGTCATACACAGTTGGTTTTTCATAGAGCTAATCATTTCCGAGATGAAACTATTAGGGCAGACATTCTCTATGCTGCAAGTTAGCTTTAGTACAGTCTTGCACAAAGAATTGTAACCTTGGTGGCAGGCTAAGTTCATTATCAGCACCTGGCATACTATCAGGCAACTGATCATTGAGGGTAGCCATTACAGCTTAAATGTTTAAAAAATGTTCCCAGAAATATAGGCCCTATTGTAGAGAAAGCTGAAACATGTGTATTTTTGTTTTCAATGTATTTTCACTATAAAAATTTGAGGATCAATCTGAGACATTGTGAAAAGGATCGTTTGTTAATCCTGGTTTGCTGTCCAGTCTATTAATAATATTAAAGCTATAATGAAATTGACATGTGTTTTACACATATAACCACCATCTTAGCCTCTGTTGTGCTCCTGAGTGTGTCTTCATCAGAATGAGTATTGAAATTAGCCCTAGAAAATCTTATCTCATAATATTAGAATGAATGATATTATTGTAGCAATGAAAGCAAATGATACTGAGTAAAGAATTCTTGTAATTGTTACACATCAGATGTTTTCTGTTACATTTAGACATGGCCGCAGGCATACTATTATGCCCAGTAAAGTGAACTTCCGAGCTAATATTTGGGCACTTAAAAGCCTTGGATGCACTCATGTTGTTGCTTCAACGGCTACAGGCTCTTTAAGAGAAAATATTAACCCTGGTGATATGGTCATCCTGGATTCCTTCATAGACAGGTAATTTATTCATTAGAGATGCTCTTGGAAATTTTATGTATTTGCTACAAAAGTTTGGAAGATGCCTTTACTTTCTTTTTTTTTTTGTGTTATTTACTTACACTAAAGCTAGCTTTAAATTTTCCTCCAATTCATATCAAATTTCAAGCCTCAATTTTTATTTCATGTGCTTTATAAATTTTTAAAATTTGATTGAATGTAAAATTTTGCTTAGAGAATCCTCAATTTAAGAATGAAATATACAGAATGAATGCATAAGTATGAAGAGATGTAATATATTCATTAACACTTTAATTTTTTTTCTGCAAATATGCGGGAAATTTCCAATACAGAGTTGATTAGAATGGTATGAAATAATTTTGACAGTCCTGCATGCTGTAGAAAGCTGTAGAATTTGAGATGCCAGAAAAATATCTAGCTTTAATTGTCATGCTTTCCCTTCCTATTATAACCTCAACGTTTAGAATATTGTTTCTGATGAAAAATTTTGTTTGTTTGCAAATTTGTTTTGTTTAAGGCAATAATAGTTGCAATGACAGAGAATGTGATAAAAGTCCATAACGACAACATGAAGTATAAAATTATTAAAATTTACCAGTCAGTTTTATGTTTATTTGATCATAATTTTATTTGTATCATGAATATTTTCTGGTACCATTACTTCTAATGGTAATACTCCTCATTTATATATATTAAATATTATAAAGGGTAATGATCTTTTTTATTATTGGAACCAGTTGAAAAATTCAGTGCCACAGCTGGGATTTGAACATGGTTCTCCCGCTCTCCATGTGGTTGCTCTAACCAATGAGCTACTGTGACAACATATGATAACCCTCAAAATCTCTAATAGAATTCTTGGTCATTCCATATGTGAGAATGTTTTGCATTCGGTAGTTTTCTTTGTTCATGTGGGCTAAAATCATGCACTTATTTATATCTAATACTCTCTTCTTCAGATAGCAACACAGTGATTCCATCGGCCGTGCTGTGGCCGAGTGATCAGACCATTCGCTTCTCACCTAGATGTCCCGGGTTCGATCCCAAGGGACCACATGTAAGGGTTGTGGTGGATAAAGTGGCACAGGGATGGGTTTTCTCCGGGTTCTTTGGTTTCCCCCGCCATCTCATTCCACCGGGGCTCCATCTTCAAGTATCATCAGTGTCATCGTATGCGGTGCCAGAGCAGTAAAAGCGGGCACTAAACACTACAAAAAAAAAAGAATGATTCCATGGTTTAAATCTAGCCATGGACAAGCTTGGCTTATTCTATTGAACTAAGTGCTGTAGCTTAAGCTTAACTCCTTGGCACAGCTCACTAAGAGCCTTGGCCTACTGCCCGGCTGCTGCATCCCCCATCTCGGTTCATTACAGATGTCATGGATGAGATGCAGTATTGGGGGGTGAGACATGGTCAGTGCTTCAATCCCCCCCCACCAGTTAATGCGGTCTTCATGACCTGGAGTCACTACTTCTCCATCAAGTAGCTCCTCAATTGGCTCCCCAGGGACCTCACGAGGCTGAGTGCACCCCAGGCCAAGTCTCCCAGCAGGGGAAAAATCCCCATGACAGTACTGAGAATCGAACCCAGGTCTACCGCTTGACAAGCAGCAATGCTATTACCGTGCTAAGGACACAACTTTAAACTATTAAACTGATCCTTATATTATATGAATCAGTAACATTCTATAAATATGACATTAAAATACCCATTAAATGTTAACAGTTTCTTTTTAAATTGTGGGCTCTCTAATGATTTTATATTATCATTAAATGCAGAAATTCTGTACTATTAAACTGAATCTTATATCATAGAAACCAGAAATTCTCTATAAATATGACATTAAAATACTCATTAAATATTAACAGTTTCTTTTTAAATTGCAGACTATTTAAAGACCTTGAGCCATCATTAAATACAGAAATTCTTTTTAAAAGAAATTTTTTTATGCTTTTTGGTGCTAACACATTCTCAACTAAAGCTTCTACAGATGTTCATATTATATGGAATTTGTGTATTAGAGAAGGAAAATTTGCATCCTGTTTTACTGCCATACAGGATGTATTCAATTTATTTGTTTAAAGATTTTATTTTGAAATACGTGCATTTTTATTTGGTACATTGGTACATATAGTGTATAGCTGCATTTAGCTATGTTCGAGAGCATAGTAACATCACAGGATCATGAAGTCAAACCAAGAGTTACCCAGAGAAGGTAATCTGAAAAGACAAATGTGAAGTAACTTTAACTTCTATGGACCCTGACATCATTTGAGCATCATTTCTTCAATTTCATTCATTGTCCAATATGACCAACTTTATTAGAGAAGGAAAAGTTGTTCCGGTGTTACTGCCATACAGGATGTATCCTATTCATTAGTTTAAAGATTGTATTTTGAAATGTGTGCATGTTTATTTGTACATAGTAACTTGGTCATGTCATTGTATACTGTAGCTGCATATATAGTGTGCGCACAAAGTCCATATACCTCTGTACTAAATTTAAAATTACATGAGTAAATATGTTTTTTTGAGTTTGGTATATATCCATATTATTTTCCTGTCAGATACCCATTGTTGACAACTTCAATTATTATTGCTCTTATGACAACAAATCAACGTATTTTATGAATCAAATTAGTTGATGCCGAGATATTGAGAAAAAATGGCTGATACAAGTGATTACACAATTGAGGAACGCTTAGGGTTCTTGAGCATCAAATTAATGACAAATCAATGAAAAATGTCATAAACGATTGTGTTGCACGATTTGTGAAAGCAGTACCGACAAAGAAGACATTAGCAAGGGAACAGAAAACATTTTAATGGGCAGTGTTCATGACGCGACAAGACGAGAAGCGGAAGATCATCCACCAGACTTGGACTTTGTGCTGACGTGGAAAAAGCTATCCAACAATCTCCGGTTAAATCCTTAAGCAAATGTGCTCCAGAGTTAGGGGTCATGGAATCAACCATGAGGAAACACATTAAAGTGGATCTGAAAATGAAGTGTTGACATCCACTGAATGTGAATGAATTATCAGATGCTGATTTGGAAACACGTGTTAATGCTTGTGGTCGCATGCTGCAACAATTCCAAAGAATGTCTGAGAAGGCAAAAGTCATGTTCACAGACGAACGTGCGGTTTATCACATTTCCCGTAACCACAATGTTTATTTCTGGGGAAAAGAAAATCCAAATTTTTTTCAAAGCAATTGAGCGCAACCCACCACATTCTGGGCCGGAATGACACAAACTCATCTGTTTGGCCCATATTTTTTTGATGGTCCTGTTAATCAGAACCCTTATCTCCAGATGATAGATGACTGGCTCCTCTCACAGCTGCAAAATGCGGGAATCTTAAACAGTGTTTGGTTTCAACATGATGGGTCGCCAGCTCACTTTGAAGTGGCTGTTCGACGTCTGAACACAGTCTTTGGAAATCGTTGGATCGTTAGAGGATCGGACAATCTCACATGGCCTCCAAGGAGCCCAGGTCTAACAACTCCAGATAATGCACTATGGGGTTACATCAAAAAGAAGGTGCGGAAGCAGCGGTGCGCTACAACTGGTGAACTGCAAAATGTGGTGTGAGAAGCTTTCCAGATAGTGACTCCAACGATGTTGAGTAAGATGAACACGAGAACATGGCGGCTGTGTAGAGACAATGGGGGGCACATACCGATGTTTTGGAGTCCTAAGATGTAAGGAGAAACATTTAATTACATAAATATTGGAAATTTGTACTTTTATTTCATGTCAGTTTGAATTTAATATAGG
Source organism: Hymenopus coronatus (assembly GCA_030762935.1). Lineage (NCBI taxonomy): Eukaryota > Metazoa > Arthropoda > Insecta > Mantodea > Hymenopodidae > Hymenopus > Hymenopus coronatus. Next base: position 85,352,286 of record CM060891.1, read on the forward strand.
GGTATACAGACTTTGTGTGCACACTGTAGCTATGCTCGAGTGCATAGTACATCACAGTTTCATGAGGTCAAACCAAGAACCTAAGTAAAAGCTTTAGCTGAAAATGTGCTGGGACCTTTAAGTATAAGGGATTTTTCTTTTACAAAGAATTTTGGTGTTTTGAGATAGCCTAAGGTCATTTCCAAAATTTCTAAAGAATGTTAAAATTTTTAGATAATATTTCATTGAGCATGTTATACTATATTTATTGAATGTTTATAGTACCTATGTTTGTAAGAGGGAATGTTTTCAATTTCAAATAAAAAATTGAAAGTGAAAGGATTAACTGTTGTTTAAATTTGATAAAGTGCAAAATTAAAATCATGGTTTTTATGACCTTATTAGAATAATGCAATCTTTTTTGATCAATGCAATGAAAAATCGCAAGTGTGAAGTATGATAGTTCATTAACATATGCAAATGACTAATCTATATTAGAGCCAATTATGTAATGGAACTAATTAATAAACATAGTATAAAATAATTATTTTTTGTGTAGCTTAACATTTTTAACCTAGTTGGTCATATTGGACAATAAATGAAATTGAAGAAATGATGCTCAAATGATCTCGGGTTGCATAGAACTTAAAGTTACTTGAATTTGTCTTTTCAGGTTACCTTTTCTGGGTAGCTCACCTTAAGCAAGATTCAAACTTACAACTTCTTAAATGTGAGGAAAGAATACCCCTACACTACAGAGGCCAGCTTATAAAAGTATTATGTTAATGCATATATTTCAGGGCAAAACCACCTTGGATGTTCCTTTGAAATTTTAAGACAAGAGTGCAAATAGATGTTTGATAAACGTAAATATTCATATTTTTTGCAAATCAATATTTACTGTATGCCCTCCGTGGTGTAGTGGTTACCATGGTAACTCCATATACTCAAGGTCGCAGGTTCAAACCCGATGTGGGTCGAACATGGCTTCCTTTGGAAGGGAAGTAAAGCCATTGGTCGCATGTGGTAGATTTATAGCACATAAAAGAACCTCAAGCCTGATAGAGAGGCCTCTGAGCAAAATTAAGCGGTCTTTCACGTCCAATATAGAATGGGATGCTGAGAACTGTAACTAACTTTTAACTGTAGTTAAAAAGCGTCTATAAATAGCACTCCATTTCCATTTCTTACAGTACTGCCTTGGACCTTGAAATTCAGCAGTAGGGGGGGGGTGGATTGCATGTGTCCCTTATTGTCATTTTAAATGTCTGGCAAATCTTACTTGACTCAATGTCAAATAGTGATACATTACAATCAAAATTATTATGACTCATTCTGTTTTACATTATAGTAATATACTGTAACTGACTGTTTTTCATCATAGTGCAAGTTGTTATTTTCTGTTTATAAGAAGACTCCACTATACTTTTATGATATATTGTAGAGGTATGTTTCAAAGTGGTTTACTGTAAAAATCTTGAGTCAGCTGTGGAATTTATGCCTTGTTGATATGTTTCCATAGTAGCTCAGTGGTTAGATCAACTGAATTGAGACCAGGAGATCCATGGTTCAAACCCCAAATCCATTGACGTTTGCAATCTGACTAGTGTGGAAGAAACAATTAATTGACAGTATATATTGAATTGCAAGGGTTGCAATCAAAGTACATAAAATGTCTGTATCTTCTTTAATTCATGGCATTAAGATAATTTTAAAGAACAGGTGTCATATTAATCAATTAAATGGAAAGAAAACTGACAAATAGACAACAGTGGACAAAAAAAAATATATTTTACTTTAGAATTTGTAAATATTATATGTTATTTCACTTTTTATCAACTTCTGATTTTTCTATGCTTTAGGATATAATATGACTGTTGAAACATACCTTAATGGTGAGGTAGAATAAGTCATGCGAAACGATAAATAATAGAAATTTTCCAAACATAATGCTTTTATTTATTATCCATTTCCACTGCAAGCATTTATAAAGGAATAATAACTTACTTTGCAGACATCAGTAGTTGTGATATTACAAGGGGCGTGCAGAAATGATTTACAATAGCAGCTTTTTGTACCTTATTTATTAATGAACATGTTCAACGCACATAGATCTCTGAATATACTCCACACCACCAATGCAATGCATTGGTGCCACCTTCCTGGCAACTTCATTATTGCATCATGGAACCATTGTTTGATGGCACTGTGCATGCACTCATGGGACATTGCCTGTAATTCCTGTTATTCCAAACCTTTTACCTAGCAACACATCCTTGAATACAGATAATGAGATGAATCAAGATCTGGTGAATATGGTGAATATGGCACAACAATGAGCCCCTCTCGTTACTGTATTGCTGTTGTATGGCCACATATTGTTGTGCTGGAGAAGCACTCCTTTTGACTGCTTTCCCTGTTGCTGACACCCTTGACATTCTACAAAGGATGTCCTGCTGTTGACAGTTGTGGAGCCAGTCCATCAGCCGGCATAAAACTTCTGGAATCATGACCCTGACCACCAGCTACCTAGGCTAGCTTATCAGGGTTTGTGATATGATACTTTGCTTACTTAAAGTCACAGCAAGCAAACTTTGTACAGTCTGCATCAAAAGTGTTCTGCATATGTTTGTATTCAAAGTGGGCAGTAAATAGTGTTCATTTAATTTTTTTAACCATAGCTCCTACGTTTTCAAAGTTAATTGGTAAAGTATTACTTAGTCGAGCAGAGAAATAATAATATGATACTTTGCTTACTTAAAGTCACAGCAAGCAAACTTTGTACAGTCTGCATCAAAAGTGTTCTCCATATGTTTGTATTCAAAGTGGGCAGTAAATAGTGTTCATTTTATTTTTTTAACCATAGCTCGTACGTTTTCAAAGTTAATTGGTAAAGTATTACTTAGTCGAGCAGAGAAATAATTGCAAATGTCCTTGACTTCATGAAACAAGTGGCAGAGATGAAGGAAGAAAATGTATGCTCCCCAAGTTCTTCAAAAGCCTGCAGAAAGTGAATGAAAGAATAACCAGGGCAACTGATGTTTCACTAAGTTCTCAAAGATAAGAAAGAAAGAAAGAAAAAACTTAATATAACACTTTTAAATTAAAAGATGTGGAACAGTTGTGTCACCAGCGAATTGCAGAAATTGGCAGGCCAGAATGGGAAAATGTATGTCGACATGTTGAGAACATTGAAAATCATTAGAAAGAATTGTAGAAAATCAACAGAAAGAATTCTAATAGGTTAATTGGTGCAGAAAGTAGCAATAGCATTGATGATGACAATGACATGAGTGAAGATGAAGGACTGTCAGAAGAATTTGGAGGCAGACGATTGACATTATTTATGTAGTAGGCCATTTGTATAGATGCTTTATAGATATGAATGTACATATGAAAACACATGTTTATCAGTGCAGCGCCGAATAGTGCAGGTGCATAAGAGATGACAGATATTTGACATTGACTGTGACAGGCATTCTTCCAGCATGCTTGAATCAACTGGTGAACTGCTTATCTGAAAGTACAACTCGTTTCCTAGCTCTCATTAAGATTTTCACATGTCCAGATTTGTTGCGCCAGTTATACCATAAGTGGCTCAAAAGATGGAGATCATCTGTTTGCATGCAGATGATTCAGTTTGTAAATAGTCTTGTGCTGGAGCTTCTTGAACCATACCAAGTTCACCGTTTAAGAATATTTGCTTTATTGACTCTTTTCTTCCACAAAAGCTGTGCAGTCCATCTTTATCCATGAAATTCACCTTCTATCTTTTCTATTTAACAACAATTAAGTGCTGACCCTTCATTATACACTCTGTTTACAACTGCCATCTAGCGACTACATGATGTAATAATATAAGTTCATTGTCCTACAGAGGACATGTGCATAGATTGAGAGCAGTATTTTTCAAACAATGCAATTGCAAATCATTTCCGAATGCCCCTCATAAGAGTAGATGCTGGAAGATCAAGAACAATGTTATGTCAGGATAAATAGATGTAAGCCTGTAACAGTTCTCTGTCTGGCTATTTTCTGACCCACGGATACTTTGTTAACTCTTAGTTAACTGGTCAGTGTAACATTTTCTGAGCTTTTTGCTCTGAATTATTTTCAGCTTGTTTTCTATTGGTTATTTATTTTCTTTTAGTTGCCTGAGAAATTTAATATTACATTTGTTTTTAAAAAATACAAAACATTTATGTGTTAGCAATTGAAAGGGAGTGCATTTATTACAGAACAACTAAGCGTCAACAAACCTTCTATGATGGAGAACCTACTTCACCTCCTGGGATATGCCACTTGCCCATGGAACCTGCTTTCTGCCCAGAAACAAGAACATTGTTGATCAATGCAGCAGAAGCACTACAGTTTAAATGCCATCGTTTTGGAACATGTGTGGCAATAGAAGGGCCAAGATTCTCTTCTAAGGCAGAGAGCACCATGTTCCGAGCTTGGGGAGGGGATGTCATCAATATGACTACATGTCCAGAGGTAAGGCATTCTGTTACAAGGTGGCGCTGTTAAGACTGATGGCTAAAAGTGGAATGCAAAGTTTTTCATGAAAATTGATGAATGAACTAGAATTACAGGAAAAAGAAACAAAGATAAGAAAGAAAGAAGAAAAAAAACAGGATGTATTAAGGTTTAGTAAAGTACCTTTTTAAAACCCTCTCTAGTTAATGATTATTCTACCCTAAAGAATTTCTTGTCCGATGAAGGAATTGTCATTTAGGTCTTGCTGCAATACCAGATCAATTTCCTTATTTATTCAGGTTTTTCAGTTTTTCCTTCTACTTATCTTAACACAATTTTGGAAGATGAGATTATGTTTTTTATTTAGATTGTTTATTAAATAAAAATGAGATATATTTAATCTCTTTTTAGTTGTTTTAGAATAAATATTAACTTTTATATCCTTAATTGTATTAACAATCTCCTTCATTGTCATAATTTTAATTAATTTTTTATCAAACAAAATTATTGAAGATCGTGAAAAAAATTTCCCTTTTGAATGTGTATAGCTCCAATTGACTGTTAACTTGCTTCTAATGTAATGCAGAACACCTCTAGAATTTATATCTATTGATTTTAGTACCAGCAGTTGTCACTGTAGCTCATTGGTTACAGCAACCACATGTAGAGTGGGAGAACCATGTTTAAATCCCAGCTACGGCATTAAATTTTTCAGTTGGTTCTAACGGTAAAAAGTATACTCATGGTGGTAAGGTAAATATAGCACAATTACCAATACAGTAATAAAACTTTCCAATAGTTGGCAATAACTATCTTACTATTATCTGGATATTACGTACTTATGAAAACAAGTTGCCAGTCTCAAAAGGGAGATATCCCGAATGGTTGAACTACAAATGCTATTTTTTGATTCAGGGGACCTATAAAAATGTATTTCCTGAGAAATCTTGGTATAACATTTTTGGGTGGAATGTAGTAAAAACAAAACAGAGTGTGGTTGAATGGACTTATTGTGTTTGTTAACAACCAGACTCCACAGTAACAGGGTTAACACCTCACCTTGCAGACAACCTCTGGACGCTGGCACCTGTCTTGTTTTATTAACATAGTTCTCCTTATTTTCCTCCTCCTAGCATAGTTTTAATCCACCTGCAATAATAGGTATCTTCAATACCATGAGTTTCTGCTGCAATCATCACATAGAGGAAATATTATTGAAGGCTCCCTCTGTATTGAGGAAAGCCCCTAATGCAATTTCTTGGTTTTCCAGTGAGTTTCCAATCCTCTATTAGAATTTACCTTGTTGATAAACATGTTGGTTTAGATTTAAAAGTCTCCAAACCATCGTAGTTTATTCAGTGCAGTAGCAATATGCAAACATTGATTATACATATTGAAATATCTAAACAACCATTCATTGGTTAATATATTTATATATTTATTATAGGTTCATGATTTGCAGAATAATTTCTCTATTATTGTCTTTTATATTAATATTGATATTTTGATGTGAACAGTTTCGAGTTTAGTAATAGTGACAAAAAAAAATCTGATGTGTACCATTCACATGGCTTTCTCTACATCTTTTAACAAATTATTGCTAAAAAGGTTATTCTTTTGTCTACTACATGCTAATCGAGAAAAATTAGCAGAAATGTTAAATGTTAAAATCAAAATTTTTGAAAATTTTTCCAAGTAAAGATAGTTTGCGGTGGGGAGATTTTCTAAAAAAAATCTTTGTGTTGCATCCTTAAATATCAAGTCTGGTATTAAATAGACTTTTCATTTTTACTCACTCACTCACTCACTCACTCACTCACTCACTCACTCACTCACTCACTCACTCACTCACTCACTCACTCACTCACTCACTCACTCACTCACTCACTCACTCACTCACTCACTCACTCACTCACTCACTCACTCACTCACTCACTCACTCACTCACTCACTCACTCACTCACTCACTCACTCACTCACTCACTCACTCACTCACTCACTCACTCACTCACTCACTCACTCACTCACTCACACTCACTCACTCACACTCACTCACTCACTCACTCACTCACTCACTCACTCACTCACTCACTCACGCACCCACCCACCCACCCACCCACCCACCCACCTTTTTCTAAACATACTTTTTTGGATTCAGGGGGTTTTCCAGTGAAAACTTAACATCAAATTTTTGGGTGAAATACAATACCTTATCTATTTACTATGCATATAGGACATGTAGAAAAAGTAATGACAATTATTATTGTATTAAAATAGTAAAACAAGTTCCTTCACTTGTTCAATACTATTGTAAACACATTATAAAAACTTACACATTCATAGCAGTCAGTATGAACAGACATCTTGTTAATTGGTTGGTATCTAACACAATTTAAAAAAAAAAGGTTTCACATCATAACAGTGGATATGAACAGGATAATTAATTGGTATCTTTGCAAATTCTAGCAAGTACAGTACACTTAATAGCCGAAACATGACAAAATAGCTGAGATACAATCAATATATGCCACTTTCTCTAAATAAGAAAGATACCTCCCATAGAGGAAGAAATTGAAAGCTGGTGTGTTGGATTGCAATCTGTTGCCAACATTATGAAGTGAAAACATGATACACTGTCCGGATCAGAGAGGCTCACCACTTCTGTCAGAACCCTGTTTTAGTTAACAGCACCTTTGTCTGGATACCAGTTATGTAAGAGGAGTGAACCATAATGAATTACACATTATTTTTTATAAACAATCAGAACGTCTATGCCTCAGCAGGTATATCTACTTTCACAATTCTCCATTGAGCTGTACACACTTGTGCCTCTGGTGTGGTAATTTCTGCAGGCCCTCCAGGAACCACTTCGTTGGTGTCTGTCACACCCACTGCAGAACAGCTGCTTCCAGTTCCTCTAAGTTGGTGAATCCGCATAGCCCCAAATAAGTGGTAATCAGAAGGAGCCAAGACAAGCAAATATGGTGGGTGTGGCAGCACATGGAACTGCACCTCAGCGATGACAGCCGGACGAGCATTATTGTGTTGAAAGAGCACACCTTGTGCCCATTTACCTGGCTGCTGCTTTTGAATTGCACAACCATTCCGAAGAGTGGCCACATATGCCATGCTATTAATGGTGGTGTTTGGTTCCATCCATCAATAAAGATGATTCCATCTGTGTCCCAAAACACTGTGGCGTTTGCCTACTGAGGGTGCTGTACAGAAATTCTTTGGCAGGGCGACTGCCTTTATGCTTCCATGCATTGATTGAGATTTGGTTTCTGGTTCATGGTAGTGGAGACTGGTTGTCAGTCACGAGTTTGATATGAAGCCTTCTGGATCTGGTTGTGGCATTGGAGAAGATCACCACACATGTCCTTCTGCTGTTGGTTTTGTGCTGCATTCAGGGATCTGCATATCCACCTGGCAGAAACCTTCCCTAACATCAGGTATTCGTGCACTTGTGTAGATTGTTGTGAAGTCCTGTGGCCACCTCCAGTTCCGTGAACGTGTTTCACTTGCTGTGCTGAATAAGCTGCCCCACTCTTGAAATGTTGACTAGTGTTGTCCCAGTCATAGGCCTTCCAGAGCTACTTGATGTGCGGCTACTTTTCCACAGATCCACCCAGTAATAAACAGATTTTTGAGACGATACAGACTCCCCACACACTGCCAGCAATCACCTGTGAATCTCCACAGTGGCTACACCCTCTTTCTACACAGAAACCTGTCATCCAGTGCTGCCCATAATAATCACACTCCGCTCACGTAATGACAGCAATTGAAGTGTGCATGATATCACATCTCTGGAACGTCCTGCCACCTATGGGTAGGCCAAAGTAATATTGATTTGCAGCTATCATGACAAGCCAAATAGCGGACCAAGAATACTGGAAAAAAATAAAGTGTAATTCATAATGAAACGCACCTCGTAGTTTATATGTTGCACAGGAAGCAGCTGGATACCAATTACAAACTTGGTGACTTTCCAGTAATATTTTTGTTTTAGAATGGTTTGTTTATTTTATTTTATTTCTGTTGTACCTTTACTTTTTTTTTTCTTTCTTTTTTTCTTTTTTTAATCTTTACTTACTGGTTTAAAATTTAATTTTAGTGTAATTTAGTTCTATCTGAAAAAAAACTAAATAATAGATAAATAATTTGTAATGTTTGTTTTTGGAAACCGATGTTGAGGTAACAAATACAGATTTCATTTATTTGTCTGATGCCTTATCTGTAATAAATATAATGAAGCGAGTTAGTGACATCTGTTCTAGTTGTACCAAGTTTAATTTCTTTAGATATAGAGTCAGACTGAAAAATTTAATGCCATAGCTGAGATTTGAACCATGGATTTCCTGGTCTCTCCCAGTTACTCTAACCATTGAGCTATCATGACAATGTGCTGTCATGACATTAAATTCCTTTATTTATTTTTTTTTAGCCTGCCTGGGTAACTTGTCTGTCTTACATTTAATAGTTTGCAAGCTTGAATCTTGCTTGAAGTGAGTTATCCAGACAAGGTTTCTATTCGGGGTTTTCCTTATCCTGAGAAGATGAAGCTCTATGGACCCTGAGATCATTTGAGCATCATTTCACCAGTTTCATTCATTGTCCATTGTTTTATTGACCAACCAGGTTAAAGAACATTAAGCTTAAAAAAAAAGAAAATTCACATAAGCTGTATGTAGGACAGGAGTAGATAAGTAGAATCTAAGTGAAAAATTCAATGCCATAGATGCCACAGCTGGAATTTCATTTCTTTGTTATTAGTGTATAATAAAATTGCCTGTTGTTAAATTTCTATGTGTTTGCTGCTCTTTGTAGTTTTTTATATTGCCAATTTTGAGTTGCATATAAACAGACAAAGTTGACACTTTCACTAGAAGAACCAATACTTGTGGATCTGAGGGAGTCAGGATCTGTGGTTAGGATGCACATTTGCTGGAATTTCCTCTGGTTGTATTTTTCCAGTTTGCAACTAGAAATAAATAACAATGTTGTTTGTTAACGATACTACCAATTGCCAGGATCATATCAGCATCCCCATTGTGCTAGAATTTCATTTGGTACACCGAAATTTTGAAGATGTTTTACATTCTAGGAAATTTACTGATATGGGACTGTCGCTTTAAAGCACACTTATAAACCATCAGTCTGGAATAGGTTTGAACTTACAACCTTTGGATCAGAAGTTTAGAGCCTAACCAACTCAGTCATCCAGACTGACACTTGCAACTCGAGAGAGTTGTTTCACATATCGTGGTTACTTTGAACCATATCTCCAGTGATGGGTCTAAAATCAATTTTAATTTCATTCTTTGAGAAAGTGTAATTTCCAACCATTCAGTTTTATATTCATGACAAAGCAATAGATCATTTATGGATATAACATGCTGTGCCTGGCAAAAGGATGAGAAAGAGAAAGTTAAAACTGACCAAGTAGTCTTTCCAGTTCCTGGAATGCTTACAGTTAATTAAGAATGCTCAGATTATACTATTTTAATTTTGTCATTCTTGTTATGGCTACCTATCTTGGTTATTATAAACCTGCCTTTAAAAGTTTAGCAATTCTTAGTTACTTAAACATTTCATTTATGTTTATGCTGCAAAAAAAAAAAAAAAAAAAAAAGGAAACTGGCTTGGAATAAATAATTTTTGAGAGGGTCAAGGTGCCAAAGGTAATGTGAAAGGAATAATTTTTTACTTTCTCTACATGTACTATGTACATAGTGTATAGAGAAGGTTTTGCACTCCACCCAAAAATTTGCGAGATTTCACCGGAAATATATGTTTTAGGGTCCCCTGTATCCAAAAAAAGTATTTTCAGAAAAAGGTCCGTGTGTGTGTGTGTGTGTGTGTGTGTGTGTCCATGTGTCTGTGCTCACAATAACTCAAAAACAAAAAGTCGGTAAAATACCAAATTTGGTATTTAAGTTTAGTATTTTCCAGGGATGTGACACAAAAATTTTGAGAAAAATCCCCCCACTCCAAACCACCCTTTACATGGAAAAAGTTTCGAAAATTTTGATTTTCTCAAAAATGTCCTAACAATTTTGATTAAAATTTTGTATATTAAAGATATTTACCTAACAAATAAAATGTATATTTTGAATTTTCTGGGAATAGCCTCTGAAGACTACTTTACTCTGGATGAATTTACAGAATTTTGCATAACTGCTAAACCTTAAGGGATGGACAAAAACTTACCACACAAAAAATGTAGAGCACATCAAAACTCACAATTTATGTTATATATATTTTTTTTTTTCATGAAATTGATCCTTTTTAAAATATTCCTTGTTTTTTGTTTCAGCTTTGGAAAACTTATTCTTTTCTCATGTAGGAAATTGTCAACTCCTGTCCATACAAGCAAAGGAATTTCAGTCACATAGCAACCAGCCTTTGACTATCAGTTTAACCTATGGTACTCCCTTATTCCGCTTCTACTTATAAAGAAGCAAATAATAAGATTATTTCTGCTAATTTTTTTTCGATTAGAGTGAAGTAAATGGAAGCATAAGCTTTTTAACATGCAGACCTGTAGAGAAAGTCGTGATCAGATTTTTTTTTGGGTGTAGTTTAACGCCTGCTTTTACTTCTAATACACTGCAGCAATGACACTGATGATACATGGAATGAAGATGGAGCACCGGTGAATTGTGATGGCGGGGGAAACCAAAGAAAACAGACTTTAGTTACCAGTTCAACTTCCCTGTCACTGCACTTTCTTTCATTACCTTGCTGCATGATGAAATACGTGTAACCTCTTCTTCTAGTCCTGGTATTCCAACTTGAGTCATATGAGTCAGAGTACATGTGTATACTCAACTACAAAAGTGGGAGGAGAGCTGGAGAGGGAGCATGGTAGCTAATACATCACTGGGCTAAAGTCACACCAATACTTGCATCTTGCTGCTTCATTTAGCCATGATGATACCTTGCTCTCAATGATGTGCTCCTCAACTGTAATAGGTGATTGGAAGAGTTGTTGTGTGTGTCACTCCATTGAGTGAACTGTCAAGAAGAGGCAATGTCAATGTCAGTGATATTGCTGAAGAAAATGAGGTGACAGGGGAAATTTAAATGGTTCTCTGTGGTGGTGTAGTCACAATGTAAACCAAATGATGTGATAATTAAAAACTGGACAAAGTTACACTTGTGTCAGAAGTGGAATTAAAAAACCAGAATGAAGGAAATCCTTCAGAAATTACTGTCCGAAATGGAGAAAATGAAAACTAAAATGAAAGATGTAATGGAAGAAATAAATGGAGAAGACGGAGACAAAATGGAATCCTGAATGGATAAAGTGGATACAGAAATGAACTGTGTTAAAGAAGAAATTGAAATCTGATTTGGCTTAGATCCCTGAAAGACTACTTTGCTAAGGAACTGAAAGAAATTAATTTTATGCAGTGGAAGAGCATCTAAATTAGCAAGAAAAATGGTTAGATTGCAAACAAAAGAAAATAAAAGGATGATAAGAGGCTCCCATAGACAAGCCTCTGGATCAGCAAATGACAGAGTGCTGCCTCTGTATGCCCAATTGCAGTGCAACCTGGATTGGTGAGGACAACCTTGAGAAGAGAGCAACTGGAGGATCAAGATTAGGGCTGATCTGCACAGGCAGATTCTCTTCCAAGAGCCACTGGATGTGATGTGACTCACTGGTGGTCAGGAACAGTGTGCTGAAGAAAAATTAAGGTAGAACATCTAATGCTCCTGAGAAGTTCAGTGAAGGAAGTGCACTTGGAAACCCATGCCAGGACTACTGGGGTGCACCTGGATGCAAATAAGATCTTCCGAAGCTATGTCACCAGTTCTCTCAGTTACATCTATAGAGTGAAGTGTAGGTTGCACTAGTGATGTGACATCCTTGCGACAGTTGCTGGGCCCCCATTATGCATTTAGTATCAGCCCCAAAGAAGTTGATGATCCCCAAACATCTCTGAGGAAAGATCTGTGTGATGGAGCTATACTTCTTGCTAAAGAAGACTGCATCAGTACCATTGGAAGGGGAAATCTTATCTTGTGGAAAAGGTTTATTTTATTGCTGAGTTAAATGCAAGAAAGACTCAAACAGTCATGTAACAACATTGCATGTTAACTGTTTTGAGTCTTTCTTGCACAAACTTCAGCAGCAAGATAAAACTTTTCAATAAGATAGAAACTCCCTTCTACCAGCACCAAGATTGTCTAACTTTGGCAAGAAGTATTAAGTGCTGTCTGGCTGGTCAGTAGAAGAAAAGTAAGATAAGCAGCTCTTTTGCCCACTACAAACACTGTGCTATTGACAGACAACTAGAATCTTCTGGAGATTTCTCTTCCCTCACCTCCAAAACTCCTCCAAAATGTTTTCATGAATGTTATGTGGAAATATCTGCTGCTAAGTAAACAAATGTTTTCACATGTTGAGCTAGTGTGTTAATCAGCAAGTTAGTGAATCCATTTTGGGTACAACAAAAAGTGCATTCTCTTTGTGTGTGTATACAGTGGGTGTTGCTACTGTGAGAACTTGCGTTCAACTACCTAGAACAGGCTGTTCCAGCTTAGGTGTGCATGAAAAGAGCTGCAAGAAACTCACGTCGTATGGGAATGTACCGGCAACATGTGATATAGCTAGTTACTTATATAAATAGGACTAATATGCCTCCTAAATAAATTAAGAGTAGTACATAGGAGAATCAAAATCTTAAGGATATATATCCTTTAATTAAACATATACAGATTGCTTGTAGAAGGTATCATCATGGCTGAATCAAGCATTGGAAATGAAGCAGTAAGATGCAAGTATTGGTATGACTTTTGCCCAGTGATAACACGCTGCCCCTCCAGCTCTCCTCCAAGTTTTGTGGTTGAGTACACACATCTACTCTGACTCACACGAGTCAAATGGAATACCTAGTTTAGAAGAAGAGGCTACATCATGGAGCAAGGTAATGAAAGAAAGTACAGGGAAGTTGAACTAGTAATTAAAGTCTAAAGTTGCAACAAATCTTCACTTATCTTTTGGAATCCTTTTGTTTGATTGTTGCAACTATTATTTTTATATTAATATTTGTGTTATTACTTCACTGTTACTAGCTTCTTTTTACATTTAAAGTCTAATAGTTGAAAATGAGTCGGAATAGTGACACTCACCTCACTTAAATGAAATGTTTTCAAAACGTATGTTTCAAGGGCGTTTGCCCTCTTCTTCAGTTGAGGTCAGACTAATGGCTGGAATTTGTGCTCTGTGGTCTGTTACTGTGGAGACATCTGGTGTTCTCAGCAGAAGTTCATAATCATGTGGCAGTATTTCAAAATTCATCAGTTGGTCTTTGTGTTGTGTAATGATTCTCATTAGAACTGAAGAAGAGGGCAAATGCCCTTGAAACATATGTTTTGAAAACATTTCATTTAAGTAAGGTGAGTGTCACGATTCCAACTCATTTTTAACTATTAGACTTGAACTACTTCACTTTTCTCAAACTTCTGAGTTATTTAATTAAAGTCTGTTTTTCCTAAGGAGGGAAAGTTCCTGCCATTACTTTCAAACAACAGACCTGACTTCATATAAGCTGATAAGGTAGGCTTAGTGCATTACGAGCTTTATTCACCATTCCCTAACAGGCCTCTGAATGATTTTCTTGCTTTCATATGAAATTTGAGGTGGACAAAGTGGTGCAGGGGCGGGTTTTTTCCATTTTCCACTGGTGCTATCTTCATTCCATATATCATCAGTGTCATTACCTGCGGTGCCATAAAAGTAAAAGCAGGCATTAAACTCTACCCAAAAAAAAATTCTTCCTTTCACATTACCTTCAGCACAAAATTGGTGCACAAAATTGTTATAAAAAGATCTGATGTGTTCCATTCACATGAATTTCTGTACATCTCTGTAACAAATTATTATTAAAAAGCTTATTCTTCTATCTATATCATACTAATTGAGATAAACATTAGCAGAAATTGTCCTTATTACTTGGTCCCTTGTAAGTAGAAGGGAAAAAATCTAATGTGTTCCATCCATATGATGTCCTCTAGCTGTTCGACAAACAAACCTTTCATTCTAAACATTAACCTGTTATCTACATCATGCTAGTCAAGATAAATATAATCAGAATTAGTCTTATCACCAGCTCCTTGTAACTAGAAGGGAAATAAGATAATACACAGGCTAACACGATTGTATCATCCTTTAAAAGATGGTTGCTAAGTGAAACACTTGAAACTCTAATCTGTTTGATTGTCAGGAGTAAACAAATGAGAAACAAAAAGAAAGAAGTCTTCCTGTTTGAGAAAAGTTAAAGTGGCTAAAACTGAAACCAATAATCCGGAATATCTCGAAAATGGTTAACCCCAAAAAAAAGTATATAACATAAATTGTGTGTTTTAATGAGATCTACATTTATTGTGCGGTAAGTTTTAGCCTATCTCTTACAGTTTGCCAGTTATGCCAAAGTCATCCAGAATGAAGAGGTCTTCAGAGGCTATTCCCAGAAAATCCAAGATATAAATTTTCTTTATCATAAAATATACATAAGGTATTTTAATCAAAATCGTTAAGAGCCATTTTTGAGAAATGTTCCTATGTAAAGGGTCGTTGGGGTGGAGGGATTTTCTTGAAAATGTTTGTGTCGCATTCTTGGAAGATACCAAACTTAAATACAGTCTTTTTGTTTTTGAGATATGCTGCATGCGCGAGCGTGCATGCACACACACACACACATGCACACAATTTCTTAAATGCTTTTCTTTTTGGATTCAGGGGGTCTCAAAACATATATTTCTAGTGAAATCTTGGTATCAATACAATACCTTCTCTATATATACTATGTATATAGTATATGTATGTGTATATAGTATGTGTAATAATGTTCCACAATAAAAATAGACACACAAAAAGGATGCATCATTTCTTTTTTAATTATATTGTAATGTTAATTTTATCAGTGGCTGACTTTTCTTAATGTATTTTGCAGAAAACTACATAGATAGAATATCTTTAAAGCCTCGTTCAATGCTAGTGGATATTATTTTAAGGGCAAAAAATGTTAAATCTTGCAAAATATGAAGGGTATGAAGATTTTATCAAAATATAATGATATATGAAACTTTTTGTCAAGTTCATTGAATTGTAAAACTGTAAAATATATGAGTACTTGTTCCCATAATGAAAGCCAGTATAGTATAGAATATGAAATTTCATATTTTGCCTGTCTGTATATTAATACATATAAATATTTCATCCTAATGTACTATAAGCTTACCTCAAATGATATCAACTATTTTGATATGTAAACATAACAATTGCTGCACTTTCTACGTCAACTGTTGAGATTCAGGTAGCAGGCAAGCACAGCAAATGGGAAGTTTGGATTGAAGCACCATTACCATGACTGAGCAACTTCAAGCGAGTCAGACAACAGCTGTACAACCATTGGCTCTCCATATACAGCTGTTTATATGTCTTGGCAGGATCTTTTCCTCCTTAAGAAAATCAGACTTTAATTCACTGTGAGTGAAGTGACTATACCAAGTAAAGTTATAGTAACAATATGAAATCAGGGTAATAAATTTTGAATTAACAATGGAGAATAAGTTTACACATTGGAGCCCAAGCCCGAGTATAGCTCAGGCCGTGCGAAATGTTCATGAGGCCCATGCTCAAGCATAGCGAATTTTTCCATTTCTTTTTTTATTTCACTAATTAATTGCTAATACATTCAGCTTTATGTTCCCAAAGTTTCATAACCTAATTCAATTTCTTTGTGGACCAAATAAATTAAAAAGTTAGGACTTGTCATGCCTTGCCCACTTTTTTACTTGCTTGATTATCACCTTGTTTCTCTACATTTCTTACAGGCAAACATAGTTATAAATATTTAGAAGGTATGTTTCTTTAGTTTCTGACCAGGAAGAAGAAACTGACTACAGTTATGGTGGATTTTAGGCAGCATCTAAAGTATGCAGATCACTCCCTAAATAAAACAAACAAAATTTTCTTTTCTCATTTTCTCAGTTTTATAATTTTTTGCACTCATGCACCTTTTTCTTGGAAACTATTTGAGATATTGCAATGAAATTTTGTACACACATATTTCAGTCTACAATGAGTATTTTGGCACAGCTAGTTTTCTTTTGATTTAGATTTTATAGGTATTGTGCTATGAAATGCATAATAATTTGAAATAAAAAACAACTCACATAACTTGAAAAATACTTTAAAAATCATTGAAGGGTGATAGAGAAAAAACTTCTGTGCCAAAATGTATCTAATACTTTATGTGCACTTGTTTTCAAGCAACTTCACCAAAGGGATACTAAGAAAAAGGTACATAAGTTTTTTGATGTTTTGAAAATTCCAATGTAGTGTAATTGATTTATTTGTTGACGACATTACTTATAAAATAGCACAGTTATAGAAGATATCCAGACAATTAACTGTGCAAAGTTTCATTGCTTTAGGACAAAAACTATGGCCATGGTAGAATTTTTGTTGTGTCAAGGTATTTCTGCCTATGTCTCCCCTTAACTCTGTCTTAGGCTATGCAGCGAAGAACATACATCAGTTATCATTCAGTTGCCTGATTTGTGCTGCCATCTGTCCTTGTTTTAGTCAACTACTAGGAATTTTAGGAGATTTAGTAATATTGGCTGCTCTTGGGTAGTCATGCCATTTTCTTTGAAGGTGGTGGTGATCTGTTTGTTACGTTTGTGCTCTTAAATGTTAAAATGCTGCATTTTCTTTGATTTCTGTGAACTGATGCTGTGGAAAATTCTGATTCCAAGGGAGAGCTTTTCGAAATTTGAATAAATGGAGTGTAACTAGCTTTACGCAGTTTTCTTCAAACTCATATTTGAAACTTGTTATAAATTTAAAATAAAATATTAGTACGGAAGTTATGACAATTTTCTTACTTGTTGAGAAATCCTTGAATTTCATACTTTTAGATTGTCACAATACTTTTCGGCAGATTTAATTGAATAACTCAAAATAGGCGTAAAAACCCTGGGTTTCTTGGCACTTCAACTACTGAAATGCCCAGGCTTCAGTGTGTTAATGCAGAAGTTTGGTGCTCTCAAGTGTTAACTGGGAAAGGTAGTGTATCCAGGAGGCATGATGGTGACAGCTATCTGAGGATGCACTCATGAAACATGCTCTATGAAAACACATCATAAGTGAAGCCGGGAGTTTCCATTTTATAATTGTTTCTAATACAAGATACTAATGATTATTTTTTGTGTATGTTATGCTACATACATTCCTTTGTTTTATTGTACGAAAGTGTATCCAGGTGTCTCAAAACACTCAACTGTTAGAGTTTACCAAATAAAATGCAATAATTTTGAAGTTTCAAAATCCAGAATTTGATAATATTGGTGATGCTTATTACTTTCTCTACACCCCTTATGTACTAGTGTATAGAGAAGGTACTGTATTGCACACAAACATTTGATACCAAGATTTCACTGGAAATATGTTTTGATATCCCCTGAATCCCAAAAAAAAAATTTTGAGAAACATTTTCATGTGTGTCTGTCTGTCAGTGTGTGTGAGTGTGCGTGGTGCACATTTTTTTTTTTTTTTTTTTATTTTGGCATAGCTGAAAAACGAAAAGTTGGTATTTAAGTTCAGTATCTTCCAAGGATGCAACATGAAGATTTTCAAGAAAATCCCCCTATCGCCAACTACCCTTTACATGGAAAACTTTCCAAAAATTTTCATTATCTCATAAATGGCTCTAACAATTTTGATTAAAATATCACATATTAAAGATATTTACATGACAAATAAAATGTATATCTTGAATTTTCTGGGAATAGCCTCTGAAGACTACTTTATTTTGCATGAGTTTGATAGAATTTTGCATAACTGGTAAACCATAAGAGATAGACAGAAACTTAGTTAACAAAAAATGCAGAGCCTATTAAAACACAGAAATCATGTTATATTCTTTTTTTCATGGAGTTGACCATTATTGAGATATTTCTTGTTATTGGTTTCAGTTTTGAAATACTTTAACTTTTCCCAGGAACTTATTAACTCCTGGCCTCACAAGGTAATAGATTTCAATCCCATAGCAACCACACTTTAAAACATTTGACTGTCAATTTAGCGTAGTGTATTCCCTTATTTCCAATTTGCTTACAAGAAATAAGACCATTTCTGCTAATGTTTATCTCAATTAGCATGAAGTAGATAGAAGAATAGGTACGCTTGTTAACAATAATTTGTTACAGAGATGTGGAGAAGTCATGTAAATGGAACACATCAGGTTTTTTTATAAGCAATGAATCTACCTCAAACTGAGGTACTAAACAAGTGTCAATCTCAGAGTATATGTTTTAATACATAACTTTAGCTTAAGGTTCAGATAATATATTAACATATGTATATGTCATATATACCTCACACTGAAGTACTAAAACTGGTAATTTCTAGATTATTCAAATTTTAAAATGTAATTTTAGTTTAAGACCCAGATAAATATATTATAATATATGTATTAACCTCTAATCTAAAAATGTCTCTCAAGCCTATGATAATATTTGTCTATTATACTTTTAACCATCAGTTTTAACAGCTTCACAGCTTATTTAGAATATAAGCCTGTGGATTTTGATGGTGTTTACATTAATAAATCAGTCTCTGTTTTGTGGTTGTCATTTTTGATAGTCCATATTTTTTCAGATTTTGGAGTTGGTCTAAAACTGCTATTCTTGAAGCTTTGACTACAACATGCTTATTAGGTAGTGTACCACTTTCTTGCGTATTTGTTTCTAAATTTGCTAAGCCTCTGTATGTAATATGTTTCTATTTATTCATACTGGTGGTGCATAAACGTGTGATTTACAATTTTTCATGTTCCACTGCATGAAGCTTGTGGCTGCTAAATGTCATCATTTTTAATATTCAAGCTTGTTTTCCATTTTTCAGCATGCCACACTGCCAGTGTCATTTATATGTATTTGTTTTGCAATTTGTTTTGCAGCTTAAGGGTACACTAGCTATGCGCTTTAAATTGAAGTTTTTGCAGTCTATTTTTCATGTTGCTTATATTTGCATCTAAGCATCTTTCACGGCCTCTGAGCCCTCATATTATTCACTATCAAAGAAAATATTTTCTTTTAGACTGATTTGATCTTAAGATTCTTGCAGGTTGTTTTGAAGATGATTTTTTACTAAAGTTTCCTTGTGTTATAAGTATCTTATAAATGCATCATTCTTGCTTATCTTGAGCCAGTGAAATAACAAAGTAAGGATAAATTGGAGAAAAAGTAAGTAAATAAATAAATTATGAGATCATCATATTTATGATTGTAAGATTTTTACGATTTCAAGTTACTTCTTGAAGTCATAAATCAGAATACCATATGTGGTACATTTTGAGATTACAAAATACTATATACCTTCAGAATGACAAAAAGTAATAGCAGTAATATGTTTTTGAATTTTAGAGTTGCATTTAATAAATGGATTGCATGCGGTGCTTTTTATTGCACCCAAACAGAGTTGAAGAACTTTATAAAAAGTAGAGCTATAGGAGCAATATTTTGCAACTATTTTTCTCTGCTTTTTTTTGTCAAATTAAAAAAAAAATAATTTGATCTTGTTTTATTCCATGTATATGCTGTCTATTACATTAAGTCACTTTTTCCTTTGGAGCAATTGCTCTTGGCATGCGGTTCAAGCATTATATTTATATCTTTAGATTATTGGTTCAATTATTATGTTTGCATCTTTGGATTATCATCTTTAACTTATTCAAGTCTGATTCAAGGGAGGATAGCAGATAATCTTGGTTAGAGAAAAATTTCTATCCCGTACTCCTCAGCTGGAAATTGAACCTGAGACCCCTCACACAGCAGGCAGATGCTTAATGAAAATGAGCTAAGGGGCCAAACATTGCAATTATTGTCTAAGTATTCAAACAAAATTTTCATACAAGTATAGAAATGCACACAAATACAATTGAATCTCAGTTATTCATTATTCACTTCATGTTTTTGGCAGTTATATGCTTCATTTTTTGTGGCCACCAAACTTTGTCCATTAATATAAAGTTCAATTATATATTTTTCAGTCGCATTTTTCTGGTCCCCATGTATGAAGTTTACTATCCCTTATTTGTGCATTATATTTATGCAAAATTAAGATATTATGCATGAGTCCTGTATACTGTAATTTTTGGAAATTGGGAAATCTATGGTTCAAAATCTGGCTGTGACACTGAATTTTTCAGTCTGACTTTAGTTTTCCAACTTTTGCCCTATACTACCTAGGGCAATTGTTTTTTCTTTCTTGCTGTTGCAGCACAAAGCAATTGGCATGTTGGGCAAAGCATCAGTATTTTTGGAATGTATTATGGCTGCACACATGTTAACAGTGGCAAAGAGAAGTTAAGACTTCTATAAACCAGCGTAATGCATCATTTCTCTAATTATATTTTTTTAGTTTGAATTATGAAAAGTATTTCTGATACACATGTAAGTACTTTAAATAGTGTATTATGTTTATTATTGATTTGTTTCATTTATTGGTTTTTATATTGAATAATACATTATTAATTTGAGTAATAATATTATAAAACCATTTCAGTTGCATAAGAAAGTTCTCTATTACATTTGTTCTACATTAAAACATAAACTGATTATATTGCATTAAAATCTACATCTCAGTATTTCTTTTTATTTAAATGTGAAAACAGAGCAATATTTTACTATCTTCTTCTAAGAAACAATTAGTACTCAAAACTTAACCTAAAATATATTTGCAGCTCTGTTTTTAAATAAATAAAGAAACAAATAAAACATATAAATAATAAAAACTTTTATTTTCCAGAAACCATTAATCACTTCATTGATTATAAATTCCTGTGTCATATTGTTAGTAATAATTGTGCCCATTTTATTTCTTTAATTTGAGAAAAAGTTATGTAAATGTTGCAATAAATTCTTGTCTAAAATAAACATTGTTGATATGTAATTTCTTTTAAATTTAAAGAAGTAATACAATGTTGCTCAGTATAATGTCACCTCTTGGCAATATTTAGTTTTATAAACAAGCAGCAAATTTCAAGTTACTTCCAAGTATTCAGGGTGAAACTCATTCTTTGTAAACAAACAATTTAGGGCTGATTTCGCCAACACTCTTTTTTTGCGTTGTTTTGGTAAACCCAGAAGTATGTTTCACAAAAGGTTGTAAACCATTGTAAAGAAATCATAGCTTTGGATTATGTGTTATAGAAGCCAAAAGTTTCTCGAACAAACCACGCAAAAAGCAATGTCTACTGCACCTGATTGTGGCCTTTTCCTGCAAATGTTAAAAATCAAAACCATATTTAATAGAATCATAGGAAAATATGTTCTGCTTTTGAAGCTCTTTAACTTTGAAACTGTTTATAAATAGTATCTTTAGATGTGAAATTTCAGCTAATCGAATATTAAATAATGGAGATGTACTTGATTGATTTTTTCACCTGAATAATTTTAATATATGTGCATCATGAGTGTTAGTAAACAATAGGAATTACGTGTGTTTGATGCAAAAAATAATAATCAGTCCTGCAATGTAAAAATCTATAATTTATTAGTGAAATTTCTATTCTTTCTGAATTATTTATTTATATGTTGGAAGGAGTTCCAATTCTTGCTGTATTTATTCCAAAATAAAGAGCAGAGATTAAATCTCATTACAAAATATACACCATCATGGTACATATTCAAATATTTGCTCTGCTCTTAATCCATCTTGGTTTCCTCGTATTTCTCTTGCACTGCACATATTCATATGAATAATTACAAGAATCTTGTTCTTATTAATTCTAACAATTGGACTTTACCATGAATGAAAGCAAGGATCTCAAGAATGAGCCTCTTAATAATAAGGGTTGTAGTTAAATATAACATTTGATTTGCATTCAAAAAGTATTGAAATATCAATCATCCTTATTCACTGATCCTAAGGTTCAAATCCAGCTCAGACTAATGGTTTTTAAGTTTGCTTAAAAGTGACAGATCAAGTCAGTAGATTTACTAGCATGTAAAATCTGGATCACTAATAAGGAAATGCTATAGGACAAAATTCTGGCACACTAATAAGACAATTTTTCTGATGTGGTCCTGGCAATTGACAGCATCATTAACAAACAAATACTTTTTATAATCACTTCCTTCATACATTCTGTCAAGAAAGTACCGGGAATTGAACATTTAAAAATCCTGTTTAAAAGGGGATTCAAAATTATTGTTGTCGTTAAGTTGGTACAATTTTCCTCTATACCCATGCTTAGTTTGATTGTCATCTAGTCTGTTTACATTACGCCATTTTGTTAGTTCATCTCAAAGGTGATTTGCGATTTTATGATGCATACAAATATTGAACAAAGAATCTGTCTCAAATTTTGCATTGCAAATGGTATTTCGTGTGCCGAATCGCTGAAAATGTTAGAGAGGGCTTACGGTGAATCGACTTTATCAAAAACACTTGCATATGACTGGTACAGTGTATTCAAAAGTGGTCAAGATGTGGTGGAAGATTTGCCTCTTTTTGGTCGGCCATCAACAGTTTCAACTGAACTGAACAACGCTAAAGTGAAGAAAATGGTGTCTGAAAATCATCATTTAGGTCTGAGAGAGATTGCCACTGAACTTTCTGTGTCTCACGAATCGATTCATACCATTTTAAACGATTGTTTGGGCATCGTACGCGTTGCAGCTTGGTTAGTTCCGAAAGACTTGAATTTTCTACAAAAACTCAATCGCATAAGGATTGCTGAAGTCATGCTAGAAGGAGCCAGTTTCAACCCCACATTCATGAAACGCATTGTAACTGGTGATGAGACGTTGGTTTAAGAGTTTGACACTCAAACCAGTCAAGCTTCTGAATGGCGCCTTCCAACTGAACTGAAACCAAAAAGGGCATGTCAAACTCGATCAAAACTGAAGGTCATGTTGACAGTTTTTTTCGATTATCATGGTGTCGTACACTCAGAGTTCTTGCCAGAAGGTCAGATGGTAAATAAAGACTATTATCTGAGCATTATGCAGAATTTGAGAGAACAAATATGGCAAAAAAAGCAGATTTGTGGAATGACAACTCATGGATTTTGCACTATGTAACACACCAGCTCACAAGGCTATTATTGTGAATGAATTTCTGGCCAAAAACTCAATAAATTTTATCATACAATCACCGTATTCACCTGATCTGGCTCTTGCTGATTTCTTTCTCTTTCCAAAGCTCAAGTTACCACTTCGAGGCACCCATTTTCAGTTGATAGAAGACATAAAGGAAAATTTGCGGCGACAATTGACATCAATTCCTAACAGTGCCTACAAAAAATGTTTTGATGATAAGCTTTTGTAAGAATAGTTTCAGAAAAGGTAGAGAAAGTCATGTGAATGCAACACAGATTTTTTTTTTTTTCTATTTCTGTGATTTCATAAGCTTGTAAGATTGTACTGTAGTCAAATATCACTCAATTCAGAGAACAGTTTCGCTGTGTATATGGTTATGAGGTTTCTTGAAATTCCAAGCTTTCTTGTAATTAACTTATGTATACTTAATTCTCCCAATTTCCACATTTAGAAATATTACTTCTTATTTTAGTTATCAAAGATGTTTTGCGGCCTTGTTTGTAATTCATCTTACCTAATAAAGATTTTGAATGTGTGAATAAAAATATTTGTGGTAGGTTGAAGAATCTTCACATTGTTGTTGTTTTTTTGGTTTTTGTTGAAGTGTAGGTGGTATTGAAAATAGGAAAAGTGGTGGCAAATCATTTTTTTGCAACTTTTCTTTTGTTGCTCTGTTTATATGCTACCTTTTAACACCGGTGGCTTCTGCTTTGGAAGAAATGCATATGCCAGTGATGTTCGTCCTCCACCAGATTTAAACCTGCGACCTTGGATATATGAAGTTAGCATGTTAACCACTACCCCATGGAGAGAGACTATGTCATGCATGGGCATATATGTCACATACACTGAACTTCCACAATTACATCTTTCGTTGTATGTGGAAAGGTCAGGAACCATATGTGGCTCCTAAACCAGCAGTATGCCCATTGTAAAAACTATAAAGCTTTTGCTTAAAATAATTGTTTCTTCCACTCTGGCCAATGTGCAGGATAAGAGTTGGAAAAGTGAGTCAGACTGAAAAATTCAATGTGACAGCCAGGATTTGAATCATGATATATTGATACATTTATATCACCATTTTATCATATGATAAGTGATATATTTAGTATGGAGGAGATTTATACCTTTATCTTTAAATTTTTTATTTTTTTTATTTAGATTTCAAAATCTTCTTTTAAAGGTTTAGTATATAAATGATAAGTTACTAAGGGATTTTAACCATATCAGCCATGACATTGAATTTTCAGTCTGACTCTATATTTCAAACTTTTGTACATTTGCTTTAAATTAAGTCTCATTTACAGGCACACAACTTTTTCATTTTTGACTGCCACTGTTCTAAACTGTAGCTGATAAGTTTACCACTGTTTGTATTAATTGTATATCTGTTTCCATCATGTCATGTATACTTCAATATGTTCTCCTGAAAGTGTAACAGTACTGTTGTACATAATGAAGGATGCTTTGTGTTAAAATCAGCAATCAGCCCAACATTAAATCACTATTTAAATCTAAAATTCTAAAATTAGTAACTGTTACTTTTTATTATAATACAAGATTACATAGCATTTATTTTGCAATTACAATCATCTCTTGAAAGTAACCTTTCTTGGAAGCTTTATTTAAAAATATATTACATTCCTTACCCAAGTGTAATTTGTTACACATATTTTATGCTACATGCAATAAACATTTCATCATTTTTAAATTTTGTATCATGCTTTTCCTCTTACAGCAGCATTATGCAAATCTTAAAGTGAGCCTCTGGTTCTATAGGACCTATAATTAATTAAATAAATTAAAAAAATAAATAGAAAAGAGTTTCCTCCCCACCCCTTCTACACGTTTTGCAATAAAATTGCACAGCTGCAGTCTTTCCTTTTACTCTTGCTGCAAGCCTGCAACAATGCAATAAATATTCAACTTCCACAAGTTGTACAAAACTTCAGAAATGATTTGCAAACATTTTTTTTTAAAATATATTTTACAGTAAAAAGAAAAAAAGGGAACAGAAAGATAGAGAATGCTGCCCCCCTTAAAATTACCACCCTTGGCCTAAATCTGACACTGGGTAAATATCACTTTATGCATATAATGAAAGTGTGAGGTCCATAAATTCTTCTTATAGCATTTCCCTTGGTTACAATTTAAAACCTTATCATTTTTTTTTTTTTTTTTCTGGAAAATAGGGAACCTATGGAAGAGAAAGCCGAGATATGGGCATTTTGTTTTCAATGTATTTTTACCACAGAAATTTGTGGCTTAACCCATAATAGCAATATGACAGTGGTTCAGTGTAAACTAAAGTTTGTACATGTTGTGTCGTGTTGAAATGCTTAAAAAGTGGGAAAGTTTAATGCTTTATAGTGTTGCAATCCTTTTGGTCTTAGAAACACATGAATCAAATAGGAAACTGAAAAGTGATGGAAGGAATGCAAAATAAATTACCTAATTTAGTTATAAGTAATGTATACATGATTGCTATCATATGAAGGTATATGATAAAATAACTAATCTGAAATTGAAACAGATTATGAGGGGAAAAATAAAGTAAAGAGGAAGCAAAATAATCAAGTGAAGATAAAGATGTACTGCCAGAAACAGAAGTGCTTATAGCAATCAGCAACATAAATCAAATTGCCATCACTCATTTGGGTGATCACCTCTCTTCTCCAAATGAAAACACTCTCGGGCCAAATCATTTGCTTGTAGATTGTCAGGGTTAACAACAAGCTAATAATGAAATGTTAAATGTGAGCAGTGACAGTAATGTTGGAGGATATTATTTCACAGGACAAGGAAGAATTTTTACTTTCTCTACACATACTATGTATAGTGTATAGAGAAGGTATTGCATTCCACCCAAATATCCAATATCGAGAAATACATGTTTTGGATCCCCTTGAATCCAAAAAAACAAAAAAAAAAACATTTTCAGAAAAAGGTACATGTGTGTGTGTATGTGTCTGTGTCTCTGTGTCTCTCTGTGTGTGTGTGTCTGTGTGTGTGTGTCTGTGTGCGTGTGCGTGCGTGCGTGTGTGTAAAACAAAAACGAAAAGACCATTGAATACCAAACTTGGTATTTAAGTTTAGTATTTTCCAAGGATGCAACACAGAGATTTTCAAGAAAATCCCCTCACCCCCAGCTACCCTTTACATGGCACTTTTTTCGAAAATTTTGATTTTCTTAAAAATGGCTCTAAAGATTTTAATTAAAATATTGTATATTAAAGATACTTACCTGACAAATAAAATGTATATCTTGAGTTTTCTGGGAATAGCCTCTGAAGACTACTTAATCCTGGATCAATTTTACAGAAAATTGCATAATTGCTAAACCATGAGAGATTGACAAAAACTTACCACACAAAAAATGTAGAGCACGTTAAAACACACAATTTATGTAACATAAATTTTTTTGGTGGAGTTGATCATTTTTTAGATATGCCTTGTTTTTGGTTTCAGCTTTGAAAAACACTTTTCTCATACTGGAATTTGTCAACTCCTGTCCATACATACAAACAAAGGAACTTCAGTCACATAGCAACCAGCTTTTTGACTATCACTTTAAGCTATGGTACTCCCTTATTTCGCTTCTACTTACAAGAAAGCAAGTAAAAAGACTATTTCTGCTAATTTTTTCTCGATTAGCATGAAGTAAATAGAAGCATAAGCTTTTTAACAATAAGTTGCTGCAGAGATATAGAGAAAGTCATGTGAATGGAACACATCAGATTTTTTAATGTAAAAACTGCTACAAGAGAAGTACATGATTTTTACATGCCGCCTTAGAAGCTGGACTGAGCACAAAATAATGCAGGAGTTTGGTGTACCTCTTCATGAGTTTATACAGCAAAATTTACCCAAAACAGTAATATCAGTACCAGACAGAAAACATCAGTGCCACAGCTGATGATATAACCAAAACTTGTTAATTCTTATGAAAAGACAAAATAAGTCAAAATATGGTTAGCATGAAAGACTTTAAGATGGTCAGAGATGGTGGCAAGAGAGTGAAAAAGCAAAAATGCCTTATTTTGTTCAATCTTAAAAAAGAGATTACAAGCAATTTAAAAACACATATCCAGACATCAAAATTGGTTTTTCACATTATACATCCCTGAGATCAAAATACTGCATGATGTCAGTGGTAGGCTGGAACTCATGTTTTGTATGCACTAATTGTGAAAGCCAAAAGCTGATGTTAATGAGTTTGCAAAATAAGCCACAGTGGCAGAAGTGAAATTAACAATATTGAATTTTTAATATGAAAAATGATTTGTCAGAGTCTCTCTCCAAATTGTTATCTAGACATATGTGAAAAATTCCCAGGAAGTGCAACTATTTCATAATTTCTAAATTCAAGGAATCTTCCAATCTCATGGAAGAAGTTGTTTAAAAAAAAGTGGAAAACAACAGAGGTGAACAGAGCAGAGGTAATAATCCTGGTAAAGCTAATACTGAAACTTTTATCAACAATTTCCGTACTATCTAAACAAATTTAGAGCACACAGTTTCAGTCGTCATATGTGAACATCTGAAAAAAAATCTGATGTGTTACACTCACATGACTTTCTCTAGCTATTCTACAAAACTTGTTACATAAGATTATTCTTCTTTCTGCATCTTTAATCGAGGTACTCATTAGCACAATGTTCTTATTATTTAGTTCCTTATAAGTAGGAAAAAAATAAGGGAATACACTAGGTTAAAGCCATAGTCAAATGTTTTAAAAGCTGTCGTTATGCGATTGTCATTACAAATCCCTTCTTTTCTTGGCCAGGAGTAGAACAAAGAAAACCGCACACTCCCGTCTGAGAAAAGTATAAGTGCTTGACAACTGAAACTAATAACAATGGATACCTCGAAAACTGTAAGCTCCATGAGAAAAATGTATATGACATAACTTGTGTATTTTAACAAGACCTACATTTTCTGTATATTAAGTTTTTATCTATCTCTTACGGTTTACTAATTATGCCAAATTAAGCAAAATTCATCCAGAATAAACAGGTCTTTAGAAGCTATTCCCAGAAAATTCAAGATATACATATTATTTGTTAGCTAAATATCTTTAATATACAATATTTTAATCAAAATCGTTAGAGCCATTTTTAAGAAAATCAAAATTTTCGAAAAAATGTCCACGTAAAGGGTAGTTTGGGGTGGGGGGAGTTTTCTCAAAATCTTTTTGTTGCATCCCTGGAAGATGCTAAACTTAAATACCAAGTTTGGTGCTTTACCAACTTTTTGTTTTTGAGTTATCATGTTCACAGACACACGGACACATTGACACACGGACACATACACAAACACACACATTTTTGTGAAAATGCTTTTTTTTGGATACAGGGGACCCTAAAACATATATTTCTGGTGAATCTTGGTATCGAATTTTTGGGTGGAATACAATACTTCTCTATCCCTATGTACATATGGGGCTAGAGAAAGTAAAAATACAATACAACATTGGTGACTACTGAAAATGACAGTTATACAAGATGCCACTGGAACAGGTTTCAAGCAACTATCCATTTGTTCATTATTTACTAACAAGAAACCTAAAAAACTGATCTATGACATATTTTTCAATTCATCTTTATCAAACACAGTTGCCGTTTTCACACATAAGTTAAGAATTACTATTTCAGTAATTATGCAGCAGGATAATACAAATATAAAACAAAATGTTATTAATCTGCACTGTTAGCGGAATGACATTTCTTCATCACAGGAATGGAAAGAGCTCTTATGAGTACAATTAACACATTGGAGCCCAAGCCCAAGTATAGCTGGGGCTGTGCGAAATGTTCATGAGGCCAATGCCCGAGCACAGCCTGGGCAGGTATTTCTAATGCTTTTAATGAAATTCCACGACCTCAACTCGGTCTTGGGCTATGCGGCAAAGAACATACATCAGTTATTGTTTAGTTGTCTGATTTGTGTTGCCATCTGTCCTTGCTTTAGTCAACTATTAGGAATTTTAGGAGATTTAATAATATTGGCTGCTCTCGGGTAGTTGCGCCATTTTCTTTGAAGGTGGTGATCTGTTTGTTACGTTTGTGCTCTTAAATGTTCCTCAATTTATGTGAACTGAAGCTGAAATTCAGGATGCAAATGAAGCTATGGAAAATTCTGATTCCGAGGGAGAGTTTATCAAACTGAATAAATGGAGTGTAAGCAGCTTTAAGCAGTTTTTTTCAAACTCATACTTGATACTTGTTATAAATTTAAAATAAAATATTAATACAGAAATCATGACTATTTTCTTACTAGTTGAGAAATCCTTGAATACCATACTTTTAGTTGTCCCAGTACTTTTTGGCAGATTTAAGTGATGTACTGTAAATAATAACTCAAAATAGGCATAAAAACCCTGAGTTTCTTGGCACTTCAACTACTGAAACGCCCGGGCTTCAATGTGTTAAGAGACATACTACTTATGCTACTCTTCAGGGAACTCGGATAACAAATCCCAGAGAGCTTTATTAATGGGTGAAAAGTAAGATTTACAACCAAAGAGGGAAGAAACCCAACTATCTGTGGGACTGAACACTGGCAGGAACATGCAGCATCCATAGTAAGATTCCAGTTTCTGCAAAAACATTGACATAAAAATATTCTCTGGCTCGGTGAAACCCTCAAGAAGTTGTCCTCTTAAATTTGCTGAGAGCTCATTGTATGGAGGCAGATGTGTGTCAGACATCTGAATGAGTTCAAGTGGTGGGTTGCAGACCAAGGGCCTTGGTTTTGGTGAGTTATTGATGTTTTATAATGTTAATTCCTTTTGTGCTTCCACATTAAACTTTTACAACTTAAAGAATATGTTTACTATATTGAATATTAAAATGCCATTCAAATTAAAAGGCTGCCTTTTAATTATATATAACATTTTAAATAATAGAATGTGCATTCTTTCGACAGAAAATCTATAATATACATTTAGTATCTAGTGCATAATGATGCTTGATATCTATTCTTTTCACAAGTATAAGACTAATTTGTGTTTAAGCTCTAGTGTTGAGAAGATTATACACAGATGCATGGTTTTAGACAAATGCAAATGTTGTATGCTTATCAATTCCATTCTATCATTCAATTATACTTTCATGTTCTATCTGGTGTATATGTGGAAGGTAATATTCTAAAAGATTTTCACAGTTTTAGGCCATACTTATCTATATGGATTACCGCATTAAAAGTGATTAATCATTAATAAAAAATTAGCAACTACTCAATAGTTGGACATAGTTTGTTTAAACTTTGCATGCATCATATATTTTAATTTTTGAGTATAAGCTTAAACAATTTGTATCACTGTTTTGCAAAAGATTGAAAACACCTTATTGTCTAGTCACTTAGTAAAGAAGCATAAGCTGGTCTATATTTATGATCAAAAAGATAATAATTTACTTCTCTGCAAGACCCCACCATGTGCCATCCTTTTCTCTTTCTTTCTCTGGCTCTCTCGCCTCTCTCTCTCTCTCTCTCTCTCTCTCTCTCTCTCTCTCTCTCTCTCTCTCTCTCTCTCTCTCCCTCCTCTCTCCCTCTCCCTCTCTCACTCATTAGAAGTGCTTTTGTGTTGCCTACCTATAACCTGGAGTGCTAAAAGCATTTTATTATTTTTAACTCCATTTGTGCTGAGTAGCTTTCAGATTGCCTTCCTCCAAACATTTTTGTACCCATTTTATGTTAAGTGTGGTTTTTCTAAAAGATTGAAATAAAAATTGTCTTTATAGCAAAGTATTATGAAATACACTTATTTGTGATGAGAAGCCTCAAAATAGCCTGCTGCCAAACATTTTCAATCTGCTCTTCCCTTAAGAAGCTTTTTTTATAAGATTATAAAATCTTGTTTCCTTTTGTCTTAAAGATAGTGTCCCAAATTTAATTGAAATTATTGAAAACAAATCCATGTATAGTGTTATATGTATATATGTATGCGAGATGCTCTGTGTTGAGGATTTATTTACTTTTATGTTTTATGAATGTAATGTGTTTAAGATAATTGTGTGATTGTTCATATAATTTTGTCTTTCTAACAGCTTTTTACTTGTTCTCATCTTAATGAAATAATAAATGTATTGGTTAATTATTCTTAAATGTTGCTTTCTTATACCTCCTGCTGTTGATTAGCAACTCCAGACTGTTGTGATGTGGTTAACCACAGACTGTAGGGGGTTAGGGTTGTGGGGAGGAGGGGACTAGCCGAGGTGGTTGGTTTGAGGTAGCCATTGATCTTCAGGTACCAAACAGATTAGTGTGCAATGCAAATAAAACTGTCTATCCTTTGACTTATTATATTAGAATTTGTATATAACCTTAACGAAAATTAAGTTAAATATGTTATTTAGAGAATAAATATGATGGCAATAAACTGGATTAATTTTATTTCCTTTTTTAGAGCAAAAGACTCCTCAACTTTCAATTCATTTATTAAATTATTAAAAAATTGTGCTGACTTTTCATGAGAGAATAGGAGCCATGTTTGTGAGGCTGAAGGTTTATTGTCTTGCAAAATTACTAGCATTTTAACAAGAGGCAGTTGGACAAAAGCGTAAATGGCTTGTATGTGATATCTCTAATAAGGAACTAAGCTGTATTACTGTCAGATTTTCTTGAAATAAACTATATTTTTATCTGATTTCTTCTTACTTTTCTAAAATCCACATGCTTCAGATAGATAATAGGAAACAAAAGTTTGAAAGCAGTGGAATGAAATAAATAGATGTTGAAAAATAATCTTTTAAATCAGAGTATTATAATTAGGTCATGAAAGTACGTAGGCTTTTACGGCTGGAGTCAATATAACTAGAAGTTATTTCCGGGCTGTTTTGCCGTGGTCTGCTGGAGTAAGATGATCTAGACGTTTCATCCACAACTGTGATGGACATCTTCAGTGGCACGGTTGAAGTTCCCTTGGAGAAGGTTTAGCTGCTGTCAGAGTGGCTGTATTCTAGTTGGTTGGGGGGTGGGGCTTGGCATCCCTGGTGCAAGTGCCTTCTGATTGGCCCACTTTAATCTTGCCAGTTTTATGATGTTTCCTGCCTTGGATGACAGGATGTCAGTTTCTGTTGAGCTGAATCATTGTACTCCAGCAGACCATTTCAAAACACCCCAGAAATAACTCCTAGTTGTATTATAATTTGGGTTGCAATTTAAAATTCTAAAGAAAGTGCAGTGGGAAGTAAAGTGAAATGTAATGTACAAATAAAGAAGATTTTTAACTACCCCTGTAGTATATTGTCATTGAATAGTGCCCTGTAAATTACATGTTAATGGTTTATATTTTTGTGTTGTTTACAGTTCTAGATTTACTAAACATTTCCATTTAAACCAATGAAATGCTGTGTAATTTAAGTCCATTTTACTCTTTTAAGAGCACTGAAAACTAATACAGAATAGTTTGCATGGCAGAGAAATACATTCCAAATGTAACATAACTAGTAAAAGTGTGTGCTAGTGCATTTCAGGGAAAAAAAAAGTGTATTGGTTGCATTTGTTGTACTGGTTTTGAAAACAATGAATTCCACAAAGTATTTAGTTTTGCTTTTGTCACTTTGTCTCATAGATAGTGCTACTTTACCACAATGTACACTATGCAGTTGTTCTTTAAATGAGAATTGAATTGAAACAGTTATTTGGATGGGGAGGTATTTCATTGAGAGCCCTATAGATTACATGTAACCAATAAGAAACAATGCAAGTAGGCTTACTTTTGTTTATTATTAATCAATATTTTTGTAATAATAGAAAATATTATGCTTAATGCTCTGCTGTTAATGTAAATTAATATTAGTTTGCAAATGTATGCCGATAATGTTGTGTTAGGCTCCGCGAGATTTGAATGGCTGCGAGGAATTAAAGTGTTTAACACATTCTGGTCTGATTTTAGGTTGTTTTGGCAAAAGAGGCTGGACTTTGCTATGCAGCTGTGGCACTAGTGACAGACTATGATTGCTGGAGAGAACAAGAGGATTCAGTTTGTGTAAGTGATGTGATGCGAGTCATGAAACACAACTCTGGAAATATGGTGAAACTGTTGATTCAAGTGATCCCAGAAATTGCCAAAAAGAACTGGGATGAAACAATTGACAGTCTGAGGGTAAGTATCAATTGACCATATTACAGGATGGAAGGGCTTATAGATGCCTATCTTTAAATTGAATTGAATGAAATTATTTCTCCTTCCTCCAATATATTATTACAATTTTACAACTTCTACAAATTTCCTTAGTGTAAACATTTATTTCTCTGTAAGACCCTATATAGCTGAACTCCCTGGTTATAATGTGTATGGTGGCTCTCACCCTTTCCTCCCTTTTATCTGTGGACACTTCTCTCTGATTGTTTTGCCTGTTTATCCCCCTTTATTCTTTTTTTTGTTTTGTTTTTTTTTTGTTTTGTTTTCTTTTCAGTTCATTCCTTTTTGCACTACTTTTTTTATTATATTGCTTTATATTCATCCCACTTTGCCTCACCTCTTTAACCTTGCTTCACCTTCCATTGTCCTCTTTTTTTTTCTCTGGTCTTCTTCCTTATTTCTTCTTATCCAAACATTACTTCAATACCCAAAATTTTTACTTTTGATTTCATTGAGAATAAACATTTTAGAATCCACTGCATAAAAAAAAAAAAAAGAAGGCATTTTTAGAAAAAAGGCAGTGTGAGTATATGTATGTCTGTGAACTCAGTAATTCAAAATGAAAACTCAGTTAAGTTCAGTATCCTCCAAGGTGTGGCTCAAACATTTTGAAGAATATTTTCACACCCC
Organism: Hymenopus coronatus; assembly: GCA_030762935.1. Classification (NCBI taxonomy): domain Eukaryota; kingdom Metazoa; phylum Arthropoda; class Insecta; order Mantodea; family Hymenopodidae; genus Hymenopus; species Hymenopus coronatus. The sequence continues at coordinate 85,386,646 of CM060891.1, forward strand.
AAACTACCTTTTACGTGGAAAAGCTTTTGAAAATTTTGATTTTCTCAAAAATTGATCTAACAATTTTTATTAAAGTATGATATATTAAAGATATGTGATAAATAAAATTTATAATTTGAATTTTTTGGGGAATACCCTCAGAAATCGTCTTCATTCTGAATGACTTTTGCATAATTGGAAAACTGTAAGAGATAGACAAAAAGTTACTACACAAAAAATTAATATCTTATTGAAACACAATTTATGTCATGCACCCTTTTTTGTAGAGTTAACCATTTCCAAGATATTCCTTGTTATTGGTTTAAAATTTTAAAATTTTTATCAAACAGGAAGTCGTCATCCATATTTCATTTATTTTACTCCTGGCCACTCAAAGAGAACCAAATTTTAAAGTCAGTAGCAAAGTAACAGCTTTTAGAAGATTTGGCTATCATTTTAGCCTACATACAAGAATATTAAGTATTAAGACTATTTTTGCTAACATTTATCTCAATTAGCATAAAGTGCTTAGAAGGGTAATCTTTTGTAAGAATAGTTTATTTGCAGAATAAGTGGATAAAGTCATGTGAATGAAACACATTAGATTTTTACTTTCTCTAGTACGTATGCACATATATGCATAGTAGCTAGAGAAGTATTGTATTCCACCCAAAACATATATTTCACCAGATATATGTTTTGAGGCCCCCTAAGTCCTAAAAAGGCATGTTTAGAAAAAGTCTGTGTGTGTGTGTCTGTGGACTGCATAGCTCTAAAGTGAAAAGGCTGTTAAAATCCAGACTGGGTATTTATATTAGGTATCTTCCAAGGATGAGACACATAGATTTTCCCCCACCACAAACTGCTCTTTACCTTGAAAACAATTTCAAAATTTTCTGTTTCTCAAAAAGGCTCTAACGATTTTGAATAAAATAGTATATATTAAAGATATTTATATGAAAAATTAAATGTATGTTTTGAATTTTCTGGGAATAGCCTCTGAAAACTTCTTTTATTCTCGATAAGTTTTGCAGAATTTTGCATAACAGTTAAATCTAAGTGATAGTCAAAAACTTACTGCAAAAAAAAAATGTAGATCTCATTAAAGAAACACATAATTTGTCATCTACTTTTTTGTTGTAGAGTTGACCATTTTCAAGATATTCCTGGTTATTGGTTTCAATTTTTAAGTGCCTAACTTTTCTCAAATGGGACCATGCAAAGTGAACCTTACCTCAGTTGTTTCACATAGCCACCAGCTTTTAAAATATTTGACTTTTGCTTTCTAATGTCTTCACTTGTTTCCCTTCTTCTTACAAAGAAGCAAGTGAAGTTAATGTAACTCAGATGTAGATAAAATATCTTTATAAGAACAGTTTGTATATGGAACAGTTATAGAAAGTTATATGAACGTAACTCATCAGATATTTTATGTTTATGTTGCATTTACTTATTTTAAATTGGATTTATTTTGTTTCAGGCGCTGATAACATCAAGTATTATGCTTCCATGAGAAAAAACTGGCTCTGCGTTTCGGAAGCTTAGAGAAGCTTATAGAAGAACCCACATGTAGTACCATATTCCAATGAAGGAATATTAGTTGCACTATAAAATCTGTTTGATATTTAATATATGGTTTAGAAGGGAAATATATAGAATAGTGTTACAATGATTTCATAGTTGATATTTGAGTTCTTATATGCTTATACACAATGTGATGCCAATGAATTGTGCCATATTTTATAAAAATAATAAAGGTATGCAGGGCCAGGTAACAGTTTTAAATGTGCTTATTCTTTATACTAACTCTTGTGTTCTTCCAAAGTTAGTATGTCTTTTATAGTTTAGGACTATGGCTCTCAGCATTTGATTTGCTAAGTACTATTAGTCCTACAAATATGTCAGCTAGTGATGCAAAAATAGTTTATAACTCCAAGTTCCTTAAGTATCTGTACAGGTTGTAAACCTGACAATTGGCAACTTTTCTGCCAGGTTGGTGTGGGAACTTGAGGTCTAGGAGGGGATGCTGGGCCGGTGCAAACCTGGGATTTTCAGGATGGATAATAAATTATTTTGTGCAAACATTTAACCAAGCCATTGTTGAAAAGCTTGTTTAGAATTATGCCTACGACAATCAATACAGGTAAAGTATTGTCAGAGAAAATTTTGGCACTGAGTCTACTGAGTATATTGTGTATAATTCTGTTTACACGTGATAGTCATTCATGAGCTCTAACACAAGCAGGTTGTTTGCATTTCAGCATGGTAGGTGTCGTTAGTGTACTACAGGTTCACAGTGGCATTCCCGTGAACCTTGCATTTGTCATTCATGAATTCTAAGACCAGCAGTTTGCTTTGGCATCAAAATTACAATGTGCTAAAACCTCCATTGAAAAGTCATACCTATTGGACCTAAATAAATCAATGCTTCAACTGGCATTACTATATGACAATTTTGAACAGTCGCCAATTTGAAAACTCCCTCGAAGTCTCCAAAAGACGCTGCATGACAGTAAGCGGGCTAACAATATACATTAATCATGCTATTGGAATAGCAGGACAAGATAAACAGCTATACAACTATAGTAAAAATATTGGTTTTAATTGTTTTTCACACAAGCTGTTTGTAGGACAAGAGTTGGATAAGTAGAGTCAGAGTCAGCTATTGGGGTTGTCATCTCCAAATAATTTGAGAACACCTTGTGGATGAGCAGGAAATATGCGAGTCAGTTGAGAAATTCAGTGCTATACCGGCATGTTGCCATGGTAGCTCAGTAGCAGAGAACCGACCAGAGATCGGGAGATCCGTGGTTCAAATCCCGGCTATAGCATTGAATTTTTCAGTCTGACTTTACCTATCCAACTATAGTAAAAATCTGATGTGTTCCATTCACATGACTTTCTCTATATCTCTGTAATAAATTATTTTTAAAAAGCTTATGCTTCCATTTACTTCATGCTAATCAGAAAGAATAGCAGAAATTGCCTTTTTACTTGCTTCCTTGTAAGTAGAAGCAAAATAACAAGAATACCATAGGTTAAGGTGATAGTCAAAAGCTGGTTGCTATGTGGCAAGTTCCTTTGTTTATATGGACAGGAGTTGACAAATTCCTATATGAGAAAAGCAAGTTTTTCATAGCTGAAACCAAAAACAATGAATGTCTCAAAAACGATCGGCTCCACGAACAAAATGTATATAACATAAATTTGTGTTTTAACATGCTCTACATTTCTTGTGTGGTAAGTTTTTATCTAAGTCTTACGGTTTAGCAGTTATGCAAAATTCCGTAAAATTTTTCCAGAATAAAGTAGTCTTCAGAGGCTATTCCCAGAAAATTAAAAATATACATTTTATTTGCCAGGTAAATATCTTTAATATACAATATTTTAATCAAAATCGTTGGAGCCATTTTTTAGAAAATCAAAATTTTCAAAAAAAGTTCCATGTAAAGGGTAGTTTTAGGTTGGGGGATTTTTCTCAAAATCTTCGTGTAGCATCCCTGAAAGATACTAAGCTTAAATACCAAGTTTGGTATTTTACCAACTTTTCGTTTTTGAGCTATCGTATTCACAGACACACGGACACACACACGTGGACCTTTTTCTGAAAATACTTTTTTTGGATACAGGGGACCCTAAAACATATATTTCCGGTGAAATCTCGGTATCAAATTTTTTGGTGGAATGCAATATCTTGTCTATACCTATGTACACAGTGCATATAGAGAAAGTAAAAATACATTGATGCTGAAAGAAACAACTCCTCAAGGTGAAAAGAAATTGCCACAAACAATGAGAGTAAAGCAAATATCCTCCATGTAAAACACTGTACAACTGAGCCACACAAGATCTCCATCATGCTCTAAAGGAAGCAAAGACAGATCTTTGTGGCAAAAAATAAAACGTTTGAACAAAATTCAAAAATAGAATTCTTCCTTTGATGTTCAAAAACACATGGTGTAGTAACTAAAAAGAAAAAATGCATCTATTTTCCAAAATCATAGAAAGAAGAGTTTACAACAAATCTAATAAGAGATTCTAAATTAGAACAAGAAGTATCCTGAGAAAGTTAAGTGCCTCTTCAGTTAATACTATTTCTGCTAACTTCATTCTTGTGCAGGTATCAGATGCAATAAAGAGATAACCAACTAGCAAATCTCCAGGCCACGATTTGACTGGCAAACAACTTCTTGAAGCACTTCCCCGAAAAACTCCTTGTGTTTCTAATACAAAAATATAATGCCATATTTCATTTGGGCTGTTTTCTACTAAATGAAAATATGCATAAAAACCAAATGATTTCGTAAATAATTGTTACAGCTGCGATCAATCAACCTTCTTCCTCTGTTTTTCAAATGTCTATTTTGCCCATAACTCTTATAAGTCAGTGAATTTTATAATATGTTTTTGATCAGGAGATGTAATTCTAGATACCTATGAAAGTGGAAATGTATTTTTCTTTATGGATGCTCAGAGGCCTCTTAATCAGGTTTGAGGTTCTTTTATGTGCTGTAAGTCTATGACATGGGACCAATGCTTTACTTCCCTTCCGAAGGAAGCCATGCTAAGCATTTTTACACCCAAAAAACTCCATCATCCTCCACTGGGTTTGAACCCACAACCTTGGGTATATGAAGCTGGCATGATATCAATTACACAATGAAGGATGACTAGATACCTGTGAAGAAAAATCTGTTTGTCTTGACCAATTTGTCACACTGGACTTCTGTATAAAATAACATTACTCGCAGACACCTTGTTTAAAAAGTGCAGTTGTTCCACTTCAACAGAACTTTCTCCATTAGTTATAAAAACACTCTGTCTCCAATACATGCCATACAAGCTAGGTTTTTCAAGCAAACATATGGGTGCCATTCTTATACCTAATATACATCCACAATCTTCCAAAAAATCTGATGTGTTACAGTCATATGACTTTTCTCTACATCTCTGTAACATATTATTGTTAAAAAGCTTATGCTTCTATTCACTTCAAGCTAATCGAGAAAAAATGAGCAGAAATAGCCTTATTACTTGCTTCCTGGTAAGTAGAAGCGAAATAAGGGAGTAAAAGTGATAGTCAAAAGTTGGTGGCTATGTGACTGAAGTTCCTTTGTTTGTATGGACAGGAGTAGACAGATTCCTGTATGAGAAAAGTAAGTTTTTAAAGTTGAAACCAATAACAAAGGAATATCTGAAAAATGACCAATCCCGCGAAAAAAAAGTTTATAACATAAATTGTGTGTTTAATCATGATCTATATTTTTTTGTGTAGTAAGTTTTTGTCTATCTCTTACGGTTTACCGGTTATGCAAAATTCAATAAAAATCTTCCAGAATAAAGAAGTCTTTAGAGGCTACTCCCAGAAAATTTGAGATATACATTTTGTTTGGCATGTAAATGTCTTAGATATAAGAGATTTTAATTAAAATCGTTAAGAGCCATTTTTAAGAAAAACAACCTTTTTGAAAACTTTTCCATGTAAAGGGTAGTTAGGGGTGGGGGATTTTCTTGAATACCTTCATGTCAATCCTTAGAAGGTACCAAGCTTAAATACCAAGTTTGGTATTTAACCATGTTTTCATTTTTTAGCTATGATACACACACAATCACACCTTTTTCAAAAAAAGCCTTTTTTGGATTCAGGGGGACCCAAAACATCTATTTCTGGTGAAATCTCGGTATCAAATTTTTGGCCAGAATGCAAAACCTTCTCCACTATGTACATAGTATGTGTATAGAAAGTAAAATGACACTCTAATCATAGAACACTTTGCAAGGGATGTCACTGTTTTAAGCAAAGGAACATAGTTATACAGGGTTACTACAAAAGAAATAGACAGCTTCAACTGCCTGTAAAACAAAAACTATTAGAGATAGCAACCTAATTATTTTGGAGGTATGTTGAGAAACTCTCAAAGTTTCGTTTGTTACTATTGGTAACGCTGTAGTGTTTTGTTTGTTTTTGCAGAAGCTGAAATGGCGGAAAATCCGGTGGAAAAAGCCTATTTTCGTGTTGGAATTTGCTAGAACGCAATCAGCAACTGTTGTCCAACGACATTTTACAACACGTTACCACAAAACGCCACCGACTAGACAGTCAATCTACGACTGGTATAGAAAATTCGAGACAACGGGATGTTTGTGCAAAGGGAAGTGCTCGGGAAGACCAAGAGTTTCGGAAGAAAACGTTGAACGTGTTCGTTCTGCCTACATAACAAGCCCACAGAAATCGACATCTAGGGCAAGCATGCAATTACAAATTCCACAGCAAACTGTATGGAAAATCTTGCGGAAGCGAATGCACATGATGCCTTACAGATTACAGATGTTGCAGTTTCTGAGTGAAGAAGATAAGGTCATACGGCGTGACTTTTGCATCGACATGTTGCGACATGATGAAGACGATGCTGGTTTTTGTGAGCGCATCATTTCATTTTTGGTAATGTGTTCTAAAATGTTGTTGGACAACAGTTGCTGATTGCGTTCTAGCAAATTCCAACACGCAATATGGCTTTTCCACAGCATTTTCCGCCATTTCAGCTTCTGCAACAACAAACACACTACAGCGTTACCAATAGTAACAAACGAAACTTTGAGAGTTTCTCAACATACCTCCAAAATAATTAGTAGTTTTTGTTTTACGGGCAGTTGAAGTTGTCTATTTCTTTTGTAGTAACCCTGTATTAATAATCTACTTCTGCAGATAAGACAATTTGACAATATGATTGTTCAAAATGCAGTTTGGCTTCAGTCTCACAATTCAAAATAGTTCAAATCCTCCAGAATCAGGTTATCTGTCTTATAGTTAGTGCACCTTGGTACATCTACAGTGAAGTGCTACACAGAAATCTGAGCACTTCAAGAGTGGATTTTACTCTTCATTCCTATTTTACTGACGACATTATTCCTTCCTACAGCACTCCAATGAACTACACAGACCTTCATTTATAGTATTCATCACATTATTGTTAGGATTAAAAGATTTGTTCAGCATTGTGAACGCAAGCTTTGAGTGATCAGAACTCAAGTTCTGAGAGTTTATTTTGAAGCTGTGAGCTTACTTGCATAAGAGAATGCTTAACTTCTACTTGAAGCAGCTGGTTGCCAACACTTTCTAAAAGTTGACTTATTTCACCTTCAAAAACATGCTCCAAGTTGTCTTGAGCATAAATCATGGGCAGGGAACTTGGATCCCTCAGAAAGCTGTAGTGAGGTCTTGAGCACATTTCTTAAGTGTTAAAGTCAAATTGTTAAATTAAAATCAAATTATTAAGTAAAAATTCAGTAGAAGAATCACATATCATATTTTACAAAAATTGTGACTGGGACTAGTTCAAATTACTTAGCAACACATTGCTAAATATGGAGCAACACTGAAAAGTGCATTGAGGAAATTGGCAACAATATTATCTATTTTGCTAAATAGCCAGCCAACTCATATTTATCCAAATACAAGATGATCTTGAATAGGATAACCCCCATAAGTTTTGGAATTAAGCGTATCATGTATATAAAAAGCAGATATTTGATTTTTAAATGAAATTTAACATTTTACCATATATTTTGAACAAACTAAGGGAAATTAAAACAGTTGGATAAATCAGCAGTAGCCAACCACTTTTGGAGTACCAACCATGAAATTGGGTAAGATATAAAATTACTGAAAGCCATTAGTTCTCCTTCAGAATTAGATATTTTGGTAAAAATGTTCATCCATAGTAATTGTAATGTGGTCAATTTTGAAATTGCAGATATCATTTTAAAAATTTGTACAAAAAACAATAGAAAGTCAAGCTGTAGACTCTAAACCAGCAAGCAGTTCCGAGATGTCCCACCAGAGGTCACCAAGGACTAGAAAGAAGAAGGCAGTTGTTAATGATGTCCTACTTCTACCACCAAAGCCACTACTATTGGTCAGACGCCTGTATTAGATGCTGATGTTGCCCAACTTCCTCAGACATCTGCAAACCTGCAAGAGGATGACAACGAAGGTTTTTGAAACGCGCATCCAGGGTACTCTATCTACACCATGACCAAGTGAAGCGCGTGTTGGAAATAGATGTCCAGATTTTAATAAAATTGACAGCTTCACTGTATATAATGGCTTTTTTAACATTTATAACTAAGGGAGACTTAGCTGATTAAGTATTTTTGCTTTTTTTACTTAATCTGAATGTGTGTGAAATTCACATGATGGATAGGAGAGGGAGAGCAGAAATTATATACTGGTACCTACATGGTACCTATGTAATATGTATGCGACCAGAAGTGAAGGCAACAGCAGTGGCAGCACAACTGTTAACAATGTAATGGATAAGATCTTTTATTTAGAAATAATACTGCACTGCCCAACCTTGAGTCGACATGATAATGTGACATCAAAATACTGGTATGCAAGAGAGCGAATGGCTTCACTGCCAACTGCTCAACATTAGATACCAACCAACCATTTAGAAATAATACCTTATATAACATACCAATTGTAAAAGGTTTTTACCTAATTCAAATTTGCATGGAAATTCATATTTTGTGTGCAAGAGGGAAGGAGAGAGAAATACAGAAATAAATGTGTGCAGTGGGAGAATGCGACAGTGCCAGTGACAGCATATCTGTTAGGATGATACGATTTTCTATTTGGTCAACATATAAAATATAATGCACTGTTGTACAAGATACATAATTTGAATTTGTGTAGAAACTTCATTGTGAGCAGGAGAGAGACGGAAAAGAACAGAAACGTACTGCTATGTCTGCATACAGCAGTGTTGGTGGCAGCTTAGTTATATTGATGATTCTATTTAGACAACATAACCGAATATAACACATTGTTGTAATATGTTGTTCTATGGTTTCACTTCATTTCAAAAGTAAATCCTTTTTGCTTTTCATTTTCTGTTTCTTACCAACAGAATCCTTTGCTGCTTTTCAATATATTTTAATGTTTTCTTAATATTCATTTACATCTCAACAGCAAAGATTTCATCTAATTTTGGGGAATTTAGGAGATATTGTTATAATAGAACTCTTATACTTTCGATTAGAAATATTTTTATATAGTTCATTTATTGGCTTTCGTCTTTGCTCTTTTACCATTTTGATCATATTTAAACATAGCCATTGATAATGTTACAGCCTATATGACCTGAAAGGCACATATTTGTTGTTTCAGTTTATGATTAAAAACAATATTACAATCTGTTATAGGTTTTAAGCCCTCTTGTACATAAACAAAAAAGCAAAAAAACAAATACATAATTTTACTTTCTCTACCACACACATAAGTAGGGGAGAAGGTATTGCATTCTGACAAATAATTTGATTCAGGAATTTTATCAGAAATACATGTTTTGAGGGCCCTACATTAAACAAAATTAAAAAGATTCCCCGTGTGCCTATGAACAGCACATTCAAACAAAAGTTGATTTGGTATATGCCAAAGAAACAACGTAAAGATTTTCAAGAAACTGCCTCCAACCCCCATCCCCCCTTTAGTTAGAACATTTTTTTATATTTTTATGTACCAAAAAATGTCAACGATTTTGATTAAAGTACCATATGTTTAATATTTGTATGACAAATAAAACGTTTTATCTTGAATTTTCTGTGTTCAGCCTGTGAAGTGCTCTGCGTTTGGAAGGAATTTAGTATAATTCTGTATGACAGCTGATTGACAAAAATATACTACACAGAAAATCTGATGTGTTACACTCACAGACTTTCATTTATTAGTGGTTATACAAATTATTCTTACAAAAAAGCCATTCTTCTAAATCTGTGCAGAAATAGCTGCATGACATATTTCATTATATACAAAGGGAATAGCAATAAGTAAATGCTAAAGAACTGATACTAGCCTTAAAATTCCATAGTCTTTCCATGTAGTATTAAGAAACAAGTGAAAATCGACAGAACTTTAAAAAGAATGACTAAATATTAATCATTTCGGAATGTTAATAATGGGCATCTCAGAAATGATTTATGCCATAAAAAGGGGCATTGGAATAAATTGTGTTTTAAAAATATCTAAATTTTTGGTTAGTACAGTTATGTATAATCCTTACAAGTTATACAAGCTTATAGAAAATTCTTCTGAATAAAGAGGATTTCACAGACTATTCCTGGAAATTTTAAGATACATATTTTGTCATGAAAGAATGTTTAATATTGTAACTAATGTCTCTTTATTACTCATATTTGTTTACAAATTGTCTTTAATTTGCAACAGTTCTTACAGTTCAATTTTCTCTTGTTGCTTTGACATATCACAATTCATGTCTCACCATTTCGGTGCAAACATGCATGCTGTGAACTTCAGTTAAAAAACCAACTCGCTAGGGCTTGTTCTTTCCTTTTTATACCAATGACGTCAACAGAAGTTTCCAAAAAAGTAAAACATTCCTGCAATGCCCATTACACTCAGGTGTTGCATTCCAAGGCTTTAAGTGTGTGCCATCATTTTTCATGTGTTGATTTCTTGAACACCTGTGACAATGGGTATGGCTATTAAAAGGAAGCTGAGCGAACATGTACAACAATGGTATATGTTTGAAAGCTAGCCGCTCACACATGTGCTGCAATTACGAGCTGGCAAAGCACAGACACTTGGTCGACCCAACCAGCTCCTTCATAGCAGCCTAGACGATCCAAGTGTACTATCAGTCTCTTCCCTTCGCTTCTTGCCTGCTATGAATATGCTGGTTTGGTTGACCAGGTGACTGTTGACCTAGCCTCTTCCCTCAGAGAGGCCTCTGGATGTGGTAGAATACACAGTTCATCCTTTTCACCACAAAATATGGTCCTTGCCATGGTTTTTGAAGCTTGGAGCAGTGTCCATTGGTCCAGATAGGGTGCTATAGCCACATCAAATCACCCTGCTGGGAACTCAACTCTTAGGCTGCCTGAGATCTTCATCTGGTTGCTTACTATCTGGACATGTTGACAGGCCATCTCATGAATGTCATGAAGCTGGTCTACAAGATGCTCCATGCATTTGACTGCTGGCTCTTCTGCTCCAGAAGGACTCCCAAAAATCAGGTCGCATTGTAGACATAGCTCCCTGCCAGAGACCAAACTAGCTGGTGTCAACCTGGGGGTCTTGTGGGTTGAAGAGCAGCATGACAGCAACCTCACATCCCAGCCCTTCTGGTGATTGGCCTCAACTTCCCTAAATGTTCTTCTACAGCCTTGATATCCTGCTTAACCATGACATCTGCTTATGGAGGTGTTGGGTGTGTATTGTACATTCCAAGTTACTCCCGTGTTTTCCTCATTAAGTTGGACTCATCACTGTGTAGCTCCAACAGCACCCCTACAAGGCAGTTTGTGAAGTTCTTGGCCTCCTTGTTTGGAATGGTGTACTTCTCCAGCCATTTGGTGAAGTAATCCACGGGGACCAAAATATACTTGTTGAATGGCACAGCTAGGGCAATGGCTATGATTGAAGGGTGTTCCTATATTATAAAATGTGTTTGCTTCCTCCTGTGGCTGGGCGATTGTATACAAATGCAGTTATATGATGCTTCACCATGATGGTTTTATAAAACAGTCAATTTACGTTTGCTTGTGCATTGTAGAAGATGCTGTCAGTTTTTGTTTATCTCTGCAGTGTATAAAACATGGTGCAGAGTATAAGATGTCACATAGGTTTATTTTAAAAATATATTAATATGGCAAAGTATGAGAAATTCACGCTTGAACTAAGAGTTTTTGTGCATGATATTTACGTCAAAACTGAGTCATACAGAGCGACAATTTCAAGACAAATTATTTATCATTCCAGTTCCAAATAGAGAAACTGTCAGGTATCCTGTTAATAAAAAATTGAATTAATTAAAGTGGTATTGTTAACACACAGTTCACTTACTTTTATTGAGTAGGACAATTGTTTCGCAGACCATTGCCTGCATCCTCAGCTGTTGAACCACTACTGCTTGGGTTTGGATTCCAAGTTGTGGTTGTGGATGTGTTGGTTGTGGTGACATCTGTTGGACGGGCAATGAGACTTGTTAAGCAAACCTTAGGGGGAAACTCCATGTTCATCAATGTGTGGCGGTATTTATGAATATAGATTTTTTCCCATGCTGATAATTGAAACGGATTTGAAAGTTCTTTCAATAGTTTGATGTTTGGATTGATTTCCCAAAAATGATGTGCTAATGCAGATTTGTCCGACTGTTTTGACTTGATGTGTCTTCTGTGTTCTTTATTGCATGCTTCAAGGTTTCTTATTGTCTTTCCAATGTATTTCCTGTTGCAGTCTTGACAATCAATGGCATATATTCCTGATTTTTTCTCTGTGGGTATTTTGTCCTTCAGGGAGGAGCCCAGGAGGTTTTTTGTACTGTATTTGTTAATCAGTGCTAGTTTGATGTTGAATTTCTTGAATACTTTCTTGAACTTGTTGTAGAGTTGTGGGTTGTATATGATTTTGTGAAATTTGGGAGGTTTTTCTTTATGGGTTAAGGTGGTAATTTCTTTGACGTGTTCCATTCTTTTATATTTATTGATGGTGGAGGTATTGAAACCATTGTCTACTGCTGTGTTCAGAATGTGTTTATATTCTTTCTTATATTCAGCGGATTGAGTGGGATATTAACTAGTCTGAAAGCTAGACTATTGAACACTGCAAATTGGTGAGAAGTGGGGTTGAAGCTATTTCTTTTTATGTAGTTGTTGGTGTGTGTAGTTTTCCTGTGTATTCCAAATTCTATTTTGTTATTCTTTTTGAAAATGTTGAGATCTAGAAATGGGATGCAGGCATCATTTTCTCTTTCTATGGTAAATTTTATTTTGGGTTCCTGTAGGTTGAGGAGTTTTAAGGTGCTAGTTTTCCTGGGATTATGGCGAAAATGTCGTCTACGTATCTGTACCAAATTTTGAGAATTTGTGGAAAGGCTTTGGTAATGTGAGTTTCAAATGCACCCATAAACAGCTCTGCCAAGAATGGGGAAAGTGGGTTTCCCATAGCTAGGCCTGTGACTTGTTGGTGTATGTGGTTATTAAAGGTGAAAGCTGACTGTTTTATGCATAGGTTGGCGAGTTTGATCAAGTCTTCTATTTCTGTAATGTGTAGGTCTGTGGTGTGTGGCCATTTTCTGAGAAGTTCTGGGAGTTTTTCTGTGGGAATGCTGGGAAATAATGATTTTACATCAAAAGATATTAGTTCGTCTCCTTTGGATATAGTTATGTCTTTTATTTTTTCTATTAGTTCTAGTGAATTTCTTAGACTAAGGTTGTTGAACTTGGGTAGTGAGTTGAATTTATTGTTTAGCCATTTTGCTAGTTCATATGTGGGAGAGCTAATATTGTTGATGATGGGTCTCATGCTGTTGTCTGCTTTGTGAATTTTGGGGAGGGCATACAGTCTTGGAAGTTCTTTGTGTTTATTTTTCGTTTTTGGTTGTTTGTAATTGTCGTAACTTCTTTGAGAGTTTTCTTGAGGTCATCAGTGTATGTTTTTAGAGGATTCTTCTGTAAAGGTGAATGTTAATAAATTAAGAACACCGGTATTCCTGAAAGCTAAATGTCCTAAACCAAATAAAATGGTCCTAGTAAAAACTCATTAAAATTAATGTATCATTCGTTTGTTATCTAAATAAATCTCTAAAATGTGTTGCACAGCAATCACAATATATTGTATTTCAATCAAAACCATTAGAGCCATTTTTGAGAAAGCCAAACTTTTGTCACATGCAGCAAGGACCACATTGCCCCGCCGAAGTTCAAACATTGCACGGCACTGGAAACGATCGTTTGCCAATTCTGCTGTGCAGATTGCCATTGGGCTTCTATTTAAGGTTGAATGCTCTCCTTGATGTGTTTCCTCATTGTTGTATGAAATAAGCTATTGTGTAGTATTCTGTGCTTGTTCAAAATGAAGTGTGTGTTACAAATCCTGTCAGCTGTGAGGTGAGAGGTATACCTATTGGATTTTTAATGTTCCAACTTGCATTAATTTTCCAGCAACCAATGGAAACAATGATACAGTAAGGAATGAAAAAAAAGTTCAACAATGAATGAATAAATGTTTATGACAAAACATCTGTCACTCTCCACAGATGATTTCAGTTTCATCAAAATTGTGCAAAATAGACGAGTAATCTTGGACAAGTAAAAAATGTTTTCCACAAACTCTCTTCCCTCCCATTGGTGAAATCGTGTCTACACATCTTGGTTTTATTGACTAGCGGCAGCTGACTTCAACTCCAGATAACATGCTTAAATAACGAAGGTGTGGAGAAACAAAATAAATTTCAAAGATATGACATTTTTTTTAAATAATTTTGTAAAACCTAAATGGTGTTACTTTGTGGATTAATCTTGTAGCTCCAACCTAGCAATAGAGTTGGCAAGAAGCTAAAGTTGTATATTAATCATTAAACATTGGACAATAAACATTAAATGAAGAAAACTTTTAATTTTAATACAGTTGCCTCACTGCCTACATTTTCCATATAATTAATAATTTGGGTGTTATATGCTTCAAAACTATAAATAGAAAATAATTATTGCATTTTGACAATACATGAAAAAGTAAATGATGAGAAGACAGCCATGTCTTAATTTGTTTGCTTCTGAAAATGAAAATGGGAACAAGCATTGATGTCAATTCTAAATTTAAGGAGCACAGAAATGATACTGTAACCATGCTCTTTCTTTGTTGTTTTTCCCCAAATCTGGACCAGAGTGAGAGTATGCAGCAACAGCTATTCACAATCAGCATGTCACATGCTTGCCATTTTCAAAGGCCACATTTCAACAATTTTATAGAGAAATGTGCTGAAACATGACTGGTCCCACTTTCTGAGAGACTTCCACCTTGATAATTCAGATTAGCCAATAATTGTATCATTCAGTTCTTCTTTTAGCAAATATCACATTATCTTATTTTATTCATTTTGAATGTTACTCAGCACTAAACTATTGATTCATTTCTTAAATTACAGAAAATGAATGAGTATTTTGCAGTTGGCAGTTAATAAGAAATGTGTATACAGAGCAATCCATAATATTTTCTACGGCACTCAACAGGCCCAGCATCGTCTCTTGTCAACCTGTGGATTCCCTATAATCCCATACTACAACCAGTCTTCTTTATCTGCCTTCAAGGGTGCAGCACATGGTCATATTCTAGCTGATGGTCGTCCGCCTATGAGCTATGTTAACATGTGTATTCATGTACCTATGTTGTAGATGAAGATTGAGGTTTGTAGCTTAAAATGGCATCATAAAAGTTTATATTATATAAAAAAATTTACTTGTTGAGTGTTCTTCAGAAAGAAGAATTGTGAAACAAGATGTGTGCAAGTTTTACAACAAAATTTCCTTCTGTTTCCGTTCCACTTAAGACCACAATATTAAACCTATTAAAAATGTTTATAGAATCCATCAGTTCTGAATTAAACATGGCAAAAGAAATCCATGTGTACTTAAAAACAGCTAGATTAGATAGGAGAAAGGTTAGAACCTTCTCCTCAGAAATCTGTCATCTCACACAAGAAAATCACAGCACTTAGGGCACTAAAATTCTTAAACTGAAGCCCCATCCTCAAGAAATGAGGATGATGGTCCCTCAGTGCCTCAAGGATTATTGAGGTTCCCTTGCATTGGGATATGTGCAAAGACTGCAATGGCTGGCTAAGCAACATGAGACAGCAGCCCTCTGTGAAGGAGCTAATACACAGAGAAGCTGGGGCAGGAGCTTGAAGATGACAGCCCCACCACTGTCCTTATCCTGGATATCACTCATAATATGGCCAGAGGACTTACAGTTATATCTGATCACAGCAAGAAATAAAGGTACCCAATTTGGAATTATCAAGAATTTGAAAGAAGGTGCCTGGAACATGAGGGAACTGTGTAATAAAGAATGTAAGTTAGATGCACAAGATAGATATAGTAGTTATATCAGAAACTAAAAATCAAAATTTAAGGCTCTAAAGAACTAGCAGAGTATGTATTAATTTATAGTGGATAGCTCAAGAGAAAAGAGATGTGACAAAATTGTGATGATGAAGTAATGATGACAAAATTGTGGAAGAGTAAAATCCACAGAAACAGATGTATAAGAGACTGTAAGATTTCTACCTATGCTCTCAAAGAATGAAAAAGTAAAGAAACAGTTTTACTATGGAACAATGTTTTTTACACAAGCCGTGTGAAGGACAGGAGTTGTGTAGATAGAGTCAGACTGAAAAATTCAATGCCATGGCTGGGATTTGAACCACGGATCTCCCGATCTCTAGTCAGTTGCTCTGCCACTGAGCTACCATGGCAACATGCCGGCATAGCATTGAATTTCTCAACAGATTCGCATGTTTCCTGTAAACCACAAGGTGTTCTCAAATTATCATGAGATGACAACCCCAATGGCGACTTACAATGTTGCAAGTACTTAAGTCCCAGGATTCATAGATGACCAACTATTATGGTCAAATTGTGTGAAATAATTTTTTTCAGTCTGACTCTACCTATAGACGGCTATGTATAAAAAACAGTTAAAAAATGTCATAACTTTGAAATTTATTTTGTTTCTCCACAACTTCGTTATTTAAGCATGTTATCTGGAGTTGAAGTCAGCTGCTGCTAATCAATAAAACCAAGATTTGTAGACACACTTTCACAATGGAAGGTAAGAGACTTTGGGGAAAACATTTTTACTTGTCCAAGATTACTCGTCTATTTTGCACAATTTTGATGAGACTGAAATCATCTGTGGAGAGTGACAGATGTTTTGTCATAAACATTTATTCATTCATTGTTGAACTTTCTTTTCATTCCTTATTGTTTCATTGTTTCTGTTGGTTGCTGGAAAATTTATGCAAATTGAACATTAAAAATCCAGTAGGTACTTCTCGAGGACAGTTGGCAGGATTTGTAACACACACTTTATTTTGAACAAGCACAGAATACTACATAATAGCTTATTTCATACAACAATGAAGAAACACATCGAGGAAACCATTCAACCTTGAATAAAAGCCCAATGGCAATCTGCGCAGCAGAATGGGCAAATGATCGTTTCCAGTGCCATGCAATGTTTGAACTTCGGCGGGGCAATGTGGTCCTTGCTGCATATGCAACTATCAAAACGTATTAGTGGAGCGTGTAATCTAAAACGCCAGAGCATGGTCAAGAGCCTTGCTTGATTTATTGCAGGCCATGTAGTTGACTCAAAGCTGAGTAAACTCTTATTTTAAAAATACAGCCAAATGTCGGGAATTCGTTGGTATATAAGTATGATTGATTGGTTTAACACAAACCACGTCAAATACGCTTTTATTAATTCATTACATTATGACAATCAGTAATTCGATCTCATTTGGAGATAGCGCCTCCACTTTAGTTAGTTCTCCGAAAACCATACAGAAGTTCTACCTGTGAGTAGAAGTTATCGTGCAAAGGAGTGAGAAAGAGTTCATCTAATAAACAAGGCGCAAAGTCGAATATGCGCGCACATGTTCTTGGGCGCTCGGCTCCCTAAATCTTCATTCGGTAGGTTTCGCGCAATTTCGGAAACAGAACAACTTTGAGAGATGAGTAAATTATACACCCTGATATCTACTGACTTCAATGCTGTGGTTACATTCTGTCTGTCTGTAGATACACGAGGTTCCTAGTTCGATTCATTTCGAGTCGAGAGTTGACCGCGTTTTTCATGGTTTACTCAGGTTGGTTTATAAATATCAGGGTGCTTCTCCTTCCACTACGAACTTCCTGTCCAACACTTTCTTATTCATGGTTGTAGGATCAGGCGACAGCGTTTGGTGTGTTGTGGCGAGACGGTGAAGTTTGCGCTTTGGAAGGATTTAATAACGGTGCTGCAAATTGTCAGGATCATATCAGCGCCGCCGGAGTGCCGAAATGTCGTCCTGCAGGAGTTCTACTGACGTGGACTTTCCAACCTTAAAAACTATCAGTCTGGGTTGGGTTTGAATCAGCGAATTTGTGATCAGAAGACCAGCTTCTAGGCTTGCCAGACGTGCCGCACTATACGGGATTTCCCGTATTCGAGAGAAAGAGATGTGTCACGTATTACTGTCATACGGGACTCAAAGATCCGTATTTCATTCTATGCTTATAATTTGCGTGTTGAAATGCACATATGATCATTCGGTACATCAGTTGGTCACGTGTTCGTCATATTGTTGGATGACCGCGAACGATGTTTTAGAATAATTGTAGAGTTGTGGTGGTTGTATTCTTTGTTATTTGCTACTTACCGAAAGAAAATGGATGATTCCTATCCGAAGAAAATGTGACTTTATGTTTATTTAACAAAATGGGATGAGAAAGTATTTGTAGCTATCGCCCATGAAAAACAGAGTGCAATGCAGTCTTCCATGTAGAAAATAATACATTCTTTGTGAGGAAAACTAGTAATGAAAAATGATCAGTTGCAGCAGTGAAACCCCAATGAGTATCTCAATGTAAAGCAAAATTATAGTTATAATAATTTTGATTGTAATGTATAGCTCCTTGGGCATAGTTTGGTGACGATTCCAGAAGAATAACTAAACTGCCGACTAAACCAAAGTAGCATCTTTGTTAGATAATGTAAGAATATTGAAAAATGCAAAGTTTTTTTACAATGAATTTTTTCAGTTAGTGTTAGGTCACTGAATAGTCCAAAATTTGATCATCTGGAAATAAATGTTTAACATTTCTCTGTGATTCACTTTCATTGGATATTCCCAAGATGAGGCTGACTTTGATTTTATATTAGGTGAATAGAGAACGAACTCCCAGCTGAGGAATCGCGTCACAATTTTTTTTTTTGGACGGGGTAGCGTTTAACGCCCATTTTTACTACACGTGGTACCACAGGGGATGTGGTATGAAGTTGAAGCATCGGTGGAATGCGATGGCGGGGGAAACCGGAGAACCCGTCTACCACAAATCTCACATACGGTCGCTTGGGATCTAGTTGAGAGGCGAGTGGTCCAACCATTCGGCCACGGCTCGGCCTGTCACTATATAACTTTCAAAGGTGGTGGTTCGATCCTCACCTCCCGCGTTCTTTTTTCTAAAATGGAGTATTGACGACATGTTTAATTCATCGAGATTGTCTATTATCACCATGAATGGAGAACCAGGATGTAGACATCCAGTTAATGGTGTCTTGGAAGCGTTGTATGGTGCTTGGAAATAAACAAAATGGCAACGCCATTTGAATATTTTGAAACACCTTTTACTATTGCAGATTCAGTCTTTGGTTCAACTCTTTTTGTAAAGGTTGGTTCAGGTTCAAGCAGTCCACAATTGTATTGTGCTCTGTTTAGTATACCATTTTCGTTGGCATCCACTACTTTTAATAATTCTATATGTGACAATTAATATAATGCTTATACTATTTAATATTTTCCTATGGTAGATATACGAATAATGTATTAAAAGCATTAGCTGTCGATAATTTGAGTCTTACTCTTCCATAGCATTGCAGTTTTGTCGCATTACTGAATAGTTAACTATAAAGGAATCATGCTGAGTTCAGTCAATATTTTTAAAGAAATTATTTTCGATGTTTTGGGCCTGTAATAGTTTAATATGTTCTTGTCGAGCGAGGTCTTTTATCATGAAGCTTCCTTAAATCCATTGTAAACATTAACAATGCATTCCTTTAAGCTGATAATATTTGCGTTTTATAGACATGCTTTTCAATGTGGGTGTTAAAAGAAAAATATTGATTTTGGGAGGAATGTTGGACAGTTGAGCTAGGCATACTTATTTTTAGTATTTGCAATTTATATTTTATAAATCATTCAATTGTAAAATTTGAAATGTGAAATTAAACTAACCATGCAATTTTGCTGCTCTAAAGGAGGAGTTTTATTAGAAAAAGGTTTCAGTAATTTTTCAAATTTATATTTTTACTTTCTCTACACGTACTATGCACATAGTGTATACAGAAGGTATTGTATTCCACCCAAAAATTCCATACCGATATTTCACTGGAAATACATATTTTGGGACCCCTGAATAAAAAAGAAAAAACATTTTTGCAAAAAGGTCCGTGTGAGTGCGTGTGTGTGTCTATCTGTGGACAGCATCGCTCAAAAACGAAAAGACCGTTAAATACCAAGGATGCGACACGAAGATGTTCAAGAAAATCCTCCCACCCCCAACTACCCTTTACATGGAACTTTTTTCGAACATTTTGATTTTCTCAAAAATGGCTATAACGATTTTGATTAAAATATCGTATAATAAAGATATTCACCTCACAAATAAAATGTATATCTTGAATTTTCTGGAAATAGTCTCTGAAGACTACTTTATTCTGGATGAATTTTACGGAATTTTGTACAACTACTAAAGCGTAAGAGATGGACATAAACTTATCACACAAAAAATGTTGAGCACATTAAAACACACAATTTATGCCATATACATTTTTCTTGGAGTTGATCATTTTTTATATATTCATTTTTTTTTCAGCTTTGAAAAACTTATACTTTTCTCATACAGGAATTTGTTAACTCCTGTCCATACAAACAAAGGAACTTCAATCACATTGCAACCAGCTTTTGACTATCACTTTAACCTATGGTACTCCCTTATTTCGCTTCTTTTACAAGGAAGCAAATAATAAGACTGTTTCTGCTAATTTTTTCTAGACTAGCATGAAGTGAATAGAAGCATAAGCTTTTTAACAATAATTTGTTGCGGATATGTGAATGGAACACATCAGATTTTTATATTTCACAGAGGTTATATAAATAACGATATTCTCTATGTATGTATAAAACGATGCGTTATATGGGATTCGATATACCTTCCGACTACTCTGTTATTCCGTAAGAACACATCTTAACTACTTCAACTAATATAATCGTAGCAGGTCGTTCTGTGGTACCTTTGTAAGCAAAGCACCCAACACTAGAAGCGTTTTACTTCTGGCCCACTACTGAATCGAAAGAAAATAACAGATTTTCTGCTGGCGAATTGAAGATGAATTTGCAATATTTGACCGTTAGTTTACAATTATTGCTGAAATGGTTTCCAAAATTGCGAGGTGAGAGGATGGACAGGAAAAGAAGTAGGTTATGGCACATTTTATTCTTGCACCAATAATGCAGAAGCGCCTGAGAATTAGGTGAGTCATCGCTCCTTCAAACCGACGGTGAGTATTTACTTTTGTGTAAAATAGTACAAGAAACATAAGGAAATACATTAAGCTAAAACAGTAGCAAATCTTATAAAAGCCGGTGTGTGATGAAATTGCAATTTCTTTCTCTTTGCATAGCCAGAAGCAAAACAAAAGAAAAATGAATGACGACTGTACGCTTGAGAAACATTAAGCATTGGAAATTTACACTTATTGCCATGAATATATCAGAAATTGTAAAATCCTCCTCCCAAAAGTAACAGATATAAATTGTATAACTGACCTTACTTTAATGAAATCTAATTTTTTGTGTAGTAATATTTTATCTATAAATTACGGTTCACCAGTAAGTCAAAAGCCATGAATAAGGCAGAGGTTATTCCCAGAAAAGTTAAGACATGCATTTTATTTGTCATAAAAACCCGAAACATATGGTTTTTTCATCAAAGTAGTCGAGCCATTTCTGAGAAAGTAAACATTTTCGAACAATTTCCCAAGTAAAGGGTAGTTTGGGGTGAGTGATTTCTTGAACACCTTCATGTCGCATCGTTTGAAGAAGCAGATTTTCTATATATATTTTTAAGTTATGATGTTCTGTTGCCCCCCCCCACTCTCTCTGTCTTACACAGACATGCACAACCATACCTATTCCTCTTTTTAAAAGCATGTTTTATCGGATTCAGGGGATCTCAAAACATATTTTCGGTGAAATCTCAACATCAGATTTTTGGATGGAATGCAATATGTTCTCTACTTTCTGTGAGTATTGTATGAGGTATAGACAGTAAATACCTTCAATTTAACATTTATTTCTCTAGTCAAAGGTCCCCGAAATGAGTGCACAATACGTTAAAGTGGTTTAAAATATGCAAAGGAGAAAAGCTGCATAAAGTAAGCTCATCTTCTGCTAACAAATCTTTTTGCACTTCTTTAAATAGCATATTTAGCTGTTCAAATATTGAATTTTTACTTAATCAAATCATAAAAAATCTGATATGTTCCATTCACATGACTTTCTCTACATCATTGCAACATATTGTTGTTAAAAAGCTTATGCTTCTATTTATTTCATGCTAATCGACAAAAATTTAGCAGAAATAGTCTTATTACTCGTTCCTCGTAAGCAGAAGAGAAATAAGGGAGTACCATAGGTTAAAAGATAGTCAAAAGCTGGTTGCTATGTGGCTGAAGCTCTTTTATTTGTGTGGACACGAGTTGACAAATTCCTGTATGAGAAAGTATAAATTTTTCAAAGCTGAAACCTAAAACAAGGAATATCTCGAAAACGATCAACTCAAGAAAAAAATACATAAATTGTGTGTTTTAGTGTCCTCTACTTTTTTGTGTGGTAACTTTTCTTTCCATTCCTTACGGTTTAGCAGTTATGTAAAATTCTGTAAAACTCACCCATAATAAAGTATTCTTCAGAGGCTATTCCCGGAAAATTCAAAATATACATTTTATTTGTCGAGTAAATATCTTTAATATACGATATTTTAATCAAAATCATTACAGCCATTTTTGAGAAAATCAACATTTTCGAAAAAAGTTCCATGTAAAGTAGTTTGGGAGGGGGGGGGGCTTTTTCTCAAAATCTTCATGTCGCATCCCTGGAAGATACTAAATTTAAATACCAAGTTTGGTATTTTACTGACTTTTCGTTTTTGAGTTATCATGTTCACAGACACACGGACACACACACACATACGGACCTTTTTCTAAAAATATTTTTTTGGATACAGGGGACCCTAAAACATATATTTACGGTGAAATCTTGGTGCAATACCTTCTCTATACACTCTTTACATAGTACGTGTAGAGAAAGTAAAAATGTATAATGGAATGTGAATGATATTATATGGGGATAAAATTAAAATATAAACTAGTTCTGAGATTTAAATTGTTCCAGTCGGTAATGTTCAGATCACTTGCCTTTTAATTCAAACATGGATTAAAATATCTAATGTGTTCCATTCGCATGACTTTATCTACCCATTCAATAAACAAATATTCATACAAAGGAGATTCTTTTAATTACATTATCGAGATAAGCATTAGCAGAGATTGTCATTCTACTTGTTTCCTTGTAGGCAGAAGGTAAGTATGACTAAAGCGATAATCATGTCATTTAGAAGCCGCTGGTTACTAGGCGAACAATTGAAGTTCGGTTCCTTTGCAAGGCCAGCAGTAAACAAAATCCAGAGGAAAAGAAAGGTAACCCCGTTTGAGAAAAGTTACGCAGTTTAAACTTGAAACCAATAACAAGCAATGTTTTGGAAACGGTCAGCTCTACAACAAAAATGCACATGGCATAAATTGGTGTTTTAACCAGATATACATTTTTGTGCAATAAGTTTTTGTTTATTTCTCATGGTTTACTAATTACACAAAATTCAACCAGAATGAACATGCCTTCAAAGCTGTTCCCAGAAAATTCAGGATATACATTTTATTTGTGATGAAAAATCTATAATACTGTATTTCAATCAAAATCGTTAGAATAATTTTTGAGAAAAACAGAATTTTCAAAATTTTTTCCATGTAAAGGGTAGTTTGGGGTGGGGTGATGTTTTTGAAAATCTTCGTGTGGCATCCTTGGAAAATACTAAACTTAAATACCAAGTTTGGTATTTAACAGTCTTGAGGTATACTGTCCACAGGCGCACACACGGACGTTTTTCTAAAATTATTTCTGGACTTAGGGAACCTCAAAACATGTATTTCCGCTAAAATCTCGGTATTGAATTTTTGGGTGCAATACAATACCTTCTCTATACACTATGTACATAGTACGTGAAGAGAAAGTAGAAAGACTGCGTCCTCCTTTATTTTCTTCTGTAAGCGATAACATTTTGTTTTCCATGTTTAGATATTTATCTTGGAAACTATTCCGCATTAGTAAACCATAAAGGTGCTTATATAAGTAAACATTATGTCGCGAGGTTTATTTAATTTTAATTGTTATTGCTTGAATACATTGCTGATTGGTTTTCTAAGGTAGGTAAATTTACATAATGTGACAAAAGACGAATGCAGCATTTTACTTGATTGCTAGCGATTCTTCTTTTAAAACAATGAAAGGAATATTAACTCACTCGAGGGATCTTATTAATTCTTTATATTTTCTCTACAACGTACAATACACACAGTAAATAGATAAGGTATTGCATTCCGGCCAAAATTCGATTCCAAGATTTCATCGAAATATATGTCTTGAGGATCCCTGAATCCCAAAAAGGCATTCTCTAAAACAACTCTTTATATATGATATGTGTGCCAGTTTCTCTGTGTGTCTGTCTGTCTGTCTCTCTGTGTATGAACAGCATAACTCAAGAAAGAAAAGTAGGTTGAATGCCAAACTTGGTATTTCAGTCCAGTAAAATGTAAATGACGTGATATTTATGGACGCTCTACTGAGGTTTTCAGCGTCCCTGCTTACTTTTGCTCAGAGGCCTCTCTGTCAGGCTCGAGGTTCATTTTACGTGCCATAAATCTACAAAACGGGACCAATGACTTTACTTTTCTTCCGAAGGAAGCCATGCTAAGGATTTTTACAGCCGAAAAAATCCATCGTCCTCCGTCGGGTTTGAACTTTAGACCTTGAGTATATGAATCATTACACCACGGAGGGAAACTTTGAGTACAGTATCTGCCAAGGATGCGATACAAAGCTTTTCAAAAAAAATCTGGTACCCAAAACTATCCTTTACTTGGAAAACTTTTCAAAATTTTAGATTTTCTCATAAATGACTCTAAATAGTTTGATTAAAATATAGTATATTGAAGATATTTACATGATACAATAAAGATATCTACGTATATCTTGAATTTCTTTGGATTACTCTCTGAAGTCTTTTTTTTTTTTTTTTCATTCTGGATGAAGTCGATATTCATATTTTTTTATCCTGGTCAACCAGAGATAACAGACTTTCATCAAATAGCAACCGGCTTTTAAAGTATTTGACTATCACTTTAGCTTATTGTATTTCTTTATTCTCCTTGTAATAGGATAATCTTGTAATAAAAGCGTTTTTGCTAATTTTTATCTTGATAATAATGAACTACATAGAAGAATAGTTTGCTGCAGCATAGACAGATAAAGTTAGACACATTAGATTTTTTCAAGACTTACTTTTATAATTTTGAAGTGCTGTCGCTATTCAGTTATATCTCACGATGTCATGCGAATATCATCGATGGATCAGTATGTACAACCAGATTTTTAATATTTTAAATCGTATTTCCCTTTATACTTTCTCTAACGAATAATATGCATGTAGTACATGGTAGATGGAGAAGTATTGCATTCCATTAAAAAATTCGATACCATTGCAACCTATAACTCAATACAGCCGGTCCCCATGGCCACGCTCGCTAAAGCGTCTCGCTTTGGTGCTTCGTGGGCAGGGGATCGTGGGTTCGAGTCCCGCCTTGGGCATGGGTGTTATATGTTTGTGCAATGTGTATATGTTTGTAAAAGAAACAGTAAAACCAGTAAACCAGTCAAACCTACGGGGGGCAATATAAATGGGGATACATTTAAAAAAAAAAAAAAAAAAAAAAATACATGCTATGAAAATCCAAGGAAAGCATTTTAGAAAATTGTCCGTGTGTTTGTCAGTTAAATACCAAAGTAGTATTTAAGTTTAGTGTCTTCCATGGATGCGTTAGGAAGATTTTGAAGAAATACCCCCCCCCCACTCAAACTACCCGTTAAATGAAATTTTTTTCGAAATTTTCAATTTTCTCAAAAATGGTTCAAACGATTTTAATTAAAATATTGTACATTAAATATATTTACCTGACAAATTAAATTTTCTAGAAATGACCTCTGAAGCCCTCTTCATTCTGGAGGACTTTTGCAGAGATGGTAAACCACAAGAGTTAGACAAACTTTTAGCACACAAAAGTGTTGATCTCATTAAAACACACAATTTATGGCATATACAATTTTTGGTGAGTTAATAATTTACGAGATATACCTTGTTATTGGTTTCAATCTTAAATTACTTATACTTTTCCCAAACGTTAAGGCCACATTCTTTTAATATATCTTGACTTTACGTCTGACAATGAAAAGAACAGTATAGCGACAGCATTTTCAACACTTGCTCATTGTTTAAGCTTTATTTTCCTTCTATTTACAAGGAAGTAAGTAATAAAACCGTTTCTGCTAATGCTTACCTCAATTAACACTAAGCAGGTAGAAGAATATGACTTTGTAAGATTAATTTGATGCCGAATAAGTAGAGAAAGGAACGTGAATAGAACCTAACAAATTGTTACCTATAAGGAAACGCGTAACGAAATTATTTAATGTAATCGTATAACTCAACTTGAAGTATATAGAAGGATAAACTTTTGTAAGAATATAAGACTTGAGTGCGTTATTTTGAACGGTATTACTCAAAAACTAAATTTTCAATACGCATCAAACTTGGTATTTTACTTCGTACGTTTCAAAAATGCGACACTAGGCTTTTAAGAAAACCCCTCCTTCCCACAGCTATATTTTCTCAAAACTGATTAACGTTTAGATTAATACAACCAGTATTTAAATTATGTTCAGCTAATAATATTGACTATATATTTAATTTTCTGAATATAGCAGCCAAAGTCGGCTTCATTGGGAAAGAATTTTGTACAAAATTGTGTAACTGGTAAACAATAAGAGTTAGAAAAAAGTTACTTGTTTTGGCATTAGCATTTCCGAGATATCGTTGTTATAGTTTTAAATTTGTTTGTATTTTTTTGAAGGGGTCATTATTGAAAGAATGCTATGGAAAGAATGTGGCATTTCAATGCCAGCATACAGCGATCCACTTTTACACATTTGACTCGTTTCGGTTTCTTGTATTTTCTTTATAACTTAATTTGATATGAAGCAGATAGAAAACTCAAATTCCATAAACAAAATTTGTAGAAGAGCTACTTAAGTTATAGTAGCTAGAAAAAGACGTGTATACACATTAAGTTTTCTAAAGATTTGACTGTCCTTTAGCCGTTTTTACTCCAGCCAGAACGAGATATGAAACCAAACTGCAATTCATTAACGCAAAGATTAAGATTAATAGGTGTAAATATAGAGAAACTCATGTGATTGTGATAGTTTTTACAGACTTCCTTTTTCGAATCATTCATTTAAATATTCAAGGTGATAGTTCAGATGTGTTTAATATTCTTTCTTGCTTCCAATTTCTACGTCTGGGATAAAGCATTTTTAAGGCTACAGCGCAGTTCTTGATTAAGTTCAAGAGGGCAAGGGGGAAGTAGGAGCATTGAGAGAGAGAGAGAATTGGGAAATAAATGCCTTGGAGATTAATAAACCATAGAAAGATATCTGCCAATTCTAATGAAATTTTATCTCCTTTTTAATTTTTCTACCCATCACCTAGGGTGGAAGAAATATTGAATTCGTTTCAAAAATGAATATTGAGATTTTCTCGAAATAGATGTCTTTCACTGGCACAAGGTGAAGATTTTCAGCGAATACTTTTTTGCTTTTTACTTTTATTTAGGGCATTTATTATTATTATTATTATTATTATTATTATTCGGCATCTGAGGTATATCTTTAGGAGACTTGGCTAAATATTGAGTTTGGGTTAATAATATAAAAAATTGCATTCGACTTCAAATTATATATCGAGATTTTATATTTAATTAGACACACATATTGTGACAGTACGTCTGTGAGTACTCTTACGTTCGCATTGGTTTGTGAATCGGCGCAGTTGGATACCTTGCACTTCGTAATAACACAGG
This sequence comes from Hymenopus coronatus, assembly GCA_030762935.1. Classification (NCBI taxonomy): domain Eukaryota; kingdom Metazoa; phylum Arthropoda; class Insecta; order Mantodea; family Hymenopodidae; genus Hymenopus; species Hymenopus coronatus. Next base: position 85,414,499 of record CM060891.1, read on the forward strand.
AAGTGCGGCGAGCCGGTAACCGGAGGCTCCAAAAGTTTTGGCTTCCACAAGCTTCCAGAAAGTTCTATGATGTCATTTTCCAGCTACAAAAGGAGAAAGAATTGTAACCCAGTGTGTGCAGTGAGTTGTAGTGAGTCGTGAGTGACTGGAGTGTTAGCGCGCAGTGGTGAGGAGAAAGCCGTCATTTATCGTCTCGTCGAAGCGTCGAATGAACTTTTGCAGCAGTGAATTAAATACCTTATTGGTAACCAATTTGTGAGGAATAAAGGCATTTGTTATAACATTATTAGATCCTCTGAATTTAAAAGAAAGGCGAGAATAAATGAAGAAATCTGATATTTTCCATTCACATAACTTTCATAACAAATTATTGTTAAAAATTATTCTTCTACCCATTAATCGAGATAAACTTTGGTAGAAATGCTTTCTTCTAAGTACAAGGGAAATAATTTAATACACTAGGCTAAAACGATAATAAAATTTTTTAAAAGCTGGTTGCCATGTGGATGAAATCCTTTCTTTCCAATGCCAGGAGTTGACAAATTCCCGCATGTGAAAAGTTTAAGTATTTTAAAACTGAGACCAATAACAAGAAATATGTAAAAAATGGTCAACTTCACGAAAAAAATGTATATGACATAAATTGCGTTTTTCAACGAGATCTAAATATTTTGTGTAGTAAATTTTATCTATTTCTAATGGTTTTCTAGTTATGGAAAAGCCATCAAAATTCATCCAGAATAAAGAGGCATTCAGAGGCTTTTTCCAGAAAATTCAGGGACGTAGGCTTAAAAAATAAGGAGCGGAGCATAAGTGTATTAGTTATTACAAAGCTTTTCTAATTTTTATACTAAGAATTTACTAACCATTAAATTTAATTAGTACCTTCGTTTCCATTGTTTGTAAGCATCGAGTTAAAACTATGATCATTTATCAATTATAAAAATAGACATATATTTAGATATTATCACTATTACAAAACTGAGCTTGAAGTAAGTTAGATGAGTGTTAACTAGTAAACGTATTTAAAATAACAGTACAAAGTATCTGCGTATAGATTTACCATTAATTAAAACGAAATAATGTGAATATAATAAATAGTACCTTAATCAAAACTCCAATCAAATTCACGTAGTTTTCAAAGAAACTGTCCAAGTCATTATTGATTTCCATTGCAGTTATTCATATGCAATTCTAGATTTAGCAACTTGCTGAATCAGTTAAGATGTAAGAAAACATTTTACTTTCTCTTCTTAGTACATAGTGAATAGGTAGAAAACGTAGGTACTGCATTCCACCCAAAAATTCTATACCAGAATTTCGTCGGAAATACACATTTTAGAGCCTCCTGTATCTAAAAGACATTCTTAGAAAAAGGCCCAAGTGTATGTATGTGTGTGAACAACATAACCCAAAAACGAAAAATAGGTGTAATTAAATCCAGTATCTTCCAAAGATGTGATACATACATTTTCTCGAAAATCCCCCGGCCCAAACTACCCTTTAATATTTCGAAAATTTTGATTTTATGCAAAATGGCTCTTATAATGTTCATTAAATACCATGCATAAAGACATTTACATGTCTTGAATTCTCTGGGAATAGCCTCTAAAGACCTTTACACTCTGGATGCCTTTTGCATAACTGGTAAACCGTAAAAGATAGATAAAATCTTATGGCACAAAAATCATCTAAATATCGTTAAAACCACAATATAGATCTATATGTACTACTGTGTCAAGAAAGTTCCGGGAATTTGCCAATAAAACACAAAACATGAATTATTCATCCAATTTTATTTTATCGCCTTCAAAGTAGGCCTCTTCTGAAATTATACATTTATGCCAATGCAGAATCCATGAGTTGTCGTTCCACAAATCTGGCCTTTTTCGCTGTATTTGTTCTCTCAAACGCCGAATAACGCTCAGATAATAGTCTTTATTTACCATCTGACTTTCTGGCAAGAACTCTGAGTGTACGACATCGCGAAATTCTAAAAAAACTGTGAAGATGACCTTCAGTTTTGATCGAGTTTGACGTGCCCTTTTAGGTTTCGGTTCAGTTGGAAGGCGCCATTTGGAAGCTTGTTGACTGATTTGAGTGTCAAACTCGTAAACCCACGTCTCATCACCAGTTACAACGTGTTTCATGAATGTGGGGTCGGAACTGGCTCGTTCTAGCATGTCTTCAGCAATCCTTACGCGATTGAGTTTTTGTAGAAGATTAAAGTCTTTCGGAACAAACCGAGTTGCAACGCGTGACATGGCCAAACAATCGTTTAAAATGGTACCAATCGATTCGTGAGACACAGAAAGTTGAGCGACAATCTCTCTCAGACCTAAATGACGATTTTCAGACACCATTTTATTCACTATAGCGATGTTCAGTTCAGTTGAAGCCGTTGATGGCCGACCAGAGCGAGGCAAATCTTCCACCACATCTCGACCACTTTTGAATGCACTGTACCATTCATATGCACGTGTTTTTGATAAAGTCGATTCAAAATAAGCCATCTGTAACATTTTCAGCAATTCGGCACACTAAATAACATTTGAAATGCAAAATTTGAGACAGATTCTTTGTTCAATATTTGTATCCATCGTAAAATTCCAAATCACCTTTGAGATGAACTAACAAAATGGCGTACTGTAAACAAACTAGATGACAGATGACGATCAAACTCCGCATGGGTGTAGAGGAAAGCTGTAACAACTTAGTGATATCAATAATTTCGAATCCCCTTTTAAACAGGATTTTTAAATTATGAATTCCGGTACTTTCTTGACGAATGTATACGCATATATACATATATAGTGTATACACATATATAGGCATAGAGTGTGCTTTTTAACTATGTATATGTGTGAAGTTAACCATTTCCGTTATTTATTGTTAGTTGTTTTAATTTTAAAATACTTAAACTCTTCTCATAGGGGAATTTCTATTTCTTTTGTTTTACTCTTGGGCAACAAAGAGAAACGAATTCTTATCACATGGCAACCAGCTTTTAATAGTTTTGACTGTTGCTTTAGCCTAGCTTCGCTTATAAGAAACTAAACGATAAGATCATTTCTGCTAAAGTTTATGTTGATTAGAATGAAACATATACAAGATTACACGTTTTTAAGATTCGTTTGATAAAGATAGAGATATATCTGACAAAAGCATGAAATATTTTGGTTTGCTTTCGATTTGGTATGGTTATTCAGGTTATTCAGTTTATTGCTGCTGATAGAATTGAACATTCAATTTTGGTTTATCACATTGCATAAAACAATAGTCGAATGAGTTTTTATTCTTGGAAAGACGAAGTTATTGCATAAATTAAATAAAACATGTTCTGTGATAAAATCTGTGAAACTCAGTCTAGTAAAATCAACGTTAACTAGAATACAGAATATATCCATTTCCATATCTTCTAGTACACTACATTTTAAAGATCTACCGGCAAAAGAAATGTTTATCTTGATTTCTTTCATTCTCTTCCATTTCCTTTCTCATTCTATTAATTATTCTTCTTGTGCCGTCCTATCATTTTCCTCCATCTTTCTGTGTAACGTAAAAGACATTTATGTTTAAAAATAGTAAGTTAATTTTTCTGGGCTATTATACAGTCGATTCTGTTTCTTATAGAAAATGTTTTGCGCATGGGATAAAAGCAACAAAAAGCTGAAATAACCTAAATATTCAACATTCTTCTCTCAAAATTATATAAATAGCAAACAATCAGAAATTTTATGTTTTTATTTTCTCTAACACGCATGTACAGTGTACATAGGGGATAGAGAATGTAACGTATTCCGCCAAACAATCCGATACCGGGGTTTCACCGTTTTGAGACCCCTGAATAAAAAATGAAATTTTAGAAACGTGTCTGCGCGCGGGCGCATTTGTGTGTTTGTGTGCAGTATAGCGCAAAAACGATAAGTCGGCTAAACACCAAACTTGGTATTTAAGTTCAGAATCTTCCAAGGATGCGATTCGTAGATTTTCTAGAAAATACTCCCACCCCAACTAATATTTACATGAAACATTTTTCGAAAATTTTGATTTTCTCAAAAATGGCTCTAACAATTTTGATTAAAATGACAGTGTTTAAGATATTTTAATGGAAAATGAAATGTATATCTTACATTTTCTGTGAAAGGCCTCTGAAGTCCTCTTCATTCTGAATGATTTCTGTATAACTTTTGCATAAACCGTAAACCGTAAGAGAGACAAAAACTCACTACAGAAAAAGTGTAAATTTCGTTAAAACACACAATTTATATCATATACATTTTTTTCGTAGAGTTAACTTTTTTCTAGATATTCCGAGTTATTGGTTTTTAGTTTTATCAAACGGGAAGCATCTTTATTTTCGTCGCCTCTTTTGTTTACTGCTAGAAACTTAAGAGTACTGAATTTCAATTGTTTCACATAGTGATCGGCTTTTAAAAGATTTCAGTATCACTTTAGCCTGTGCATTACATTGTTGCACCTCCTACTTACAAAGAAGCACGCAATAAGACAATTCTACTAATGCTTATATGATGTACATAAAAGGGTAATCTTTTGTAAGAAAGTTTGTTTGCATACCAGCTAGAGGAAGTCATGTGAATGGAACACATCAGATTTTGTATATTTATTTTACATGTATTTCTGTATTTATATAGGGGATTTGACTTGAGAAATAACTAACTCGTTGACTATAACAGTAGTATCCAATAGACAGACATTGCTGCTTAATACAATCGCCATTACACAGCGAATTAACAACTCGAAGGAATGAATACAATTATTCTTCGTATACTAAAATGATAAATAGTCTCATTATTATAAAAATCTTATTCGTGTATTAAATTATGATATTAGTTTAATAAAAGTGGTATTGAAACAGATAGGTGTTACTTAATACAATGAAACAAAATGCAATAAAACATTCATTATCAGTCAAAGGAATTCCCAAGCAGTTAGCTTTAAGGTAGCTATACCATCATCAATACCTAGAACACCGATGACCATGAATCACTGATATAACCCATCACGTGATTGGTCTGCACACATCTAGCATACCATTAACACGGAGAGTTGTTATCTATGACGTCAAAGCGAAAAGTCCGATAAGAATTCAACGTAATTTCCTAATGTGAGTGACCTTCATTTTACCTCTCTCAATGAGCGTGACCCGCTCAATGTCTCCGCTGGTATGCAAGAGGGGTAAAACAAGGTCCTCAACCCAGTTTCTCACTTATCACCGTCAAATACGGGGCAGAGAGGCCACCTGATAACTATTAATGCATGCCTCCATATTATATACTGTTAACTGAGTTAATGTATTTATGTGTGTATGTATAAGTACAGACCTGTATGTATACATACTATAACATTTCGTTTTAGTTTTCTCTATCACTTACTAGCACTTGCATATTAGGTAAAGAGAAAATTGTATTCCACCTAAAATCGACACTGAGACCTAACCTCAAATACATGTTCTGAGACCCTTCGAATAAATAGATAAATAAATAAAAAGACATTTAGAGAAAGGTACGTGTATATGTATTACATGTATTATGTGATACACGTTACATATGAAATGTTTGAACAGTTTAGATGTTCTTAAGACTGGCCCTTTAAAATACTACATGTTTAACACATTTTCATGATATTTGAAATGTATAACCTGAATTTTTGGGAATATCCGCTGCATTATGAATGACTTCTGCGTAACTCTAAACCATAAGACATAGACACATTGTATTTCAGAAAATATGTAGATATCGACAAAGCGTTCAATTGATTTCAAATAAGTTTTTTTATGAAGCTAATCATTTCCGAGATATCCCGTGCTGTTGTATTGCATTTCAAAATAGACTTTTCTTAATTGGAAAATTGCTTAGATTTTTTTTCTCGGAGCCATGAAAAGCGAACGGAATTTCAAATAAATTACATAGCGACCCAATCCCAAAAGTTTTGACTAGTAGTTAAGCCTACTATGTTCCCTTAATCCCCTTATATCTAAAGGGAAATATATGTTAAAACTATTTCTACAAACATTTATCTCAATTAATATAAAATAGAAGCTCTTGCAGATGTTTAATAAATGGTAGTGTGAATATAGGACATTTATCTTTTTAGAAAAACCTCATGGAATTCTATCTGTCCCTGAATAAAAATGAAAAATAAGATGAGGGATGAGATGAAAATCCCCCTAATTCTAACTTCCCTTTGTATAGAAATGTATCATTATTTGTTTTTCTTAAAAGTGACTCTATTTAAAGTGTTATTGTTGATAATATATTGACATGAGAATTAAAATGCATATTTTGAATTTCTGTACATATCCTATGAAGACCCCATCATTGAGATTAAATTTTGCAAAACTATGATATCGTAAGAAATAGACAAAAATTCTGAAAAATACAGAGCTTATTAGAATATACATTACTTTCAATTCAGTACTTTTGAATCTTTAAGTTTACGAGATATTTGGTTAGAATTTAGCGGTATTTTGAATTATACATTTTAGAAATGTTATGTGAAAAACAGTCATAATATTAAATCCAAAATATACAACGGTGACCTAATGTTTAAATCTGTGAATGTCGTACAAGTATCGTATGCTTATTTATAACTACAACAAAAATGTTCTGAAAATGTTCCGAAAAAATATTTTTCGTGATTAACAAGAGGTAGAAAACAACAGTAGAATAATTTTCAGATTGCATTATTTTTTTAAGTGGATGGGGAAAGTCATGTGATTATAAACTGTACACTAGTTTTTTTTAACTCAGTAATTTAGGGGATTTATGGACTTTCTACTTTATATCATATTATAAACTCCTACTTTGATGAAATAATTTCGATTCCATATATCTTTTTACTTTATCTACAATAAATATAGTAGACAGAGAAGGTATTGCATTCCACCAACAAATTCAATACAGAGATTTAGCCGGAAATACATATTGCGAGGACACATGGATTAAAACAGCCGTTTAGAAAAATCCCAATGTGTGTGTGTCTGTAAATAGCATAGCTCAAAAAGAAAAATCAAACTTGGTATTTAAGTTTAGTATCTAACAAGTATGCGACAAGAATATTTTAATTAAAATCTCCCCATCCCAAACTATCCTTTTCATAGAACATTTTTTTAAAAAAAAATCGATTTTGTCAATAACGTCTTTGACGATTTTGATTACAAGCCACATAATAGAGAGATTTAGGTACATTGTAAATAAATGTATATCTTGAATTTTCTGGGAATATCATCTAAAACACTCTTCATTTTGGATAAAACCGTAAGAGATAGAAAAATCTTACTACACAAAAAGTAGATCTTGTTAAAACATATAACTTATGTCATATCCATTTTGGTTGTGGAGTGAGAATTTCGAGATATTTTTGTTATTGGTTTTAATTTTAAAATATGTGTACTTCTATCAAACGGCAACTCGTCTTTATTTTTTACTTTCTCTACACGTTCTATATACAAAGTGTACAGAGAAGGTATTGCACTCCACCCAAAAATTCGATACTGAGATTTCACCAGAAATACATGTTTTAGGTCTCCCTAAATTAAAAAAATGGATTTTTACAAAAAGGTCCGTGTGTGTGTCTGTGAATCTGTGAACAGCATAGCTCAAAAACGAAAAGGCCGTTGAATACCTAGCCTGGTATTTAAGTTTGGTTTTTCCAAGAATGCAACACGAAGATTTTCAAGAAAATCCCCCACCCCCAACTACCCTTTACATGGAACTTTTTTAAAAAACATTTGATTTTCTTAAACAGGCTCTAACGATTTTGATTAAAATATCGTATATTAAAGATATTTACCTGACAAATAATATGCATATCTGAATTTTCTGGGAATAGCCTCCTAAGACTACTTTATTCTGGATGAATTTTACGGAATTTTGCATAACTGCTAAACCGTAAGAGATAGACAAAAACCTACCGCACAAAAAATGTAGAGCATATTAAAACACACATTATATGTTATATACATTTTTTTCGTGGAGTTGATCGCTTTTTAGATATCTCTTGCTTTTGGTTTCAGCTTTGAAAAACTTATACTTTTCTCATACAGGAATTTGTCAACTGTCCATACAAACAAAGGAACTTCAGTCACCTAGCAACCAGCTTTTGACTATCACTTTAACCTATGATACTCCCTTATTTCGTTTCTACTTACAAGGAAGCAAGTAATAAGAATATTTCTGCTAATTTTTTCTCGATTAGCATGAAATAAATTCAAGCATAAGCGTTTTAATAATAATTTGTTGCAGAGATGTAGAGAAAGTTATGTGAATGGAACACATCAGATTTTTTCTTTTGTTTTACTTCTGTGCATGCAGAGAGAATAGCATTTTAATAACGTTACATAGCAACAGGTTTAAAGGATTTGACTTTCTCTTTAGCTTAGAGTATTCTCTTATTTCTCTTCTGCTACAAGTAATTAAATAATAAGTCTATTGCTCCTACCGTTTATCTTCATTAGGATGAAGTAGAGAGCAGAATGCTCTTTTGTAGGAATAGTTCGCAGAACAGGTAGAGAATGTCATGTGAATGAAACACATCAGATTTCTTCAGAGGTACCTGAGGTAAGCCATAAAACTAGTTTCACAGAAAACAGTTGAGTTATTTTGGAGAAAACAGTGTGTACTCCACGTAAAAAAACTGTAAATGGCATGCTATTTATGGACGCTCTTTAACTACTATGGTTCTCAACGTCCCATTCTAAATTGGGCGTGAAAGACCGCTTAATTTTGCTCAGAGGCCTCTCTATCATATTTGAGGTTCTTTTACGTGCCGTAAATCTACGACACGGGACCAACGGCTGTACTTCCCTTCCGAAGGAAGCCATGTTAAGGATTTTTACCCCCGCGACCTTGATTATACGATGGTAACCGTTACACCACGTGCTGCATATACATATACAAATGTTTTAAAACTTTTAAAAACAATTCTTTGTTTGTTAACAACGTTATCAATTGCCAGCATCATATCAGCGTGCCGGATTTTCGTCCCGTAGGAGTTCTTTAACACGCCAGTAAATCTACTGACAAGGGACTGTCGCTTTTAAGTACACTTAAAAACCATCGGCCTGGGCCGGGTTTGAACCCGCGACATTGTATTCAGAAGGCCAGTACTTAATCAACGAGCTACCGATACCGACTTATAAACTTTATTGTTTTTCATGCACGTTAATGCAAATTATTTATCCAAAATCGTATACTATAACATTTTATATTACAGTTTTATTACATGTAAATAATTATTACATTTTAGCTTGCGAATGCTTCTAATGAATACAGCTCGTGATGCTAAATTTCGATATTACTGATTATAGCTCTTGACGTTTCCAGAGCAGGAAGAGGTTATGTAAGTTGATTATGCTATATACGGAGCACATTCTTTGAGGAGTGATATTTTATTAAGGAAGGAAGGGGAGGATAAAGACTCTGTAGTATGGGGGCAGATGAGTCCAATAATCACATCTCGGGTTGACCAGGACGGGGGGGGGGGGGGGGGTTCCCAGTCAGTTGGATTGCGTGTCGCGGTGGTTTCGGATGCCAAATCGATCGCGCCCGAGGGAAATCAGCAAACAGGATGAGGCGATATCGCTCCAGCCCATCCTCTGCCAGTGGCGGATTGTAAAAGTTTGTTTTTATACATGCCACTTCTGTCATCTATCTAACAGCTAATTACCTCTGTACTTTGACACATTCATGAGAATGAAATAATAAATTGTCATTAAATAATAATAGTCTTCGTATTACGTAATTTTGTGTTACAAAATTTAAAAGTCATAAAATAATTCTAATAGTACACAGTTAATTGAAACATGTAAAACAATTATAGATGAACATTTCATTTTATGTATCTAGTTAATACAAATGGAGGTAGCACAATCAATGTATTCTATCTATAAGTGCGTTACAGAAATTATTAAAATAGGTACAGTTTTTGAGATCCACTCAACTCAAAATAAATTATAAGAACTAAGATTAGATTAGATTAGATTAGAAAGCATTCTGTAGGCTCGTTTATGTCAGGAAGCCACTGAACATAGAACTTGTCAAGACTATACATATGTTTATATACAATGAAAAAACAATGTAAAAAGCTTGGGCTACAAAAGCAGCAGAATAGACATATGAGTATAATCACACATTTATATTTGAGGCCTCTGCTATACTTAATGTGCTCTCTAAAAGCACATGAACTTCCTTTTTTTTTTTTTTTTTTTTTTTTTTTGCAATCACATAAAAACAAAGAGTATAAAAAAATTAGTGTTAAAATGTATAAATAAATATAATTTCATTATATGTAACACTAATGTAATATCAGATGATAGCCTTCTAATTATCGACATAATAGTTTTACTACTAGTAATTATATAAAACTAAAATATGATTATTGTATTATGTACTCTTCATAAATGTCAACAAATTACAATACATATTTACAAATATGTTATAGAATTTACAATGCAAAAATTTACAATTATGCACTAGAGTGTAAAATATCAAAGCATTCAGGCTTTACAGACCTTGTGTCATTGCTAAATACTAAAAATTCATTTGACACATTCGTGCAAGTCAAAGTAATATCAGTTTAATTTGAATATAAAACGCACACTCACACTAATATACACAAAATGCACTACATTATAATACTTATAAATACAATTATTGTTGACAGTATTGTCAGACAGATTTGTCACTTAAATATTCATCTACAGAGTAAAATGATTTATTGCAAAGGTACTCCTTAAGAGAGGCCTTAAAAGCCCAGAAATTCCAACATTTTCTTTGAGATTACTGGGGAGAGCATTAAATATCTTGATTGTTTCATAATATACACCTTTCTGAAAGCAATGAAGATTGGCATTGGGACGATGAATACATCCCTTTTGTCTAGTATTAATGTTATGAATTTCCATGTTTGTTATAAAACTATGTCGATTAACTGCATAGAATTTTAAAATGGATAATATATAAACACAAGGTAAGGTGAGTATGCCCAATTTTTTAAATAGTTCTTTGCATGACTGTCTGCTATAAACATTACAGATTATTCGTATAGCTTTCTTCTGTATCCGGAATATGCATTTACTATCCACTGAATTACCCCAGAATATTATTCCATACTCGATGATGGATTTAAAGTAGGCAAAATACACCATTTTAAGTGTATCGATTGAGTGAAATTTAACCAGTGCACGGAGAGCATAACATGCTGAGCTAAATTTAGGTGTGATGTAGCTAATATGTGACTTCCAATCCAAATGCTTGTCTACCTGAAGCCAAGCGTGTCTCTGTCTAAGCACAGAATAAACAAAGCAAACATGGGAATTTAGATTGGTTACCAAATTTCATATTTAAGCAGACGCTGTTTAAGCATTCAGGGCAAAAAAATCACCCCTCTCCATCCCCATCACAAACTACTTTTTACATAGAAAAAAAAATGACTGAATAATTTGATTAAAATATCATATTACTTTCTCATGTGCACACCATGTACATAGTAGCCAGAGAAGGTATTGTATTCTATTCAAACATTTAATGTCGAGATTTAATTGTAGATATATGTTTTGAGGCTTCCTGAACCCAAAGAAGTATTTTTAGAAAAAAAGGTTTTTGTGTGTGTGTCTGTATATGTGTGTGTGAGTGTGTCTGTGGACAGCATAGCTCAAAAACGAAAAGCATATTAATTACCAAACGTGGTATCTTCCAAGAGTACGATACGGAAGTTTTCAAGAAAATCCCTTAACCCCAAACTACCCTTTATATGGGAAAAATTTTGAAATTTTGTTTTTCTAAAATTGTCTATAACGATTTTGATTAAATACCCTATATTAAAGATGTTGACATCACAAATATAATGTATGTTTTGTATTTTCTGCTCATGGTATCTGGAGACTTATTTATTCTAGATGAATTTTGTTGAATTATGCATAACCGGCAAATCCTAAAAGCTAGACAAAAACTACCACACAAAAAATTTAGATATCGTTAAGCACATAATGATGTCATAAACATTTGACCGTTTCCAAGATATCCCTTGCTATTGGTTTCAATTTTAAACTATTTAAACTTTTCTCAAACGGGAAGTTACCTTTTGTTTCATATCTCGTGTTTTACCTCTGACCATGAAAAACGAACTGAACTTCAATTGTTTTACATAGCCACCAAGGGTTGATTATCGCTTACCCTTACTTCACATCTGCTTACAAGGACGCAAGTAATAAGAACATTTCTGCTAATGTTTATCTCGATTAGCGTAAAGTAGATAGACGAATAATCTTTTGCAAGACTAGTTTTTATGTGGAACAGCTAGGGAAGGTTATATGAATGAAACACATCAGGTTCTTTAAAATATATGTGACCAGATAATAAAATGTTTATTTTTAATTTTATATGAACATAAGAAAAAGTTTTAAAGTATGTCATTGTCAAGCACTATTTCTGCAGTTCGCGCTCTACGAGGCAGAAGTTCCATCACATCTTGTTGCTTTTCGGAATGCAGTGATATAGAAACACTTGATCGCGAGCTGGGGTCATGCCCCAAAGAAGAATTACTATTAACAACAGACACCATGTAGGAGCACATACCACATCCTCACAAAGTCCGCCTGCGGTGCCATAGTAGTTAAAGCGGGCGTTAAACACTATCAAAAAAAAAATCCTCACAAAGTATATAAAAAAGACTAGCTATTCCACTATATAATATTATTAGCTTATAGAGAGCAAGGTAAAATAATTTTGAACTTTTAAGGGTAGAAATATGCATAAATGCAAGTTGTTGTAACTTAGATAATTAAGGCAAGGCGAGCTAACGGAATTCTAGGTAACAGTTCACCAACCACCACCTGCTAATGAGCACAGGGTTTAGGCTAAAGAATGTAAGATAGAAAAGAACAGACATATTAAAAAGTGAGACTTGTCTTCCAAGTAGAGCAGGGAATTGGAAAAACATACAAAGCAAGTATAAAGTTAAAATGAGAGGAAACATTGGGTTATTCCAAACGCATCATGTGCACGCTATGACATCAGAACTTGGCACAATTTATTCTCATAACTTGTGAGGTAATGCTAACTAAGAACCAATAAGAGATACTGTTACATTTTATGCCGCGAAAGTTGGCGTCACCCAGGATCAGTATTTAAGGCAAGGCAGATCTCTTATGTGGTTACTCTATATAACTATCTCTCTTAGGCTTGTGCTCACGTCACATTGTGTCGCGCGCACGTCCACGTGCTTGAGTGGTGGGGAGTGATGTGCAGGTGATTAAATTAGGTTCCTGATTAATAATGTAAGTGGTGGGATAGTATTTGTTTATAACTCATTTTGTAAGGAATCAAGCTAGCCGCCTGTTTAAATCTATGATACAATAAATTCAAGTCGTAAGAGAATATGCAGTGTTTTTAATATTGGTCTCACCCACAAACCCCTGAGATAATTTTAATTAGGAGATTAGGAGTGGAACCTTCATTGACGCCGGAGCTGAGGACACTGCTGGAACGAGACACCGTTCCCGCGACAACCACAAAGTTTGGAGTTCATTGGCAATTTCAATAACATCCGTTGGCTGAGAAGTGTTGTATAATATAATATAACGATTCAACCGGAAGAGCGGACAAAATGGCGATCAATCTGCGCGATGGTACAGCATTTGTCTAGATCCAACATTCGGTTTGAAAGATCTGAAAACTGGTCGTTACTGGATTGCTCTTGTGTTAAGGTAAAGGAGGTGTGCCAAAATTAACATGGACACATTTGAAACCTTTATAACTTCCTCAAAGTTGGTTGTATGACGGATTGGTTGTATGGACATCATAAAAGGTTTCTTGAAATTTTTTCATACCATTTGTATTTATATTTTGTATTGTATATTTGATTATTGTTATTTCATCTAGGACTCAGTATGTATAAGATGTTTTACTTTCTCCATAACGTATGTACAATTTATATAGTAGGTAGAAAAGGTAATTCAAAATTTCGATACCGAGAGGACCTCTGAATACACAAAAAATAGTAAAGATCCGCGTGCACGCACGTGTATATATATAAAAAATGTAATGTGTTCCATTCACATGACTTTCATACATCTCTCCAATAAATATTATTAAAAATACTTATTCTTCTATTTACCTAATACTAATCGAGAAAAAGTTAGCAGAAAGGGCTTCCTTGTAAGTAGAAGAGAAACAAGGGAATACCATAGGCTAAATCAACAATTAAATCTTTTAAAAGCTGGCTGCTATGTGACTGAAGTACCTTTGTTTCTATGGACAGGAGAAAAGTACAAGTATTTTAAAGCTGAAACTAATAACAAGGAGTATATCAAAAACAGTCAAGATCACAAAAAAATGTATATAACATAAATTGTGTATTTTAACGAGCTCTACACTTTTTGTGGATTAAGACTTTGTCTATCTCTTACGAATTATCAGTTATGCAAAATTCCGCAAAACTCATTCAGAATTAACATGTCTTCAGAGGCTATTCTCAGAAAATTGAAGACATACATTTTATTTATCATGTAAATATCTTGAATATAAGAGATTTTCATCAAAATTGTTAGAACCACTTTTTAGAAAATCAAAATTTTCGAATTTTTTTCATGTAAAGGGTAGTTGGGGGTGGGAGGATATTCTTGGAATTCTTCGTGTCGCATCCTTGGAAGATACCAAACGTAAATACCAAGTTTGGTTTTTAATGGTCTTTTCGTTTTTGAGCTATGCTGCACACATACACACGCACACACACACGGACATTTTTCTAAAATAATTTCTTTTTGTTTTATTCAGGGGGGCTCAAAGATGTATTTCCGGTGAAATCGCGGTATCTGTTAAATACCATACTTGGTATTCTATTTAGTATCTTCCAGGATTTTCCAAGTTCTTCATTTTCTAAAAAATTGCTCTAACGATTTTGATTAACTTTATATTAAAGATGTTTACATAGAAAATTAATTTCTTGGGATCATCCTCTGAATCCCTCTTTATTCTGAATGACTTTTGCATTACTGGTCACCCGCAAGAGATCTGAAAAGAGTCTGATGTGTTTCATTCACATGATTTTCTCTACAACTCTACAACAAATTGTAGTTAAAAAGCTAATGCTTCTATTTACTTCATGCTAATCGAGAAAAATTTAACAGAAATAGTCTTATTACTTGCTTCCTTGTAAGTAGAAGCTAATAAGGGAGTGCCATAGGTTAGAGGGATAGTCAAAAGCTGGTTGCTCTGTGACTGAAGTTCCTTTGTATGGACACGAGTTGACAAATTCCTGTTTTTTAAAGTTAAAACCAAAAACAAGGAATATCTAAAAAATGATCAACTCGACGAAAAAATGCATATAGCATAAATTGTGTGTTTTAACGTGCTCTACACTTTTTGTAGGGTAAGTTTTTGTCCATCTCTTACGGTTTAGCAGTTATGCAAAATTCCGTAAAATTCATCCACAATAAAGTAGTCTTCAGAGACTTATACCAGAAAGTTTAAGATATACATTTTATTTTTCAGGTAAATATCTTTAATATACGATATTTTAATCAAAATCGTTAGAAACATTTTTAAGAAAATCAAAATTTTCGAAAAAAGTTCCATGTAAAGGGTAGTTTGGGGTGGTGGCATTTTCTTGAACATCTTCATGTCGCATCCTTGGAAGATACTAAACTTCAGTACGAACTTCGATATTTTACCGACTTTTTGTTTTTGAGTTATCGGGTTCACAGACACACGGACACAAAAACACACACACATTCACATTTCACGGTATGGAATTTTTGGGTGGAGTGCAATACCTTCTCTATACACCATGAATATAGTATGTGTAGAGTAAGTAAAAAAACTAAATAAGTTGAAAACTCCCTAAACAATTAAAAACATTTTACTTGAAAAAATAAGCATATCAGTCAATTATGTAAGGAAATAAAACTTAATACTAATTGTTGAACATTAAAAGTGTTATTCAAATAACTGCTGGTTTGCTTTTCAGTTGCGCTCTGTAGAAAATAATATCACATTATAACGTGGCTACAATGTGCTCCGCTCTAGCTAAACATTCACGGCTCGATATTAGAGCTGTTCGCTTAAAGTACTTCCCCTTGAACTAAATGCACAGGTTTTATGGAGTCCCACTGCTCCAATAATGGGAATGATTTAGTGTGGGCTTTGGTTCACTAGATTTATATATCACATATAAGCTGGCAAAAAATACGTATGTAAGCAAGATTGATTAGCCTAGTAGGGTACTAGAAAGTGTTACTCAGTTGTTTCTTGGCCTACTCAGTTACAGAAGCTAAATGTAACAAATAAAACAATTAATTTAAATTGTAAATTACATAGAGGCCGCATATAAATACATCCAGTGCCTAGCTACACTCAAAGTCTCCGGATGGGATTTCTGCTCAAAACTTGAAATTTTACTTTCTCTACACGTGCTACGTACATAGTGTATAGAGAAGGTATTGCACTCCACCAAAAAATTCAATACCGAGGTTTCACCAGAAATCTGTTTTAGGGTCTCCTGTATCCAAAACAAGGTCCGTGTGTCCGTGTGTCTGTGAACACGATAACTCAAAAACGAAAGTCAGTAAAATACCAAACTAGGTATTTAAGTTCAGTATCTTCCAGGGATGCAACACGAAGATTTTTAGAAAAATCCCCCCATCCCAAACTACCCTTTACATGAAACTTTTTTTTTGGAATTTTCTATTTTCTCAAACATTTTATTTTTCAAGTAAATATATTTAATACACCTACCGTATTTTAATCAAAATCGATAGAGCCTTTTTTGAAAAACAAAATTGGCCAACAATTTTTCATTTAAAGATTAGTTTAGATTGGGGGGAGTTTCTGAAAATCTTTGTGTTACATCCTTGTGAAATACAAAAGTTTGTATTTTACCGGCTTTCCGTTTGTGAGTTATACTGCCCACAGTCAAACATATATACAGACACACGGACTTTTACCTAAAAATAATTTTTTTGGATTTAGGGGACCTTAAAACATGTATTTCCGGTAAAAATTAAGTGTAGAATTTTTGGGTGGAATACAATGCCTTCACTACCTACTATGAACCTATGTACCTACGTATATAATATTTGGTACAGAAAGTAAAATATATGATATGTTTCATTCACATTTCCTTATATGTTCTGCAAACAAGCTCTTCTTAAACAAGAATATTAT
This sequence comes from Hymenopus coronatus, assembly GCA_030762935.1. Classification (NCBI taxonomy): domain Eukaryota; kingdom Metazoa; phylum Arthropoda; class Insecta; order Mantodea; family Hymenopodidae; genus Hymenopus; species Hymenopus coronatus. The sequence continues at coordinate 85,431,685 of CM060891.1, forward strand.
TAGCTAAATTAAGCTACGCCGTGGCCGAGTTAGACCACTCGCCTCTCACCTAGACGGCCCAGGTTCGATTCCAAGCGACCACATGTGAGATTTGTGGTGAACAAACCGGCACTTGGGCGGGTTTTCTCCGGGTTCTCCGGTTTTCCCCGCCAATCCACCGGGGCTCCATCTTCATTCACGTATCATCAGTGTCACCGCATGCGGTGTGCCATAAGTAGTTAAAGTGGGCGTTAAACACTACAAAAAAGTGATCTAAATCATGCATTGCAATTATCTACATCTATATTTTTAGTTCCTTATAAGTAAAGTGGAAATAAGAGAATGCGCTATGCTAAAGCGGCATTTAAATCTTTTAAAAGCTGTCTGTATGCGATTGTCATTGAAGCTTCGGTTTCTTTCCATGAGCAGCAGTAAAACAAAAGTGAGATCAAACAGATGAGGGCTTCCCGTTTGAGAAGAACTTAGGTATTTTAAAATTTGAACTAATGTCAGGGAATATATCTGAAATGATCAACTCTACAAAACAACTTTGTATGACATAAATTGTGTGTTTTAAGAAGCCCTATATTTTGGTTTAGTAAGATCTTGTCTATCTCTTAAAGTTTACCAGTTATGCAAAAGTCATTCAGAATGAAGAGGACTTCAGAAGCTAATCCCAAGATATTCAGAAATTAAATCGTATTGGCATATAAATATATTTAATTTACTGCACTTGAATATAAATCGTTAGATCCATTATTTTTAGAATATCAAACATTTCGAAAAATGTTTTATGTAACTGGTAGTGTAGTTTGGGATGTGTTTAAGCGACTTTTCGTTTCAAGCTGTCCACAGACACACACACTGACCTTTTTATAAAAAGTTCATTTTTTGTGTTTAGGATCCCTGAAAACATGAATTTCCTATGAGGTCTGAGTATCGACTTTTTAGGTGGAATATAATAGCTTCTCTACCTACCTTGTACATTGTTCATGCATGCTAGAGAAAAGTAAAAATCTGATGTGTTCCATTCACATTATTTTCTCTACACCTCTGTACAAATTATTGTTAAAAAGCTTTTGCTTCTATTTATTTCATGCTAATCGAGAAAAATTAGCAGAAAAAGTCTTATTACTTGCTACCTTATAAGTAGAGGCAAAATAAGGGAGTACCATAGGTTAAAGTGAAGTCACAAGCTGGTTACTAGGTGACTGAAGTTCCTTTGTTTGTATGGACACGAGTTGACAAATTCCTGTATGAGAAAAGCGTGTTTTTCAAAGCTAAAACCAAAAACAAGGAATATGTAAAAAACCATCAACTAAACGAAAAAATGTATGCAATATAACTTGTATGTTTTGATGTGCTCTACATTTTCTGTGCAGTAAGTTTTTATCCATCTCTTACGGTTTAGCAGATATGCAAAATTCCGTAAAATTCATCGATAATAAAGTAATCTTCAGAGGCTATTGCCAGAAAATTCAAGATGTACATTTTATTTGTCAGGTAAATATCTGTAATATACAATATTTTAATCAAAATGGTTATAGCCATATTTTAGAAAATCAAAATTTTCGAAAAAAGTTCCATGTAAAGGGTAGTTGGGGGTGGGGAATATTCTTGAAAATCTTCGTGTCGCATCCTTGGAAGATACCAAACCTAAGTACCAAATTTGGTTCTTAACGGACTTTTCGTTTTTGAGCTATGCTGTTCACAGATACACAGCCACACTCACACACACACACACACACACACACACACGGACATTTTTGTAAAAATGCTTTTTTTGGGGATCAGGGGGACCCAAAACATGTACCTATTTTCCCGGTGAAATCTCGGTATCGAATTTTTGGGCGGAATACAATATCTTCTCCATACACTATGTACATAGTTCGTATAGAGAAAAGAAAAAAAAAACTTTTCTTATATTCTCATACTAATTGAGATAAACATTATCGGAAATTGTCTTAATACTAAGTTTCTTGTAAATAGGTGGGAAATTAGGAAGTAGCCTAGACTAAAGCGATAGTAAAGTCCTTTTGAAGCTGATCACCCTTGAAACATTTGTAGTTGGTTCTTTGCATGGCAGGAGTAAAACATAATAGATATGAAACGAAATATAACTTTCTGTTTGAGAAAAGTTTTAGTAGTTTGAAACTAAAACAAACAACAAGGAATCTCTCAAAAACGGGTAGCACCAGTAAAAGGTGTGTTTTAACGAGAGCTACATTTTCTGTATAGTAAGTGTTTTGTGCTAAAGTCAGTTAGAACGAAGAGGACTTCAGAGGATAATCCCAGAAAATTGCAGATAAACATTTCGTTTGCTATAAATTATCTTAAACATATCGTTTTTTAATAAAATCGTTAGAGCCATTTTTGAGAAAATCAAAATTTTCGATTACTTTTCCATGTAAAGGGTAATTTGGGGTGGGAAAATATGTTGAAAGTCTTCGTGCCGCATCCTTGAATATCAAGTTTGGTATTTAACCGACGTGAACACGCGTACTGATACAACACAAGCGTGCGTGGAACTTTTTGGTAAAATTCTTTTTTTTTTATTCAGGGGACCCTAAAACGTGTGTTTCCAATGTTATATGGGTGTCGAATTTTGGGTGGAATGCAATTTATTATCTACTTATATACTAAGAACTAAGTAGAGAAAGTAAAAATTAAATTAGAAAACCTAACATTCAATTTTAGGCTCATTTAAAGTTATATTATTTTAATTATTTATGTGTTGTTTACTTCTAGAATGTCTATTTATAACCAGATGCAAACGCATTTGAAAAGTAAATCCAAGAGCATATTTGTGATTTAATCAAACAAAAACTTCTTTTCAATAACTGCCGTAACGCTGAATGAAATGAGTGATATAAGCTAAATCAATTCCATCTCCTTTAAGCGGGGAATTGTCTGATATTTATTTTGTGTGGATAAGGGCACATTCCAAGAAAGCCTCATACAAACATCACTCCAATAGTTTCGAAGACACATTTATCTTAAATTTCTTTAGAAAGTTGCAATTTTGTGTATTATTTTATAACGCAACACATAATTGTCAATATCTTTGATTCTATCTCACATATAGAGTTACGATACCTTTGTTTTGTAATGAAATTTATGTTTCAGTCGTTGAAATAAATAAAAGTTATGCTTTGTAATGTACGTATAATAAGTACACAAATTATTTAATAGATAATAACTATTTATTATTGTTTAATAGAATTATTAATACTTTATTAATTTTTACTTTCTCTATAGGCATACATAGTGTATAGAGAATGTATTGCACTCCACCAAAAAATTCGATACCGAGATTTCACCGGAAATATATGTTTTTGGGGTCCCCAATATCAAAAAAAAAAAAAAAAAAAAAAAGAGCATTTTCACAAAAAGGTCAATGTGTGTGTGTGTGTGTGTGTGTGTGTCCGTGTGTCCATGTGTCCGTGTGTCCGTGTGTCTGTGAACATGATAACTCAAAAACGAAAAGTAGGTAAAATACCAAACTTGGTATTTAAGTTTAGTATCTTCTAGGGATGCGACACGAAGATTTTGAGAAAAATCTCCCCACCCCCAACTACCTTTTACATGGAACTTTTTTCTAAAATTTTGATTTTCTCAAAAATGGCTCTAGCGATTTTGATTAAAATTTCATATATTAAAGATATTTACCTGACAAATAAAATATATATCTTGAACTTTCTGGGAATAGCCTCTGAAGAGTACTTTATTCTGGATGAATTTTACTAAATTTTGAATAACTGCTAAACGGTAAGAGATGGACAAAAACTTACCACACAAAAAATGTAGAAGACGTCAAAACACACAATTTATGTTGTATACATTTTTTTCGTAGAGTTCGTCGTTTTTGTGACATTCCTTATTTTTGGTTTCTGCTATGAAAAACTTATACATTTCTCATTCAGGAATTTGTCAACTGCTGTCCATACAAACAAAGGAACATCAGTGACATAGCAAATAGCTTTTGATTATCACTTTAACCTATGGTACTCCCTTATTTCACCTCTACTTTCAAGGAAGCAAGTAATATGGCTATTTCTGCTAATGTTTTACAGATTAGCATGAAGTTAATAGAAGTATAAGGTTTTTAGGATTAATTTGTTGCAGGGATATAGAGAAAGTTATGTGAATGGTACACATCAGATTTTTAAAACATATTATTACACAATTTTATTAATTACTTGTGCATTCTAAGCTTGACAGCGCTTTTAAATTCATTTGCAATAAATAGTTTACCTAATAATAAAGTATTAATTAATAATAATATGGCAAAGTAAACACACGCAAACAAAACCACAGCTGGTAAGTTTAAACTCTCTGTTGCATTTTTAGGCATATAGAACATTATTCTGTATTAATATCTATTTTTGCCACATGAATTTGTATTATTTATAACGTATAGCTTTGAAAAACATTTTAAATCACTTTTTCTCAGAAGCGATTATTATTGATCATTCACCGCGCTTTTTCAAGAAGTATTTGTGTAGAATTATGAAGAAATATTTGTATGAAGTTTCTACCAACTAAGAGAAGTTGATATGCAGATTACTTTTGTAGAATCTGTGGAATATCAAGTTTTAAACATAAATGTTGATATTTGGAAAGATCTGAGAATAGAAATACAAATCCTGTTGTAAATCCTGTTGTAAATCAGTAACAGACAGTGTAGCTTTTAACTAAATTGATTCATTAGTTCCAGAGAAAAAAGGCCACAAACTTAAACCTTTTAACATTGGCGAGTTAGCTTAAAGGGAAAACACGTTAACTCATCAAGGGATTTCGACGAACTAGATATAATTGCGTATACGAAGTGGATAATTATTTATATGGATTTCCAAGTTAGATATTAACATTTTATTACATTTATGGTGAATTATTAATAAAAACTCCAAATCCTCTCATCATACACTTGTAATGTGGTTCTACTCTCATTACTCCATAAGATGAGCGGAGCTACGGATTCTTTCAATTATGTTATCGGTTTTCTTTGATAGGGTTAACGCCCGTTCATGTTACCTATAGAACCACAGATTGGTGAAAAGTTGATACGTAACATTAAATTGTGAAGGAAACGTTCAGGTCTTAGTTTAGGAGCGAACCACTAAAACCTCAGTCAGAGGTGAAAGCCCTCTATTCAGGACCTCGGCTACCCTTCCCATGCTAGTGTTCTGTTGCTTTCCAGTGGTCGCGGGAATCAGTATCTCGTTCAAGCAGTGTCCTCAGCTCCGGCGTTAGTGAAGATTCCACTCCTAATCTCCTAATTAAACGTATCTCAGGGGTTTGTGGGTGAGGCTAATATTAAAAACACTGCATATTCCTTTACGACTTGAATTTATTGTATCATAGATTTAAACGGGCGCATAACTTGTTTCCTTACAAAATGAGTTATAAATACCATCCCACCACTTACATTACTAATCAGGAGCCTATTCTAATCGACATCACTCCCCCACCACTCAAGCACGTGGACGTGCCCACGACTCACTGTGACGTGAACACAAGCTCAAGAGAGACAGTTGTAGGGAGTAACCACATAAGAGATCTGCCTTGCCTTAAATACTGATCCTGGGTGACGCCAGCTTTCGGGCCATAAAATGTATCAGTATCTATTATTGGTTATTAGTTAGCATCACCTCACAAGTTATGAGAGTAAATTGTGCCAAGTGCTGACGAGATAGCGTCCTCATGACGCATTTGGAAAAACCCAATGTTTCCTCTCATTTTAACTTTATGCTTGCTTTGTCTGTTTTTCTAATTCCCTGTTCTGCTTGGAAGACAAGCCATTATTCCTGTCTCACTTATTTATATGTCTGTTCTTTTCTATCTTACATTCTTTAACCTAAACCCTATGCTCATTAGCAGGTGATGGCTGGTGAACTGTTACCTTGAATTCCGCTAGCTCGCCTTGTCTTAATTACCTAAGTTACAACAACTTACATTTATGCATATTTCTACCCTTAAATATTCACAATTATTTTATCTTGCTTTCTATAGGCAATTTATGAACCATTTCTCTTTTTATATATTTTGTGAGCATGTGATGTGTGCTCCTACACAGTTTCCCTGTGAATCCTTATGGTATAAGGAAAATTCTCTTTTTCTCTCATAGCAATCAATAGTTCAACCTTTGAAAGGATTAATGCATGAGAAATTCTGACTTTTAACTATCATATCCCTTTCTCTATGCGCAGCATACATTTTCTGAGCATTTCAAATGTAGGAGCCTAACTTACTTAATCATTAATAATATTATAAGAACGGGACGCACTTGGCATATAAAGGAGAAGGGAGACAAGAGGCTGTTTAAAAAGCGGGCAATATATATCATCCTTAAGTTCCAACAGTCTAAACTTGAACTACATAACCACCGGATTACCCGACGGAGGACAATGGATTTTTTTCGGGAGTAAAAATCCTTATCGTGTTCTAGATGTTCTCGGGCTTCAAGTCAGGTGCGGTGATGAAGAGTCACAGAGGTTTAGGGAGCGTGCATCTCTCCCATCATCATCCTGATGCACGCTCCCGAATCGTTGATGACTCTTCATCACTACACCTGACTTGAAGCCCGAGAACGTCTAGAATATGTTCGTCGCCAGGAAAGCTTTAGACCCTATATCCTTAGCATGGCTTCTTTCGAAAAGCACGGTCGTCCTGAGGAAGATCTCAACAGAATGATCAAAATCAACAGAAAAAAAAAGTATCTGCAGAACAGTGTATGTATGATGTCATCGGCCGTTGGAACCTAAGAAAACGTATCAAAGCGGCTGTATGAAAATTCAAACGAGGGCAACGAATTTTTCGGAGACTATAAATACCACAATTGGATATTTGCTATGAAATTTGTGTTATAATGGTTATACAAGGTGCGCAAATAAAAGTTACCTGATTTCAAACATGCAACTATTGCAGATTGATGTATTATATTGCCACAGAGTTACAAAGAAAAGAGAATACTTTTTTTAATACTCTTAGTACTCAGAGCACACTCCACAGCACATTTTGGACTACGAAATGGCTGTTTGATTACTTCTAATGGTGGATTTTCAGGCCCAAAACCTCATTTCTGGCAATTCACCAGTCTATTAAGACGCAAATGAGCTTCGAATTCAAATCATTCACCATTATCTTTCATTTTTTGTTAAAACTACTACCCACTTTAACACATTCTCGTCTGAGCTTTTATTTTAAAATCTTCTTGATGGACGTCGAACTTTCGCACGTCGTAGGTGTCTTTTTACTTTCTCTACACGCACTATGCACATGGTGTATAGAGAAGGTATTGCACTCCACCAAAAAATTCGATACCGAGATTTCACCGGAAATATGTTTTAGGGTCCCCAATATCCAAAAAAATCATTTTCACAAAAAGGTCCGTGGGTGTGACCGTGTGTCCGTGTGTCTATGTGTTAGCGTGTCCGTGCGTCCGTGTATCTGTGAACACGATAACTCAAAAACAAAAAGTCGGTAAAATACCAAACTTGGTATTTAGGTTTAGTATCTTCCAGAGATGCGACACGAAGATTTTGAAAAAAATTCCCACCCCCAACTACCCTTTACATGGAACTTTTTTCGAAAATTTTGATTTTCTCAAAAATGGCTCTAACGATTTTGATTAAAATTTCGTATATTAAAGATATTTACCTGACAAATAAAATGTATATTTTGAATTTTCTGAAGACTCCTGTATTCAGGGTCAATTTTACGTAATTTTGCATAACTGCTAAACCATAAGAGATGGATAAAAACTTACTACACAACAAATGTAGATCACTTTAAAACACGCCATTTATGTTATATACATGTTTTTCGTGGAGGTGATTGTTTTTTTAGATATTCCATGTTTTTGGTTTTAGCTATAAAAAGCTTATACTTTTCTCATACAGGACTTTGTGAACTCGTGTCCATACAAACAAAGGAACTCCAGTCACATAGCAACCAGCTTTTGGCTTTCACTTTTATTTATGGTATTCCCTCATTTCGCTTCTGCTTACTATAAAGCAAGAAAAAGGACTATTTCTGCTAATTTTTTCTCGATTAGCAGGAAGTAAATAGAAGCTTAAGCTTTTTAAAAATAATTTATTGCAGAGATATAGAGAAAGTCATGGGAATGTAACACGTCAGATTTTTTTGGACTCTGATTGACCGACAACCGTACATTTGCAATGTTTCTTGCGTCCTCGCCGTTCTCGGGATTCCTGACTTACTTTTATACAAGTTAAGAACTCATTACATTTCTCGACAATGAGCAGTATTGTCTTTGAAGAAGCATCTTACTCGCCAATTAAATTAAGATATTGTTGAGTCTGTATCAATGATTTGTGTCCAAATACAATGTCGCAATTTCAATTCTCTCCACAATTAAAGTTTTTCCAAACATGCACACCAGTTACCTGAAAAGAGAAGGAAAAAATCTCATGTGTTCCATTCACATGGCTTTCTCTACTGATTCTGCAGCAAATAATTCTTTTAAAAGTTTATTCATCGCTTTACTTCATGCTAATCAAGATAAACATTAGAAATTTATTTTATTAATTAGCCCCTTGATGGGAAATAGTAGGATCCATTAGGGTAAAGTGATTGCCAAACCCTTAAAAGTCAGTGGTTGTGTGATTCAATTGAAATTTCCTTCCATTCCCATGACAAGGATAAAAAATCTGATCATTCACATCACTTTTTGTATCTGTTCTACAAACAAACTATTCCTAAAAAAAAAAGGCTATTCTTTTATACACATAATGCTAATAAAGATGAACATTGCTAGAAATGGTCTTATTGCTTAGTTCCTTATAAGTGGAAAGTAGATAGGGAATACACTAGGCTAAAGCGACAGTCAAATCTGTTAAAGTGATTGTCATTGAAATTCGGTTCTCTTTCCGAGGCCAGGAGTAAACCAAAAGAGATATGAAGCGGATGATGACTTCCTAGTAGAGAAAGCTTTTAGTCATTTAAAATTGAACTCAAGAATAGGGAATGCCTCTGAAATGATTAGCACAAAAACAATGTAACTGACATGAATTGTGTATTTACGTAGTAAGTTTTTTTCTATCTCTTACAGTTTACCAGTATGCAAACGTCATTCAGAATGAAATTGATTTCAGAATATACATCTTATTTGCCATATTGGCATGTTTAAAATATGACATTTTTATCAGAATTGTTACAGCCATTTTCATAAAATAAAAATTTTGGAAAATATTTCATGTAAAAGGTAATTTTAAGTGCTCTTTTGGATTCAATGTCCTCAAAACACGTATTTCCGGTGAAATCTCGATATTGAATTTTTGGGTGGAATACAATACCTTCTCTATCTACTATGTGCATTGTACATAGTGCTAGAGAAAGTAATATATTACTAACTTAGTGAATATCAAAATTCAAAACAGGGACATTTTATTGTTGCACCCGCTATATTATACAGCAACCCGATTGGCTGACCACTTCTGGGCTGGGGTGCAGATCGAGGGTGGAGCGGGATGGCATCCGGGAGTGGGGTAGTTAGTGTCAGGGGGATGGGGAATCAAAACAAATGAGAATACATTCTCTACTACTAACTAGCGCTTCCCAATACTAATTTATTATTGTTGAAAGAGGGTGAGAATCTAAGTAGGGGATGAGGTGAAGAGTCTTGGTTTCACACATACATAGACTTACCTTCATAAGTCTGGAGGCTTTCTAGAATTGTTAAAAGAACACTTTTTTTTAGTTCCGGATTCCCGGCTTTTGCTCGGAAGCATGACTTCACGTCGAATAGTCAGACGAATCTTATCCGATTGGGAAACACTCACTCACTCACTCACTCACTCACTCACTCACTCACTCACTCACTCACTCACTCACTCACTCACTCACTCACTCACTCACTCACTCACTCACTCACTCACTCACTCACTCACTCACTCACTCACTCACTCACTCACTCACTCACTCACTCACTCACTCACTCACTCACTCACTCACTCACTCACTCACTCACTCACTCACTCACTCACTCACTCACTCACTCACTCACTCACTCACTCACTCACTCACTCACTCACTCACTCACTCACTCACTCACTCACTCACTCACTCACTCACTCACTCACTCACTCACTCACTCACTCACTCACTCACTCACTCACTCACTCACTCACTCACTCACTCACTCACTCACTCACTCACTCACTCACTCACTCACTCACTCACTCACTCACTCACTCACTCACTCACTCACTCACTCACTCACTCACTCACTCACTCACTCACTCACTCACTCACTCACTCACTCACTCACTCACTCACTCACTCACTCACTCACTCACTCACTCACTCACTCACTCACTCACTCACTCACTCACTCACTCACTCACTCACTCACTCACACACTCACTCAAATATGACTGGTGAACTAATTTTACCATAAATTATTATTGAAAGTGGAAATAAGTTTTGCGTTGCTTTGGACTCGGATTGCGTAGCGTTACAATATTCTGATTTTTTTTTGTGGGAGGGGGGTTAGGAAAATTGTATTGGCTTGAATGTTTAATAATTTAAGATTATAATACATGTCTTTCATCTTGACCGAGCACGGTTGCGCGGCGATAGAGTTACATTGGTACCGGTTCAATCTCCCCGGGGCTGACGATCCTGACCGAATTATTTTGTGGTATTCCTCGGTCGCTAGGCGAATGCTGGGTTATATAATTTGATTAGCAAAGTTGTATATCATTTCTTTGTCCCCTGCATTCCATTCCCTTCTTCACTGAGATTTCAGCATTGGGCTGATCATCTATTCTGGTTCTGCTAAGATCCATAGTCAGATTGCTCCTCGACAGGCTACTGACCAAGCCATTGTCTTGCAAGTCTTTGGGGTATACGTCCTACAAAGAGGAAGTTAATCTGTTGAAGCATAAGAAAACACATTAGCATTTTGATTTCCCTGTAGAGAGTTTCGAATTCACTTTGTATGAAGAGGAGTTTATGGGAAATCTTTAGAAAATTCGAGCGTTTTTAGCATATACTTGTCTTGCTATAACTCGAATACGTTATCTTGAAAACAATATCTTGAAAGCCCAAAACTGAACGAACATTTCATCAGGAAATCTTCCAGAAACTTTTTAGGATATTCTTGTTTTAACTCAAAATTTAAGAACATTTTAGAGTAATTTCTTGAAAACCCAAATCTCAACGAAAATGTCATTACGTATAAGGGTTTTGGTGAGGATTGGAGGAATTGTTCTTTAGTTTCAATTATACCTTGGATGCTGTGAAACCTGTTGAATGAGGCAGACACGCTAACCTAACACTACAGAGGCGGGTGTTAGCTATTTTGTTTCACATGTAACATCTTTTGTACCCCATAGAGCGATAGAGGAAGTCAAAGAATGAATTTGAACAAAAGGAAGAGCAGAATATCAAGATTACTCTGAAAGGACGAAAAAACAAAAACCCAAACGTTCTGCTCACTTGCATCTAACTTCTCAAATAGGAGTAAAGCTTATAAAGAATGGAGTGTTGTGTAAAACCTGACCACTCATAGTCGGCTATGGCGTCTCGTGCTACTCCCTGCGAGCGGTGTACAAAATATTGTTTTGAGCTTTTGTCTCCTGTCCTATTACTTGCTGCGATAAACCAACACATTGCTCAGAAATAATAATAATTATCATAGGGATTTTTGGAGACACTGCAATGGATTTGGAAATCAGTGCGGTGATTTCAAACTAGATATTTCACAAGCATATACTTCTGTTTTTACATCTAATGATTATTTCACAACTCCGCTTGGAAATTAATCTTTCTGCATTCTCTCTTCCCCTCTGTTTCACTCTTAATTATCCGCATTCCTTCCCTCTATCCCCTTTCTTTATATGATATTCTCTCTCTGCATAATATAGTGATGTTTTGAAAATCGGCAATAATATTTCTTCAGCCTGCCTGGGTAGTGTGGTGGTATCATGTCTGCCTCACATTCAACAGGTCGTGAGTTCGATTCTCGCTTAGGGTGAGTTACCCAGATAATGTTTCTTTCGGGGTTTTTCCCTTATCCTGAAAAGACGAATGTCGAGTAACTTTAAGCTCCGTGAACCCCGAGATCATTTGAGCATCATTTCAGCAATTTCATTCATCGTCCGATATGACCAACCAGGTTAAAGGACGTTAAACTACAAATATATATATATATATACAGGTGACTTAAAATTTATATATTAGTTGTAAGACACTGTGCATGCTCAGATCTCCTACTACTTAAACCCTGCTGTACTGAATTGCATCATAACGTACTATTCATGCAAATAGAGAGAGCAGTGTGGTTGCGCAGTGCAAGGAGGCGGAGCCTTCAGGCGATCTTCATGCAGTACATAAACGCACAGGAGAGCAGGTGTGACACAACAGACACGTACTTACTAGTTATTAGTGGACATTAATTTGGGTGCACTAATATCTAAAATATGCGAGAAATTATGCTGTCCAAATCTTTAAAATATGTTCTAACCGTGCATTAACATCGTTAACTGTAACATATAAGATCTTCCGGAATTGCTAATATTGCCGTAGAGATGCTCTCAACACTGTACGCGAAAAACGCACTCCTTAAAGTCGTCTAAATCGGCTTTCTCGATCGTCTAGGCCTTACTTTAAGAGGTTTTGAGAAAGATACACATTCGCCTGACTGAATAACTTCCAATTAAGCTTTGAGTCTCGGACCAAACTAAAGGGTAAGTTTCTGTACGACTTGAATTGAATGCTCTCTGCGGGCAGCTTCCCTCAGCTAATCATGCAAGGTTTCCCCTGTAATTTGATAAGAACTAGTGGCATTACTTAGTCTGTTTTATCTCCGCTATGCGTCACGTGGAGCGCTACTTGCACTGTAACGGTGCTGGACAGACTGATGTTTTGTACCTGCTGGCCGACTGCAGCAATCAGACCATGTCATTGCACGCCATGTTTACACTGCTCTCGACATCTGTTTGCATGGCCTAGTAAGTCAGGCGTCACCAATCGAAGGCTTAATGAAGCAAAGAAGAGAGAGAGGATAGGAGGAGTGGAGGAAAGAGGGGTAGGGTGAGGGAGAGTGAGTGGAAGAGAGGGCAGAAAGGGAGATTGAGGGGCGAAAGAGGGTAGAGAGTGGGAGAGGGAGAGAGATGGAGAGAGAAGGGGAGATAGAGAACTTTTTTCGATTCTCCTGCGAATCACCTGCTGTGTACTGCGTGGTCAACTGCACACCTTTAGTGCAGTGGCAGTGTGCAACATTTTGTAGTTGAAATGCGTAATTCATCTTTCATAGGCTGGTACTGATGAAGCCGGGAGGTAATTTCCCTTAGGACTGACATCTTAGGTTTTAACTTTAACTGGCGTTTTAGTTAAAAAGTGCTGTCCCTAAGTGGTTTGTTTACCACATTTTCGTTAGGAAGATCATTATTTGCGTGTATCAAATCTTTTCATTGATTCATGAACCAATGATTTGTAGAATAAATATTATAATGTCCTTCACATTAGTTAAGTATATATTTCTGATATACATTTATACAAATTTTCATAGGTTTGGTCGTAACTGCTAGTCGTAATATAAATAATTGCAACACATAATGAAATAGTAAAACAATTTTCAAACTAAGAATTTATTCCACCACTATGTACAAATAAGAAAGTGGCGCAATACGTGAGCATAAACATAGGAATCGATAGGCTGCGTGTTAAATTGCTTTCCCGGCATTATAATCAGACACACTGTGCAAGGAATAAAGAGAAACATCGCTGCAGTGCATGGAGCAGGCAAGTTGGTGACACCTGACGTAAGCATTCTAGAGCAATTGACTGGAGCTCGGCAGTCTTCTTTCGCATTAATAGTTTCTCTACTACTTGCCTATAATAAGAACATGGAATGACTGAGATTTCACTGGGAATATACATTTTGAGACATACCAAATGAAATAAATAAATATAAAAAAGGCCCTGTGTGCGAGTATGTTGTCTGTATGTGTTTATTTGTGAACAGCATAACTCAAAAAACGAAAATTCGTTAAATACCAAGCTTTATACTTACATTGTTGCAAAACTTCCGAAGGTACAACACGAAGGTTTCCCAGAAAATTCTCCCACCCCTAACTATCTTTTACGTGGTTAACACAGAAAGGATACGGTGATTCATAATGCAAAATTCGGTACGGAGGCCACTCTGAAGGGAAGGAAAGAACTCAAAATGGCGTGGTTCTTTAACGTTCTGCTCCCTGATAAGTTGATGACTAGCTTCTGAAGGATAATGCGTGTGAAGTACAAAAGTTTGTTTTGAACTTTGGTCTGTTATAGAAGGATTTTTTTATAATTTTTTATTTTTATAAAACTGGCTCTAATGATTTTGATTAAAATACCATATATTAAAGATATTTTCATGAAAAAAAAGTAAACCAAATTTTCTGAGAATAGATCGTGAATTCCAGTTCATTGGAAGCGATTTTTATAACCGGTAAACGCAAAGCGATGCTCGAAAATGGACTACATAAAAAAAATAAAGATATTTTTAAAACACACAATTTATTCCAAATAACTTTTTGTACCATAAGCTATGTTGGAGATATTTGTTATTAATGTACTTTTCTAACCCTTTGTCATTGCTTTAAAGTTGATTTTCATCTGTTTTTCATGAATACATGGAAATAGTATGGGATCTTAAACACAAAATATAGCGTCCAATTGTTAAACATTTAACTGATGTTAGCTATTCCCTTTATATCTTTAACGAAATGTGTAATATAACTGTTTCTGTAAAGATTTATCTTGCTTAAAGTAAAGTAAGTAGAAAAATAAACTTTCGTTAGAATAGATTTTACACCCCGTCATAAACGATAGATGATAAAGAAATCAATGTGAATGTAACACATCAGATTTTTAAATGTAAATTACAAGCATAATAATAGCATAACACAAAAATTGTGTTGGTAACAATGGATTGAAATTTCTTTATGGAGAGCTAGCGGAAGTTAGTGAGGCAGTAGGCCAAATAGCTAATTGTTACAGTGGTGTTTGATAACATTAGCCGAGATAATTATGGCATTGACTGTAATAGGGAAGTCTATGATTCAAATCATGCTAGGATTATTCTTCATGACTGAATTTTTATAGAAGCCATAACCGAGGAAACCAAAAGAAAAGAAAAGAAAAAAAACCTTATATGTTCCATTCACATGACTTTCTCTACATCTCTACATCAAATTATTGTTAAAAAGCTTATTCTTCTATTTACTTCATGCTAATCGAGAAAAAATTAGCACAAATAGTCTTATTACTTGCTTACTTGTAGGAAATAAGGGAGCACCATAGGTTAAAGTGATAGTCAAAAGCTGGTTGCTATGTGACTGAAGTTCCTTTATTTGTATGTACAGGAGTTGACATGTTCCGGTATGAGAAAAGTATAAGTTTTTTTTAAAGCTGAAACCAATAAAAAGGAATATCCCAAAAAAGATCAACTCGACGAACAAAATTATATAACATAAATTATGTGTTTTAAGGTGTTCTACATTTTTTGTGTCCAGTTTTTGTCCATCTGTTACGGTTTAGCAGTTATACAAAATTCCGTAAAATTCATCCAGAATAAGTCTTCAGAGGCTATTCAAAGAAAATTCAAGATATACATAATAGACGTTTTAATAAAAATCGTTAGAGCCATTTTTGAGAAAATCAAAATTCTCGAAGAAAATTCAATGTAAAGGGTAGTTTGGGGTAGGAGGATTTTTCTCAAAATCTTCGTGTCCCATCCCTGGAAGATACTAAACTTAAATGCCAGGTTTGGTATTTTACTCACTTTTCGTTTTTGATTTATCGTGTTCATAGACACACGGACACACTGATACACGGACACACACACAAACACACATATACACAGTACACACAAGGACCTTTTTCTGAATATGCTATTTTTGGATACAGGGGACCCTAAAACATCTATTTCCGGTGGAATCTTAGTATCGAATTTTTGGTTGGATTGCAATATCTTATGTATATGGTACGTGTAGAGAAAATAAAACGTCCAAGAATTCAACCTGGAACTGCCTGGTCTTCATAGATTTCACTTAAGCATTCGTAAAGCACTTTTTTACAGCAATGTAAAACCAAGGAATAGAAGCAGACTATCAGGGTAATTGCTAGGATATACTCAAACTTGGAAGCCAATTACAACTGGAGAGGCAAGGCAAAAACTTCCCGCTGAAGAAAGGAGTCCGACAAGGAGATACCACATCGCTCAGCTTGTTTATTAGTCAGCTGGAATATATCTTTCGGAAAATGAGAATGGACTAGGTTATCCAAACAATGGGAACTTCAAGACTTAAGATTCGCAGATGACATCATCCTATTTGCAACTTCTACGGAGGAATTAAGTCGCATATATACAAGAATTATGCCAAGAGGTCAAGAAAGTTAGAATGGAGTTAACCCCCCCCCCCCAAACAAAACTAATGACGAACAACAAAGGAGACATCATCAAAATCAACTACAAAGCACTGAAGTACAACAACGAATATATTTATCTAGTAATGATATTCAACAATATCATTGAGCCACGCGACCACTTCAAGCTTAGTGAAATTATCCCGAATTTCCACGGCTTCGAAATACTTCCACAAGGTCTGAGAAAATGGGAAGGATACCGGGAGAAGGGTTAAGTCAGTGGACAACCAATCCCCGGTTCCAAATTGAAGTTATTAACAATGATATACACACACACATATAAAACTGTTCTTACAACAACATCACAAAGCTTATATTTGTACTTCTGAAACGGCTATCACGAAACACACATGGGGAATAAAATTGTAACACATAAACACAGCAATCTAAAAATATTCCAATATCTAATTATGTTTCCACAGTACCGAGACTCAGAATTATTTATATGTACAGTGAAGGTATTTTCCTTACGAAACAGTAATTCCCCGCAGAGGAATGTTAGTTGTCTATCCATCTAAGAACTGTCACAAAGTCATCCCCTTAAAGTTATATTAAGTTTCAGGAGAATTGTTTTCTTTTTCCAACTATCAAATTTTAGTAAATTTCTCTCATAAGGACCCTGTAATTAAGTTATAATCTCTGTATAAGATTTGCACATTTCCTTCAGTCCAACCAGAGAAAACACTTTCCTTGCAAAACTATAATCGCCCACTAAATAATCGTCAAGACATTTAAGGAAACTTTCTAGTGAAGAACTTCCGCTATTAAAACTATTAATTTTCAATAAGGAATTAAAGTTTTGGAAAATACTTCCTCCTAGAAACAGTTATATTATAATTCGCCTATAACCATTCAACTTCTGTTTTCGCTTAACCTTCCACGCAGAAACGTCACCAAAATAGTACATTTTATTTAATTTGAAGTGAAAATACTTCAGCTTGAATACTACCCAACTGTTGAATAATAAATAATAATTCCAAACGGGGTTTCTGGTGCAACAATACTAAGGTAAGTACCACTATTTGATAGTTCTAAATTGCTTGAGTTCGAAAAAGAGCGATTTGTTTGTCTAAATTCCTACGTTCCATGATACTTCAATTACAAGCCAAAGTACTTTCCTAGCGCGTCCCAAAACTTTATTTAAATAAATACATTTTAAAGTGTCGAGATAAGCTTTCTTCCTTCATGACATGTGCCATTGCCGTTCAACTTTCTTTGTGGCTATAATGTTATTTTCTCCGCGAGAGGGCAGAAACGGTAAGGAAATTGCCGTTAGTGCCTGGCGGTCGCCTACTCCCTCCCGGAGGTGCTTACCTCGAACGGCCGATTGGTCTGATTTTGGTAGAGCAAGTGAGCTCAGTTCAGTCGGTCAGGTAAGTCCTGGTAAGTCATGTACACAGCGTTTCTTGTTTTGGCTTAATTGGCCTTTCTGACTGTTGCTTTTCGTACGGGTATACGCTCTTTAATGCGGTCGCTTCTTGCCAGGTTTCCTACATTTATTCTGTGAACGGAATCAATGTTGAAGTATAATGTTTAATGATTGTGTATAAAGTTTCTAAGAGGAGCGAATAATCCAGTTATTGAACAGGGGAGAATATAAATTCAGATCTCAGGGTTGTACTGTTTGAGAGCCATGTCTTGGGGCTTGGTTTATCTGTTTCAGATTTTATAATTGTTAAATGGTTGATTTATTAATAGTTGATGCAGTTGTTGAAGTGTACATAGTTTAAATGTTAGTTTGTGTTCTGAAAAGATTCACATTCCCTTACGCAAAACTGCTCAGCTAAATGCTCCGCGTAAGCGTTGCCCTGCATATAGATTAGTCCGCAACACATGCTTTCGAATTCATTCTAGGACCTGGTTTTGTGATTCTTTAGACCAAGTAAATTGTCACTAAATTATTAAGCTGTTGTGCTCTTGTACATGCTATTACTTGCTATGAGTGATTGATTGCGTAATGGGATAGTGTCTGTAGCTCTGTCAATTGATGTGAAATGTTACTTAGAATTAAATCATACCTCTAATACATGTAATGAGAACAGTATTCCTTATATCATAAAAGCGATTTATCGTGCACCTCAGGGACCCAGTAATTAAAAGGTCAAGAAACGGCACAAACATAAGGGAGAACCAAGCCTTCCTAAACAATATTTTTTTTTGAAAGTGGCACTTTATTCACGAGGGGAAAACACTTCACCTGTCAAAATTCTTAACCTTCATTGAACAATAGTTATTTAATATAAGTTTCTGGTAAAAATTAAAGTAAGGAAGCCACTTCTAAATAGTAACACGAAGCAACTTCGTTCTAAAACAAAGCAATTTCCTAACCAAGCTATTATCCAGCACAAACTCACACTCAGTAATTTAGCTTAACTACTCAATGAGAAATTACCAAGAAATCCCAATCTCAAATAACAGTTCGAAGTTAATTAAGTTGGCAGGTGAGATACCTCTCTCTCTCTCTCTCTCTCTCTCTCTCTCTCTCAAGCTTTAAGTTACCTCAGTAGAATCATACATTAAGGTTATATACACTCTAACCTAAGAAAATGTGCAGTAAAATATCACTTCTAATACAAAGGTACAAAACAGTGTTAATAGAGGGCACTTTCCTTACAAAAGTTATTGTCTATCTTTCTAGTCATGACTACTACTTGATCCAGTTTCTAGTGAAAAATAACTTAACCTCACCACTGAAAAATAATAACCCAAGTTAATATTATTATTTCTTAAAAGAAATATATACATATATATCTCCCCCCAAATCCACCGTGTCACTTGTTTCTAAATATTTCATTTCTCATTAAAATTATCACTACTGCATGTCAGTGAAAAAGTATTTCCATTTGCCAGGGAAAGTGCTTTTCTTCCTAAGCAACGAACTTTCACCGAAATGAGGTTGAATAGGGCATAACAAACACGACAAAAGAAACTCCTCTCTCTCTCTCTCTCTCTCTCTCTCTCTCTCTCTCTCTCTCTATGAAAAAGGATCTGAAGCTTTCCTGGCGACAAACATATTCTAGACGTTCTCGGGCTTCAAGCCAGGTGTAGAGATGAAGAGTCATCGACGTTTCGGGAGCGTGCATCTCTTCCATCATCAGGATAATGACTCGATTGAGAATCGATGACTCTTCATCTTTACACCTGGCTTGAAGCCCGAGAACGTCTAGAAAATATATATATATATATATATATATATCGGCTCACACCTCAAGCATTATAAGTTAATTTTGGTAATTATTTACAAGTTGGGCTGCTAAATCTCTCCACTGCGACTTATGCCAGTTTTGCACTCTAACGGAACTGGTGTGGTTAGAGGGGGATTATGGGTGGGGAGATGGTTTAAAAAACTTGTTGCTACCTTCTTTCTACTATCCCTTTACAGCTATCAACCCCTTTTACTTTCTCTACAAGCACAATGTGCATAGTGTATAGAGAATGTATTGCACTCCACCCAAAAATTCGATACCGAGATTTCACCGGAAATATATGTTTTAGAATCCCTTATGTCCAAAAAAAAAGCATTTTCACAAAAAGGTCCGGTGTGTGTGTGTGTGTGCGTGTGTCCGTGTGTCTGTGAACACGATAACTCAAAAACGAAAAGTCGGTAATAGTATATTCCTGGGATGCGACACGAAGATTTTGAGAAAAATTCCCCCACCCCAAACTACCCTTTACTTGGAACTTTTTTCGAAAATTTTGATTTTCGCAAAAATGGCTGTAACGATTTTGATCAAAGAATCATATATTAAAGATATTTACCTTACAAACAAAATGTATATCTTGAATTTTCTGGGAATAGCCTCTGGAGGCTACTTTATTCTGGACGAATTTTACGGAATTTTGCATAACTGCTCTAACGTAAGACAGATAAAAACTTGCTGCACAAGAAATGTAATTTAATTTATGTTACATACATTTTTTTCGTTGAGTTGATATTCGCTAAATTTGGTTTCAGCTATGGAAAAGTTACTTTTCTCATACAGGAATTTGTCAACTCCTGTCCATATAAACAAAGGAACTTCAGTCACATAGCAACCAGCTTTTGGCTTTCACTTTAACCTATGGTACTCCCTTATTTCGCGACCGCATGTGATATTTGTGGTGGACAAAGCGGCGCTGGGCGGGTTTCCTCCGGGTTCTCCGGTTTCCCCCGCCATCGCATTCCACCGGGGCTCCATCTTCATTCATGTATCATCAGTGTCACCGCCTGCGGTGCCATAAGTAGTTAAAGTGGGCGTTAAACACTACCAAAAAAAATCGCTTCTACTTACAAGGAAGCAAGTAATAAGACTATTTCTGCTAATTTTTTTCCCGATTAACATGAAGTAAATGGAAGAATAAGGTTTTTAACAATAATTTGTTGCAGAGATGTAGAGAAAATCATGTGAATGTATTTCCTTTCTTTTGTTTTCGTTCTTGTTCTATATACTACCCTGATTTCCATATACCCCAACACTCAATTACTTTTAGCTGGCGGAGACTCGATCCCGGTACCTTTGGTGTTGTAGTCTATCCATTGCGCTGTTTGGAGTTGTTGGAATTATTGATAGTCAATATTAAATATTAGTACTACAGAGCCGCAAAATAAAATATATGTTCTAAATATAAATATAATTTGCTCAAATTGCCTAAAGGCTAGTGTTTCTGTAAATTATTTTCGGGTGTATGAATAACGAATTTATGTTCATATATTTTTTCCGGCTTGCTATTGGGTATAGTGACGGTTGCTTCTGTCCCCATGTGCAGTTTGACAGCGTGCATATCAAGAGCTTCAACGTTCGCAATGGCTGTATAGTTACAACTGTGCCAAATACAAACTGTTCCTAATAAATCACGGTGTTCTATCAAACCAGTTGTCCTAATTGAAGTGCTACTCTCACTACAAATTGGAGCATAAAAATCTGAAGTGTTCCATGCACACGACTTTCTCTACATCTCTACAACAAATTTTTGTTAACAATCTTATTGTTCTATTTACTCAACCCTAATCAAAAACAATTAGCAGAAATGGTCTTATTGCTTGCTTACTTGTAAGTAAAATCAAAATAAATAAAGTGGTAGTCAAAAGCTAGTTGCTATGTGACTGAAGTTTCTTTGTTTATATGGACAGAAGTTGACAAAGTCCTGTGTGAGTAAGGTATAAGTTTTTATAGCTGAAACCAAAAACAAGGAATATCTAAAAACGATCAACTACATGAAAAAAATGCATATAACATAAATTATGTGTTTTAAAATGCTCTACATTTTGTGTGGTAAGTTTCTTTCCATCTCTTACCATCTCCGAAATTCCGTAAAATTCGTCTAGAATAAAGTAGTCTTCAGAAGCTATTCTCAGAAAATTCAAGGTGTACATTTTATTTGCCAGGTAAACATCTTTAATATATGATATTTTAATCAAAATTATTAGAGCCATTTTTAAGAAAATCAAAAATTTCAATAAAAGTTCCATGTAAAGGGTATTTTGGTTTGGAGGGATTTTTATCAAAAGATTCGTGTTGCATCCCTGGAAGATACTAAATCTAAATGCCAAGTTTGGTATTTTACTGACTTTTCGTTTTTGAGTTATCGTGTTCACAGACACACGGACCTTTTTGCCAAAATGTTTTTTTATGGATATAGGGGACCCTACAACATACATTTCCGGTGAAATCTCGGTATTGAGTTTTTGGGTGCAGTGCAACACCATCTCTATACACTATGTACATAGTACGTATAGAGAAAGTAAAAAGAGTCAAGGTTCCAAGGTTCGGTCGTAAGAAAGCTCATTATAGTGGATCCTTGGCAAAGTTTATCTTAAGAGCATATCCCGACCACCGGCACCAACTACACGCTTTCTTCAAAGCCGTTGAGTAGCTTTATACTCCTCACCATGCATAAAAGGTAAGACATTGTTTCTTCATTCACGCAAAATCTGTACTTTATTACCCACGACATAAAGCTCAATCACTATTTTTACTTTCTGTCTACGCACTTTGTACATAATGTATAGAGAAGATATTGCACCCCACCCAAAAACTCCATACCAAGATTTCACCGGAAATATGTGTTTTAGGGTCCCCTTTATCTAAAAAAATCTGATGTGTTCCATTCACATGACTTTCTCTACATCTCTGTAACAAATTATTCTTAAAAAGCTTATGCCTCTACTTCATGCTAATCGAGAAAAAATTAGCCGAAACAGTCTTATTACTTCTCTCCTTGTAAGCAGAAGCGAAATAAGGGAGTACCATAAATTAAAGTGAAAAGGCAAAAGCTGGTTGCTATGTCATTGAAGTTCCTTTGTTTGTATGGACAGCAGTTGACAAATTTCTACATGAGAAAAGTAAGTTTTTCAAAGCAGAAAGCAAAAACAAGGAATGTCTCAAAAACGATCAACTTCACGAAAAAAATGTATATAACATAAATTGTGTGTTTTAACGTGCTCAACATTTTTTGTCTGGTAAGTTTTTGTCCATCTCTTACGGTTTAGAAGTTAGTCAAAATTCCGTAAAATTCATCCAGAATAAAGTACTCTTCAGAGGTTATTCCCAGAAAATACGATATATACATTTTATTTGTCATGTAAATGATTTTGGTATACGAAATTTTAATCAAAATCGTTACAGCCATTTTTTGAGAAAATCAAAATTTTCGAAAAAATGTTTCATGTAAAGGGTAGATGGGGGTGAGGGGATTTTTCTCATAATCTTCGTGTCGCATCCCTGGATGATACTAAACTTAAATACCAAGTTTGGCATTTTACCGACTTTTCGATTTTTGAGTTATCGTGTTCACAGACACACGGACCTTTTTCCGAAAATGCTTTTATTAGATAAAGGGGACCCTAAAAAATATATTTCCGGTGTAATCTCGGTATCGAATTTTTGGGTGGAGTGCAACACTTTCTCTATACACTATGTACATAGTGTGTATAGAGGAAGTAAATTTCAATTGTAATATGATGTAAGAAAATCTGATGTGTTCCATTCACATGACTTTCCTTACAACTCTGCAATAAATTATTGTTAAAAAGCTTATGCTTCCATTTACTTCCTGCTAATCAAGAAAAAATTAGCAGAAATAGTCTTATTGTTTGCTTCCTTGTAAATAGAAGCGAAATAAGGGAGTACCATAGGTAAAAGTGGTAGTCAAAAGCTGGTTGCTATGTGACTGAAGTTCCTTTGTTTGTATGGACACGAGTTCACAAAGCCCTGTATGAGAAAAGTATGTTTTTTTACAGCTGAAACCAAAAACAAGGAATATCTCAAAAAGAATCAACTCCACGACAAAAATGTATATAACATAAATTGTGGTGTGTGATAAGTTTTTATGCATCTCTTACGGTTTAGCAGTTATGCAAAATTCTGTAAAATTGACCCAAAATAAAGCCCTCTTCAGTCGCTATTCCCAGAAAATTCAAATATACATTTTATTTGTCATGTAAATATCCTTAAGATATGAAATTTTAATCAAAATCGTTACAGCCATTTTTTAGAAAATAAAAATTTTCGAAAAAAGTTCCATGTTAACTGTAGTTTCGAGTGGGGAGATTTTTCTCAAAATCTTCGTGTTGCATCCCTGGAAGATACTAAACTTAAAAACCAATTTTGGTATTTTACCGACTGTTATCGTGTTCACAGACTCACGGACACGCACACACACTCGGACCTTTTTCTGAAAATACATTTTTTGGATTCAGGGGACCGTAAAAGATATATTTCTGGTGAAATCTCCGTATCGAATTTTTTGATGGAATGCAATACCTTCTCTATACACTATGTACATAGTACGCATAGAGAAATTAAAAGAGAAAGAACCATGGATCTGAAGCAGGGGAATTTGAACCTAGCACCTCAAGAATGAAAGCGGACGCCTTAAGATTAAGGATATAGAGCTCCGTATTAACACACATTCGAACGGGGGACACTATTTATATTTGGAGCCTAGTAACAATAAATGGTAATTTTTCATTGAAAAATGCTTTATAGGTTCTCGAGATATTTTCCTTTACTTGTGCATACGTTCGTACCGTTTTTCATAGCATTTTTGCCAATCTGCATCAGACACTTCCAAAACATGGTTCTTGAGCGCACCATCGCCTTCTTTTGCCGGCGCATTTGTTTCTCGATGATCGGGAATAAAAGGAAGGATCAGGTGCCAAATAAGCACTGTGGGGCAGATGGGCTCTATGCGTACTATGTACATAGTGTATAGAGAAAGTATTGTATTGCTCCAAAAATTCGATACCGAGATTTCACCGGAAATATATGTTTTAGGGTCCCCTTTATCCAAAAAATTCTAATGTGTTCCATTCACATGACTTTCTCTACATCTCAGCAACAAATTATTGTTAAAAAGCTTATGCTTCTATTTAATTCACTTTAATCGAGAGAGAGAAAAAAAAAGCGGAAATAATCTTCTTCATTGCTTCCTTTTAAGTAGAAGAGAAATAAGGGAGTACTATAGGCTAATCTGATAACCATAAGCTGGTTGCTATGTGACTGAAGATCCTTTGTTTATATGAACAGGAATTTGCATGAGAGAAGTATCATTTTTTCAAAGCTGAAACCAAAAACAAGGAATATGTAAAAAACGATCAACCCCACGAAAAAAATATACATGACATAAATTGTGTGTTTTAATGCGCTCTACATCTTTTTGTGTTTTAAGTTTTTGTCCATCTCTTACGGTTTAGCAGTTATGCAAAATTCCGTAAAATTCATCCAGAATAAAGTAGTCTTCAGAAACTATTCGCAGAAGATTCATAATATACATTTTATTTGTCAGGTAAATATCTTTAAATTTTGACATTTTAATCAAAATCGATAGGGCCATGTTTAAGAAAATCAAAATTTTCGGAAAAAGTTTCATGTAAAGGGTAGCTGGGGTGAGGGGATTTTCTTTAAAATCTTCGTGCCGCATCCTTGGAAGCCATCAAACTTAAATACCAAGTTTGGTATTTAACGGTCTTTTCGTTTTTGAGCTATGCTGTCCAAAGACACACAGACACACACACACACACACACAGACACACACGCACACACACATGGACCTTTTTGAAAAAATGTTGGTTTTTTTGGATTAGACACACAGACACACACACGCACAAACACACGGACCTTTTTGTAAAAATGCTTTTTTTGGATTCAGGGGGACCCAAAGATATATTTCCGGTGAAATTTCGGTATCGAATTTTTGGGTGCATTACAATATCTTCTCTATACACTATGTACATAGTACGTGTAGAGAAAGTAAAAATCATTTTCACAAAAAGATCTGTGTGTGTATCCATGTGTCTGTGAACACGATAACTCAAAAACGAAAAGTCGATAAAATACTGAACTTAGTATTTAAGTTTAGTATCTTCCAGGGATGCGACATGAAGATTTTGAGAAAAATTCCCTCACCTCCAACAACCCTTTACATGGGACTTTTTTCGAAAATTTTGATTTGTTCAAAAATTACTGTATCAATTTTTATTAAAATATCATATATTAAAGATATTTTACCTGACAAATAAAATTTATATCTTGAATTTTCTGGGAATAGCTTCTGAAGACTACTTTATTCTGGATGAATTTTACGGAATTTTGCATAACTGCTAAACTGTAAGAGATGGACAAAAACTTACCACACAAAGAATGTAGAGCACGTGAAAACACACAATTTATGTTACATGCCTTTTTTCGTGGAGATTGTCGTTTTTGATATATTATTTATTTTTTGTTTCAGCTTTGAAAAACAAACTTTTCTCACACAAGAATTTGTCAACTCCTGTCCATACAAACATAGGAACTTCAACTTGCAGCCAGCTTTTGACTGTCACTTTAACCTATGCTACTCTCTTATTTCGCTTCTACTTACTAGGAAGCAAGTAATAAGACTATTTCTGCTAATTTTTTTCTCGATTTGCATGAAGTAAATAGAAGAATAAGCTTTTTAACAACAATTAGTTGCAGAGATTTAGAGAAAGTCATGTGAAATGAACACATAATAGGTATTCAAATAGGTGTTGTTAGAGGAGATGTCTGAGCGCTCGTATGGTCCTGAAGAACACGATCCGACGGAACTTGTTTGTTTTTTTATTTCACGGAAGACTTCCGGCACGCAAATAGCTGTGTACCATTCAGAATTGACTGTTGTACGGGCCAGTAATACCAGTACGTTTTTCTGAAAAAATAAGCGACCATTTGTTTCGAAGTGCTTCAAATGCGAACATCTTTTATGGATTTGGTTCATCTTGAAACACTCATACACCTTCCGGCTCCATGCACATATCCACGATTCGTCTCTTGATACAAAGAAAATTGTGGATTTTAAGGCTTCTCTTAAGGAGTACCTTTGCAATAAATCATTTTAATCTGTAGATGAATATTTAAGTGACAAATCTGTCTGACAATACCGTAATAATCATTGTATTTATAAGTATTATAATGTATTACATTTTGTGTATATTAGTGTGTGTGTTTTATATTCAAATTAAACATATCTATACATTGACTTGCACGAATGTGTCAAGTGAATTTTTTTAATATTTAGCAATGACTTAAGTTCTGTAAGGCGTGATGCTTTGATATTTTACACTCTAGTACATAATTGTAAATTTTTGCATTTTAATTCTATAACATTTTTGTAAATATATATATATATATATATATATATATATATATATATATATTGTAATTTGTTGACATTTATGAAGAGTACATAATACAATAATCATATTTTAGTTTTATATAATTACTAGCAGTAACTATTATGTTGATAATTAGAAAACTCTCATCGGACATTACATTAGTGTTACATATAATGAAATTATATTTATTTATACATTTTAACTCTAATTTTTGACACTCTTTGTTTTTATGTGTATGCAAAAAGAAAAAAAAATGCTTTTATAGAGCAGATTAAGTATAGTGCAGTGGCCTAAGGGCCTCAAAAGCAAATGGTGTGATTATATGTCTATTCTGCTGTTTTTGTAACCCATGCTTTTAGCACTTGAGCTTTATACATTGTTTTTTTTTTTTCGTAGTATATAAATATATGTATATGCTTTGACAAGTTCTATGTTCAGCCTAAACGAACCTACAGAATGCTTTCTAATCTAATCTACAATGTTATATACGGATTTTTAAGCCCCACCATTGTATTTCTTGAGTATTTAGTGTAACAATCGATACGAGCATCCTTTAGAGATTGTGCAAATTATGTGGGATCTAACGAGAGCAAACCTTTTTCACGACTATGTGATCATGCAATAAGTTATATACGCTGAATGAACCAGTTGCTAGGGTCACCTCTAACTATAGTACGTGGAATGACGATCTTGTACTATCAGTTTTTGCATAGCATCAACGTTTTCTGACCAAAACTAATTTTGAATGTTCTTCACGAATTTCGTCAGTGGGAGAATGGCGGCCACGAATAAACTCCTTATACCAGCGTTTCACAGTGGCAAAGGACGGAGCTTCATTGCCAAAATAAGTTGATCAATACTCCCTTGTCTTGATAACGTCGAAAACCATAACAAACCATCGCACATAAACGTTTACTTTCTCTACACGTACTATGTACATCGTGTATAGAGAAGGTATTGTGTTGCACCCAAAAATTCGATACCGAGATTTCACTGGAAATATATGTTTTAGGGTCCCCTGTATCCAAAAAAAAAGCATTTTCACAAAAAGGTCCGTGTGTCAGTGTGTCTGTGAACACGATAACTCAAAAAGGAAAAGTCGGTAGAATACCAAACTTTGTATTTAAGTTTAGTATCTTCCAGGGATGCGACACGAAGGTTTTGAGAAAAATCCCCCACCCGAAAATACCCTTTACATAGAACTTTATTCAAAATTTTTGATTTACTTAAAAATGGCCCTAACGATTTTAATTAAAATATAATATATTAAGGATATTTACCTGACAAATAATATGTATATCTTGAATTTTCTGCGAATATTCTCTGAAGACTACTTTTTTCTGTAAGAATTTTACGGAATTTTGCATAACGGCTAAAGCGTAAGAGATGGAGAAAATCTTACCACACAAAAACTGTAGAGCACTTTAAAACACTCAATTTATGTTATATTAATTTTTATCTTGGAGTTGATCGTTTTTTATATATTCCTTATTTTTGTTTTCAGCTTTAATAAACTTACTTTTCTCACACAGGACTTTGTCAACTACTGTCCATACAAACAAAGGAACTTCCATCACATTACAACCAGCTTTTGACTATAACTTTAAACTATGGTACTTCCTTATTTCACTTCTACTTACAAGAAAGCAAGTAATAAGACTATTTCTGCTAATTTTCTCTCGATTAGCATGAAGTAAATAGAAAAATAAACTTTTTAAGAATAATTTGTTGCAGAGATGTAAGATTTTTACGAGTAAATTCCACCATTTTGTTGAGACACAATTTTGAAGTCGCTGTACACTACACAAATAACGTTCTATTGACAACATATTTGAAGTTGGTTAAGGCCAAAATGTCAAACTTTAAAGAGGAAATACCAGATGGCACCAACAGCATCAATGTTGTTAATGCTCAAATTATAAATAGTGGTCCTCGTACTCGATATTCTGAGTCGAAATTCAGAGTGGGACACTCATGTTACTGTTTCAGGCTTCTTTGTGAGCGGCTCCAAGAAAGAACCATTATTGATTCTGCTTAGTGTATATGAGTTATTACATTCAAACGTTCTTTTGCTTCTTCAAAATTCATCCTATTATCATTTTATAAAAACACACTTTACAGAAATATTTGTTAACTTCTTCTTCCATTAAAATATTGATGCCGAATGGTCTATTCTATGAGAAGGAAAATTATGTTTACGACACCAAGTTATATAAAAGTCAATTACTACAATTTTAAGGAAAATACAGAGAGAGAGAGAGAGAGAGAGAGAGAGAGAGAGCGCACACACATACACAAAAATGCTTTGAGTGTAGCTCATTATACACCTCAGGCGGTTTCATTTATTGCCCGCATTCGCGAGGTTACGGGTTCAAACCTTAGGCCGCGCCATGACCGAATAGTTAGACCACTCGCCTCTCACCTAGACGGCACGGATTCGATCCCAAGCGACCGCATGTGAGATCTGTGGTGGACAAAGCTGCGCAGGGGCGGGTTTCCTCCGGGTTCTTCGGTTTCTCCCTCCATCGCATTCCACCGGTGCTCCATCTTCATTCATGTATCACCAGTGGCATCGCCTGCGGTGTCATAAGTAGTAAAAGCGGGCGTTCAACACTACCAAAAAAAAAAAAAAGAAAAAAAAAGAAGGGGGTTCAAACCCTGTGACCGGCCTATCTAAACCTTCGGTATTCCAGAGGTTTCTTGGATCCCTAGGCGAAAGCTGAGTAGATTCCGAATTTTCCAGGCCAATATTTCCTGTTCCCATCATTTCCTAATCAACTCTCCTTGTAGTTGAAGGATCAGCCCGCGGTGTTTGATGGGTTTCGCCTGCGTGATGGATTGATTATTGTAAAAGGTTAACTCGGCGACATCGTTGGGACCACTCGGTCGAGACACAGCTTTGGGTTTGGGCACCTCTCTGAGAGGCCGCAATTAGGGGCCGTCTTTGGTTGCGCCGTGGTCACCCTTCAGGTCTCTTCTTCCCAGGGATTACTTAACCCTTAGTTGCCTGCATTAGTGTACTGCATATGCCGTTTTTTCCTTTAATTCAAGTTTAAAAGTGGAGTTCTAGTAAAAATATATAGGAATAAGCCTATAAAATTATAATATAAAATGAAAGAAAAAAATCTGATGTGTTCCATTCACACGACTTTCTCTACATCTCCACAACAAATTATTGTGGAAAGCTTATGCTTGTATTTACTTCATGCTAATTGAGAAAAACATTAGCAGAAATAGTGTTATTACTTGCCTCCTTGTAAATAGAAGCGAAATAAGGGAGTACCATAGGTTAAAATCTTAGTGACAAACTGGTTGCTATGCGACTGAAGTTCCTTTGTTTGTATGGACAGGAGTTGCCAAATTCCTTTATGAGAAAAGTATGTTTTTCAAAGCTGAAACAGAAAACAAGGAATGTCTTAAAAACGAGCAACTTCACGAATAAAATGTATATAACATAAATTGTGTGTTTTAATGTGCTCTACATTTTCTATGTTGTAAGCTTTTGTCTATCTCTTACGGTTTAGCAGTTATGCAAAATTCCGTAAAATTCATCCAGAATAAAGAAGTCTTCAGAGGCTATTTCCAGATAATTCAAGATATACATTTTATTTGTCAAGTAAATATCTGAAATATATGAGATTTTAATCAAAATCGTTAGAGCCATTTTTAAGAAAATAAAAAATGTCGAAAAAAGTTCCATGTAAAGGGTAGTTGGGGGTGGAGGAATTTTCTTGAAAATCTTCGTGTCGCATCCTTGGAAGATACCAAGTTAGGTTTTTAACGGTCATTTCGTTTTTGAGCTATGCTGACCACAGACACACACACACACACACACACACACACACACACACACACAGACATACAGACAGACACACACGGGCATTTTTCTAAA
The DNA here is from genome assembly GCA_030762935.1 of Hymenopus coronatus. Classification (NCBI taxonomy): domain Eukaryota; kingdom Metazoa; phylum Arthropoda; class Insecta; order Mantodea; family Hymenopodidae; genus Hymenopus; species Hymenopus coronatus. Next base: position 85,462,611 of record CM060891.1, read on the forward strand.
AATGCTTTTTTTGATTCAGGGGGTCTCAAAACGTATATTTCCGGTGAAATCTCGGTATCGAATTTTTGGGTGCAATACAATACCTTCTCTATACACTATGTGTATAGTACGTATAGAAAAAGTAATAATAGAAATGAAAATATATTAAGATCCTTTATTAATCTTTTTCTTCCGAATTAAAAGTTTAAATTCTTCTAAACCAATTTTCATAATGCTGCCAAAGGCACTACCAAAGAATGGTTCAAATGGACATGAGTGTTAGATGATAGGTAATAGACTGGCCATCCTTTCAAAGCCAAAGCCAAATGTTGCAAGTTGAAATCCTAGTGACTGTGATAAGGGTCGGGGAGAGCCCAAGTAAAATAATCGGTGTGATGTTTGAAAGCTAATCGGGTTACATTTGACTGTAGTTATATGGGTTCTTTTATTTATTGAAAAAAAATCACTGCAATTTTAGGGCAAAATTGTACTTATTTTTATAATATAAAACAGTCTTGATTACCTGTAGTTTATGGTTGAAGGTTAGTATAACTTAAAACAAGCGGAACTTATAGGTACCGACAGGCAACAAAGGATCTCAAAACCTACATCCGATGCTCTGCCCCAGTTCTGGGAGCTCTGTTCGAGTCTTACCTAATCCTAGCTCATTATAGATTTAAATCGGCTATTAAACATCGAGTTACTCAGGGTTTTTTGTTAGTTTTGTTATAGGTGTGAATAGCCAGTTTAAAATACGAGGTACGTCCAGAAAGTAAGTTCCGTTTGGTAATAAAATTAAATTGTGTACAGATACACAATAATTATTTATTGCACAAAATTTTACAACTCTTAAACTACGTTTCCACATAACTGCCGAAATTTTGCAGGCATTTGTCATAGCGTGGCACAATTTTTTGTATACCTTCTTCATAGAAGTTTGCCGCCTGTGTCTTCAAAAAGTTGGAAACATTTTCTTTCAGCTCTTCGTCATTGTTGAAGTGTTGACCGTCAAGGAAGGATTTGAGATGTAAGAACAGATGAAAGTCTCTAGGAGCGAGGTCAGGGCTGTACGGAGGATGTTCAAACACGTCGCAGCCAAATCTCTGTAGGAGGTTTTTCGTCACATTTGCAGTGTGTGGTCGTGCGTTGTCGTGAAGAAAAATAACACCTTTTGACAGCAATCCTCGGCGCTTATTCTGTATTGCGCGGCGCAATTTACTAAGTGTCTCGCAATAAACATCTACTTTGATTATTTGACCACGCGGTGAGAAATCAATGAGTAAGGTGCCTTTCCAGTCCCAGATCAATGTGCACATCATTTTTCGAGGTGTAAAGATTTGTTTCGGCTTAACCTTTGCTGGGGATGAAGTGTGCCTCCATTCCATTGATTGCCGCTTACTTTCAGGGGTGTCGTAAGAAACCCAAGTCTCATCTCCTGTGACTATCTGTGTCAGAAATTCTTCGCCGTCTTCATCATAACGGGTTAAAAATTGAAGTGCACTACCCATCCGTTTTGTTTTGTGTTGCTCAGTAAGAATCTTTGGTACCCAACGTGAGCAAAGTTTACGAAATTTCAGTTTTTCGGTAACAATCTCATGAATTAGTGATTGTGAGCTTTGGGAAAATTCCATAGCGAGAGCACTAATTGTAAACTTGCGGTTTTCCTGGACCTCGTCATCAATCGCGTGAACCAGTTCTTCTGTAACCAAAGATGGACGCCCACTTCGTTCTTGATCGTGCACTTCACTACGTCATTCATTGAACTGTCGGACCCATATTCCTACCATTGAATCACTCATCGCATTTTGTCCGTAAACTTCGCAAATTTGCCGATAAATTTCAATTGATTTCACTTTCCTAGCATTCAGAAAACGAATCACAGATCTGATTTCACAAGCGGTGGGATTTACAATCAACACCGACATTGTAAACAAGCTCAACAAAGCGTATGTGGCTGACAGCGATCTCAAAATGGCGCACGTTTCTTCTCCTTGATACAGAGCGTCTACCGCGCATGTGCAGAACTGCGATCGTAGCGCTGCAGCGGAGATACATTGAAACGGAACTTACTTTCTGGATGTACCTCGTACTTAGTACGAAAGTGTATGAAGACAATTTTATCTAGCTGGCAATAAGTTATTTGTCTTACACATCCCAACACTTAATGACATTAAATAACATTATTTAAATTTGTTTACATTTCAATATTATTATTACACTAGATGGCTTTCCTTTCTAAAAACATCTGGTGTGCTCCTTTCACGTGGTTTTCTCTATCTGTTCTGCAAACAAACTATTCTCTTAAAAGATTATCCTTCTGTCTACATAACGCTAATCAAGACAAACATTGACAGAAATGTTTAATTACTTGGTTTCTTATAAGTAGAAGGGAAATATGGGAAATATGGATGGTTAAACTACCATCAAATCGGGTATTGGATTAATTGTTTTTTTCACACAAGCCGTGTGTAGGACAGGAGTTGGATAAGTAGAGCCAGACTGAAAAATTCAATGCTATAGCCGGGATTTGAACCACGGATGTCCCGCGAGTCAGATGAGAAATTCAATGCTACGCCGGCATGCTGCCATGGTAGCTCAGTGATAGAGCAACTGGCTAGAGATCGGCACATCCGTGGTTCAAATCCCGGCTATGGCATTGAATTTTTCAGTCTGGCTCTACCTACCATCAAATCTTTTAAAATCTGTCGCTCTGGGATTGTCATTGATATTCGTTCTCTTTCCATGGCTCGGAGTAAAAAGAAAAGATGAAATGGATGAGGGCTTCCCGTGTAAATATTTTAAAACTGAAACTAGTGGTTAACGCTACAAAAAATGTGTAAGGTATGAATTGTGTTTTAACGATATCTATCCTTTGTACTAAGTTTTTGTCTCTCTCTTACGGTTTACTAGTTATGCAAAAATCATTCAGAATGAAGAGGAGAAATTCAGGGGTTATTTCCAAGAATTTCAGGATAGTATACGTTTTATTTTCCATGCAAACACATTTAATATGCGGCATTTTAGTCAAAATCGTTAGTTATAAGTTAGAAAATCATAAATTCCAAAAAATGTTCTACTTAAAGAATGTTTTAGTCTGGGATATTTTTGAAGATCTGCAAGTCGCATCCTTGGAGGATACTAACTTTAAGTACCAAGTTTGGTATTTAACAGACTTTTCATTTTTGAGCTATGTGCTCCACACACACACACACTCACAAACACACATTGACCGTTTTCTATTTTTTTTTATTATGGGGACCTCCAAATATGTAATTTGTGGTGAAACCTGGTATTGAATTTTTGGGTGGAATACAATACCTTCTGTATCTACTGTATAGATGGTACGTGCTAGAGAAGATAAACGTATTAAAATAGTGTTTTTACTATAAATTATGTAGATATTACTGCTAAATTCTCTTTGTCTTGTATGACATATGCTTAATTAAATATGCATATCGATCAATGTTTTATTTATTTTTATAATGGTATCGGTAATTTAACAAACTTTGTCGTTTGTCACATTTGCCGACAAGCTTTTACGGCAATCAGCGAACTTTGATTTAAATACTGTAGTGTTTACTACAGATTTATGGCATTTTATATGTAGAGTTTATCCCGTTGTACATCTCATCTTTTACTAATAAGTAATTAGGGCAATTTGTTGAAAATGGCCAGTCCACCACTGATAGCAGGGAGTGCTGCCTGGCGCTCATTGATCAGACCCTTCCACCAACAGGTTTGTCTGTCGGTAATGAAGTAGGCTGTATGGTCTGGAACAGAACCCACACTTTCTTACTCCAATACGATTCCGAGGATTATTTTTTATATGTCACTTTGGTTCTTGACGACGTCGAGTCTCAGAATTCAGCCTGTTACTATAATAATGGGATCTTCTTCATCCCAGTAGACGACACAATACATTGTTGTGTTGGTATTTATAAGGAAATACATAGGGGTTATTTTTTGAACGGTTGGCGAAGAAATAGTTCATACGGATGTGCTAATCCTCTCTTCTCCCTTCTTCTTTCTAGCTCTTTTTGTTGTTACTACTTTCTCTACACATACTATGTACATACTGTATAAGAAGGAATTGCACTCCACCCAAAAATTCTATACCGAGATTTAACAGGAAATATATCTTTTAGGGTCCCCTGTATCCATAAAGAGCATTTTCAGAAAAAGGTCCGTGTGTGTGTCCGTGTGTCTATGAACACGACAACCCAAAATCGAGAAGTCGGTAAAATACCAAAGTTTGTATTTAAGCTTGGTATCTTCCAAGGATGCCACACGAAGATTTTCAAGAAAATCCCTCCACCCCAAACTACCCTTTACATGGAAATAATTTCGAAAATTTCGATTTTCTTAAAAATGGCTCTAACGATTTTGATTAAAATCTCGTATATTTAAGATGTTTACTTAAAAATAAAACGTATATCTTGACTATGACAGCTTTTGATTATCACTTTAACCTATGCTACTGCCTTATTTCGCTTCTACTTACAAGGAAGCAAGTAATAAAACTATTTCTGCTAATGTTTTCCCAATTAGCATGAAGTAAATAGAGATTGTTGCAGAGATGTAGAGAAAGTCATGTGAATTTAACACATCAGTTTTTTTTTATTTAGATTCGTTCAGCATTAACCCTAATATGCCTGAAAATTCTTTTTTTTTTTTTAATTAAGCCTTTTGCACAAAATGGATACATGTGCAGTTGTGAAAAATAATTTAGTACAATTTTGTATTCATCTTGCACTATTTTGTCAAAATCATTTGTAGTTTTAAAAGGGCAGTATGAACATAGGCATGTATTTTATCAGCATTTCAAAGAAAACAAACCTTTTGTATTGTAACTAGTAAAATATGCTATATGAAGCGCAACCTTACTCTTCCGGCATTTAGTAGAACGTTTATTTTTTTTTTTTTTTGGCAAAGAAAACTAAAATAGACAAATAGACACAATTAGATATTACTGTGCAGAACTCTATTTTTTTAATGCATTTATTTTAAGTCGCCTAACTGCAAGGTCTTATAGCGACTTTAAAAACATGATATAAACTTTAACACATGGGACAAACATATAACATTACACAGTACATTAACTTTACAATATTTCGGAAGCTAAAATATTAAACAAATTCATATACATTGTTTACAGTGAGATTGTATTGTGAAGCAGTTTTACAATAATTTATCATACAATTTGGTGCATTTAAAAAACTGTATCAGTCTAAGGCATGAGCTCGAGTCCTTCATTGACAGCTTTGGGTTATCTGGGATCTTGAGTTTTTTCCTGTAGAGTTGGTAGCGCGGGCAGTTCTCGACTATGTGCTGGATACTGTTTCTTGTGTTGCAGGTTGTGCATTGTGGTGGCTCTTCTTTGGAGAGGATGTAGGAGTGTGTAAGTTTTGTATGTCCAGGTCGGATTCTAGTTATGAGTATCTGGTCACGGCGATTTAGGAATTTGACTGAAAAAGGTGCTGTCGTGGAGTTTACTTTTGGGAGAGGTGACCCAAGAGCTTTTCCATGTATCGCGGAGAGTTCTTTTCAAATGAGCATTATATATTGGTATGGAATTTTCGCACTTGGATTTGCACTTGGAAGATTTGTTGCATCTTTGGCTGCTTTGTCGGCTAAATCATTTCCGTGTATGTTGGTGTGTGAAGGAGTCCAGATTAATACTGTGGTTTTTTTCTTCGTGAAGATGCAATTGAGGACGTGATGAATTTCATTAATTAGAGAATGAACTGCTGGGATATCTTGAATAGCTAAAAGTGCACTCTTGGAGTCAGTAAGCACGAGAAAAGGCGTTTCGCTATCCAGTTCGTTAATGTAAGATAGAGCTTCCTTGATGGCAAACTATTCACATGTGTAAATTGTACATAGCTGTGGCAGTTTGTGGAGTATGTTGTTCTCATGGTCAATAATGACAGCCATTATTAGTCTTTGAACCGTCAGTGTATATTTGTCGGTGATCTGGATATTTTTCCAGCACTTCCTGGAGCATTTGTTTGTAAACTCTATCGCATATATCTGTTTTGGGCGTTTTGTTAGTAAGATCAAAGTTCACCTGTATTGGGTGGAGTCTCCAGGGAGAAAGGTTACAATAAGATGTTTCCATCATTGGAGGAATTGTGAAGCTTAGCTTTTGCAGAGTTTGGTGGATCCTTACATGGAACGGCTCAAAGCTTGTAACTTTATCTGTGGATTTGTGATAGAACCTGTTTTCTTTTGGAAAAATGTAATCGTACATTCGACACTCTGGTTTAGATCTGATTTTTAAGGCATCCGAAATGCTTAGTTGCTTTCTTCGAACGGTCAGAGGAGGTTCATTTGCTTTGATCAGTAGACTACTAACTGGACTAGTCCGAAAGGCCCCAAGTGCTATCTATTTTGTATGATGCTACTATATCACCTCTTCTTCAAGTGCACCAGAACTTTCCATTGGCATGTGTAAACTTTGTATCAGGTGTTGCAGGATCGTCCTCTTCCTCTCATCTTCTTAATTTCCCCTCCCTGCATGATTCTGAGTATTATTTCTTCTTTTGTTCTACGTACATGGCCGTACCATTAAGTTCTTTCCTTTCAATTTCGACCACATTGTCTTCCATAAGTCGTCGTATTTCTTATTTTGTATTTTCTGGATGCTCTGGCTGACCTTCTTCACTAGTTCAGCAGTATTCGTTAAAGCTTTTATATAAGATTTTCACGCCAAAGAAAAAACAACAGAGAGAGAGAGAGAGAGAGAGAGAGAGAGAGAGAGAGAGAGAGAACAAAAGTATGAAACTTTAATTTTTATTTTTACGGAACGTAATGGATTTTGATTACAGAGCATTGAATTCATGTAGCAAATATCCTTGCGCATCAGCATATAGACGGTTCTCCGAATCAAGTGTTCAGATAAGCACAGCTGAATCACGTGACTTATTGTTCAAGCTTATTCTGCAGGATCACTAAATGATGCAGTTTACATAAAACTCTGCTATTACTTTAATACGGAAACCTGAACTTTGATATGTTTGGTTTTATTAAGGGGACAGTCAACCGAAAATCCAACATTTTCGACCAAATTTGTGGTTTTTAACTGTTGTTATTATAAAGCATTGTTTACCTCTCTATTTAAAGCGGTATAATTGTTTACTCTCGTCCGTTTTAAATATATAAGTGGTCGCCCAAACCTTTGAGAGCACAAACTTTATTTTCTTCCTTTCTCAAAGCTACATTTTCTTCGTATAAAGACTCCCTTGCGGAGGAATTTTGACCAGAATGTTATGAAATTTAGAACATAAGCTCTTTAGGATCTTTGTTTTGTAATTTGGTCTGGGTTTTAGTGAAAATCAGTTGGTTGAGCATTTATGTACCAATAAATATTAAAAATATTTGCTTAAAATTAAAAATGACAGATACAAACACCTTCCTTTAGCTTTTACTTTTATTATACAGCAAACTCTAGACCAAATTTTATATGCACATATATTAGCACAATTCCTACCGAATATTTTTACTTGAAACATGAAAATTATTCTACAAGTAATATTTTATATCAAACAATTACAATTTTAATTAATCATAAGGCAGAAACTATTTGGAATAGATGAATAAAATCGAGACAACAAATGCAATATATATCTACACAATTTGAAAGCTTTAGACTTAAAAATATGGAATTTGGGATTTTCACTTGACTGCCCCTTTAAGTATAATACGAATGAACTCATCTACGTTTTGCACTTCAGTTTTAAATGTAACAAGCCCGCCAAGCAAACCTTTTTACTTGCTCTTCAATTGTATCCTCGGCCCCTTTCCTGTGACAAAATTCAAAGAAAATCCACTCTATTTGGATGTGAGCTATGCTGGAAAGTGATCTCTCACTGCTTAAAATGACCTGCAGTACCATCAGAACACTTTGATGACTTTAATTAAGTGCAAATTCGTAAATACTTGAGAAAATACATTTATTAGGCAAATGTCAACGACAAATGTATCTCGTACAAGTAACGAACACCACAACGAAAGACTACATCTGAGTCCTTCCGCCACATTTAATTGTGGTTTCGTCAGAGGCGAGAGGTCTAACCACTCGGCCACGACGCGGCCCTTATAAATTGAGGTGGATAGTCATAAATTAATATACGAAATGATTAAATATTTTTAACCTACGCTCACTAAGGAGGCATGCTTGTTGAATATTATAGTAAATTAATCATGGATGCAAGAACATTAAATATAAGTAATTTTATAGACAGAACTTTTATTTGGGTTTGAGAAAGATCCATTGATTCAATGAAATGCGGTATTGAAATATAATTATATCTACTAATGGTGTTGAAGATGCTCTATTCGTATACTTAACTTTGGACAATTGATGTTGATAGCTGATTGTACTTAATTATGACCGAGAAATAATGAAAGTACTCATTTGCGTTTGGACCTCTTTGAGTCTGAGAATAACAATTAAAATTATATTTGAATTTTCCACTCTACGATTGGTGCTCTTTATATAATGTTAAGGAGCTTGTGGTAAAGGAAACTATTTTTGTGCCAATTAAGTGAATCGTGTACGAAAAGAGCGCTAAGATGCGAGCGAAGTCACAGAGTGAAGCAAAATGAAGCACCTGTCCATATAACAAGAACATTTTCGGGTAAATTAAGAGAACTAGATGTTCATCACAGCGCTGCCAATTTATTTAGACTTTGCGCCGACTTCTTTGATCTCTTTGGTATTGTGAGGAAGGATATTTGATGCCTTCACAGGATAGCGTACCCAAGGGACTCAAGAAAGGGAACATCATGACGGTGTGGTGGGGCGTGGGCAGGAATATTGATTTGAATACACAGAAACTTCCACCACTAAGGGCAGTGACCAAATCTTCTTATTATTCTTCTTTCCGAGTTGCATGGTATGGGTGAAAGATTTACGTGTTTCCTGTCCTCAAGGAGAAAAGTTCTTCGCTTTCGAGCTCACAGTAAAACTGGTGATATCCCAGAAATAAGAATTATAATATCATCTTCAGGTTTAGAAATAGTTATGTCGATACTTGGCGAACAAAGTAACATTCGTTAAGCAACCGGACGGAGACCGAGATCCGTGGTTTAAAACCCGGGTGTGGCATTTGTCAGTCTGACTCTAACTTTCCAACTCCTGTCCTACACACGGATTGTGTGAGAACGATTAATTTTAATTTAATGACCTAAAAGTTGGTTAAAATATGAAATTGGTTAAGCTTAAAGCACTTATAAATAAACAAATCCGCCCAAACTCAAAGTTTATAAAGACAGTTCACAGTTTGATGCATGCATATTAGGTAATTTAAAATGCAACTAAAAGGTCAAATTAAATTATACTGAAACATTTATATATATATATATATATATATATATATATATATATATATATAAATGTTTCAGTATAATCTCTTACGGTTTACCAGTTATGTAAAATTCCACAAAATTCATCCACAATAATGAAGTTTTCAGATGCTATTCCCAGAAAATTCAAGATATACATTTTATTTGCCATGCAAATATTTGTAATATATCTACATTTTAATCAAAATCATTATAGCCATTTTTAAGAAAATCAAAATTTTCGAAAATTTCTCTTTGTAAAGAGTAGTTTGGGGTGGGAGGATTTTATTGAATATCTTCGTATCGCATCTTTAGAAGATTTTGAACTTAAATACCAAGTTTAGTATTTAACGGACTTTTCCTTTTTGATCTATGCTGCCCAAAGGCACACACAAGACATTTGTCTAAAAATGCTTCTTTTGGATTCAGAGGGTCTCAAAACATATATTTCCGGTGAAATCTCGGTATTGGACTTCGGATGCAATAGCAATACCAATATATTCTCTATACACTATGTACACAGTATGGGTAGAGAAAGTAATTAATTGATAACACTTCTCTAAACATAAGGGAACTTAATGATATGAATGATATTTAGCCCGCTAAACCCTGAAGATACGTCAATTTCATAATATTTCACTTACCGCTTTGAGCCAGAAGAAATTAAAATCTACCATATTTGCAATAAAATTCTGACTAATGATAGTGCCTCTGATATCCATTTCATCGAAACGGATATGAAATTTGGTAACATCAATATGAAAAAGCTACTTCCATCCCGAGTTTTCAAATGCTTTGAAATGTTACATAGTCTGTGACCATTTGGAGGAATACGGCTTTTCAATGATGAAAGTATTATCAAAAACAGTTGTGCAGTTTTAGAGATTATCCTATATGCATATACAAATATAACCATATACACCCACACACTTGTATTTTAGAATTTCGGGGCATATCGGTAAAACTTTCAACGGGGCCAAAACAGACTCCTGTGGCACACCCCCGCTTAATATGTCTCGGGGAAGATTGCGACCTGAGATGCGAAAAAAAAATCTGAATCGGAGACTCGACGCGAGGAGATGAATAGGTGATGTTGTGTTAAAGTAACTTATAAGAAGGCCGTCAAGCCAAACAAAATCAAAAGCTCTGGAAGCATCCAGGAAAAAAATCGCCAAGTTGAAATCGGTCTTAACCTTCCGTATGTAATCTGTCACCACAACCACTTTAAATTTCGCTATTTTCTGTCTAGTATAAGCAAACAGTGATGTAGAATGTGAAGATGCAGATGTGGATATAATCGATTTAGGATGCGTTTCTTATAAGGTTTTCCCATTCTAGAGAAGACTAATAGGGAGATACGAAGAGGAGAGATGTGGAAAATTTCCGGGTTTATTATTAGAAGTAACCTTGCATTTTCACATTGCGTTGGGAAGTAATCACATTTAAGACAGGAATTTAATAAATGTAACAAACAACTGATCCTCTATGTGGCAGAGATTTAAGTTGCTTAACAAGAAAGCATCAGTCAAAAATATTTCCTGGTGAGAATTCTACATGGTAGTTGAGACAGTTCAGTGAAACTTGCTAAGGAAAACAGCTGGACAAGAGTTCGAGAAAGAAAATCAGAGAGAGAGCAATGACAATCCTTTGATAGGAAGTAAAGAAGCGAGGGTCTAAGGATGCGGCTGGAATTGCTCAGTGTAATGAGCAGTCAGAACGTCTCAGATAATCACCGTAGTTCAGACAGTACAATTTTCAGTGAGAGTAGGGGCGAAGAATCTATGGATTTCTTTTCTCTGTTGCGTTCAGGAGAAAAACTCATCCCTGTCATTTCGAATGTGACTGAGGTCCCGACCATGCTGCCACAGATGACGAACACGTCGTTTGACTTCCACAGGTCTTATCCGGTAGGAGAAGCGGTTGGGTGCACCACTGAACGGTGATGCAGTACTGGTATCGTTCCTCTAAGGATCGTAAAAGAAAACACGGCAGAGTCGAGTTCAGGCTTTGAAATAACAGCAAAAGGAGGGGTAGAGACATTCAGGTAGTATTTATATGCAGTTCAGTCAGTGGCCACAATATGAAACCTTTGGCGGATTCTCACGAGGAGTGAAAGCGTTTATAGCTATCGAACTGAAAGGTGGTCAGATAATATAGGTAGGCAGAAATCGACTACAGGCCAGAAATAAAAATATGGATAATATCCTCAGAACCATCGGAAAGTAGGTTAATAGGTGTGTCCAGGGAAATAAATCAATATGGCAGCGTTCGGAGTGATGAAGTAAGACCATCACAGCTGGACTGTTCGTTCGAGAACACCACTCCTTGCATTTGTTCTTGAAATCACTACCGAGCAAACACTCTCCCGAATGTATTATGTATCAGTTTCACAGCGGGTTAGTAGACGGACCTTAGCGTAGCTGGAGTTAGAACACAAACACAAGGAACGTGGAGCGATAATTATGATAAGGCACGCAATGAGGTACGCTCCCAATCTGACGTGAATGTGTTTCTTGTATCTCTAGCTTCGGTGCGAAGAAACGTTCGAAATTCTTGTAGCTTATTTGGAAGGCCCCGAGCATTCAACGTCTGAAGACATAATTGGCGATTATGAAAGTTACTCACCATTGCGTGTGCTGAATAGAAAGCAGAAACCTTTAAGTGGTAGTATGCCTTTACCAAGAGTGCCCGGAGCCTGCTGAATCTTGATGAAGATCTCCTGCAAAGTAGCAAAATTGATCGTTTTCAGGAGAGCAACGAAGACTCGAAGAGACGAAAACTCTGTAGCATGGGCATCCGCTAGCAGAGAAACAGTAGCATTTTCAAATATTAGAGGTCAGAGAGGCAGTTTGGTCGTAGGTTGCTTTCGCTACAAAGGGGTGGAAATTGCGGGAAAGCTGGAGAGAAGTCATGGACTTAGTATGTAGTTAGCAGTACACACACACACACATACATATATATATATATATATATATATATATATATATATATATATATATATATATATATATACACTCTAACAGCTGACATTTAGATTTAGTGCACAATTATGTGACATGTGACCAAAACATTTATAGTGTTAGAACTCATTTAAGTGACTTGATATGCAATTGTTTTTGCAGTGCTGCATTGTAAATATCCAGAGGGTCATCATGAATGATTGACTTTGGTCCCTGTTGACGAATGTGCAGAATCCCAGTGTTTTGTTTTTACAGCTCCTGTATGATGCCGTCTAACATGGTGTCAGGAAGAAGCCCTTTCAGTGAATATTGAACAACAGAGATGGTGCTCACAGTGAGAGTGTAACTCCGAAATTTTTAGTATTCGACAAAACTTTTGACAGAAGTTAAATCTGAGAAAGTATCAAGAAGAAATTTGAGACCTTTTCTCAGGTAGCTTGCACCAGAAAAGAAAATATGTTTTCGTTGCAGAATAATGATAAACAACGCGCGATTTGGCCAATCGTGGAGGTCACGTTTCAGAAACCTCAGGCTCTGTGGTATCAGATGGCAATGACCCGTTCATAGGCAGAATGGAGTTTGACTAGATAACGTGAAAGTAGAATAAATTCAGCAGACGTCTGGGGCGCTGTTACCGATCAGCAGCAGGGCCACCATCCATAGACGAGGATCGTGAACGTTTTACATCATGGTCAGCCGAGGTCGTCAACATCGTGGGTAGCCATTGCCAACAGCGGGTAATCATTGCAGGTATTCGGCGTTATGACAATCTGTTGTAAATATACTGCGTGACTGATGAGTCATGAGTTTGGAGAGTGAATACGTGCGTGTCGACGGCTTTAACTGTGACATATTTGAACCTGAAATTGTGCAGCACTACCTTCCCTAGACGTATTGCAATGACCGCAAAGTCCGATACTAAATTGTTGATAAACACACAACACTAACGGAAAAATAACACTGAAGTACAAAGGAAACAAGCATAATGTAGTCAAAGTAAATTCAACGAAAAACCTCGAAAAAATCTGCACACGTCGAGTAAATATGGGACAGAGCATAATAGCATCCACTAGGCTTGGCTACGAATTGAGCAACGCCGAGAACAGCAACCACAAAGCACATGAGCGCCACACACTCATGAAAGATGATAAGGGAATTACCTGAAAGGGAACGAGAGAAAGTCGTGGAGAATAAGTATACTAGAATTCACCTAAAGGACAAGCGGGAGTACGAGAAATCCCAAGTCAGAGTGCGCGGTTAACGGGATCGAACCTAACCTACGTCCTTACGAATGTGAATGCCACAGGTTACCACGGTGCCTCATTGCCCGCTATTTCTTCGTGTAACATAAAGCATATTGCAAAATACTTGTACCGCATTTAATACACTTATCTACACCTATAATTTATTTTATATACAAAATGACTCCATTATTGGCATGGTTACTATTTACTATATAAAAAGAACTAGTTTGACTGCTGATAGCTTTTTAATGCAGTGCTTACTCTGTTCCACATAATTAGAAGGGGCATTCTTATGAGCTATTAATACATACTGTTTGCTCGCATTTCATAGTATGTTTTCTTCTGTTAGATTGTACCACTACTATTGGTTTTTGTTTCAACAAAACATCTAATATTTCTCAGTAATAATATCAATTCTTCACTCCAATCTATTATAAAGAGATGGAAGTCTGAAACCTTATCTATACTTTCGCGAAGTCCCTTATTTACCTTATAGTATTTATACAAACTATGCTCGTTCAATTCTTATTTGCTGCAATAAATTTTTGTCTAGAAATAGTCTCGAGTTGAGTAATACGTATACATAGATAGTTGGATATATGATTCAGAAAGCAAAACAAAAGAAAGCTCGCATATCTTTAATCAGTACTTGTTATTAATAAAGCTATATGAAAAGAAGGGAAAAAATCGGATGTGCTTCATATACTTTACTCTTTCTACTTATTCTACTACAAGTGCACTAGATTACAAACGAAATTTTGTTCTGCGGTGCGATTAAAAAAAATCTGATGTGTATTCTTAAAAAGCTTATACTTCTATTTACTTTATGCTAATCAGAAAAATCTGATGTGTTACACTCACATGACTTTCTCTAGCCGTTCTACAAACTTCTTACATAAGATTATTCTTCTTTCTGCACCTTGCTAATCGAGGTATTCAGCACAATGTTCTTATTACTTAGTTCCCTATAAGTAGGAAGAAAATAAGGGAATACACTAGGCTAATTCGATAGTCAAATTTTTAAAAGCTGTCGTTATGCGATTGTGATTACAAATCGCTTCTTTTCTTGGCCAGGAGTAGAACAAAAGAAAAACGGACATTCCCGTCTGAGAAAAGTATAAATACTTCACAACTGAAACTAATAACAATGAACACCTCGAAAACGGTAAGCTCCACGAAAAAAATGTATATGACGTAAATTGTGTATTTTAACAAGGCCTACATTTTTTGTAGTAAGTTTTTGTCTATCTCTTACGGTTTATTAGTTATGCCAAATTAAGCAAAATTCATCCAGAATAAACAGGTTTTTAAAAGCTATGCCCAAAACATTCAAGATATACATTATAGTTGTCAGGTAAATATATTTAATATACGATATTTTAATCAAAATCGTTAGAGCCATTTTTGAGAAAATCAAACATTTTTAAAAAAAATTCCATGTAAAGGGTAGTTGGGGGTGGGGGAATTTTTCTCAAAATCTTCGTGTCATATCCCTGGAAGATTCTAAACTTAAATACCAAGTTTGGTTTTTTACTGACTTTTCGTTTTTGAGCTATCGAGTTCATAGGCACACAGACACACTGACACGAACACACACACGCACACGCACACACACACGGACCTTTTTGTGAAAATGCTTTTTTTGGATATTGGGGACCCTAAAACATATATTTCCGGTGAAATTTCGGTATCGAATTTTTGGTTGGAGTGCAACACCTTCTCTATACACTATGTACATAGTGCGTATAGAGAAAATAATAAGTAGCTGTTTTTACTAATTTCGCTGCGCAGAATGCAAAAACGCATTGCATTTTTGGTAATATAAAATTTTCAATGGAAATATACTCGTAAAATTGGCAAAAATATTACACATTCATATACAACTTTTAAGGACCATAAAAAAGCAATAACCCGAAAGCGTACCTGAATTTGAGAATAAAGATTAGTCATGTTGTGTACCCCTGTTTATTTTCTCATGAAACTTTAGTGATTTTCTTGAGTGTTCTCTGGTAGTTCGCCGTGTACAAGACACCAGCAGCAATCGCCATCATCTTTCAAGACCTGGCAAATCTTTCAGCTTGCTCTTCACTAACAGCTCCTAAATTCGACAAGAAGTAGTCAGGACGTGAGCTGAAGAAATGAAGCTTCAAACTCATATTACGATCGAGCAGTCTGAAACTTTCCAGAATATTTAGCACCGTATCTTTATATTGAGTGCGTTTCAACTGTCCAGAAATGTCTTAACAACCTCTGAATTCATTCCACGCATCTTCTTGAATATCATTCGTAGAGATGGTAAAATTAATCTCTTTTTAATTGCCTTATCTGCGATCCATCAAATGCTCTGATTTTAGCTTGTGACAATGATGGCAACAATGTGCAAAAGAACTGGAAGCAAGGGCAACTAACTCTTTTTTTTCTTTTTTTTTTTTTTACCCAGGTTCCAGGTGCTGCCTCTTAGCCTATAGGCACCGTGCTAGGACCAGAAAATCGTACTGGTGGCGCCGCTCCTTGTCATGCTTTGTACTTGTTAGGAGGATAGTTAGAAGCGGAAGCCATGTAGGTATTATTTGTGGTTTTATGCCTATAAAGCGCATACATTTGACTGAAAGTTCTATTTCAAAAGGTCGAAATCTTTTTGTGCGCGTCTGAAAATAAACTGGGAACATATGCTGAACTGTAGGGCTGTCCTGATCTTTTATTTCCGATGTTGTGAATGCTGCAAATTTTTGTTGCGGGCTTTAGTTCTCACAATGATACCTCAGGATAGAAAATAAAACATAAAGTATGAATAGTAATACGTACATAACAATACGCACATAAATATTAATAATAAAAATAAAGGTAAATAATAGCAATAATTGACAGACTATTCCCATAATCTGTCGTTTAATCTAATACTAACAGTTTTAGAGTTTCTATTTATTAAAAACCGTTAACATTAATTTCTAAACAATATGATCCATGCTTCAGTTAATTTTTAAGCATATGTTACTGCTTTGAGGTACAATATAAAATTAGTGTACTTACTTATTGCGATGTGCAGCTTGAATCCATAGATTTCTTCTTTGCGCTTCAGTTTTCCGCGTGGGAAAAGAATGAAAGGCAACAGCTGGCGAAGTATTCTTGTATGCATTATTACATCCTACAACACATCAGTTATTGTTCCCTTTCCGCCTTCTTGTAGTGTTTACATTTTCAGGAGGCTCGATACTTGACATCTTAGTGCACGCTAATATTCTTACTCCATTGTCTCTGTTATCCTCTTGTTAGTTACCAAACTTACCGCCAGAGCAGCGTGCCAATTTCCCAGTAATTGTCCTGCTATCCCATTCGCAAAGCAAACAAAGAAATGTAGTGTATCCTCTCTGTTGTCTTAGTAAAGACCTTCAAGTCAACACATATTTACACTTATGGTCGCGCTACTGAATTTTCTTTAAGTACACGCTTCAGAGGTTCGTAAGACTCTCTTAGGTTCATAGAATATGCAAACAACATTGAAACTAACTCGTTACCGTTATGAAGTAACACTCCTTAAGACTTCGTTTGGAAGAAACAATAAAAGTTCACCAGTTATTTGACTTCAACGATTCCCTGCCCAACTCTTGAATAAAATTACGCAAAACTCAAGTTGATCTTTTCTACGTAGCAATTGTGGAACTGTATTTCACGATTCCTACACCACGAAAATGTAACGCCAGGTGATAACAGTTTCTTCTCTGTAGTCTTGAGTCCAGGAATTCACTTTTTTGATGTTATGTGACCTAAATCCCCCAATAATCATTTAACTCAAATTGATTAAACTGCTGCGGAATTGTCAAATTCATCTGGATGAGAAACCAGCTCATTGTCAGAAGTCATGGTGCTGCTTTTAGATTTACTTAAATTGTTGGCGAAGTAGATATGGGTAGCTCGAGTTCAGGAGGAGATATATAATCTAGTACAGATTTTAATATTTAATTCCTGAGTTATTTTTGTTGTTGTAGCCAGCAAGTTTGCACATACAAAAGTAACAATCGTGTTGGTGGTGAGGATTCTGCTGCTCCTCTGCATGTTTGGTTGGATAACGGCATTGCCTTTCGTTTTCCTTCATACCGATAACGAATCCCTCAACAACTGCTGCCTGCAATATGAGTCGCGAACGATTTGTCCTTATAACCAACTTTCTCTTTGAAATATGAGAAATATACTATATTAATTTGTAAGTTTATTTTACATACCTTCCCATCAAACAAGTGACACCCACAAGTGCAAAAAAACTTCTGAGGACTTCGCAGACACTGTCTCCTGCATATCCATATAGAAATCGTACTCGAACTTTTATTTTTGCCCTACAAATAGAGAAGACGAACATACAAATTGACACATGTTTTCAGCTCTACTAAAGTTGAGGTCTATGATAGCTGCATATATGACGCAAGAAGACAGATCTGATTCATAGAAAAAAATATCTGATGTGTTCCATTCACATGACTTTCTCTACTTCTCGGCAACAAATTATTGGTAAAAGGCTTATGCTTGTATTTACTTCATGCTAATTGAGAAAACATTAGCAGAAATAGTCTTATCACTTGCTTCCTTGTAAGTAGAAGCGAAATAAGGGAGTACTATAGGCTAAAGTGACAGTCAAAAGCTGGTTGCTGAAGTTCCTTTTCTTTGTATGAGCACGAGTTGACAAATTCCTGTATGAGAAAAGCTGAAACTAAAAACAAGGAACATCTAAAAAACGATCAACTCCACGAAAAAAATGTATATAACATAAATTGTGTGTTCTGGTATGCTCTACATTTTTAATATGGTAAATTTTTGTCCGTCTCTTACGGTTTAGCAGTTATGCAAAATTCCGTAAAATTCATCCAGAATAAAGTAACCTTCAGAGGCTATTCCAAGAAAATTCAAGATGTACATTTTATTTGTCAGTTAAATATGTTTAATATACGATATTTTAATCAAAATCGTTATAGCCATTTTTTAGAACATGAAAAATTTTGGAAAAAGTTCATTGTAAAGGGTAGTTGGGCTTAGGGGATGTATGGTTTTCAGTCTGAAAACTTTGATAAACTATAAAACAAAACTACTACATTTTTAATCTGGACTAAGCTACTATCTGTGTCTGCAGTTCAAAAGTCTACTTACACCCGAGTGAATGTTTTAAAGCTTATACGAAATTTTGTCTTATATAAAGTCCTTCCCATTATAGACCTACCGAAGCTCACGTACTTGTGAGGTAAAGTTGGTGTAAAATTGTGAAGTCGCATGACAGAAAGGTTGACATGTATTAATAAATTCAATCAGAGTTTACGTTGAGCCACCATTTTGGTTCACCAGGCACAGTACTGAAAGAAAGGGAGGAAGCCAAGTGTACCGAAATTAGATGAGCTGCCACCAGATGAGCAAGAAATGAAGTTAGTGGATTTGACGCCCAGCAAAGGGAGGAAGGGAACAAGAAGAGACACAGGAAATGACGAAGAGGAAATCGAAATTCCTTCTTTTATAAATACTCGAGCTAAATAACAAGTGTGGCCTCGAGTGTTTTCTGATCCTTAATTGATGTGTATGTTGTACATTTAATTTACTTCCCCTTTCGTAAACCAAGATAGCAAATTACGTCAGGCTTCGATTTCTTGCTAATGGGGAGGTAACCCAGTTTAACGCAATAAAAACAAGAATTTTATTTCATTTTATTTAATATTAAGAACACGAATCTTTTAAAATTCTAATAATATACTCTGACAGAGTATATTACTTTCTCTACACCTACTATGTACATAGTTTATAGAGCAGGTATTGCATTCCACCCAAAAATTAGACCGGAAACAGACTTTTTAGGGTACCCTGTATAAAAAAAAAGTTTTTAGAAAAAGATCCATATGTGTGTCGGTGTATTTGTGAACACGAACAATAACTCAAAAACGAAAAACCGGTAATATACTAAACTTGATATATTAATTTAGCATCTCCCAAGGATACGATACGAAGATTTTGAAAAAAATCCTCCACCCCAAACTACCCTTTCGTGGCAGAATTTTCGAAAATGTTGATTTTTTGAAAAACGGCTCTATCAGTTTTATTAAAATACCGTAAATAAAAGATACTTACACGACAAATAAAATGTATATCATGAGTTTTCTGGGAATAGTCTCTGACGAGGTCTTTATTCTGGATTATTTTTGCAGAATTGTGAATAATTATTAAACCGTAAGAGATACACCAAAACTTACAACACAAAAATGTAGATCTCGTTGAAACACGTGCTATATGTCATAAAGGCTTTTCTTGTAGAGTTGACCGTTTTCGAGATATTTCTTGTCATTGGTCTCAATTTTAAGCTACTTAACGTTTCTCAAACGGGACCATGCAAAGCGAAACAAACTTCAATTGTTTCACATGGCGACCACCTTTAAAAATATTTGACTATCGCTATAGTCTAATATATTCCCTTATTTCTCTTCTACTTACAAGAAAGCAAGTAAGAAGAGCGGTTCTGCTAATTTTTATCTCAATTAGTACAATGCAGAATAATCTTTTGTAAGAATAATTTTATATGGACAGCTAGAGAAATTTATGTGAATGGAACACATCAAATGCTTTATTTAGGATTAAAATGTTTATTTTAAATGTTGTCTAATTTTTAAATAAATTATTTTAATTCAGGGAATATAAGATATTTAATATTTAATTACGAAATTGTGCATTGCTTCTAATTTTAAAAGCGATCAGATTTTTAAGAAATAATTAAAATAGGGTTTAATATAAGAGGATTTTATGATTTTGGAATTCATTGTTAATTGTTTTCGTACTATAACATCAGAATCCAAGGAGATTCACCTCTGATAATCGAATATTCGAAAGTATGAACAAGTGTTGCCACAGTTTGCTTCACCAAAATCTGCAAGAGCAAAATATCTCATATCGAAATGAGACACATGTACTTTTTGTATCATAGACACAGACGTATAGTAGCCAGAAGATGTACTATGTTTCATTCGAAAAAGTCGATTAGTTTTCACCGGAAATACACTTTTGAACTATGTAGAAAATATGCAATCTTGGAAAAGGGATTTAAGTGAATATGTGTGCGCACGCCTGTGTATGAGAGTGGGAGAGCAGAGAGAGTGAAGAGTCTTCACAATAATTTTGATGTGTAATATTTGAAAAGCTTTCTCAAAATCCGCATACATTCCTTATGCAAGATGGCTGAGATTACTCCACGATTTCAAACGGTTATACTTTCATAAATACATGGCTTAAATAGTTATACCACTATTTTAAGAAAAGTAATTTTGTGTTGTATTGCTAATGGTAGAAGACTTAAGACTTTTATTTTATTATTCATATTAATACTTTAAACTGTAGTATTTTAATCATTTAGAAACAGTTTTGGCAAAGGTAAAAATTATTATAGGAGTTTCCATGTGTGTGTGTGTGTGTGTGTGTGTGTGTGTGTGTGTGTGTGTGTGTGTGTATCGGCATAATACAAAAAATCTGATGTGTTACACTCACATGACTTTCTCTAGCTGTTCTACAAATTTCTGTAAAAATATAATGTATTTCATTCACCTAAACTGTTCTTCTAAAGGATCTCCTATCCATGGCCGCGTTTGCTAAAGTGTCTAGTTTTGCTGCTTCTTGGCGCAGGGGATTGTGAGCTCAAGTTCCACCTTGGGAATGAGGGATTGTGTTCCTGTAAATGTATGTGTGTGTATCTGTAAAAATGGGAAAACTACCAGGAAAACAAACAGGAAAAACTACCAGGAAAAACTACCAGGAAAAACACATGGTGAGGGGAGGGGCTGCGTAGTTTATCCCACAGGAACTTGCCTACCAGTATAGGTGGGTGCAGTTGGGAAACACCGCAAAATTGTGTGGCTTTAGGGTGATGCATCTATGAAATTTGACCAAAAGATTATTCTGTTTCAAAATAAAATGATATGAATTCTAGACTTAATGAAAATATGTCGTTTTCCCCACATAGCGCTCTTAAACTACACATTAGTATATGGGTAGGCTCATGTTTATCAAGAGACACTATCAACTTTGAACCTTATTTTCTTGGATTTTTTCCCAACATTTTTGAATTTTCAAAATTTTCCACACGATCAACTTTTAATTAGTTTGACTCAAAAGTTTTAAGCTGCCTCACAAAAGCACATTAAAGAAAACGTGTTCCAATTTTGAAAATAAAATATTAAATTTTGAAAAGTCAAGATTTTTGAAGGCTTCTCCACTAATTTGGAACCTGTCTGTAAACTCTTTGGCTCTAAAACTAGACTTTTGTGTATTCATATTTTTGAAAAGGTATCCCTTGTATCAATTTTATTAGAACAATGAGCTTAGACAGCAAAAATATTATTTCAATGATCATGCAAACTAAAATTTTGACACATGACAAAAAAATAATTGTTGCTGTGCATAATAACTAGTATAAATTACAATAAGATATCTTAGATATTGTAGATTTTCCCAATTTCACAGATGCACCAAAGTAACTGTATCATTTTTGTACCTGTAACGAAATATGTACTCGTAAATGTGTAATGAACTTTCCTCAATTAACAAGAATTATACAGAACTATAAACTTCTATAAGAACTGTTTGAGGAAGAGTGAATAGAGAAAAAAATGCGATTCATGTACATCCAAATTAATATAATACCACATTGCAGTAATATAGTACAATACCATCTTTTTGTCTGAAAAATGACTATGGGTAACCGATGTTACGCACTGGTATATTGTTCAGTCACAATGTGTATTTGAGAGGAAAGCAATAATCAGAGAGCAATTACTGGAACAGTGACTTCACCAATTTGGGATGCATGTCATTTATACGGTAACTAATTGCAGTTTCCATTTTGGTTATCTTTCGTAACATCTGTGCAGCTCACTTGTTTTCTTTCCTCACAATTCTGCAGTACTGAAACCAGAGTTCTCCCAAATCAATCTGAGCCTGGTCGCGCCTCTCACCTAGACGGTCAGGGCTCGATCCCAAGTGACCGCATGTGAGATTTGTGGTGGGGCGGGTTTTCTCCGGGTTCTCCGGTTTCCCCCGCCATCGCATTCTACCGGTGCTCCATCTTCATTCATGTATCGTCACTGTCACCGCCTGTCGTGCCATAAGTTGCCGACCCCGGTGGCCGTGCTCGCTGAAGTGTCTCGCTTTGGCGCTTCGTGGTGCACAGGATCGTGGGTTCGAGTCCCGTCTTGGGCATGGGTGTTTGTAAATGTGTCTATGTTTGTGTATATTTATGTAAAAGGAAAACGTTAAGAATAATAAGGTCTACTACGGAAATATAGGAAACTGGAGAAAAAAAAGGAATACAGCGCCGGAGTCCTGACAAGCCTCGGGAACTGTATTTTCTTTTTTAAAAAAATAAGTAGTTATAGCGGGCGTTAAACGCTACCAAAAAAAATCTCAGCCTACTCTATGATTTCACTTTGACGAGCAAGTCTTGCTCTCAGTTTTAATCTAGAAACTGACTGAACGAGAAGAGTAGAACAAATGATGGTAAGGGAAAGGCGATTTACTGTTACCATGGTAAAGGGAATGCACATTGTATCTGTGAGGATGTAAGACTTCAAACCTGCTCTTTTCTTCCCGCCGTGCTTTTTGCCTTTAAATCTCCGAAGCGTGTTACGTCGCACGACGGTGACACACTAATAGATTCGGCTGGCAGATACAGACGGTTGGTTACTCAGCCCTTATAGCAAAGCGATACAGACGGACACGCTGATAGCTTTAATTGTCTGCCCTTGTTATATCACTACCATGTTATCCATAGGGTAACTGAGGCAAATGATACGTACAAACATTGTGTGCTTTAAAACCAAGTTTTCCTGTTGATACAATTGTATTTGAAGATGATTAGCCTGTAATAGTTCTCTCTGAAAATGAATTGCAAAGAGCTATTTTCAAACTAAGCACGACTAACAAAACTACAACCTAGAAATTTCCTTAACAAAAACAAAAGCTACCCTATGCAGTAAAGAATTACAAAGAACAAAATAGTGCTGAATAAAAAAGAACAACAGATAAGGTAAGATATTTTAACTATCTAGGTATTTCTTTAAGGACTAATAGGGAAAAACTTTTACTTACAAAGATTTCAATATCTATATGGCACTCTGAAAAGAACATTGGAAAAGAAAGTAAGGAAAGAAACACATCTAAAATGTTATAACGTATTGGCTGTATCTGCATTAATGTATGGTTCTGAAATATGGGTTTTAAGCAAACAAGCAATTAAAAGAATAGAAGCTGCAAAAATAAAATATCTACGATTTTTGATTTAATGGATGAGAAACTAAGTGAAGATATTGCAATGAATTACAAACGATAAGTCCCGCAAATAAAATAGAAGAACATAAGAGAAATGGTAAGAACATATCTGTATAATGAATGCCTACTTATATAATGCCTTGGAAAAGTTTGAATTATCGACCGAGAAGCGGAAAAAGAGACCATGTACTCCACGGTAGCTATAATAATAATAATAATAATAATAATAATAATAATAATAATAATAATAACAACCGGCTATACAGTAGCTATAATAATAATTGGGGCCGGAACGAACCGATACTGTTTAATCACTGACGGCATAATAATAAGGTTTTAGGGAATATGAGGCTGAAATATAAAGTTATAAAAACTAAAATAATAAAGTGCAACCTTAATAAAATATTAACAACTGCATACGTTTAGAAGAAAATACCTTATAACCAGGCGCAAGAAATTTAAACTCTTTTTTGTCCTTTATATAAGCTATGATTTTAATTAATTGAGATGTGCTGAATTTATTTCTGAAATCCAGAATTCTCTAAAACGAACTAATGTTTACTTTCTATATACGTACCATGTACATAGTGTATAGAGAAGGTAATGTATTGCACCCAAATTTTTGATACCGAGATTTCACCGGAAATATATGTTTTGAGACCCCCTGAATTAAAAAAAGCAATTTTAGAAAAATGTCCGTGTGTATCTGCCTGTCTGTCAGTCTGTCTGTGTGTGTGCCTGTGGGCAACATAGCTCAACAATGAAAAGACCGTTAAAAACCAAACTTGGTATTTAAGTTTCGTATTTTCCAAGGATGCGACACGAAGATTCACAGGAAAATCTCCCCACCTCAAACTACCCTTTACATGGAAAAAATGACTCTAACGATTTTGATTAAAATGTCGTATATTAAAGATATTTACCCCACAAATAAAGTGTATATTTTAAATTTTCTGTACTACTTTATTCTGGATGAATTTTACGGATTTTTGCATAACTACTAAACCGTAACTGAGGGGCAAACACTTACCACAAAAAAAAAAAAAAAAAATGTAGAGCATGCTAAAGCACACAATTTATGTTATATACATCACTTTTTCGTAGGGTTGATCGTTTTTTAGGTATTCCTTGTTTGTGGTTTCAGCTTTAAAAACTTAAACATTTCCCATACAGGAATTTGTCAACTCCTGTCCAAACAAACAAAGGAACTTTAGTCACATGTTAACCAGCTTTAACCTATGGTACTCCCTTATTTCGCTCCTACTTACAAGGAAGCAGTGAGACTATCTCTGCTATTTTTTCTCGATTAGCATGAAGTAAATAAAAGCCTAGCTTTTTAACAATAATTTGTTTCAGAAATGTAGAGAAAGGCATGTGAATGGAACACGTCAGATTTTTTCTACCTACTGCTAGTTAAACGCCTGTAACAGTGACTTTGTTACACACTAGCTACCTGACAGATTCTGCACAGTTGGCTTTTTAAACCTCGAATGTGGAGGGAGTCGCTAAAATGAATGAAGAGAGTATTCGAGTAATTGCTGTACTTATTAGCACCAATATTAGTTTTGTACGACGAGCTGGACTAGAAAAAGTTACCTGCTAATGGTGCCAAATTCCTTGTACCCACGCTAAACAAACATTGAGTGAATTGCTCTGTTGTCATTCTTGAAAACGTTAAAAAATCTGATTTGTTCCACTTACATGACTTTCTCTACATCTCTGCAACAAATTATTGTTAAAAAGCTTTACCTTCTATTTACTTCATGCTAATTAAGAAAAAATTAGCAGAAATACCTTGCTTCCTTGTGAATAGAAGCAAAATAAGGGAATACCATATGGTAAAGTGATACTCAAAAGCTGGTTGCTATGTGACTGCAGTTCCTTTATTTGTATGGGCACGAGTTGACAAATTCCTGTATGAGAAAAGTATGTTTTTCAAAGCTGAAGCTAAAAGCAAGGAATATCTTAAAACCGATCAACTCCACAAAAAATGTATATAGCATTAATCGTGTGTTTTAATGTGCTATACATTTTCTGTTTGGTTAGTTTTTGCCCGTCTCTCACGGTTTAGCAGTTATACAAAATTCCGAAAAATTCATCCAGAATAAAGTAGCCTTCAGAGCCTATTTCCAGGAAATTCAAGATATACATTTTATTTGTCGTCTAAATATCTTTAATTTATGACATTTTAATCAAAATCGTTGGAGCCATTTTTTGAGAAATTCAAAATTTTCGAAAAATGTTCCATATAAAGGGTAGTTGGGGTTGAAAATCTTCGTGTCGCAACCTTGGAAGGTACCAAACCTAAATACCAAGTTTGATTTTTCGTTTTTGAGCTATGCTACCCACATACACACATGCGGGAGACACACAGACACACACAAATGTTAATTTTTGGATTCAGGGGGTCTCAAAACATGTATTTCCTGTGAAATCTCGGTATCGAACTTTTGGATACATTACAATACCATGGAAGAAAAATGCTTGCATGAGGAAATCAAAGTTAAAAAAATCTGATGCGTTCCATTCACATGACTTTCTCTACATCTCTGCAAGAAATTATTGTTAAAAAGCTCAGGCTTCCATTTACTTGATGCTAATTGAGAAAACATTAGCGCAAATATTATTATTACTTGCTTCCTTGTAAGTAAAAGCGAAATAAGGGAGTACCATAGGTTAAAGTGTTAGTCAAAAGCTGGCTGCTTTGTGACTGAAGTTCCTTTGTATGGACAGAAGTTCACAAATTCCCGTATGAGAAAAGTATGTTTTTCAAAGCTGAAACTAAAAGCAAGGAGTATCTTAAAAACGACCAACTCCACGAAAAAATATATATGAATAATAAATTGTGTATTTTAATGTACTCAACATCTTTTGTGTGGTAATTTTTTGCCCATCTCTTACGGTTTAGCTCTTATGCAGAATTCCGTAAAATTCATCCAGAATAAAGTAGTCCTCAGAGCTAATGGCCAGAAAATTTAAGATATAAATTTTATTTGTCGTGTAAATATATTTAATATACGACATTTTAAACAAAATCGATAAAAAGCTATTTTTGAGAAAATCAAAATTTTCGAAAAAAGTTCCAGGTAAAGAGTACTTGGGAGGTGGGGATTTTCTTGAAAATCTTCGTGTCGCATCCTAGGAAGATATCAAACCTAAATACCAAGTTTGGTTTTTAACGGTTTTTGAGCTATGCTGCTCACAGACACACACACACACACACACACATTCACAGTGACAGACACACACACATGGACATATTTCTAAATTTGCTTTTTTGGATTCAGGGGATCTCAAGACATGCATTTCCGGTGAAATCTCGGTATTGAAGTTTTGGGTACATTACAATATCTTCTCTATACTCTATGTATATAGTACGAGTAGAGAAAGTAATACATCTCATATCTTCCAAAACGTAATTAATTGCGACAAAATTTAAATTTTCCAATATGATTCGGAGGAAAGTTGACCGTCCATGCCTTGGAACACCCTTCAATCTTCAAGGAAGAAGAAAGCTTGTATGAGGAAATCAAAGTTAAAAATAATGATGATTGGTTTCTCCGATATTTGTGGGCGGTGTTATCTGTATTGATTGGGTGTATGCAGGTCAGAAAGTCAGGCAGATTTATTATAAAATGTTAGCGTGACTGAGAAGTAGACCAGACCATGGAACCTCCATTAGGACAATGCTCGAGCCCATAGCGTCTTCTTTGTGAAGTTATTTGACAAAAAAATCTGATGTGTTCCTTTCACAAGACTCTCTCTATATCTCTGCAACAAATTATTGTTAGAAGGCTTATGCTTTTATTTACTTCATGCTAATCGAGAAAAAATTAGCAGAAATAGTCTTATTACTTGCTTCCTTGTAAGTAGAAGCGAATTAAGGGAATACCATAGATTAACGTGATAGGCAAAAGCTGGTTGCTATGTGACTGAGTTCCTTTGTTTGTATGGACAGGAGTTGACAAATTCCTGTATGAGAAAAAAAAAAATTTAAAGCTGAAACAAAAACAAGGAATATCTAAAAAACGATCAACTCCGTGAAAAAAAAATGTACATAACATAAATTGTGTGTTTTAATATGCTCTACATTTTTTGTGTAGTAAGTTTTATCTGTATCTTACGGTTTAGGAATTATGCAAAATTCCGTAAATTTCATCCAGAATCAAGTAAGCTTCCGAGGCTATTCCCAGAAAATTGGAGATATACATTTTATTTATCATGTAAATATCTTTAATATACATATTTTAATCAAAATCGTTATAGCCATTCTTAAGAATATCAACATTTTCGAAAAAAGTTCCATGCAAAGGGTACTTTGCGGTGGGGAATTTTTCTGAAAATCTTCGTGTCGCATCCCTGAAAGATACTAAACTTAAATACCAAGTTTGGTATTTTACCGACTTTTCGTTTTTGAGGTATCGTGTTCACAGACACACACACACACACAAACACCTTTTTGTGAAAATTCGCTTTTTGGTTACAGGGGAACCTAAAACATATATTTCCGGTGAAATCTCGGTATCGATTTTTGGGTGGGGTGCAATATCTTCTCTATACAATATGTACATAGTTCTTATAGAAAAAGTAACAACAATGCTTCTTCAATAGAACATTCACCGTATTCGTCGACCTAGCATCATGCGAATTTTTTCTCCTTTCGAAAATGAAGTCCGCGCTAAAAGGAACCAGGTTTTTTTTTTTTTTTTTTTTTTTTTTTTTTTTTTTTTTTTTCTTTTTTTTTTTCTTTAGTATAAAAATACAGTTCCGGAGGCTTATCAGGCTGTATTCCTTTTTTCTCCATTTTTCTATTCTTCCTTAGCAGACCTTATTATTCTTAATGTTTTCCTTTTACATTTACAAACACAGAAACACCCATGCCCAAGGCGGGACTCGAACCCACGATTTTGTGCATCACGAAGCGCCAAAGCGAGACACTTTAGGATCGGCATGGATCGAGTCCGTGGATGATGCAATGGAAGCAAAAGTGAGGGTGGATTGGCATTTATACGTTCTCTACCATACATTTCTCTATGTATATGAATAACTGGTAGAGAAGGTATTGTATTCCACTCCTTATTTAAATATCGAGGTTTGATCGGAAATACATATTTTGAGGCCTTTGAATAAAATATTTTTATACAAAATTTCGCGCGTATCATCTGTGGGACAAAAGTTTGACAATTTCGGGGAAATTACCGACAAATTCAGGGAAGTTCCCGACAAATTCAGGAAAATGCAGATAAAATCTAGACAATTTCATAGAAATTACCTAAAAATTTGAGGAAATTCCGATAAATTCCGACAATTTAACGGAAATAACCCAAAAATTCAGGTAAATTCTGTGTGTGTGTATGTGTGTGCACGCGTGTTTGTGTGTGCACGCGAGTGTATGTGGTTATATATTGGCAACAAAACTCAAAAATGAAAATTCTGTTAAACACCAAACTTTACATTAAGTTTAGAATCTTCCAAATATGCGATGCGATGATTTTCAATAAAATATTCCCACCCCAAATTACCCTTTACATGGAAAATTTTTCAAAATTTTTGATTTCCTCAACATTCTTTTGTATTATTGGTGAATCGTAAAAGATTGGCAAAAACTTATTACACAAAAATGTAGATATCTTTAAATCACACAAATAAAGTCATATACAGCAAATAAAGTCATGTAGAACTAACAGTTTACGAAATATTCTTAGCTATTGGTTTCAACTTTAAAATTCACTACAACTTATGACATTTTCTCAAACGGGAAGTCTTTATCAGTTTCATATCTTTAGAATGAAAACCGAATTTCAATGACAATCGTATAGCCTCAGCTTTAAAAAAAATGACTGTCGATTTAGCTAATTGTGCTATTTTAATATTTCCCTTATGCTTTTAAGGAACTAATAAATAAGTGCAATTCTACTAATGCTTATCTTGATTAGTATTATGTAGATAGAATAATAGCGGTTAATAAGAATAGTCTGTTTGTTGAGCAGTTAGAGAAAGGAACCCATCAGATTTTTTAGGGATATGCTTGTTCAAAGGCATATTCGCAGGTACATACATTCGGGCTGTTTTCTTAAAATGTTTTTTACTTTCTCTGTATGCACTATGTACATAGTGCATAGAGAAGGTATTCTAATGCACCCAAAATTTTGATACTGAGATTTCACCGGAAATACATGTTTTAGGACACCCTGAATACAAAAAATTTTTTTTTCGAAAAATGTCCGTGTCCGTGTGCGTGTCTGTCTATATGTATGTGTGTGTATTTGTGGGCAGCATAGCTAAAAACGAAAACACCGTTAAATATCAAAGTTTGAATTTAAGTTCAGTGTCTTTCAGGGATATGACACGAAGATTTTTAAGAAAATCCCCCCACCCGCAACTACTCTTCACATGGAAACATTTTCGAAGATTTTGATTTTCTAAAAAATGGCTCTAACGATTTTGATTAAAATATCGTATATTAAAGATATTTACCTGAAAAATAATATGTATATCTTGAATTTTCTGGGAATAGCCTCTGAAGACTACTTTATTCTGGATGAATTTTACGACTTTTGTATAACTGGTAAATCGTAAGAGATAGACAAAGACTTACACACAAAATGTAGAGCACATTAAAATACACAATTTATGTTATGTACATTTTTTTCT
This sequence comes from Hymenopus coronatus, assembly GCA_030762935.1. Taxonomy (NCBI): domain Eukaryota; kingdom Metazoa; phylum Arthropoda; class Insecta; order Mantodea; family Hymenopodidae; genus Hymenopus; species Hymenopus coronatus. The sequence goes on from CM060891.1 coordinate 85,493,071, forward strand.
TGGAGTTGATCGTTTTTTTACTTTCTCTATACGTACTATGTACATACTGTATAGAGAATGTATTGCACTCCACCAAAAAATTCGATACCGAGATTTCACCGGAAATATATGTTTTAGGGTCCCCTGTATCCAGAAAAAGTATTTTCAGAAAAAGGTCTGTGTGTGTGTCCGTGTGTCTGTGAACACGATAACTTAAAAACGAAAAGTCGGTAAAATACAAAACTTGGCATTTAAGTTATGTATCTTCCGGGGATGCGGCAAGAAGATTTTGAGAAAACTCCCTCCACTCCAAACTACTCTTTACATGGAACTTTTTTCGAAAATTTTGATTTTCTAAAAAATGGCTTTTACGATTTTGATTAAGATATCATATATTAAAGATATTTACCTAACAAATAAAATGAGTATTTTGAATTGTCTGGGAATAGCCTCTGAAGACTACTTTATTCTGAGTGAATTTTACGGAATTTTCCATAACTGCTAAACCGTAAACCAGAGACAAAAAATTACCACACAAAAAATGTAAAGCACATTAAGACACACAGTTTTTGTTGTATACGTTTTTTTCGTTGAGTGGATTGTTTTTGAGATATTCCTTGTTTTTGGTTTAAGCTATAAAAACCTATATTTTTCTCATACAGGACTTTGTGAACTCGTGTCCATACAAACAAAGGAACTACAGTCACATAGCAATCATCTTTTGACTATCACTTTAACCTATGGTACTCCCTTATTTCGTTTCTACTTACAAGGGAGCAAGTAATAAGACTATTTGTATTAATTTTTTTCTCGATTAGCATGAAGTAAATAGAAGCATAAGCTTTTTACAACAAGTTGTTGCAGAGATGTAGAGAAAGTCATGTTTAGGTATATACTGTTCATACACATATTCTCACACATCATACAGGTTGTTTTCTTAAAAGGCTTTTTTTTGTTTTTTTGTTTTTTTTTGTTTCCCAGAATCGCTGTGCCTCAAAACACGTATTTCCGGTGAAAACTCGATATAGAGGTTTTTGTTGTCTTCTGCCATGTAGGTAGGCACATGTGTGGTAGGTTAGTGGTAGAGAAAGTAAAGCGACTTCCCTTTTGATATTTCTCTAGCGATTTAACATTTTAACCCTTTGTTGCCTGTCGGTACCTCTAAGTTCCGCTTGTAACTATACAAATAGGGTTGTACTCTAGGATTAATTTCATGTTATACTAACCTTCAACCATAAACAACAAGTAATCAAGACTGTTTTATATTGTAAAAATATATACAATTTTATTCCTAAAAGTGCAGTGATTTTTACTTTCTCCATATGTACTATGCACATAGTGTATAGAGAAAGTATTGCACTCCACCAAAAATTCGATACCGAGATTTCACCGAAAATATATGTTTTAGGGTCCCCAATATCCAAAAAAAAGCATTTTCACAAAAAGGTCCGTGTGTGTGTGTGTGTGTGTGTGTGTGTGTGTGTGTCCGTGTGTCTGTGAACACGATAACTCAAAAACGAAAAGTCGGTAAAATACCAAACTTGGTACTTAAATTTAGTATCTTCTAGGGATGCGACACGAAGATTTTGAGAAAAATCCCCCCACCCCCAACTACCCTTTACATGGAACTTTTTTCGAAAATTTTGATTTTCTCAAAAATTGCTCTAACGATTTTGATTAAAATTTCGGATATTAAACTTATTTACCTGACAAATGAAATGTATATCTTGAATTTTCTGGGAATAGCCTCTAAAGAATAGTTTATTCTGGATGAATTTTACTAAATTTTGAATAACTGCTAAACCGTAAGAGATTGACAAAAACTTACTACACAAAAGATGCAGAGCACATTAAAACACACAATTTATATTATATACATTTTTTTCGTGGAGTTTGTCGTTTTAGAGACATTCCTTATTTTTGGTTTCTGCTATGAAAAACGTATACTTTTCTCATACAGGAACTTGTCAACTCCTATCCATATAAACAAAGGAACTTCATTGACATAGCAACCAGCTTGTGACTATCACTTTAACCTACGGTTGTCCTTTATTTCGCTTCTACTTACAATGAAGCGAGTAATTAGACTATTTCTGCTAATTTTTTCTGATTAGCATAAAGTAAATAGAAGTATAAGCTTTTTAAGAATTATTTGTTGCAGGGATATGGAGAAAGTCATGTGAATGGTACACATCAGATTTTTTTAAATAAATAAAAGAGTAAATCCCACATAACTACAGTCAAATGTAAGCCAAGTAGCTTCCAAGCATCACACCGATTATTTTACTTGGTCTCTCCCCGTCCTTTATCACACTTACTGGGATTTGAACATTTGGCTTTGAATGGGTCACCTAACTCTTATGGTCATTTGAACCGCTATTTTGGTGATGTCTTTGGCAGGATTATGAAAACTCGTTTAGAAGAATTTAAACTTTTAATTGAGAAGAAAAAGATTAAAAGATCTACATTTATTTTCATTTGTATTTTCTCTATTATTACTTTCCCTAGCCCCATATGTGCAAAGTACATAGGGATAGAGAAGTTTTGTATTCCACCCAAAAATTCGATATTGAGATTTCACTGTAAATACATGTTTTCGGACCCCCTGTATCCAAAAAAAGCATTTTCAGAAAAAGGTCCGTGTGTGACGGTGAACACGATAACTCAAAAACGAAAAATAGCTAAAATACCAAACTTGGTATTTAAGTTTAGTATCTTCCAGGGATGCGACACGAAGATTTTGAGAAAAATCCCCCCACCCCAAACTACCGTTTACTTTTTTCGAAAATTTTGATTTTCTTAAAAATGGCTCTAATGATGTTGATTGAAATATCATATATTAAAGATATTTACCTAGCAAATAAAATGTATGTCTTGAATTTTCTGGACATGTCTTTTGAAGAGCTGTTTATTCTGGATGCATTTTGCTTAATTTGGCATAACTAGTAAACCGTAAGAGATAGACAAAAACATACTATACAAAAAATTTAGGTCTTGTTAAAATACATAAGTTATATCATATACATTTTTCTCTTGGAGCTTACTGTTTTAGAGGTATTCATTGTTATTAGTTTCAGTTGTGAAGTACTTACACTTTTCTCAGACAGGAGTGTCCTTTTTTCTTTTGTTCTACTCCTGGCCAAGAAAAGAAGCGATTTGTAATGACAATCTCATAACGACTGTTTTTAAAACATTTGACTATTGGTTGAGCCTAGTGCATTCCCGTTTCTTCTTCCTGCTTATACGGAACTAAAGAGTAAGAACATTGTGCTAATGAGTACCACGATTAGCAAGGTGCAGAAAGAAGAAGAATCTTATGTATGAAGTTTGTAGAACAGCTAGAGAAAGTCATGTGAGTGTAACACATAAGATTTTTTTATATAATACTTTTATAGGTTTACTCCCATAAATGTTTACTAGAACTCCAGTTTTAAGCTTTAGTTAAAGGAAAAGCAGCATATGTAGTATACTAATGCACGCAACTAAGGGTTAAATAAACTCAGAGGGTTTGTCTTCACCTTTCACATGACCTGAAGTAAGTACGTTCTATTCGCTAAAGAAATTAGCAAGGGGAACACAAAGCGCTCCAATAATCGGCGAATAGAAGGAAATTTATCAGACTTTTAGATGAGTTGGGGGCTCCCCTTGTATATTTACATTTGAAGTCGCCACGGTGGCGGGATTGTATTTCTGTCTGTGACACTAACGCTGGTCATTTGCTTTCCATTCTCTTGCATCAGAATCGCTTCTCATAAGTTACCTCGCCTTCAGTCACAGGGCGGACCATAGTTTTCCTTAATTTACCTCGACGTGAGTTCGTTGACGAAATTACCGCTATTATTGATACGGCTGGGCGTGGTACGGCAGAACAAACAAGGGACAGTGGCGGCTCGTGCGCCGATCGCTAACTACGCTAATTATTCATCCACAATTGGTTTGTCAGTGCTCTCATGGAACAAGAAGTTTCAAGTTTTGTGAGTTTACGTCGCAGATCGAAAGAAAGAAACTTTGGAAGCATGCAGCAGTGTAATCAGTATGCATCTTAACAAACTTTTATTTCTATGTGCGCTTTTACTTTCTCTATACTTACAATGTACAAAAGGCACAAAAAGAAAAAGGCACTATCTTGTTCCGTACACCGCATTCCTTACCATTTGTAGGGTACTTTATTACGTCATGTTTTTATTTTATTGGCTGATACTGTCACCTTGCAGGTGAGTGTGCCATATCCAACCAATAGAGCATACCTTTGCTGGGTTTGTCAACTCATTCGCTTCAACTGGAAGTGAGATTAGGTAATGTGTACTACATCCCCTCCTCCTTCCCCAATTAGAGTAACGGAGCGGCCAGCGGATATCAGAAGACACGCCCTATAAATTCCCCTACAGACAATCAGAAATTCGATGTCTATTACTATTTATGCTCTGTGTACATAGTGTATAGAGAAGGTATTGCACTCCACCCAAAATTCGATACCGAGATTTCACCGGAAATATATGTTTTAGGGATCCCTGTATGCAAAAAAAGCATTTTCAGAAAAAGGTCCGTGTGTGTCCGTGTCTGTGTACACGATAACTTCAAACACAAATACTTGGTAATATACCAAACTTGGTATTTAAGTGTAATATCTTCCAGGGATGCGACACGAAGATTTTCAGAAAAATTCCCCCCCCCCCAGTCCACACCATCCTTTACTTGGAAAACTATTCGAAGATTTTGATTTTCTCAAAAATGGCTCTGACGATTTTAATTAAAATACCGTATATTAAATATATTTATATGGCAAATAAAATGTATATCTGAATTTTCTGGGTTAGCCCTCTAAATACCTCTTTATTCTGAATGAATTTAACTGCATTTTGCGTAACTGGTAAACCGTAAGAGAGACAAAAATGTATTACACAAAAAATGCAGATCACGTTAAAATATACACTTTATGTCATATATATTTTTTTTCGTGGAGTTGATCGTTTTTGAAATATTCCTTGTTATTTATTTCAGCTTTGAAAAACCTTCTTCTCATACGGGAATTGGGCAACTCCTGTCCATACAAACAAAGGGACTTGAGCTACATAGCAACCAGCTTTTAATTGATTTAACTGGCATTTTAACCTACGGTATTCCCTTATTTCCCTTCTACTTGCATGGTAGCAAATAATAAGATTATTTTTGCTAATTTTCTCTCGATTAGTATGAAATAAATAGAAGGATAACGTTTTTAACAATAATTTATTGCAGAGATATAGAGAAAGTCATGTGAATGGAACACATCAGATTTTTATTTTATCCATTTTCCGCTCTTGCTGTAATGCATAAACAGTTGAATTTCCTGCGCTGTGTGCGTTTTGCATGCCTTTACCACATATTTTAATAAAATGTAAACTTTACCCTCCAATTATTGACACGGATATTTATTTTTGAACAAATGCAATGTAAGCATATTTGTTAGTTGATTTTACAATTGAAATCTTACCGTCTTTATCCTTATGTTTGTTAACATTTATTTAAAATTTATTTCATGCAGCATTTAAACATGACTCTTTTGTAGCAGGTTGCAAAGCCAGATAGCTCAGACATTTCATCTGGGACTAGCATTCGGAGGGTCCTGGGTTCGATTCCCGCCGCGGGCCTCTCTGTTCCATGCTCTTTTTTTAGGTTTTCCCAGGTCACTAGGGGAATCCTGGTGAGGTGTTTTCATTCCCTGAACTTCCTGTTCCTTTATTTAATTTCCATTTTATCCAACCAGTCTCTTTCTGAGTTGTAAGTGTCGGAAAGGACTGCGGTGGTGGCGAAATCGCTTTGGAAATACAGCTCTTGGCAGCGAAATGGGTCTGTAGGACCCACGGGGTTCGTTCAGTCCGGGGGCACTGGCTCATAACGCTCCCTGCGTCGAGATGAAGAACTGATGGCAACATCTAGGAACCCTCTTGGTGGCTCTTTCCCCACGGTCCGCTTTTTGCCGCCCGATAATACTTTCATATCATCCTGTACCCTTATGCTACATTGACAATGAGATGCAAGCGCAGACGCAAGGAAACACCATTCACAATGCAATCGTAAGCGCAACGCAAGAAGTTGTCACGGATTTTCTGAGCCGCAAGTTACATGCGAATATCTTCCAAAGTTACAAACTGAATAACATAACCAACAATAAGACATATGAAAATTCACTCAATCTTTTACAAATAAATACATTGCATACTAACAACTGACGCTCGCTGCACTGACGTCACAATAATTGCTGATTCAAAATTATTGAAAATAGTGCAAGCATAGAAACTGCAGAAAGTGATAAAGCTACACGTTTAATGAACTAAGAATTATCTCTCTGCGTCTTCGATTTACGACAACCAATAAATATATACACAGATGATAGTTACATCCATTAAATCAAAGAAGGATTCGCAAGGAGACTGTCATAACCTCTTGAGGGAGATTAGAGATGGCGCGGCACGGCCAAATAGAAGAGTATGCATGTACAGCAGGCCCTGCAAAATCTTGCAGTGCGATCGTTTGCTATTGAATTCATAGGCAATGCATAGAGAAAAGAAGCAGAATTCTTCCTCTTTGCATGCTACGCAAGCATAAAGGTTGGAGTTTGCAAACTCTTGCGTTGCATTGCGTTGTGATTTGGAGTTTCTGTGTGAATGCTTACATTAAATAATATGAGTCCAAACTCTTGCGCTTGCATTTCATTATGAATATAGCATTAGAGTCTGATGCATAATAAACCCATGGGTGGTTGTAGTGTGGAGCTCCTTCGGGAATGACACCCAACACACACCTTCAATTTTTTACTGGATTGGTCAACCTTATCAGGGATTGCTAATAATAGTTTGCAGAGGCTAGTGAGGGCGATTTTGATACTGCTTTTGAACAGCTGGCGTAATTTATATTATTTCCATGTAAATATTTCTGTTACCCACTGAAATAAAAGTTTACCTTAAACGGCACGCTAATTCTTTGCAGAAATTCAGAAGTTAATCTACTTGAATTTGTCCTGTATTTTTATATTTCTACCTCGTTCTCAAAGATGCACTTTGCGCACTTGTTTCTCTACCAGGTGTCCCAACTGACCCGCAATTGGTATATAAATAGTCGCACACTCAACAGGCTATTTAAATTTTAGCCTGCCAGTAGAGAGAATTTCATCACTACAAACCATTCTTTATATGGAATTTTTTTCCTACTTTTCCAGTTTTTTAAAAATTCCTTTAACAATTTTTGTTAAATAGCCATATATAAATATATTTTACATGGCAAATAAAATGTGTATCTTGAATTATCTGGGAACAGACTCTGTAGCTTTTTTCATTCTTGATACCTTTTGTATAACTGGCAAACTGTAAGAGATAAACAAAATCTTACAAAATTTTAGTTCTTATCAAATAAAACACGCATATGTCAGATATATTTTTTTCTGGAGTTCACCATTTCCAAGAAATTCTTTGTTGTTGGTTTAACATTTCCATTACTTATACTGTTACCAAACGGGAAGTTGTCATTATTTTTTCTATTTTAATCCTGAACATGTAAATAGCTTTTAAAACGAGCCATCACATAGCTTTAAAAATATATGTCTATTGTTTTACGGTATTTCCGTTGCATCTAGAAAGAAAGAAATAAAACATTATTTATGTTGCTTATCTCGGTAAATGCAGAAGCTAAAAGAATTAAGTTGTTCAGAATATTTTTTCTGAAGAATTGGAGCCAATGTAATGTAAATATCCCACATGGGATTTTAAAAATTTATCTGTAATTTACAACACTATTTGTGATATAAGAGTTGAAGCTTTCCTGGCTACAAATATGCTCTAGACGTTCTCGGGCTTCAAGCCAGGTGAGGTGATGTGGAGACATCGACGTTTCGGGTGCATACATCTCTCCCTTCTTCAGGATGCTGAATGATTGGATCGGTATTGGGGCTGTTTATATATACATCTTGTCATGGCGGCGGGCATGGGCTGTGTAGAAAACTTTCTTTCTTTTTTTTTTTTTTGGAAAGGGGGATACCGAAAGAGAGTTGGAAAGAAGAAAGATCCAGAGTTATTTCCTCAGGGGAGATCTTGAAGGTAAGGAAACAGTTGAGGTGAAATTGAGTAGAGGGAAATAAATGGTGGAGTACCGTTTATGCACACACATTAATAAGGGCAGTCTGCGTTGCTAGCTCACGATGTCCGGGAGCGGGTAGAAGAAGGATATCTAGACATTACCCATGACCCAAAGGCCCTGAGTAATAGCACTAGGAAGTAGGAGGTGAAAATGAGAAAGAACATGAGGTGGAGTGAGGAAGGAGTAGAGGGTGATGTTTTACTTGTTTGCAAGGGAAGTCTCTGCATACTTTTTCAGTTGCTCTCAATAAAGCGTTGGGCATAAATTTTATCTCCGTGGGCGGAGTCACGCACCCGTTGGGGTACATAGATGGTGGAAGTTCGATGCGCGGTGTTGGGCCAAGGCTGTTGGTTGGCAGCTTCAACATTTGGGTGTGTGTCATTTTCCAGCTGTAGGTTAATGAGCAGCCGCTCAGTGTTCTGGTGTGTGTGTGCTGTATCGGTTTGGTCTGAGTTGCGTCTGATTGGCTGCTTGATGCTGTAGAATGTTGCTGGAGAGTAGCTTCGATCGGGCGAGTTTTCTGTTATCACTGTGTAAGATGTCGGTGTGGTCAGGCCGTGTTCTGTCAGTCAGATGTGTGGTGAGTAGTGCAAGGCCTTCCTCGAGGGATGCTTGTGTAGCTGAGGCGTTGAGTCGCGAGCTGCAGCTGGCAAAGAACGTCCTCAGCGTACTTGCGGTAGCGGCGGTAATCTGCTGCAGATCCTCGATTCTGGCCTCTATGACGTGAAGTTTTCATGGAGTGGTGGTCTGGGTCTCAGTGATGAATGTAGAGATCGAAGTTAGCGCTTCCTCCAGCAGGGTCAACCGGCGCTGATATGCAGCACCTCAGCGTGTAGGACCTGCATGGCATCCTTGACGGTGTTGTCGGGTGGCACTCTGATGCTGGTGTAAGTGAACTGATGATCTCGGCTGGTGTCTGTGAAGTGATGATCGTTGATGGTGTAGTTGTCGCGGTGACATCTCATGGTGTGGCGGCGGCTGTGGTCGAATGCTGTGGGCAGCGTCGGCGAGGATATAAGTGGCACTGCGCCTGGCCTGTGAAATGGCCAAAGCTATTACAGGTTACGCAGTACCTTCGGTGATTCTGGAGGTCGTGTGATGTGCAGACGGCGGTGAGAGTCTGAAAGCTACAGTAAGTGTCACTGTGGTTGTTGTGTGCAGGTACCCTCAGAGTGTCCAAATGTGCAGCAACGGCGGCAAGGCATCTGTCGGGGCTCTCTGGTGGCTTTGGCGCTTAGGCGTCTCCCAAACAAGGGAAGGCCGTCGCGCAAAGAAGCTTCAAAGGCACCGGCCTCGGCAAATTCCATTCGTACCAGCGGCGATGGACCTCTCGAAGACATAATTTTTCTGGCCCTCATGAATGAGGGCCATTGGTGGCGTGCTGCTGCGGCGAGGTGGCGGATTGGAAGGTTCCTTGGGACGCCTCGTAGCACCGTACTGTGTCTGTTGAGATGTGCAGGTGGTGTGCGCTGCGGTGGCTGAAGCGACGCGGGTATCGGGGAAGCAATCTGGTACTGTTACATTCGCCGGTCTTCGTTGGCCGTGGCGGAATGTGCCGGCAGCTGCCGGCAGTCTGCGGCAGGAGACGGCGGAGCATCGGGTGAGGTTAGGAGGGGCTCATTGAGCACGGTGGTGGTAGCTGGAAGCTCTGCTGGGTAGTTGCTGGTACAACCGCCGGTCTTCTTCGGCAGCGGCTGGACGGTGTACCGGCAGCTGCGGGAGCAACTGCCGTCTTTTTGCGGCGGCGAGCGGCGGGGCTACATCTGAGATTCCGGCGGTGAATGAGAACTCCAAAGATGCGCTGGGCTACCCAGGCGGTTCAGCGGTGGAGGCAGGTCTGGTTGTCCCATTCTTCTTCCTAGTCATGCTGCTGCGCTGTGTTTAAATAGAATTTTTTTAACTTTGTAGGGGAAAAATGCATTACACATTCAATCCCCAGCCGAGGTGCAATGGCTGGGAGGATATGTGGGGCTCTTCGCTTCCTCATGTGGCATACCCACTAAAAAAACCCTCCTCGTTATAACAGTAGATTGCTGAGTTCATCGTGCTGTTTGGCTTAGCGCGGTCCCGCTAAGGCACCCATGTTAGTAAGTGAAAGGTAGAATGCTGCCGCACGTTGTGCGAGAGTGGGAGAAAGGTTGTATCTAGGCTGACAGCCATGGCGCCTGACTACAGCCTAGGGAATAAATGTGACAATAGAAAGGAAATAAAAGGTGGAAATGGAGGAGAGATATGAACGAAGAATTCTTACTGGATCTGTCTAAAACGGTAATGTTCAGCAAAGCTCCAAGACGTCTTCCAGGTGGTGGATTCCTGAATATTCGCTATTGTTGCGAGCCCCTCAACCTGGGCAGGAGGAGCGGTGATGCTGTGCTGTTTTCGAAGTCGAAACAGGTCAGCAGAGTGGACAGCTAGTTTCAGGCAAACCTGCTTCAGCTGTTCACTGAGGCCGTCTATCCGGGTGGATAGATCAGCTGCAAATACTCCAAGAGTGGAGGTGACTGTGGTGTTTGAAGCTTGAAGTTCAGGCAGGTTCTGGGTGAAGGCAGAGGGCAGCTAAGTGAGCGCCGATGGTCAGGATCTCCACGTGGAGGTCCTGAATGGCGTCCACGTCGTTGCGTCTATCGAGGGTGCAGGTGGTGCGGGGGCGATGATGGTAGTCAGTGGTCGTATGGTCCAGGCTTATGGTGTTGGCGGCCTCCTCCTGGGATAAAGAGGGCACTGGGCTTGCCCGGTGAAGTGTCCTGTGCCACAACAACAGGTGGCACCGAACCGGCGGCGTCGGCGGAGAATGTGCCCAGTGAATTCGGCGGTGGTGGTGTTGGTACTACAGTAGTGGCACCGCGGCGGCGAGGAACAGGCGTCAGCTGTATGTCCGAAGGCACAGCAGCGTCGACAGGTCCGGTGGCGTTCCTGTCGGCTAGCCTCGACGACCAGGGAGTCGCCCTAATAAGGGCAACCCTGACGCTAAGGCAGCTTCCAAGTCAGCCTGGTCCTGTAGCTCCAGTCAAACCAACGACGTTGGCCCCTGGTCGCAGTATATACGGATGGCCCTCAAGCAAGAAGGCCGCTGCAGCTGCGCGGAGTGAGCAGATGCCGGGTGGAAAGGTCCCTAGGGACCCCGCGTACCACGGCACTGAACCGGGCGGGGGCGACGTGGAGATGGGCGGTGGCTCTGGCGGCGATGGCGGCAATTGCGGCTGCAGTATCGACGAGATTGCGATGGCGTCCGGCGGCAAAGGCTTGCCGCGACCGAAGTTTACGGAGGTGCTACCTCCTCGGCGGCTGCCATCCGAAGAGGCCTCGGGTGCTGCCTTAGTAGCGGCGGCTCTGCGGTCTCTCCTCTTAGCATAGCGTAGTCTCACTGATGCACCCGCGTTAGTAAACGAAAGATAGGAATGCTGCCATACAGTGTGTGGGAGCGAGGTAAAGGTTGTTGCTAGGCTAAAGCCATGGAACCTAAACGCAGCATAAGGAAATGAAGGTGAAATTGTGTAGGAAGTTGAAGGAGATAGTAGGTGAGGATGTTGGAATAATCGTGGAAGCTTACTTGTGTTTCAGTCTTTCCAAGTCCTTTCGGAGTCTCGTGCATTTCGCCGATAGGACGAGGTCCTTCTCCGTAGGGACCCACTTCCCGTCTGAGGTAGTGGGCTTTGCAGGAGGAGCGGCAGTGTTGGGTCGCTGGCTCCGGGATCGGAACAGCTCTGTGGAGTACGCAGCTTGCTGGCTGATGACCTGCTTGAGCTGCGTCGTGATGCTGTCCAGTCTGAATGCTAGATCAGCTGTGGTAATTTGATGCATGGAGATGGCGGTGGTGGTGGAGGCCTGAAGTTCTTGCATCTTCAGATCCATGACGCTGCTGCAAACCTCTTCAGGGGTAGCTAAGCGAGCGCCGACGTTCAGGATCTCCGCGTGGAGGTCTTGAATGGCACCCCGCGTCGCTGCGTCTATCGAGGGTGCAGGTGGTGTGGCGTGAATGGAGATGGTCGGCGGTGAGTAGTTATAGTCCCGGATTATCCCATTGGATTAACGTTCATCCTGCCGCTAGAGGCGCTAGTGTGGCTGTTAATCTGCCTTAATCCGATGGATAAGGATGGATTAAGAGTGCGGGAGGTAAGATTGCAAAAGCACCGTTAGAGCGGAAGAATTATCGTAATCGCAAATGGGTTAATCCGGGTTGTGGATTACCTTGGAAAGTGTTAATGTTGGAAGTGGATTAAAGTCACGTGACTTGGAGAAGTGTTGGATGAAGTGCTGAGGACGTGAGTTTTGGTAGGAACGAGGTAAAAGTGGGAAAATCCGGTTTGTGGAATACCTTGGAAAGTGTTAACGCTGTAAGTGGATTAAGGTCTCGGGACTTGGAGAAGTGTTGGATGAAGTGATGACGGGAGTTTGGGTAGGAAAGAGCGTTTGATATGTTGGAGCGACGTAGAAATGGGATGAGGAAGTGACAATGAGGGTTGTTATTGGTTAAAATAAGAGTATTAAGATTGGTTGGAGGATGAAGGATAAAGAAGAAGAAAAAAAAAAGACGTGGGAGCATCAAAGTGATATGGTCGGGAGTTGGGAAGGGAAAGAGAGAGTGATTTGGAAGAACGCTTTAAAAATGGTATGAGTAAGTGACGTGGCGTGTTTTGATTAGTGGAAATAAAAACTATTATGATTGGTGGAGAGAATGAAATAAAATCTTGTGATTGGTGAGAATAAAGAGCGATGTGATTGGCTGGGTGAGTGCAGTGGGTGATAAAGGTATAAAAGGGGTAAAGTGAGGGTGGAGGTTGATAGATGGCAAGCATGATTGTGTTTGTGATAGTGTTGGTGACGGCGGTGTAGGTAGTGCTGTGAAAAGCTGCGTAAGTTTTGGGAGGTGTGGGTTCGAGTTGGGATTTAATCAAATTTCCATCCGTAAAATCTTATCCTTTTCATCAATTAATCATATTGGATAACGAGACGGGTTATTTGGAAAATGTATCGAGGTGCGACAAGGATTACAAATTGTTGCCCAATTGTGGCTGTACTGAATATAGTGAAGCGGTTGTCGAGTGACAAGCTCACGTTAGATATACCCTGAAGAGGGTGACAAAAAAAAAAACTTCTTCGCTGACGGTCACTGCTAAGTAAGCTTCCATGATGTTTTCAGTTCGCACAGTGCTACAAGTCTGAGAGTGCAGCCGGAGAGCCAGAGTGGCAAGTTTTATAGGATCCGTAATCAGCGGAGAGTACTATGTCACAACATGGCCGCACTGATTAAATGGTTGCAAAATACACGTGAGTTTGTTAAATCACCGTGCGAACGGAAGTCTCATTAGCACGAAATTCTTTAAATGTGGTATTATGGTCGATGGCCGGAAAAACTGGTTGATATCAGCACCGGATCCTGCGGTGATTAGTCGGTTGGGACCGGAAGTACTCCGGAAATGAACCGATTACATTTTGGGAAACTGCGGCGAGATAACCCGTTTGGGATTTTTAATGAGGCCTTTAACTGACTGCGCAGGCGGATACTGCGGGCGCGATAAGCCGTCTATAATAGCAGTGGGTGAAAAGCCGGTGGTCGAAGTGAGAATTTGTCGAAAAAGGTGAATATCGAGTGTTGGTTAGATTTTTTACATGTTTATGACTTTACGCTGTGTCCTTACCAATGATTAGATGTCAAGTGAAAGCAATGCGTTGATTTACGCTGTAAAGAATAAGTTATACAGTTGACTTTAGATGTTGTTGGATATACATTAAAAGACGCAGGGAAAAAAGAGTAGTTTGCAGGTCCAGAAGTGATTGTGCGCATTGTGTTTATAAGCCTTTCATAGCAGAATGGAGACGGGAGATGAGGTGAGTGAAAACTTAACCTTGCAGTCCGGGTTTGACATCATAAGTCACAAACAGAGAACCGTGAAGAAGCTTTACTCTGGTTATACAGAAACCGAAATTACCGTGAAACCGGTGCCCAGAGATGCAAACCCCGAGCAATGGGTGTTGTTACTTTTTAAGGATATTCTAAATTTTTCCAAGGAGGAGTTACTGGAGAATAAACCCGGTTAGGACGACAAGCAGGTGTCCATAGCCTTCAATATGAGCGTTAGGTGCATCGAGCAAGTGAACGCCGAGGCGGTTGTTCAATGTATAGAAAAAGTGATGCAGAGTAACCAAGAGTTCTTGCTAGGGGGACCGCTTAAAGTCACGTTTATATGGACCAAGAGAGTCTCTGGTTCGTGCTAAAAGCGTGCAATGATTGTAAGGATAACAAGGACATTATAGAAATTCGTAACAAAGATCACCTGTGCTTACCTAGAGCCATTGCGAGGGTGGATGGTGATGTGAATTATAGAACGATGATGCGTTTCGATTATCTACAGAAACAGAAGGCCATAGCACTGTGCGATAGCATAGGGAAGCGGGACGCCACGTTCACTATAGATGACGTCACACACTTTGATAAGGCGTTAAAGGGCTACGCTGTGACGGTGTTTGGTGGTCATACGGGAAAGCACGTGTTGTACGCGTCACAAAAACAAAGCGATAAACACATTGACGTGATGTATCACGAAGGGCACTTTAGCGCCATCGTAGACCTTCATAAATGTTTTAAATGTAAGTGGTATTGCTGTCAGGTCATCATCCTCAGCACACAAAACGGAACATCATCGGTGCGACCTGAACTGTACAAAATGTCACAACAGTGCGGTGCGCATTCTTACACGTACGTACACTGTAGTGCGTTTCGCAGAGATTTTAAGGATCCGATATGTTTTGCTAACCATGTGAAGAATGTCGCGTTTTACCCGAAGGCCCTCTCGGTGTGCGATGTAGAGAAAGTGTGTTCGTTTTGCAACACGCTTGTTAATTTGAGGTACAGAAAAACCGTTCATATGTACTGTAGCTACTGCAAGACTCACGTGAATGCCAAGCATATGTGTTACATGCAGCCGTACGCTTCAAAGAACAAAAGAAACCATTACGTGTTCATCGGCTTTGAGTGTACTCAAAACACTAGGTACAGTGGGAAAGAAAACACGTACGAGTATGTCCCTAACTTGTGCGTGTTGTATCAAGCATGCGTTCTTTGCATTGACGAGTCTCATAAGATGGCGTATTGTACAGAGTGCGGCGTGAAAGAATGGGTTTTTATGGACGACCCCGTGAAATAACTGTCTGAGCACATGCTGCAGGCGAGGTTCGAAGCCTGGGACGTGTTCGTGGTGGCGAGAGCGTACGATAGTCGATTCATATTGAAGTACATGGTGGAGCATTTAGGCTGGACGCCGGAGCTGATCATGAACGGGAGCAAGATCTACAGAATGAGGTACGGTGACGTCACGTTTCTCGACTCGCTGAACTTCATACCCATGGACCTCTCGCTTTTCCAAGACCTTCGCATTCAGCGAATGCAAAGGTTATTTCCCCTACCTGTTTAATACGAAGGAAAACGAGAACTACGTGGGTTCGATTCCCGACAAACAGTATTACCGCCCTGAGGGCATGTCTATGGAGGGCCAAAAAGCGTTCGAGCTGTGGCACGATGAAAATGTGTCTTGCGCATACGTCTTGGACATGAAGACAGAAATGGTGAAGTATTGCCAGATGGACGTATATTTGCTTAGTCAGGGAGTTGCCAAATTCAGAAGAGAATTTCTAGACGAGAACGGCATAGACCCGTTCAGCGAATGCGTCACCATTGCTCAGGCGTGCATGTGCGTGTATAGGTAGCGATTCATGCTGCCGAAAAAAATCGCCCTCTTACCCGCTGGGGGTTACCGCCTGGCGGACAAGCAGTCGCGCATGACATGCATGTGGTTGCCTTGGTTGGAGTTACAAGACCACGTGATCATTCAGTACGCGATGAGAGGGCTAGAAGTTAAAATTCTCGGCCACAGGGTGGACGGATACAGGGGGGATGGAGATGCGAAGTACGTCTACTTCTTTCACAGATGTTTCTACCACGGCTGTCGGCGATGTTTTGTGAATCGCCATACCGCAGTATACAGCACGGGGAACGAAACCATGACCTCCAGATTGGAAAGCACCGAAAAGATCACCAAAAATATCAGAGATGACGGGTACTTCGTGGTGGAGATGTGGGAGTGCGAATTCGGCACCATGACTAAGACCAACCAGGACCTCGCACGCCATGTCAAACATTTCCCCATACCCGAGCCCCTAAACCCGAGAGACGCCTTTTACGATTGTCGCACCAATTGCACCAAGACCTACTGCGAAGCAAGGGGGACGCCAAGATGTTCTATTACGACGTGTGTAGCCTGTACCCTTACGTCAACAAGACGAAGCCTTACCCCGTTGGTCACCCCAAGATCCACGTGGATCGCTTTCCGCGCCTAGAAGACGTGCGGGGTGGCCTGCTCAAGTGCAAGATTCTGCCGCCGCAAAACCTGAATCACCCGGTGCTACCGGCGCAAATCGACGGCACGCTCATGTATCCGCTGTGTCGCGCTTGTGCGGAGGCGGAGAACCAGGAGGAATGCCGGCACGGCGAGGAAGGGAGCGCCTTGTCGGGCACACCTGGGTCACCGACGAAATGAAGGTGGCCTTGCAAGCGGGGTATAGACTGCTCCAGATGTACGAGATCTGGGAGTACGACGTGGTGCAGCACGATCCGGTCACCGGAGGCAAGGGGCTATTCGAAGACTACGTGAACCAGTTCCTGAAGATCAATACCGAAGCCTCCGGCTGGCCCAAGGATTGCAGCACGTCCGTAGCGAAGAAACGGTACGTGAGGGAATTCTTGGAGCACAGGCGTCCCCCTGGATACCGAAGCCATCGTCCCCAATCTGGGCAGGCGAGAGCTGGCCAAGCTGATGGTGAATAGCTTCTGGGGTAAGCTAGGACAGCGCGATGGTCTCCCCACGTGCGAGCTGGTGGGACGGTATGACCGCCTGCTGGACCTGCTCAACGACTCCGTCGTCGCCGTCGCGTCTCCACGTGCGTGGACGCCGTCCGTCGGACGACTCCTTGGTGATATGACGGACGAGCTGGAGTAGTACGGTCGGGTATCCTATATCTCCCGGTTTGCCTCCACGGGGCCCAAGAATTACTGCATGGAGATCGTGTGCCCCGAGACGACCGAGAAGACCTTCACGGTGTGTAAGGCGAAGGGAATTACCCTGAATTCGAGCAACCTCCAGCTGGTGAATCCCGAAGTCATTCGTGACATGGTGCTGAGGGACGCCGCAAGGACGGTGACTCTGACTGGCACGCAGATCTCTAGAAAGCCCTCTTGGACCGTGGTCACGGAACTCTATGTAAAGGCCTTCAAGATGGTGGTGAACAAGCGCGTTCTCGTCGACGACCACGACTCCTTTCCCTATGGCTACAAGAAGATTCATAAATGAGGGCAACAAGGACCGCCGAAAGTCATTTCGAACCAAGGACTCCACGATGCCGCGCGCCCCGAGGCGATCGAATTTTCCTAGCACGATGCTCATCGCGGGGCCGTCCCGATGCGGGAAGTCGACCTTTGTGAAAAATCTGATTAGTCACGCGGACGAGATGTTTGGCAAGTATTATTATTATTATTATTATTATTATTATTATTATTATTATTATTATTATTAGCATCATCATAATAGGAGAGTATTCGAATCCCCAATCATTGCCTAAAACAAACGATGTAACTACATCATAATTTCGATCATACATGGCTTTATGTTGGGTACTCAATCATCCGGTTTGGTATTAACGTTATTTTTACCATAAATAGGAGGAAATGATGATTATGAGGGAATGTTGTAAGTAAAAAGAAATACTCTCCTCCTAAAATATATATTAGCCTATATTCCATTTCAAGTATATTTTAAAATATTGGTTTATTTGTAGTATCATTATCTACTACATAATTATATAACATTATGTGTATGATTATTATTATTATTATTATTTGATTATGCTTTCACAAAAGCGCTGTGTACGATAAAGTAGTAAAAGTAGAATAGACCGGAGAATTCGCTTGCCTAGGTAGGATGTAAGCCACGGATCTCCCAGTTTCTCTCTGGATTTAATCTGTGGGGCAAATCGGTGATGACATTTTATATATTTCAAAATGCTTTAAGGTTGAATTTTTTTTCATAGTTTTAAAATGCTCTATTTATGCCTGGAAACAAGTACATAATTTCAAAGCCAGTATATAGTCATTTTTTAAAGGTTTGAGTATTACTTCATACTCCTGTACCCCTCTTGTGATATCTACAATGAAATGTGTGATAAGCGATTCTGCAAACGTTTATTTACATATACACGATATGAATAAAAATATGATTGCAAGAATAGTTTGAAGAAGCTTCAACTACAAAACCAGCTTTTGGAGTATACTGATAGGTGAAATTAAGAGCTGTTAATAATCTAAAAAGTGACTTTATTCTTTTAAAAATAGAAGTTTGTAACTGAAGTGGAACACATATTAACATTTCGAGCTGATTGCTCTGTTCTTGAATAAAATTACGGACTCTAATACAAACCTGGGAACTCCTCTCAATGAGCGAGATTTGTTCACCTTTTCCGACGATACAAGAGGAGGTACACGTTGCTCACTCAGGCTAACAGCACTGCTGGCCGGTGAACTGAATTTGCCCGTGCCTTATAACGCTTAGTGTGTTTAAACAGTTGCAGTGCTCAACGGGGCAAAACCAGTGCATCGATCAGTAGTGTAGTATTGTTAGCCTGAGCGAGCAGCGTGCACCTCCTCTTGTATCGTCGGAAGCGGTGAGGGAAACGCGCTCGTTGAGGAGATTTCTCAGTTTGTATTAGAGCCCATAATTTCATTGAAGAAAAATGCAAACAAACGCAAAGTGTTCCCCACTTCAATTGCAGAGCTTTTATTTTTAAAAGGACAAAGGTACCTTTAAGATTATTAAAAAGCTTTTATTTCACCTTTCAGTATACTCCAATACCTTTTGTAATTGTGCATACGCTGTATTTATTTAACAGTGATTTAATTGGAGATTCTAGAAACAAAATTGAAAAAATATAAATTTTCGAAATTTTGTCCATGTAAAGGATAGTTTTTTCTCAAAATCTTCGTGTCACATCCTTGGAAGATGCTAAACTTAAATACCAAGTTTGTTATTTTACCGACTTTTCGTTTTTGAGTTATTGTGTTCACAGACACATGGACACACTATCACCTACACATACACACACACTTACGTACATTTTTCTAAAAATGTTTTATATGTATATAGAGGGTATCCTAAAACGTTTATTTATACTGAAATCTCGTTATCGAATTTTTGGGTGGTGTGCAATACCTTCTCTTCCTATTTATGTACTATGTAGGGAAAGTAAACATAAAATAAGATTTACTCCCCAAACCAAATTGCATTTCATTATAATCCACTAAATTTTCATAAATTACTGTATTATCAAATTTAAATCAACATGACCAAATAGTACATCAAGACACACAGAACTTACCCATACCACCATTTTTTTGAAGCAGCTTCCGCCTAAATACCAACACTGTCAACAGATCTTATCCATCAAGCACATCTTCACTGCTTGCCCAGCTTATGAGGAAAGAAGGAGACGTACAATATAGCACTAATCTTTCAACAGTATTTCGTAAACTAAAAATGTTACAGAGTATCTTAAAAATCATTCATTCAATCAATATACAGCACACTGTAACTGTTAGCATCTACACAGAATTTCGTTTGTTAAACGATAGTAGTGTGTCTTAATGGTTTTATTATACTACACTGCAACCATTTCTTTGCATTGTGCTGAATGTTTATATAGTATTATGCTCTAATGATTTGAAATGTATTGTATCCATATCGTTGCATTATTTTCAAATGTTACATTATTGTATTACATTGTACTGTAATAAACTTTTACTCAGCTCTGTTTTTGTATGTCACAAATCCATTTGTAGTTAAGCGACAATAAATAAACATTTTAAAAACACTTTGTATTTTTCACTGTTACCTAGGTATTACCGGCGCAAAACTTCTGGAATCGTGACCCTGACCGCCAAACCAGCTACCGAGCCTAGCTTATCGGAATTGGTGCTATGATACTTTGCTTACTTAAAGTCACAGCGAGCAAACGTTGTACAGTCTGTATTGAAAGTATTCCGCATATGTTTGTATTCAAAGTGGGCAGCAAATAGTATTCATTTTATTTATTCTATTTTTTTAACCATGACTCCTACGTTTTCAAAGTTAAGTGGCAATGTATTGCTTAGTCAGAGCAGAGAAATAATTGCAAATGTCCTGACTTTATGAAACAAGAGGCAGTGATGAAGGAAGAAAACGTATGTTCCCCGAGTTCTTTAAAATCCCGATGAAAGTGAATGAAAGAGTAGCCAAGACAACTGACATTTCACTGAGCTCCGTTTCCAGGTTTCTCAAACTTAAGAAAGAAAGATAAAACTTAATATGTTTAAATTAAAAGATGTGGAAAAATTTTGTCGCCAGCGAATTGCAGAAATTTTCAGGCCACATTGGAAAAATGTATGTCGACTTGTTAAGAACATTGAAAATCATTAGAAAGAATTGTAGAAAATCCAAAAGAGTTCTGAGTCAGGATAATGGTGCAAAAAGTAGAGATAACGTTGATAACAGTGACGTGAGCGAAGACGAAGGAAGGACTGTCAGGTGTGGAAGAATTGGAGGCAGACGATTGACATTGTTTATATAGTAGGCCATTTGTATAGATGTTTTGTAGATATGAATATGCATATGAAAACACATGTTTATCAGTGCAGCGCATAAGAGGTGACAGATATTTGACATTGACTGTGACAGACACTCTTCCAGCATACATGAATCGACTGGTGAACTGCTTATCTGAAAGTACAACTCGCTTCCTAGCTCTCATTTAGGTTTTCACATGTCCAGATCTGTTGCACCAGTTATATCAAAACGACTTATGAAATGAAGCTATTCCTGAGTAGTTGTACCTCAATTATAATTATGCAGATGAAGAAACAATATGTGAATATAGTTTTTATACGCACTTAATATCGAAGGTGAAAAATTCATACAAATGTAACACATAGCTATTTTTTTCTCTTCCCAATAATTCTGGTCCTTTTATAATTTTTACTTACACGTACATTTATAAACATTAAAAATACACATGCAGGAGGTGGGATCGCATCCAAACCCCTCAAATTGCTAAAACTAGATGCTACAGTGATAAAAATCTGATGTGTTCTACTCACATGACCTTTTCTAGCTGCTTTACAAACTTCTTACACAGGATAATTCTTCTTTCAACACCACGCTAATCGAGATAAACATTAGCAGAATTTTGTTACTTGGTTCCTTATAAGTAGAATGGAACTAAGGGAATGTACTAGGCTAAAGTGATAGTCAAATGTTTTAAAGCTGTCGTTATGCATTTGTCATTGCAAACCGCTAGTTGCTTGGCCAGGCGTAAATCAAAAGCATGACGGACATTCCCGTCTGAGAAAAGTATAAATACTTCACAACTGAAACTAATAACAAGGAATACCTCGAAAACGGTAAGCTCCACGAAAAAATTTATTTGACATAATTAGTGTATTTTAACAAGATCTATATTTTTTTCTGCAGTAAGTTTTTGTCTATCTCTACGGTTTACTAGTTATGACAAATAAAGCAAAATTCATCCAGAATAAGCAAGTCTTTAGAAGGTATTCCCAGAAAATTCAAGATATATATTTTATTTGTCATAGATATTGCTTTAATATGTGATATTTTAATCTAATTCGTTAAAGCCATTTTTAAAAAAAAAAACAAATGTTCGAAAATTTTTCCATGTACAGGTGGGGGAATTTTCTTGAAAATCTTCGTGTCGCATCCTTGGAAGATGCCAAACTTAAATATCAAGTTTGGTACTTAATCGTCTTTTTGTTTTTGAGAAATGCTGTCCACACACACACACACACACACACACACACACGGACCTATTTCTGAAAATGCTTTTTTGGACTCATGGGGTCCAAAAACATGTATTTCCAGTGAAATATCGAGATTGAACTTTTGGATGGAATACTATATTTCTCTATCTCTATGTACATTGTACATACGGGGCTAGAGAAAGTAAAACGCTGGGAGAGGGGAATCAGACTATATAGGGTACGGAATCTTGAGCATGTAACATTTTGAAAGTGTAAAGAAAACATGTGCTTTAGCAAGGACGTCATGGTAATTTATTTTTATTTTCTCTGTGATGTGTAATGTACATAGTAGATAAGTAGAAATAGTGTTGTATTCCACCGAAAATTCGATACAGGGATTTCACTGGAAATACATGCTTTGAGGTTCCCATGCATGCAAAATCCTTTTAAGAAAATGTCCTTCTGCGCATGCGTGCATGCATGTAGGTGTATGAGTCTGTGAACAACGAAACTAAAACAAATTGTTTCTTAAATACCAATTTGGTATTCATCTTCGAAGGATGCAACACAAATATTTTCAATAAAATCCTCCAACCCAAATTACCCTTTGCTTGGAACATTTTCGAAAATGTTGATTTTCTCAAAAATGGCTCTAACGATTTTATTAAAATGAATGTTTAATATATTTTCATGACAAATGAAATGCAAATCTTGTATTTACTGGGAAGAGCCTTGAAATCCGCTTCATTTTGGATTTCTTTTGCATAACTGTTAAAGGGATGAGATAGACCAACTTATTACACAAAAAAAAAAAAAAAAAAAAAATGTAGATCTCGTTAAAACAACTTCTGTGATACACTTTTTTTTTTTCGTGAAATTAACCAATTCCTTGTTATTGGTTTAAAATCTGAAATAATTATACTTTTCTCAAATGGGATGTCATTCATTTACCTTGATGCTCCTGTACAAACAGAGTCAAAGTTACCACATAGCGACGAGCTTTGAAAAAAGTTGATTATCGCTTAAGTCTACTTTAGTGCTTTTATCTACAAAGAAGTATGTAATAAGGTTAGTTATGCAGTTGTTGGAGTATGGGTAGAGAAAGTCATGTGAATGTAAATACTCACATTTGTTGCCTAAGTGTACACCGTTTATTACAGTGAAACAAGTTGCATAGCAAACTAAGGCTTAGCAGTGGTAAAATGTGTTTTAAAACGTCAGGTGTCGCAAGAAATGTTTGGACAAGGTAACCAAAGGAAATTCAAACTGCGCCAAGGGGATCCAAATCAACTCGAGTTCCTATACAATTGCCCATGTAAACAAGGAAGACGCTGAGTGCGGAAAATGGATTTAACCCCGATTCATTGTGCTTGTGAACGCAGTAAGTCATCGTGAAGGCAGTAAGCAGAGAAAAAATATGATGTGTTCCATTCACATGGCTTTCTCTACATCTCTGCAACAGATTATTCTATTTACTTCATCTAATCGAGAAAAAATTAGCAGAAACAGTCTTATTACTTGCTTTCTTGTTAGAAGAAGCGAAATGAGGAAGTACTATAGGTTAAAGTGATAGTCAAAAGCTGGTTGCTATGTGACTGAAGTTCCTTTGTTGTATGGCCACGAGTTGACAAATCCCTGTATGAGAAAAGTATGTTTCTCAAAGCTGAAACCAAAAACAAAGAATATCTACAAAACGACCAACTCAACGAAAAAAATTATATAACATAAGTTGTGTGTTTTAACGTACTCTACATTTTTTTGTGTTTTAAGTATTCGTCCATCTTTTACTGTTTAGCAGTTGTGCAAAATTCCATAAAATTCATCCAAAATAAAGTAGTCTTCAGAGGCTATTCCCCAGAAAATTCAAGATATACGTTTTATTTGTCAGGTAAATATCTTTAATATATGATATTTTAATCAAAATCGTTAGAGCCATTTTTAAGAAAATCAAATTTTCGGAAATTGTTCCATGTAAAGGGTAGTTTGAGGTGAGGGGATTTTTTTTTGAAAATCTTCGTGTTGTATCCTTGGACGATACCAACTTAAATACCAGGTTTGGTATTTAATGGTCTTTTCGTTTTTGGGCTATGTTGCCCCCAGACACACACGCATACATACAGACACACACAGACAGACACGGGCATTTTTCTAAAAATGCTTTTTTTTGGATTCAGGGGGTCTCAAAACATATATTTCCGGTGTAATCTCGGTATCGAATTTTTGGGTGCAATACAGTAGCTTCTCTATACACTATGTACATAGTACGTATAGAGAAAGTAAAAATATATAATCATCACAATTAACCCTTCCAGGTTTAAGAAATATGTCCTGTCCAGCCTCATATTTCCCTCGAAATTCTCATTGGAGTTCCTGTATTTCGTAGTCTGAAGGTTGTACATTTGTGTTTGGAATGGAATGGTAGTAATTATCCATTCTTTGTATATGCTTCTTCCATTTTTCTCCGTTTATTAATATGTTTTCATTTAGCAAACATATGTTCAATTCTTTTCTTATATCCTCATTTCTCATTCGATCCATCTTGTGCAGCTCTTTAGTGTTTGGAGATATTTCATTTCTGTGAGTTGATTTTTGGTTTCGATCTCTCGTTGTTTTAGTGTATGCTTCCGAAAGATTCAGCAAAGCAGTAACTGATTATTATTTGTTTCCCTCGGAATACCATCATATTTCATTTCTTGGTTGAAATTTTTGGACTGTAAACTTGAATCAATCTTGTAACTTATACATACTGATTCACTGATTTAGTTTCACTATTCTTGATTTAACACTATGCTTTCTCAAAGATTAGCATTACATTTGGCATGTCGTTTTTACTTAATTTTATACAAAAAATATACAAGGTATAACTAATGCACTCGAAAATCTCGAACTTCCAGGTACTAAATCTTAAGTTTTTGACCAATTTCTTTCCATATTAAAACAGAGTCTAAATTTCAGAGACTCGCGTAACTGCTACACGGTGAAATTCTTTGAAATCCTCGCTAAACGAATTATATGTTATTATATAGCCTTACATTAACTTAAATCCTGTTTTCATTAGACTACCCAATTATAGTTCCTATGTTCTACGTTGCCAAATTCTCTTTCATTTCTCAATCCTAAGTATCATTACACTTAACTAATTCTTAGAAATGGTCTACGTTATTTTTCAGTAACTTGTAAAGGTCACTTATGTTTTAGAACACACACATCAATTGAGCCTTGAGCTTACTGGGGTTTCTTGCTTCCTGAACTTCCGGGAACCTAATTACAATTACTACCTGATTTCGAGTAATCATTCGTCCAACGGACTTTTTAGTTATTATTAAATTTATGTTTTAAAATGTTTGGTTGAATTATAAGTTTAAAAAATAGTATTTAATTAGTAAATAAGCACACGCTTAAATTAATTTATAATTGGAAATGTATATATGAATAATTAGGCAAATATTTCACTCACGTTTATTATAAACAAAGTTTGCTTACCAATGATTTATTACGTAGTAACCTATTTATATCTTACGTAGTTTTATATTGCCCATTGCTTTTAATACATGAAATTATAATTCGTAATATTTTATTTCTTTTTCTATTATTTCTCTATTAAATAATTTATTAGTGTAATTAACAATAAAGACGGCATCATAATCTTGCATTTCCTAAAAAAATATTTATTTTTGTTTCTTGATACATATTTTAAGTACGTATTTTGCATGTTATTTATATACTTTTTATATAATACTTGCCATTTAATATGTTCAGAACACTTAAACATAAAAATGTATACGTATTGCTACTCACAATCACCACTCTGCCAAATTTCAAACTGTGGCTTGCAAAAATTATATATTTTCCATTCTATTAATATACAAATTGTAATCAGTAGGAAAACAAATCTGATGTGTTCCATTCACATGACTTTCCGTACATCTCTGTAACAAAATATTGTTAGTAAGCTTATTCTTTTATTTATGTCATGCTAATCGAGAAAAGTTAGCAGAAATAGTCTTATTTCTTGCTTTATTGTAAGTAGAAGTGAAATAAAGGAGTACCATAGGTTAAAGTGAAGGCCAAGAGCTGGTTGCTATGTGACTGAAATTCGTTTGTTTGTATGGACAGGAGTTGGTAAATTCCTGTATGAGAAAAGTATGTTTTTCAAAGCTGAAACCAAAAACAAGGAATATTTAAAAAATGATTAACTCCATGAAAAAAATGTATATATCATAAATTGTGTGTTTTAACGTGCTCTACATTTTTGTGTGTTAAGTTTTTGTCCATCTCTTACGGTTTAGTAAATATGCAAAATCCACCCAGAATAAAGTAGTCTTCAGAGGCTATTCCCAAAAAAATCAAAATATACACTTTATTTGTCAGGCTCTAACGATTTTGGTTAAAATATCGTATATTACCGCCATTGTTTAGAAAATCAAAATTTTCGGAAAAAGTTCCATGTAAAGGATAGTTGCGAGTGGGCGGATTTTCTTGAAAATCTTCCTGTCGCATCCTTGGAAGATACCAAACCTAAATACTAAGTTTG
This sequence comes from Hymenopus coronatus, assembly GCA_030762935.1. Lineage (NCBI taxonomy): Eukaryota > Metazoa > Arthropoda > Insecta > Mantodea > Hymenopodidae > Hymenopus > Hymenopus coronatus. Next base: position 85,519,530 of record CM060891.1, read on the forward strand.
GTTTTTAACGGACTATTCGTTTTTGAACTATGCTGCCCACAGACACACATATATACAGACAGACATGCACACGGATATTTTTCTAAAACTGCTTTTTTTGGATTCATGAAGTCTCAAAACAAGTATTTTCAGTGAAATCTCGGTATCGAATTTTTGGGTGCATTACAATACCTTCTCTATACACTACGCAGATAGCACGTATAGAGAAAGTAAAAATGGTTCAGTGTACGTACCAATGTATGTTATACTCATGCGTATTTCATACTATTAGGTGAAGGTTGCGTGCGGGATTTGAGCGCAGTCTATTCTTCCGGTTTGGCTGTTCATTGGCAGATGGCGTCCCTGTCCCTGTCTGAAGTCAGCCAGAGAACTTGTGTTCCAGCTCTTAACCTGTGTGAACATTAGTAAGTTTAGCGAGTTCTTTTAACATGTGGCCATTTCTAGGCCCTCTGGGACTTTTCTGGTTGTTTCATTTGTCCGCTGTTAGTCTATAAATTCGTTAAACTTTATTACAGTGGAGAACAAGATTTTTATTCTAATTTTACTACTATTGGGAGTAAATATTAGAAGGAAGTTCTGAAGTTGTTAATGTATTATTTTATTTTTCGTGCTATATTCATTTTTATGCGTTTAGAAATTAAGTATTTTTAACGCCTTTTAAATGCAAATTAATAATGGTTGTCAGGTGTCATTCTATATGAGATGTGAAACACTGCTTAATTTTGCTTAGAACTTATTTATCGGAGGTTCTTTTACGCGTCGTAAATCTGAAGGAAAGCGGTTGAGTGGTTAGACCTCTCGCCTCCCATCTAGGCGGCTCGGGTTCGATCCAAAGCGCCCTCATGCGGACTTTGTGGTGGATGAAGTGGCATTTGGGCGGGTTTTCTCCGGGTCCTCCAGTTTCCCCCGTCACTCATTTCACCATGGCTCCATTATCACGTTTCCAACCTTCAATTTCTCTTGTATTTCATATCGTCAACTTCCTCGGGCCGACCCCTTGTAACAGGTTCTCCATTCTATGGTTTTGTGCCGTTGGCTCCCCGACAGGCTTCTGACCCCTAGGGGGGTGTCAGTCCTACACATACGGGAAGGGTAAGTCGATTACGAAACGGAACGAAATCTGAAGAAGCCATGCTAGGGATTTTTACACTTAAAAAATCTGCGCACTCCGTAGGGTTTGAATCCGTGATCTTAAAATAATTTACCAGGGAGAATGATACAAACAAGATGTTACACGGCGCAGTACCTTCTCGTTTAATTGGTAGATACATTCAGCGCTGCTGCAGGGGCTTGAGCGACGGATCTTAGGCTTTTGGTACCGGTGCTTTTAAACGGCAAAGCCATGAAGCATTCCAACTGATTTAAGCATCTCGGTAAATCTTAAAGATGAGATATAATACTTGAGATATCATAAAATATATATGTATTTTGACGATTTTTGGATTGTTATTGATATGTGTTACTTTATTGTCAAAGTTGATAGGTGTATAATTTGAAGTAGAGAATTACAGCTAAATGTTACCTGATCACACTTTAATATCCGATTTACCAGCCAAAAATGTATATGTGTCACCAATCGTATTTTTGACATATCAATTTATGGCTTCCCACCAGAGAATTTTCCGAACTTCAGACTTAAAACTATTCAAGTTATTTTGTGTTTTGATTACTATTTACTTATCAAATCTGAATGGTGGTTTCTCTCAGTAGAGGCTAATGACGATTACATATCTGTATTATGATCCAGAGCTTATACAACACCTCCTCCCACACGAAGATTTTGGAGAGAGTCCCACCACCCCAAACTATCCTTTCCATGAACAAATTTTCAAAAACCTTTTGCTTCTCAAAAATGATTCTAACGATTTTGATTGAAACGCATAAGATATTTACATGGCACATAAAATGCGTATCTTGAATTTTCTGGGAAGAGTATTTGAGGTCATGTTCATTCTGAATGATTTTTTCATAACTAATAAACCGTAAAAAATGGAATAAAATCTACTACACAAAACATTTAGAACCCATTAAATCACACACTTTATGTCATATACATTTTCTGGAGTTAACCATTTCAGAGATATTCCTTGTTATTGTTTCATCTTAAAAATAAACTTTTTTCAAGCGGGAATTTGTCAATTGTTTTTCGTTTGTTTACTCTTCGCCATGCAAAGAGAACCAAATTTTAATCACATGATAACCAGCTTTTAAAAGATTTGGCTATCCTTTTAGCCTTGTGTGTTCTCTTATTTTCCTTCTACTAAAGGAACTAAATGCTAATGTTTATCTTTATTGGTATAAAGTAGAAGAATAAGCTTTAGTTTGAAGAATAAGCGTTTGTAAGAATACTTTGTTACAGGACAGGCAAAGAACGTCATGTGAATGGAACATATTCAATTTTTACTTTCTGTACCATGTACATTTTCAAGCTTCTCTACTATGTACTTATTTTAAGTAAAGCCTTAGTATGACACGCAAATATTTTATATCGAGATTTCACCATTTATACATGTTTTGAGGCTCCTGAAACCCGTCAAAAAGGTTGTTTGAAAAAAATCCGAACGGGTCTGTATGTGTTTGTGTGTTTATTTGTGAACAGTATAGTCACAAATAAAAAGTCCAATAATTATCGTCCAATAATAATCCGTATTTACAATCAGGACCTTCTGAGGTCGTGACATTAACATTTTTAATAAATTATTCAACTCCAAACTACGCTTTACATGCGATTTTTTATTTTGTATTTTTTATAAATAGCTTTAATGTCTTTTATTAAAATACCGTATTTTTAACCCACTTTCATGGCAAATAATGTGCAGATCTATATTTTTACTTTCTCTAACCCCATAAGTACAATGTACATAGGGATAGAGAAGGTATTGTAATGCACCAAAAAATTTGATACCGAGATTTCACCGGAAATATATGTTTTAAGGTCCCCTGAGTCCGAAAAAAGCATTTTTAAAAAAAGATCCATGTGTGTGTCTGTGTATGTGTGTGTGTGTCTGTGGACAGCATATCCCCTAAACGAAAATACTTGGTATTTAGGTTTAGTATCTTCCAAGGATGCGATACAAAGACTTTAAAAAAAAATCCTCGCACCACAAACTATCCTTTACATGGAAAAATTTTCGAAAATTTTGATTTTCTTAAAAATGGCTCTAACGATTTTGATTAAACTACCGTATATTAAAGCTATTTATGTCCGAAATAAAATGTATATCTCGATTTTTTTTAGAATAGCCTCTGAGGACCTCTTTATTCTGGATGAATTTTGCCAAATTTTGCTTAACTGCTAAACCGTAAGAGATAGAACAAAACTCACTACACAAAAAATGTACATCACAACAAAACACACAATTTATGTCCTTTATATTTTTGTTGTGGAAGTAACCATTTCCAAAATATTCCTTGTTAAATTGTGCAGTTTGTTCTTTAATTTTTCTCAGACAGTTTTTTTCCTGGCCAAGCAAAGAAGTGATTTGCAATGACAATCGCATAACGATAGCTTTTAAAACATTTGACACTACCCTTTAGCAAAGCGCATTCTCTTATTCCCTTCTACTTATAAGGAACTAAGTAATAAGAACATTCTGATAATATTTATCTCGATTAGCATTGTGTACAAAGAAGAAGAATCTTTTGTAGGAGGTTTGTAGAGAAGCTAGAGAAAGTCATGTGAGTGAAACAAATCTGATTTTCTTGATAATAACCTCTGAAGTTTCTATTCTGAAGCACTTTTATAAAGTTATTAATACGTAAGAAATAGATAATATTTTTCAAAAGAAAACAACGCAGAGCACGTCAGAACTCACAATTTATGTCATATATAACTGCTCGTGGCGACATATTAAGTAATTGTTATAAATTTGAATTTTCAGATATTGTATATTTTTCCTAGCTGAAAATCTAAAAATCGCAATTCTTTGTTTTTTGGGGGTGTCTTTGGTTTTCAAAGACAATTTAGTGGTGAGGAATGTCTATTAAATTTACACATACATTTACTCTTTCACTCACCCTTCCAGATACTATAGAGGTTGGAAGTAATATTGGCTAGAGAAAAATTACATCCTCCAACTTGGGTCCTGTGGATTTGGAATTCAACATGTTAACCTCTGTGCCATAAACGCAGTCTTCTTTTCCTCTGTTCATGCTAAGAGAACAACTTTTCAAAGCCATCACATACTGATTGGCTGTGAAAAGATTTATTATCGCTTTAGCTTAATGTGTTCTTCTTATACCTACAACGAATTGAGTATCTGATAATGAAGTTTTAACTGTATTAACATGAAATCGATAGAATGACAAGACTTTGTAAGGATATTTTCTTAAGGCATGAGTAGAGAAAACCATGTAAATGCAATATTTAGATTATTTCCTTTTTGAATGAGCAATATTATATAAAACGTTAGGTTTCTTTTTTTTAAGTAAAAACTTTAATATTATTGAACCATGTTTAAAGTTTCATTCTCAGTGAAATCTGAGGAAACAAAAAAACCTGAAGAATATCTTAAAAGGTAAAAACTTGGAAAAAAATTTACAAACACGTTACTTTTAATTGATAGACTTGTCGTTCTCAAAGTTGTGTTTAAGAACTTCAATGCCCTGCATGTCTTATTCGTTTTATATCTAGCCGAAAAATTTGATATGCTGCACATTTTCCAACCCCTTAAAATATAGAGCAGGAATATGGCTTCAGAAAGAAAAGCGGTTGCCTAGGAAACGGGGGTAAATTAGGTCAGAGCGAATGGAAAATGAAAACAGAGTGTATGAAGCTCCAAAACTACTTTCTGCTGTGGCACAACAAAAGAAGGAGGAAGGGGGCGACTGCGCATTCGTTCTCTGTCATTTGACAGCTAAATGTTGTGCAACTTAATTTTGGAAAGTGAAAGCTTTGCAGTGAAACCATAAGCAATATTTTATCGCAATGAGGCGATTCTGTTAAGAGGTCAGAACCATGGAGGTGATCCTTTCGTACGCAAATTATCCGAATTTTTTTTTCCTCTCTTCCATATTCTCTATTCTTTCTTCTCCGTGCGTCCGTCCATTCGTTCATCCATCCATACATACATCCATCCCTACAGTGAACGACAATATCCTCTTACTCTTCTATTTATTTCAGAATAATAATCCATGTTAACTATAGGAACATAAAAATATGTTGTATAAGCAGCTCTGAAAAAAAGAAATTAATATTATATATATTACTATTTATATTCAAACAACTATTCTGTTTAATAAACCAATTTCCTTTAAAAAATTTAAAGGTGGTATGATATACTTTTACTTTCTCTACACTTACTACGTACATAGTGTATAGAGAAGGTATTGTATTGCACCCAAAAATTCGATACCGAGATTTCTCCAGAAATATATGTTTTGAAACCCCTGAATCCAAAGAGAGCATTTTTAGAAAATGTCTGTGTGTGTCTGTGAGTGCGGGCGTGCGTGCGTGCGTGCGTGCGTGCGTGCGTGCGTATGTGTGTGTGTCTATGGGTAGCATAGCTCAACAGTGAAAAGGCTGTTAAAAACTAAACATGGTATTTAAATTCAGTATCTTCCGAGGATGCGACAGGAAGTTTTTCAAGAAAATCCCACACTTTCAACTACCCTTTATATGGAAAAGCTTTCGAAAATTTTGATTTTCTCAAAAATGGCTCTAAGATTTTGATTAAAATATCTTATTTGAAAGGTATTTACAAGACAAATAAAACGTATATCTTGAATTTTCTGGAAATGGCCTTTGAAGACACCTTTATTCTGGATGAATTTTGCGGAATTTTGCATAACTGGTAAATCGTAGGAGATAGAAAAAATTTACTTAACGAACTAGTAGAGATCGTTAAGACATACACTTAAAGTTATATACATTTTTTTGTGGAATTGACCGTTCTTGAGAAATTTCTTGTTATTGATTTCAGTTTTAAAATATTTATATTTTTCTCATACGGGAATTTATCAACTCCTAGCCATACAAACAAATGAATGTCAATCATATAGCAACCAGCTTTTAAAAGATGTGACTATCGTTTTAGCCTAAGTCACTCCCTTATTTTCCTTTTACTTAGAAGGAAGCAAGTAATGAGACACTAGTAAGTAAGTTGGACTCTATCCATCCAAGATCATTTCTGTTAATTTTGTCTATGAAGTACATAGAATGACAAGCTTTTCACAGTAATTTGTAACAGAGATGTAGAGAAAGTCATGTGCATAGTGCACATCGTTCTGCTGCACGCTAGTGGTTAATGACCACCCACTCAAGGCTGCATTTATCAGCTGTGTTATATTCGTATTGTGTTTCGTTGGTGTTGTAAATACTGGAGTTTATGCATTGTACATCTGAAAGGTGAACCTTTTTTCAATACTTCTGTTTTTCGTGTGATTTGCACTTGTAATTGTTGGTTTTATTGTCTCTATCTCGACTGCCAACACATTTATGCTTAATACATTGAAGCCCAGGCGTCTCTTTAGTTGAAGGGCTAAGAAACCCAGAGTTTTTACCCCTACTTTGAGTTATTATTTACAGACATTAACCAAATCTACCAAAAAGTATTGGTACAGTCTAAATGTATGATATTCAAGGGTTTCTCAACAAGTAAGAAAATAATCATAACTTCTGTATTAATACTTTATTTTAAATTTACAAGTATCAAATATGAGTTTGCAAAAAGCTGCGTAAAGCTGCTTGCACTCCATTTATTGAAAGTTCGAAAAACTCTCCCTCGGTTTCGGAATTTTCCAGAGCAACATTTTTATCCTGAACTTCAGCTTCAGTTCACAAAAATCGAGGAAAATGCAGCATTTTAACATTTAAGACACAAAATGTAACCTTCAAGGAAAATGGCGCGACTACCTGAGAGCAGCCAATATTACTATCTCTCCTAAATTTCCTAATAGTTGACAAAAGCGAAAACAGATGGCAGCACAAATCAGACAACTAAACGATAACTGATATCTGTTCTTTGCCGCATAGCCCAAGACCGAGTTAAGGCAATACCTTTTAGATTAGTAAGGCCTCACAACACCACTGTGACGTCACGTACAAGAGGCGATCGCTTGCCTAGCATTGACATGCACTCCGTCAATGATAAATACTGGTTTGTGTGCGCAAAACACATGAACAAATAATATTTTACTCATCTTAATATATAGAAGTCAGTGTATGCATGTGTGTATATGTATGCATGTGTGTATGTATTTGAATAAAATTCTACACTGTTGTTCCGATTTTGACCAAACTTGGCACAGATAATTTTTAACACAAGGCGAAATATGCTATCTAGCTTATAATTCATATTCCGTTCTATATTTCACTCACATGACTTTCTCTGCACATTCTCCAGCATACTATGATAACACGGGTTTATTCTTCATTTTAATCCAGATATCCATTAACACAAATCGAACAGATTTAACCTTAGTTATTCTAGATTAAAACTGCGTATTCCGTTTGATGTAACATTCACAAAGCTTTCTCTACACATTTTCTAACGACTATGAGGATAAGGATTATTCTTCATTCTAATTGAGATATCAATTTACAAAATTCCAACAGAGTTAAACCTTAGTTACTGTCGGGCTTACAATTCGACATTCCGTTCGATATTACATTCACAGGACTTTCTCTACACCTTTTCCAACACACTAAAGCAAGAGCTTATTCTTCACGTTAATCGAGTTATCAATTTACACTCGTTCAACAGAATTGGCCCTTAGTTGCTGTCTAGCTAAGAATTAGATATTCGTTCGATGTTACGTTCACAGGGATTTCTCTACACATTCTGCAACACAGTATGCTATTTTAATATAAATAGCGTATTTTATTGAACATTAGAGACCAAAACAGACCTGCAAATGTCCTAAAGATTTGTGATCATAGATTTAAAGATGTTCAATAATAGTATACCTACTTTTGGCCAAGTGCATCTTAAAACTATGCTGTAGGTATAAATCGTCAAACCAGAACAGCACTGGTGATTTTGGCTAAATTAAACAAATAAAAAAGGAAAAGGAAAGTAACAAGGAAAACAGTTAAACAGGATTCCATGTAAGCTTATAATGGTTGCATTTATCTCTTACTTAAAATTAAAATGAAATTTAATATGCGAAAGCCTATACAAAATGGCCTTTAAGATCATTACGCTTACCGTAAAAACCTTATTTAAAATGAATTTATTTACTTTGATATCTTTTTTGTTTACGATGGTTTTATCATTAATCTATGTCCATAAAGCTTAATGCATATCTGCATGTTCCTGCATACTTACAACTATGTATTTATACCAAATCCGTCATTCAAATTCCTTAGAAAAACATAAAACACTCTATCGACATAAAAATACCTCCTGTGGAGGAAAACACAGAAAAAAATGTTTGGAAAGAGGATTTGGGGAATTTTTAGTAGGAATATATGTATTCTTTTATGCTAAAAAATTCAATCTAGTTAACAAGGAAACTTTCTTCAATGTAAACCCAAGTGGAGAAACAAAAGAAAAAGAATGCTGCACTTAACAGACAATATCTTTTTGGCTAGGTACAGAAAAAAAAATTTACAGCAGTGAAATATTAGCGCACACAAAAGAGATATGTTTTTCATTGGCAGGGACTTTGCCAGATTTGAAAGATAGCTGGGAGATAACATATTCTTTTTAACAACATAAATGCAGCAAAACACATTAAAGCTATGTATTTTATAAATTAAGAAAGAATAGAGAATTGATTTATGCCAAAAACAAAAACTGTCAGATTTGATCATATACTCGGTTCCCTTAAAGCAAAATAAATTCCCTTATGGCTTACTAAACTTAACAAGTTAAGCTTTATCATCAACTACAGGTTTTTCTAAGACTGAGGTAGCTTAATAACCTCAGTGATTTTATAAATTCAACATCTTGTCTTTTTCTTTAGCAAAATTAATTCCCTAATGGTTGCTAAGTCTAACAGGTTAGGTTTTATCTTCATCTACAGGTTTTCTAAGATTCTGAGGTAGCTTAATAACCTCAGTGATTTTATAAATTCAACATCTTGTCTTTTTCTTTAGCAAAATTAATTCCCTAATGGTTGCTAAGTCTAACAGGTTAGGTTTTATCTTCATCTACAGGTTTTCTAAGATTCTGAGGTAGCTTAATAACCTCAATGATTTTATAAATTCAACATCTTGTCTTTTTCTTTAGCAAAATTAATTCCCTAATGGTTGCTAAGTCTAACAGGTTAGGTTTTATCTTCATATACAGGTTTTCTAAGATTCTGAGGTAGCTTAATAACCTCAATGATTTTATAAATTCAACATCTTGTCTTTTTCTTTAGCAAAATTAATTCCCTAATGGTTGCTAAGTCTAACAGGTTAGGTTTTATCTTCATATACAGGTTTTCTAAGGTTATGGTAGCTTAATAACCTTGGTGATTTGCTAAATTCAACATGTTAATTTTTTTTGTAAAATTATTTCCCTTATGGCTTGCTAAAACTAACAGGTTAGGTTTTATCATCTCCCACAAGTTTTTCTAAGGTTATGGTAGTTTAATATCTTCAGTGATTGGATAAATTTAACATTTTAGTTTTTTTTTAAATCATTTCCCTAATGGCTTACTAAATCTAACATATTAGATTTTATCATTGCCTACACTGCAGTAAGATTAAGGTATAATTACTTTCCTTACGGCTTGCTAAATGTTTCAGGTTATGTAGGTGGAGCTAAGATTGTGGTAGGATTACCTTCCCAATGAACTCAATTGATAAATCTCAACAGGTTGGGTATAATTATTGCTCGGTATTGTTATAGTTTGCTTTTAATCTAGAACTCTACAATGATATTGAATATCAATTGCAGCTACATCTAAAGTTTTTTTAGCATTACACTACCAATGACTTCTTGAACTAAATGAAGAAGAGGTTAGGTTAACTACTTTCCGTTAATTGTATTGCTCTAAATATGGTTATTATTATTATTATTATTATTATTATTATTATTATTAACAGTAGTCACATTTTATTATTTATAACTGCAGACATGTGAATAGCAGTATTAATCTGCAATGGTTTTCTAAAGGCGACAGGTTAGGTTTACATGCTATAATATGGATTCGTATTCAATTATTATTTGCAAAATTCTTGCATTTCTAATAATTAATACGTTAAATATGTTGTAATTACTCTTACCACAGAATAATTCATAACTTTATAGCTTTCCCTTGGAATGACATGCAATCATTTCTGTCGCATAACCTCTAGTTTCGGAAACTTGAACACATGAATTTTATTGTCCAGATAATAATTTCCCTTACATTTCGGCACACAACACTTAAGCACCATTATTACACTAAATAATGCACTGCAATAATCACATACAATTAGCAAGAATGCTAAAACAATTGTCTTAACAATCCTTCAAATGAACTTCGCAAAATGGTAGTTTGCCTCCAGGTAATGACGTCACAGGAAACGGTAAAGGCAGTTGTTAGGCCTTACAGTTAAGGTCGTGGAATTGCATTAAAAGCGTTAGAAATACGTGCCCGAACTATGCTTAGGCGTGGGTCGCATGAACATTTCGTACGGCCCGAGTATACTCGGATTTGGGCTCGAATGTGTTAAAGAACGAATTTGGTATATACAGAATAATGTAATCAGATGCGTAGGCAAGTGCTAGCTCGGCAAAAGTCCCTAATATTTACCAAGCAGGGTTTTTTCCTTTGTGTCCATGAGTCACTGATCAAAATACAATGGCATCAAGTGATATGGTGATGCTAAACGCAAGTTTAGGCGGCAAATAATAGTCAAGCAGACATCTTGCCTCGTGGGCTATTTAAACAGTCCCAATTTCAGAATTTGCACAGTCTTCCCTGTCACTTTGACAAATACTCCACATCGCTTTACGGAAGAATATTAAGAAGTGCTACAAGGGAACCAGTGCTATTGCCCAATGTAAACAATCAGTATGCATGTATAAAGTGTTAAAAGAAATGTTCAACACTGCTGTTTGTCGAGATGACTTCGATGTTTCGTCGACTAATAAATATCCATGTGAAACAGTATTATCAGTTCTGAACCAATGTCCTTTCCTGTTCCCACCCTGAGAAACTCAACAGCTCTACCGACTTCAAATCCTGAGACAGCGAAGAATCACCATCTTCATAAAAGGTATGTGACAAATATTCAGGTCCTGGCATCGAATACGGGAACTCACTCTCAGTTTCTGTATGCTGTCGGTTTCTCACTCGACTGATATCTAACAGAGCATATAGAAAGTATCTTTCCCACATACATCATAAACTAACAATAATTAAATAATAGAATGTGAACGGTATAAAAATAGACATTACACCGCAGTTTAGGAACTCCTTCGAGGGGTATGGAGAAATAGATCTCTTCAGGTGTTCATGTGATTGTTATTGAAACGACCTCCGACCTTATTTCATTTCTCAGTACGAATGAATCATATTGCGGGAAAGTATGAAGGCTCATTATAAAATGTAAACAAACGAGACATAGAATTAAGGTATTTACGGAGACTTGCACCGTTAACACCCTCAAAATTAAAACCCGATGCTCAAATATTAAACATAGCGCTAAATAATTCCACTATAGCTACGCTCTCCGAAATCCATGTATTCACGTCACGGTTAACTGAGGTTTGATCAGTAGCATGCTACCCCTATTACACTTTTGTGCTCTAGCAAAGAATATAAAACCTATAGCCAATAGGTTTCTCATCTCAAAATGTTTATCTTGGACGCCTCTACAATCTTTCCAATTTGTGCGGTTTAATTCTGGGCCAAGACCCAACAGCGTCATATTTCACTTTTGCAGATAACCCTTCGTGCATTTAAGGAATTACAGAGCTAAACGAGGCAAATTCAACTGAACACCGCTCAGTGGCAACTTGCATATCAGTGTAAAAGATGAGGGAATCGCGCTCTTTGAAAGGAGATCCTAGGTTTGTATTACAGCCGTGATTTCGTATTCATTAACAGTGCAAACATGTCCAAAATGTTAAACTGTTTTCCACTTCAGTTACGGAAGTTTTATTTTCGAGAGAATAAAATCACTTTTTAAACTGAATTAATTAAAACATTAATTTCACCTATTAATATCAGTATTCGCCAATAGCTACTTTTGTAATTGTGTACGTATGCTGTATTTAAATAATATTAGAAACTAAAGGGCCAAAGTAAAACATTAAGGTTCCATAAAAAAATAACAATACATTTTGAACACGTGGTGTCCTATTTGCATATTTTGATTTATCTGCTTATTCGTTTAGCACTAATGGTGATGATGATGATAATAATAATAGTAATGATGATGATAATAATAATAATAATAATAATAATAATAATAATAATAATAATAATAATAACAGCTTGAAACAATTCGTGTCGTTGTATTTGCATATTTTTGATTACGAGTATTTCATATTTGGATTTACTCTACCTATTCGTTTAGTGCTATATATATAAAACCATAATAATACATTGAAACACTACGTGCTATCGTATTTACATACTTTGCATTACGAGGTCTTCATGTTTTGATTTACCTGCTTATTTTTTAGTGATGATGATAATAATATAATAATATATAATACAGTTACGTATTTCTAAAAGTATAAATATATTTATAAAAGTATTTATATATAAAAGTATTTATAAATACTTCACAACTGAAACTAATGCCATATGACATAACTACATAATGTGTATACGCTGTATATTTCTAGAGACCTTTTTACTCTGGATGAATTTTGATTTATTTGGCATAACTAGTAAAATATAGACAAAAACTTACTGTACAAAAAATGTAGTTATTGGCGGATGATTACAATTGGAGGATTTGATAATTGGTTAGTACCTTTAATATTAGGAGCACCTGATATTGCATTTCCTCGAATAAACAATATAAGATTTTGACTCCTACCCCCTCTATTATTCTATTAATTATTAAGTATGTGTCACTATCACTCACGAGTAAGCAACGCGGGAGATTTAGAAGGAAAACTGTGTAATAGACGGAGCGCGGAGCATACCTAGTGTCATTCGCGCTCATCATATAGCGAATAAGCTTTATAATATGCTTTAGTCCACATGTTTCGCACTGTACTTTAAACTTGCATTTTATAAGATATTTTTTAAATATTTTTATTTTTATGTTCTTGAACCTGGTAAGTGAAATAGAATGAAATGAGTCCCAAGTGTTTTAGACATTAGAGGAGTGTTAGAGTGCTTGACATTGCCTTGTCAATATAAGGGGAAACCTCGGAAAGAAATCGTATCCGGGTAAATCACCTAATCGAGATTCGACCTCGGGACCTCTTGAATGTAAGACAGTGACGCTACAACTACATTACAGAGGAGGGCGTAGATGAATTGCGAAAAAGAATTACAGAAAACCAACAACAATGACACAAAAAAAAACAACAGAAGAGGAAGAAGAAACTTATTCACCAGCGCATACTATTGTTGACAAAACAAACTCAAGACTCACCTCTAAGGTACTAACCATCTCCCCCCCCTCCCGTGCCCTTGTTTCTTTCCTTACACTCTGATCTGGGCTGCATCACCTTTACTGAAATTATACTAATCGCTACTCCCTCCCCTTTCCCAAACAGCAAGACCTAAATTAGCTTCTAATCTTCCTCTTGAGTCGACAAAGAAATGTGGCAGCTATTTTTTCGTCGGTTTTTCTGTCTTAGTTCAATGCGCTAAAGCCTATTCAGCCTTAAGATGATGCTCGCCAAAACAAAACCCAGGCGACCAGCGCACCGTTATAATGTAACCTTCCGCCATTCGCGCCAGAAATGCTGTCATCTTTCACGACCAGTCGGCGCGTACACGTGGCATATTGTAATGTAAAACAAACAGACCTCTTATTCCCACAACGTAACGGTGACTAAACTATTCTGTTAGGTATAATAGTGATAATATTGATAGTCATAACAAAATAAATAGGTACACTAATACTTAACTCTAAAAACACGAGCGGAAAAATAAATATCATGTATGTGATAACTTATATTAATTCCTTCTCTGGAAGCGACTCTATTCCCTCCAGATTTGCTGTTGATTTCCTCTCAAAGGTTGTTAACCAGGCTATCAATAATGGAGCCACTTAAACTATCCATCTCCCAAAACGTACTTCTTCTTTTTTTTACATGTAGCATTTTATTAACTGTTGGCGGCTCATTTTTTTTAAAAAAAATATTGTGCACTACTACGCAAATTGCATTCTTCACAAAATCATCACAGTCTTACATTGTATATCTCACACGCTTTCTTTTTTCCCCGGATGCAACCACTTTTGCCGTTTCAGGGTTTTCTTTATGAGCACTGTAGCCTAAACACCGGTTAACTCAGATGTTAATTTCATCACTTCTTTCACGGGAAGTGTTGGATATTTCTCTCAAAACTCACCATACATTTTCAACACTATAGCTTTTTCACCACTACTCAACAGTTTACCAGCCTTATGCTTTATGCAACTGGAAAGTTCAAGAGAAAACTCACGGTAGCGACCCTCCTCCATGATTCTAAACTGTAGCGACCGTTACTGTATAAACAACAGGGGACTCATACCAACAGCATGTTGGGACATGTAGCTCTGTTTAATGGTACAAATTGGCGTCAGTTCAACTCTTTGGCATTTGTATAGAATATTGTACAATTTAAGCAGAAATTCATTCTGTAATTTAGATTGTTAGCATGGATTACATTCTTGCACGCACTACTACCGTGTTGTACGCAGTGGTCTGACCCCGTGGATCTGTTTTGGCGCGGATCAACCTAAGAATGGATAGAGAATAGGTTGTGAAACTTGTTTCCGTCTCCAACTTCATAAGATTTATGTTATCGATTTACACTTCTATTAATATCTTCTTGTAAACAAATGTTATCCCTCGCTATGATCCCACTCCAAGCCAGAACCAAGAATAATGTACCTATACAGAACAAATAACATTTTATTCGAGTTTCAACACGCAATATAAAACCATATATAATCTTCTTTTTCCTCATTCTTAGCTTCCCTCCAGGGCCATCTGCAGGCCGGGATCTAGTCGGTTTTGAACTGAAATAAGTTTTAGACATTACTCGTATAACCTGCAGAAAACGCCACTTCTTCTACTCTCTTCTTAGAAATATCCATTCTATTCACCTGTGCATCACAATAGTATTTCCGATGGGCGATGAAGTTGCCGCTTTGCCAGCGGTTTCTTTGCGGTTAGAAACGATTTATTTATGCTACGCAAGTGTATGAGTATTTGTATATGTCCTAGGAGTGTAGAGTTTTGAATATGTGTACTTTTAATTGCAGATTAAGAGTAAATCTTAGTTACTAGTGTCATATAAAACTCTAAATAACAACAGAACAAACTTTTGGATTTGCCTTACATTCAAAAGGTCACGAGTTCGAATCTTGTTTAGGGTGAATTAACGGATATATTTTTTTTTCAGAATTTTCTCCTATTCTGAGAAGACGTATGTCGAGTAACTTTAAGCTCCATGGGCCCTGAGATCATTTGAGCATTATTTCACAAATTTCATTCATCATCAAATATGACAAAGAGATTCAATGACAGTGACTGTGACATGGTACATTTTTGAAAGCATCTTTTTAATCTTCGCTACTACACTGAGAAGACCAACTCCAGAGTGCCTATTATCTACTGATGTAAAAGAAAAGCATTGCCTGTACACGTCACTTCACAACACAAGTATAGAGAATGGCAGGTGAATAGTACAAGTCTTTGTGTCAGTGTCTGAGGATGCTGTTTTTTTTTCCAAAGTCATGTTCTTGGGGAAACTTTCACAATGTTTTTAAGATGGATATTATTCCCTATCTCAGTCGCTCGGTGATTGTTTACGTAACAGGTCACCGTTGACCCTCTTCTGCCCTTTACCGTACTTTCCTATATGTGGTGTGATGTGAGGGAAGAATAGGACTCGCACTGCATCTTTTTTGTTTTCATACAAAATTATCTGATTGGGATTCATAATACATTTAAGGTTCGACTTAAACATATTCAACACAATGACATTGTTATGCTGTATGTAAGTTTGCCTTTATTGAACAAATATTTGGCTCAAACCAACGCGTAAGCATCTGTCACTTAAAAATGACAAAATTCTCCTCGCTCCTACAAAGTTGGGAAATTAAAAATGAACTTCAACCCTGAAAATCTTCAAATCGTAAATTAAGAGATCCTATGTCACAGCTCTTTTGATACACTACAGTTAATGTTCATATTTTGAAAAGATGACGAGTTAGAAATCGCCGATGATACAGTCTCTCGTAGCATCGGCAGATTCCCCAGTTGCGATGTAAATTTAATGAATATCTGGTAATGTAGCATATGTAAGTTAATCACATTACATAAAGGAAAGTTTGTGACTGAATCGGTCCCTTGTTTTCTAACTGTGACTCATGAATGCAGGTCGGCGGTTTGCCTGTTGTACTAAACACAGAGCTCAACACAAGAGAGACTAAACACCGAGCCGTAGACCCTGAAATTATGCTTAATTTATTGCAATGCTATTAATAAGCGGACAAAATAGGCTTCAATTATGTGTTATAAGTATTGTTCTTTATTAAATTCACCTCCCACCCCGTATATAAATGGAATTGGCTGTATGTTAGTAGCATGAAGTAATAAAACCTGCCAATCAAGAGTAATTTCTGTAACGTTAAGTTAAATGTCAACTTATTAGGTTTCTATTTTAGCAGATTTGTTAACTTCACATTACGTCCCGTCACGTTAAGTAAAGCTCATCGTAAACCCTGCATTAATCTGTCTTTTTCTCAGAGATTAAGAAGGTCTGCGCCAATAGGCCTAACTTTGGAGGCAGGTGTGTAAAAAAACAACCTTAATTCTGAAACCTCGTGACGAATACACTTTTAGTACACACTCCAGGGCGTTTACTATGCATTTGCCTAGAAATAACCTTTTGCTGTCCAAGTTATCAAATATTCACATTTCTACGTACCTTCTTATGCTGGTGAGGAATAAAACATAACACAAATTTCTAAAACTTGGATTTAAAAATGGTAAAATGGGACATATAGTTCTGGGAAACAGTCGCTGTTTAACTTTGTAAATAATCTTTCTTTCTAACTCTTTTACTTTCTCTATACGCACTATGTGCATAGTGTATAGAGAAGGTATTGCACTCCACCAAAAAATTCGATACCGAGATTTCACCCCTGTATCCAAAAAAAGTATTTTCAGAAAAAGGTCCCTGAGTGTGTATGTGTCCGTGTGTCTGTGAACTCGATAACTCAAAAACGAAAAGTCGGTAAAATACCAAACTTGGTATTTAAGTTTAGTATCTTACAGGGATGCAACACGAAAATTTTGAGAAAAATCCCTCCACCCCAAACTACCCTTTACATGGAGCTTTTTTCGAAAATTTTGATTTTCTAAAAAATGCCTTTAACGATTTTGATTAAAATATCATATATTAAAGATATTTACCTGACAAATAAAATGTATATTTTGAATTTTCTGGGAATAGCCTCTGAAGACTACTTTATTCTGGATGAATTTTGCATAACTACTAAACCGTAAGAGATGGACAAAAACTTAACACACAAACAATGTAGAGCATGTTAAAACACACAATTTATGTTATATACATTTTTTTCGTGGAGTTGATCGTTTTTGAGATATTCCTTTTTTTGGTTTCAGCTTTGAAAAACATACTTTTCTCATACAGGAATTTGTCAACTCCTGTCCATACAAACAAAGGAACATCAGTCACATAGCAACCAGCTTTTGGCTTTCACTTTAACCTATGGTACTCCCTTATTTCACTTCTACTTACAATAAAGCAACAAATAAGAATATTTCTGCTAATTTTACTCGATTAGGATGAAACAAATAAAAGAATAAGCTTATTAACAATGTTTTGTTTCAGAGATATAGAGAAAGTTATGTGAATGGAACACATCAGATTTTTCTTTCTCTACTTACCCTTCTTGTGTGTAGCACTCAACATCTCGCTGGTCTTATAAGTCAGCGTTTGGAATCAGACGCCTGTTGAGGAGCCTGTTCTGGATCACAGAAAAGCCAATCTCGATTCCTGGTATGAGAGTGAGGAAGTGGATGATATGAAATGACATGAAATGGATGACAGGAAAGGTGATTCTGGAGCAATTGGTAAAATGAATGGCGAGGGAACCAGAGAACCAAGAGAAAACCCGCTCAGACGCCGCTTTTTCCACCACAAATCCCAGACGAGAAGTGAAAGGTCTAACCACTCGCCCACGGCGGCACCCAGAAATAAAATTGTGAAAATGAAACATAAACATCAAGCTGCAACAGATTTTTGTTCTACAATTACTTCAGATACGGAACGGGGTTAAATATTTTTGGCACAGGATGTAAGCGATGAACACATAAATAAGAATAAATAAGACATTAATGCAGTTACAGATGGAAAGAGGTCATTGAAAACAAATGGAGCGGAAGAGGAAGACAACCCCTTTTGTGTGGTGTAGGGTCACTCTGCTTTGAAAATGGAAAGTAGGCCATGAATTTTACATGATGACGTAGAACAAGTACCTACACTGCTGAAGACGGTCCACACCCTGTAGCCACGCCCACCTGGCCACGCCCACCACGGTAAACGCCCTTCTTATCAACGTACCGAACCATTATTTTTGTTTTGCCCCCATATCACTTTGTGTTATATCACTTGCTATATGAGTGCTGGTTGCGCCGTTTGACTATACTGCCCGCCCATCTCATCAACACTGCAAAGCCTCCTTGTAGTACAGCCATGATCGGACAAGAGCGTGCATCAGGTCTGAAAATAAAGATCTAATGCATTCTACTCGTGTGATTTTCTCTATGTTATTATTAGCTGCTAACAAGAAGAAGAGAAATACACTAGGCTAAAGCGACAATTTTATTCAAATCCTTTAACCCTTTGTTGCCTGTCCCTACCTATAAGTTCCGCTTGTGTTAAGCACGACTATTCAAATAGCGTTGTGCTCTAGAGTTAATTTCATGTTATACTAACCTTCAACCATAAACTGCAAGACTGTTTTATATTGTAAAAATCTGATGTGTTCCGTTCACATGACTTTCTCTACTTCTCTGTAACAAATTATTGTTAATAAGCTTATTCTTCTATTTAATTCATGCTAATCGAGAAAAAATTAGCAGAAATATTCTTATTACTTACTTCCTAGTAAGTAGAAGCGAAATATGGGAGTATCACAGGTTAAAGTGATAGTCAAAAGCTGGTTACTTGTGACTGAAGTTCCTTTGTTTGTATGGACACGAGTTGACAAATTTCTGTATGAGAAAAGTACAAGTTTTTCAAAGCTGAAACCAAAAACAAGAAATATCTCAAAAACGATCAACTCCTCGAAAAAAACTTATATGACATAATTTGTGTGTTTTAATGTGCTCTACATTTTTTGTGTGGTACGTTTTTGTCCATTTCTTACGGTTTAGCAGTTATACAAAATTTCGTAAAATTCATCCAGAATATTCCCAGAAAGCCAAGATAAGCATATTATTTGTCAGGTAAATATCTTTAAATACGATATTTTAATGAAAATCGTTAGAGCCATTTTTGAGAAAATCAAAATTTTCGAAAAAAGTTTCATGTAAAAGGTAGTTGGGGATGGGGGATTTTCTTGAAAATCGTCGCGTCGCATCCTTGGAAGATCCCAAACTTAAATACCAAATTTGGTATTTAACGATCTTTTCGTTTTTGAGTTATGCTGTCCAAAGACACACAGACCACACACACACACACACACACACACACACACACACACACACACACGGAACTTTTTCCAAAAATGCTTTTCTTGGATTCAGGGGAACCCAAAACATGTATTTCCGGTGAAATCTCGGTATCGAATTTTTTAGGTGCAATACAATACCTTCCCTATACACTATATACATATTACGTGTAGAGAAAGTAAAAATATATACAATTTTTGCCCTAAAATTGCCGTGATTATTTTAAATAAATAAAAGAGAAAACCGACATAACTACAGCCAAATGTTAGCCAAGTAGCTTCCAAGCATCACACCGATTATTTTACCTGGGCTCTCCCCGTCATTTACAACGATGGCCTTTTGAACTACTTTTTTGTTAGTGCCTTTGGCAGCATTATGAAATCTGATTTAGAAGAATTTAACTTTTAATTGGGAAGAAACTATTAATAAAGGATATAATTCTATTGTTTCTATTGTTTTATATAATAATTTTATAGGCTAATTACCAAATATTTTTACTAGAACTGCAGTTTTAAACTTGAATTAAAGGAAAACCGGCATATGTAGTGTACTAGTGCAGGCAACTAAGAGTTAAACGCTATCACTACGCGATTGCCATTGGAAGTTGTTTCTTTTTCCATGGCCAGCAAGTATACGTATTTTAAAGCTGAAACAAATAATAGGGAATATTTCGGAAATATCCGTCCAAAAACTGTAGGTATGTCATAAATTGTGTATTTTAATGACATGTATATTCTTTTTTTATGAAATAAGCTTTGATTGCCATTGGAAGTTGTTTCTTTTTCCATGGCCAGCAAGTATACGTATTTTAAAGCTGAAACAAATAATAGGGAATATTTCGGAAATATCCGTCCAAAAACTGTAGGTATGTCATAAATTGTGTATTTTAATGACATGTATATTCTTTTTTTATGAAATAAGCTTTTGTCTATCTCTTACGGTTTACCAGTTATGTCAAAGTCATTCAGAATGAAGAGATTTCAAGCGACTTAGCCCAAGAAATTCAGGATATATTTTTATTAGCCATGTAAACATCTTTAACGCACAGAACTTTAATCAAAATGACCTTTTTAGAAAATCGTAAATCTAGAAAAACATGCCGTGTAAAGGGTAGTTTAGCGTGGGGGATTTTGCTAAAAATATTCGTGTCGCATTCTTGGAGAATACTAAAATTGAATATCAGGTATGCAATTTATACGTTCTCTACACGTACTATGTGCATAGTGTATCCCCTGTATAAAAAATATTATTTTCAGAGAAAGGTCCGTGTGTGTATCCATGTGTCAGTGTGTCTATGAACGCGATAACTCATAAACGAAAAGTCGGTAAAATACCAAATTTGGTATTTAAGTTTGATATCTTCCAGGGATGCGACATGAAAATTTTGAGAAAAATCTCCCACCTCAAATAACCCTTTAAATAGAACTTGTTTCGAAAATTTTGATTTTCTAAAAAAATGGCTCTAACGATTTTGATTAAAATATCGTATATTAAAGATATTTACCTGACAAATTAAATGTATATTCTGAATTTTTTAGGAACAGCCTCTTCTGAGTTAATTATACGGAATTTTGCATAACTGCTAATCCGTAAGAAATTGACAAAAGCTTAACACACACAAATATAAAGCACATTAAAACACAATTTATGTTGTATACATTTTTTTCGTGGACCTAATCGTTTTTGAGATTTTCCTTGTTTTTGGTTTCAGCTTTGAAAAACTTAACTTTTCTCATACAGGAGCTTTTCAACTCCTGTCCATACAAATAAAGGAACTTAAATCACATAACAACCAGCTTTTGACTGTCACTTTTACCTATGCTACTCCCTTATTTTTCTTCTACTTACAAGGAAGCAAATAATAAGACAATTTCTGTTAATTGTTGTCGATTAGCATGTAATAAATAGAAGCATAAGCTTTTTAACAATAATTTGTTGCAGAGATGTAGAGAAAGTCATGTGAATGGAACACATCAGATTTTTTAAGTCATACTGACTATGGTCACATACACACACTATTTATTAGCACTTCTTTGGTATTTTGTGATGTGTAAGTCCAGTAGCTGTTGCGGAAGATAATGAAATAATGTATCACAAAATACCAAAAGAAATTCCAGTAACATTAATGAACAGCATCAAGGAAAGGAGCAATAACTAAAGAATTTTTCCCATCTATAAGAAGTAAATTAAAACCACAACTGTGCAATACCAAACGTTTACATCAATGATCACAGGGCATGGATGGCTAATATCATACCGCCACAGATTTACATTAATGTAAATGCCAAAAAGAGGACAAAACAACGCTGATATGCTTTTTCGATGCAATATTCTAGCATGATCAATAAAATTCGTAGTAAAGGATACGCGTGGCTCTTAACAAAGAACTTATAAAGAGAAATCTAAAATGTTTACTTTGCTAGTTTCGTGTAATGCAGAATAATTCAGATATAGAATAATTGAAAGCATAAACATTACAACCCACCTAATTTAAATTATAAAGTTAAGCACATTAGAAAAGTAAATACATTATTCACTTATGTATAATTAGTATATTGTTAATATTGTAATGGAGCATTCGCACTTATTTACATATATTGTAAACATTATTTATAAATTGTATATAATGCAATAAAATGCTTGTAATGTTTCTATAGAATGGAGCATGCGATTAGATTAAAAAAACAAACAGTCACACGCACACTCGGACCATTTTCTAAAACTGCTTTGCTTATTTGGAGGTCTTTAAAACTTTTATTTCCGGTGAAATATTGGAATCGAATCTTTGGGTGAAATACAATACCTTCTCTATATACTATGCAAATACAATGTACATACATGTTAGAGAAACTAAACATCTGATATGTTCCGTTCACATGGCTCTCTCTGCCTGTTCTGTAGCAAACTATTCTTACAAAGGCTTATTCTTCTATCTTTTAGCTATTCAGGATTAACATAAGAAGAAATTGTATTTTATATTTCATTCTCGTAGACTTAAGGGGAATACACAATGCTAAAACGAAACTCAAATATTTTAAGAGCAGGTCGCTATGTGAATTCCTTAAATATTATGTACTAACTACATGACCATGATATTAAAAAGCAAAATGAATGACTTTTCAATTGACAAATGTAAAAGTATTGGGATAAATGTATTTGATGTGAATTGTGTCTTTTAACGAGAAGTAATTTTTTGTGGTAAAGTTTTGTCTAACTAGTTATGTAACAGTCGTCAAGAATGAAGAGGGTCAGTCTCGTTGCGGCGAGAGAACGAGCAGGTACTAGGCAAGGCTGCTCTTGGGTCTGCGAGTTGTTTACACTGCGCTACGTGTGTAAAGGAAACGTGGTTTCCTGCATTTTGATTGAAATTTAAGCAGAATACACTTACGGACAAGTAAACAGGTTTAATAAACGATGATTGTGGAAAGGATTAGTTATTTCTTTTGTGGATCGAGATGTGCCGAAGCCATGGCCATACGAAATGCACGAATGGATTTACGAGGTGTTTCGTTTTGAAGAAGATGAGTTAGACAGGATACAGATAAACAGTTTCACACGGCAGGTGGTCATTAAGTGCAAGTCAGAGGAAAGAGTCCAGAAGGCCATCACGGAAACCAATGGCGAGTCCAATTTTCCTCATAGTAATGGGCAGAGAAGTAGAGTAACTATAACAACAGCTGGAATGGGTTTTAGAATTGTCAAGTTATATCATGCACCTCTGGAACTGGACCCCGGTATTATTAAAGAGACACTTGCACAGTACTGGACAGTGTTGTCACTAACGATTGATTCTTGGGGCTCAAATCTGCGTTATCAAATTCGCAATGGAGTGCGAACGGTTAAAATGGAGTTGAAAAAACATATTCCTTCTTATATTGACATTGGTAATATTAAGAGCTTTGTAAGCTATGATGGGCAACTTAGTATACATGCACATTTTGTACTAGTACGGGTCACCTACGTAATGAATGTCCACGACGTAGAGTAATAACTCAGACGCCCCGCGGTGAGGATCCGCCACGTGGGCACAGTTAGCACAAGGTTCCTTCCCCATTTGGCGGGTGCCGGCGGTATTAGCGGAAGAGAGAGGCGGACAACAAACGGAGGTAATGAATGTCCACGACGTAGAGTAATAACTCAGACGCCCCGCGGTGAGGATCCGCCAACGTGGGCACAGTTAGCACAAGGTTCCTTCCCCATTTGGCGGGTGCCGGCGGTATTAGCGGAAGAGAGAGGCGGACAACAAACGGAGGTAATGAATGTCCACGACGTAGAGTGATAACTCAGACACCCCGCGGTGAGGATCCGCCAACGTGGGCACAGTTAGCACAAGGTTCCTTCCCCATTTGGCGGGTGCCGGCGGTATTAGCGGAAGAGAGAGGCGGACAACAAACGGAGGTGCTACAACCTAAAGTGGCCCCATTAGACTCTGTTTCAGCTCGCAAACCACAAGAAGAGATTGTACGTAGCCCGGTCACCGAGGGGGAAAATCAAGAAGTAATTTCAGGACCTGACAAGATTACGGCTGTGAAACTGGATCTGCCTACCACTGAGGAGGAAGGTTCAGAGCAGGTGCAGCAAAGGAGGTTGCCGCCAGGACAGGAGAACAAGAACGAAATCACGGAAGTGGTGGAAATGGAAACACAGCCGGCGTCTATGAGCGCTGCTAGTAGTCGAGATCCAAGGCTGCAGAAAAAGCGTGATGGAGGGTACGCATCGGTTAGTAAGGAGAAGAGAAAACGGTACCAGTGCCAAGTGATGGGGGTACGGTTGAGATAGCCACCATGCCTCCATGATTTTTATTTTTATTGTCATGGTGTTATGTCAACACATTATATCTTTAAATGTGAATTGTTTGAGGAATCCAGTAAAGCAGATGCTATTAAGAGACTTTATTTCTGATTATGATCCGAACATTGTGTTTTTGCAAAAAGTAAATATTGATAATTTAAGTTTTATAGGGCCTCACTATAATTATGTCACTAACATTGGAGAGAATGAAAGAGGTACTGCTATAATTTATAGGGCAGGGTTGCCAATTCGGTTAATAGAAAAGCACGGAAGTGGTAGAATCACAGTTTTGTTTACTGCAGATAACACTTTATACTTAAATCTTTACTTGACGTCTGGAACAAATAAGCGCAAGGAGAGGGAGGAATTTCTTCTTATGCAAACAATTTTTATTTACGCAATCGATACCACCGCCTAATTATTGGAGGGGATTTTAAATGTGTTCTTAATGCCAGAGATCAGCGGGAGGAGTTTCATCCATCCCTTGCCCTGGAACGATTGGTACAGGACTTAAAACTACAGGATGCTTGGGAGTCTAAATATGGAAGCCAGACACAGTACACCTTTTATAGGGGACAGGCTGCCTCTAAGATTGGTCGCTTTTATGTAAATATGCCCGAGCAAGTGCAAGATGTCCAAGTTGTGCCAGCCGCAATCAGCGACCACCATGCGATCGCACTAAAGATCGACTTAGATTGTCCATTTCCTCTTTATGGTAGGGGATATTGGAAACTAAATAATAGGCTATTGGAGACTGATACGACACAAGAGGACTTCAGGGACAGTTGGCAAGCACTGCAGCATAGGTTGCGACACAGCAAACTGTCAATTATTCAGCAATGGCTTTTAGTTATGAAACCGCAGTCCAGTCCTTTTTTAAGAAATTGGGCATAACTAAAGCGAAAGAAAATCGTATGCGCATGAGCTACTATTATGCACTATTGCATGATTTGCATCGGTTGCAAAGAGAAGGAAGAGCGGTTCATGTGGAACTGTCGCAAGTTAAACAAAAACTTTTTTCTTTGAAAGAAGACGCCCTAGAAGAGTCAAAGATAAGATCTTGTTCTAAATCGATTATAGGGGAGGAGAAAAGCTCTTTATTCCATATAGCCTCAGAAAAGCAGGGTGCTCAATCCAGATATATCACTGATGTGACGTCAAATGGGACTAGCGTCTACGACTAAGGAATATAAGCAGGCATTCCAGGAACATTTTACGTCCGTGTTCTCTGCAACCTCACGTTCAACTGCAGCGACCGTGGAGCTACTGAACAGCGTAAATAAACAGACTTAGCCGGACCAACAAGAATATATGACACAAGCAATAACGGCTGAGGAAATAAGGTATGCCATACGGCATGCTAGTTTGCAATCTGCACCCGGGTCTGGTGGGTTGACCTATGGCTTCTACAAAGTTTTCTTCCCGGTCGTACAGAAGGAGTTGCTCCAACTCATGAATGAAGTATTGAACAATACTGGTAACGTGGTAGGCTTCAGTGACGGAATAATAGTTTTGTTGCCGAAAGTGCAGTCTTCAGCCACCGTACGGGACTACCGTCCAATAACTCTCTTAAACACAGACTATAAATTATTTATGAAAGTAATGGCACAAAGATTCCGTCAGATTCTACCAACGGTGATTGAGAGTGGCCAAACTTTAGCATACCTGACAGGAAAATAACACATAATCTTGCTGCAATTAGAGACACTATTTCTTACTATGAAAGGCACCCTGAAGAGAGTGGAAGTCTTGTGTCTCTTGACTTTGAAAAAGCTTTTGATTATCTCCAACACGATTATTTGTTTGCGATTTTGGAACGTTTTGGAATCCCAGCTAAAATAATTACTAGTATCCAATCCTTGTATGAAGTGGCTCACTCCAGAGTGCAAATTAATGGCTTCTTCACGCTACCAACACCCATAAACCGTTCTGTGCGGCAAGGATGCCCAATGTCCATGATACTGTTTGCCTTTTGTCTGGAACCACTGTTACGGAAGCTGCACAACGAGTTCTATAGTCCTCGTCCAGCGAACAGACTCTTTACTGTTAGAGCGTATGCGGGCGACGTCACGATTTTGTTGCGAACAGCAGAGCACCTGTAGATGCTGAGAGACGCACTACATTTTTATGAACAAGCCTCAACAGGAAAAGTAAATTTTCAAAAATCGACGTTGATGCCTCTTGGATCGTGGACAGGGTATGTGCTGTATGGTATACAGAAGAAAGATCAAATGAAAGTGTTAGGCCTGCAGGTCTGTCAGACACTCCCTAGGATGATTGAAGTAAACTGGAATGGTTTGGTGACGCGCATTAAATACGTACTTGTGCGGCAACTTAGTAGGAGAATGAATTTAATCCAGAAGGTCTGGTACGTTAACACTTATGCTTTGTCGAAAATCTGGCACAATGCCTGAGAAATATGCACAGTTAATTGAACGAGCTATAGGCATTTATATTTGGCATGGTTACCTTTATAAGGTGGCCAGAGATTAAATTCGACAACCACTCGGGAAAGGAGGGTTGGGTTTAGTTGCTGTCCATTTGAAAAGAAAGGCACTTCTTGTGAAAGGGATACTGGAAGCCCTGGCTAGGATTGGAGACGAATAGGATATCGCGTATTGGGCTGATTTGCAACGGTCACCGCAGAGACTTGAAGCTGTTCCAGTAAGTTTTCGGCCCCTGTGGGAATTGCTGAGAGAGTTTCCTGCTTCCCTGTGGTAGCGGGAATACGGAAGAGGATACTGTATAAATATTTACTTACAAAAAAGGTGAAATTATCTGGAATTCAAGTAAAGTATCCGAATAACAATTGGAGTACAATTTGGAAGGCGTTCAGGACCCGTACATACCAACAGAATGGAAGGTGCAAGCATACGCCTTGATACATGAAATTATCCCAACAGAAGAAAAGAAGTACCGGCATAATCAGGTTCAGAGACCCTTATGCCAGATGTGTGGAAGGCTAGACACACCGAGGCATCGACTCACACATTGTGTGGAAGTCCAACAGCTATGGAACTGGACAACAACAGAATTTGCAAAACTGTTCCCAACGCAGATGCGTACAGAACTATATGGCCTTTTTCTCCAGTTGCAATCTAGTGGCGCAAAATATGAATTTCTACAAATATGGTTTGCCATGGGGTACCAGTATTTTGTGCTCACAGAGACCAATAAGAACATCGTCACTTTCAAAAGCTGTTGAGAAAAGAGCGACTACACTTAGATAAATTAACGTCACCCATGGAGAAACGGTGCACGGCACAGATTGTATGTCTCGATGAGTGACAAGGAGCGAGATTCAATGACTTCCTTACAGGTAGCTTGCGATTAATGTTTTGTGCTTTTATGCTGTATAGAAAAGGAGAATCCAGATCATCTAGCTCTAACGGTAATATAATCACCAGACTCCCAGGGCCGTTGTTTGTACCACTAGGATGAGCATCCAAACCAGGGAAAGATGGAGGGAACGTGACCCTTTAGCACCAGTGTAACTCAGTGAAATCACCATGGTTGTCTGAGTCAATTTGTTGTTCAAGTTTATATCCTTGTTTTTATACTAAAAATGTTTTAATTTTATCTATATAAATAAAAAAAAATAAAGAAAGGGTTATTCTCAAAAAAATTGAAGAGAGGTATACATTTTATTTTTATGTAAATATCTTTAATTTGTGTATTTTAGTCAAAATCATTAGAGGAGTTTTGAGAAAATGACATTTTCGTAATATATTCCACGTAAAAGTTTGAAGTGGGGAAATTCTCCTGAGAATTTTCGTGCCACACCATTGAAAGATACTGAACTTTAATGACATGCTTAGTAGTTAACTAATGTTTCTTTCTTTCTTTCTTTTACTTCTGAGTTATGCTGTTCACAGACAGAGATATTTTCTAAAAGTTCTATTCTTATTCAGGTTCCTCAAAGAATGTAGTACTTCAGGCAAAATCTGTGTCAACTTTTTGGGCGTAATGCAACCAATTATAAGTATATACATTATACATGGTAGAGAGAGAGAGAGAGTAAAAATATATTCGTGAGTTGCCAGTTAATTGTTTCTTTCACACAGCTCTATGGCACTGAATTTTTCAATCTAACTCTACCTTACCATAATCATGAATCTTCGGCTTTCTCTTCCTAACAGAAGGCGTTATATCCATATTCGCTACCGACAGTCTTAGGAATACCAGGTGGCCCAATTGCGTCGTATTTCACGACTGCAGATAACCATTCATGCGTTTAAAGAGTTGCAAAACTCAACGGGGCAAGCTGAAGTAAACGCCGCTTAGTGGCGGTGTTTGCGCGAGCAACCTACGTTCTACTACTCTTGCATACTCGTATCAGTGGAAACGGTGAGGCATTCCCGCTCATTGGGAGCAGCTAGAATTGCATTAGAGTCCGTGATCTCGAATCCAAGAACAGTGAAAACAGATCGAGAAGGTTAACATGTTTTCCACTTCAGCTACAGTACTTTTGTTTTTGAAAGAATGAAGTCCGGCAATAGCTAGTTTTTAATTGTGTATAGGATATTCTTATTTAACATTAGATGCTAGACCTCTGTAGGGTTAAATCGAAACATTAAGGTGTCCTAACAAAAAACGTGCTTGAGAGCACGTGGTGTTTCATTGTATTATTATTATTATTATTATTATTATTATTATTATTATTATTATTATTATTATTATTATTATTATATCAAGTATCATGGATTTAAACGGGCAGCTAACTTGTTTCCTCACAAAATGTGTTATAAATGAATACCATCCCACCACCTACATTTTTAATCAGGAGCCTAATCTAATCTACATCACTCCCCTACCACTCAAGCACTTGGACGTACGCGCGACTTAATGTGACGTGAACACAGGCTCAAGCGAGATAGTTATAGAGAGTAACCACATATTTTTTTTTTTTTTTTTTTTTTTTTGGAAAGGGGAGACAGAGAGAGAGTTGGAGGGTTGAAAGAATGGCTTATCTCGCCGTGAAGATTGGAAGGGAATAGTGCAAGGGAAAGTCAGGTGAGATAGGAAAGGAAGAGTGAATGGGGAATGATGGAGTTCCGCGATAGCACCTCCGTGATTAGTGGTGAAGTTGATGTTGCTGCAGCACATGGGGCTGCAACAAGGAATGGCTTATCTAGTCTGTAAACATGACCCGAGGGCCCTGAGTACAGCGCTAGGGAGTCTTGGGTGTGCTTTACTACTGATGTCTGGTGGAACGGGTGTGTGTGAGAGGGCATGAAGTTTTGGTGGTAAGGTCCTGGAGAATCCGTTGGTGACTACTTGCAATTTGCTCGGCTACATTGTTGACTGTTAGTTCTTGGCTGTCAAGAACTGCAGTATAGCACTTATTGATGTCCTTTCGGGTTCCTTTGAGTAGGTCTTCCAGAAATGTGAGGCGTATTGGTAATTTTGCAGTTTGAACATAGAGGTCCTGGTTGGCCTCCAAGATCCTGGCGTTTACGTCGTGGATTTCCTGTAGCAGGGTGTAGAGGACGTCCAGCTCCAAGAGGAACTCAGACGTGACCTTTTTCTGGGCTATGGCATCGGTGTCCTGACGGTTGGCTGTAGAAGTGGTGTGGGCGTCTGAGATGGCTGCAGTCATGGTAGTCAGGGCTTCTTCCAGTGAGTTCAATCGGCCGCTAATGAGCAGGACCTCTGAGTGCAGGTCCTGCACGGCGTCTTTAACGGCGCTGTCGGATGGCGCTGCTGCCTGTGGAGTGTTAGTGGCGGCAGACAGGTGATGGGTGATGGAGTCTTCCGTCTGCGTCGAGGTGGTGGTTGTTGTGGTCCTCGCCTTTTTGTCTATGGGTGTGGCGGCAGAGGCTGGTGTCAGGTGGCGGCGGCTGCGTGGGTAATAGGGGCACTGCGCCTGTCCTGTGAAATGACCAGAGCCATCACAGGTGGCGCAGTACCGGCGTCGAGATCTTAGGTCGTGGGCTGCACATTCGGCTGTCAAACTCGGCGCCCCACAGTAGTGGCACCGTGGGGGCTCGGCGCAGGTGTCGGCGGTGTGGCCGAATGCGCAGCAGCGGCGGCATGGTGTCGGTCGGGGTTCTCGGCTGGCCTCGATGCTTAGGCGCCGCCCAAACATGGGCAGGCCCTCGCGCAAGGCAGCATTGAGATCCCCGGCCACGGCGAATACAATCCGAACTAGAGGGGATATCCCTCTGGCGGACATAATCCTTGTGGCCCTCATTACTGAAGGCCATCTCTGGCGTGCTGCGGCGGTGATGAGCCTAGTGGATAGGTCTCGCGGGACGCCCCTAATCACAGCACTGTACCTCTCGATGAGAAGCGGCGGTGGCGGCAGATGCTGTGGAGGCGTCGGTGCTGCTTTGGAAGGTGAGTTGGTGTTGACTGGAAGCTCTGGTCCTGAGGTGGTACTGGCTGTAGAAGCCGGCATTGGCCGGGCTTCTTCGGCGGTGGATGACTGGCTGGCCGGCAGGTGCGGCTGCATCTGCCGGCATTCTGCGGCGGCTGGAGGCGGAAGGGTGGCACTGCTCTCAGCCGAGACGGCCGGTTGGTGCTCGGCGGTGTTTGAGGCGGTTTGGTTTCGGCATTTCTTCTTGGCCATGCTGATGATTTGCGGCGACCTCTTTTTTCACCACTATCCGCCTTGCCTTAAATACTGATCTTGGGTGACGCCAGCTTTCGCGCCATAATGTAACAGTATCTCTTATTGGTTCTTAGTTAGCATCACCCCACAAGCTATGAGAATAAATTATGCCAAGTTCTGACGTCATAGCGTGCACATGACGCGTCTGGAAAAACCCAATGTTTCCTCTCATTTTAACTTTATACTCGCTTTGTCTGTTTTTCCAATTCCGTGTTCTACTTGGAAGACAAGTCACTCACTATTCCTGTCTCTCTTCTTTGTATTCTGTTCTTTTCTATCTTACAATCTTTAGCCTAAGCCTTGTGCTCATTAGCAGGTGGTGGTTGGTGAACTGTTACCTAGAATTCCGCTAGCTCGCCTTGCCTTAATTACTTAAGTTACAACAACTTGCATTTATGCATATTTCTACCCTTAAATATTCACAATTATTTTATCTTGCTTTGTATAAGTTAATAATATTATATACAATTTCTCTTTCTATATATTTTGTGAACATGTGGTATGTGCTCCTAGAAACCGACCAAATGCAAGTTTACTTGAGACCCTAGGGTCTAACCCGTGAAATCGAATCGAAATTTTTAGGTGAATACAATGCTTTACCTACTATAGTTGAACGGTGGAGAAATTACTTTCCTTAGCTTTCCTTAATATAATTTTATTTGCATACGTTCCACTACCTTTGTTATCTTAGAGGAAAAAGAGCTGACAAAATTATATTTGTTAATTTCGTGTAAAAAAGTTGCTTCAAATTTCTACGAGCTCCAGTAAATATGAACGTGTGAAGTAGACACAGACGGACAAAGAGGGTGCAGTGCAAGTAAGTTTTATGCAAGATTCTTTAATTAAAAATCAGACATTTCATCAATCTTTTCTTTGTTTTCCTTTCTTTCTTAGAGGAGCCAGAGTTAATGAGAATTGTCTGACAAGAAATGCTACAGAGGAAAAAAGTACAAAGAGAATTCAGGAGCAGAAGTTCGTGATGGGCAGAGAAGGGGTTCATATCAGTATGGTTGTATCTTGTTCCGATACAAACTGTTTGCACAGGTGGCGTTGATTTACACTCAGGAGATAAGATACACAATGACGCGGCTGTGTGCATGTGCGCGTGCGCAGCCGTCAAAGCTGAAACCTTAACGATACAAAGAATGGCATTAGACATTCCAATCCCAAGAGACTAGATTTTTGTGAATTGATGTTAGTCCTTTGGGCGATGAAATAATTGATAATTTTGCAGAAAATAATCTCAATGTAGTCTTTTACTATACTCGGAGGATTTTTTTACGTTCTCTACCACGTACAATGTACTTAGCAGGTAGAGAAGATATTATATTCTGCTATATTATTTTATTTATTTATTTATCGGAATTCATCGGAAGTACATGTTTTGAGGACTTTCGAATAAAGACAACCATTTTAGAATAAGCTTCGTGTGTGTGTTTTAGTTTAACGTTCTTTAACCTGGTTGGTCATATCGGACGATGAATGAAATTGGTGAAATGATGCTCAAGGTCCATGGAGCTTAAGATTACTCGACATTCGTCTTCTCGGGATAAGTGTAAAACCTTATCTTAGTACCTCAAACTCACGACCTTTTGAATGTGAGGCTGACACGCTACCACAACACTATCCAGGCGGGCTGTGTGTGTGAACAGCATAACTCAAAAACGAAAAGTCGCTTAAATACCAAATTCGGCTCAATATCCTCCAAGGATGCGACAAGAAATTCTCAGGAAGACTTAAACTATATGCAGGACTTTTTTTCTCGACATTTTCAATTTTCTCAACAATGGCTCTAACGATTTTGATTAAAATGACATATTTAAAGCTGTTTTTATGATAAATAAAATATATATCTTAAATTACCTTGGAATACCTCCTGAAGTTCACTTCATTTTCGATTACGTTTTTATTACTGATAAACTGTAAGAGTTAAATAAAATCTTACAATAAAAAATATAGATCTCGTTAAAATATATACTTTATATCAAGTATGTACATTTTTTTTGGACTTAAACATTTCCGAGGTATTTCTTGGTTTTGGTTTAGATTTCGCAATACTTGTACTATTCTCAAATGAGAAATCGTCTTTTTTCATCCTGGTGATACAAACATAGCTATTTAAAGGTCATCAAATAACGATCAGCTCTTTAAAGATTTAACTATCAGATTTAGTGTATTCTGGTCACATATCCCAAAACGACCAATAAACAGAATAGCTTACCTCGTATTTCTTTTTAAAAAATCAACGATATTTTGTGTGATTGTTGAATCCACCAATTCCTGCAAAATTTCGCACCTCTGTGCAAAGTAGTTTTCCTTACAATACATTTTAAAATAGATGTCATTTCACGCAAAATTTCATCTTTGAATATAAATATATAAAAATATGTCCATTTGAACCATGCTACCTATAAATAAGTATTCTAAAGATCATAAAATATACTAATATAGTCATTTCATTATTTGTCTTAACCATATAGTGTGTATTTTAATAAAATTGAGTTTAAATAGCATTACGATTAAAAAGTTTAAAATATGCTGTTCACAATATGAAATATTTACCCATTTAAATTTTCTGGTACGATATCATAAGGATCCGAACAATAAAATTTACCACGAAATTCAAGTTTGTGGAAGACATCGGATGGGATGGGTGTGTGTACACTGCAGGTCAAAATATTATGCTTCAGAGCATCTCAATGTAAATTATTTCTAATTCAACACAAACGTTTATAAGAAATGAAGTGAAGAGAGAGTTAACAAGTATTTTCAATTTTAAAATATGCTTCTTCTTGTGTATTTTTTCTAACTAATGTAGGAGTACAATTTAATAGCGACAAAACACTTGCTTCCGTCCAATTCCGAAATATCTTTAACATTACTAAATGTGTTACTCCCGGTTCATATTGGTAGTACTAAATTGTACTCTACAGCTAAGTTGCTTTATTGGATTATTAGTAGTTTTATTAATTTTGCTTCCGATGCCCCACGAAAAATATTTCGTCACACCTTGAGATATAGAGTGGCCCGAGCCAACAGTTAATTTGGCGCCTAGTTCATTATTATTGCTGTACAACAGTTTGCTATC
This sequence comes from Hymenopus coronatus, assembly GCA_030762935.1. NCBI lineage: Eukaryota > Metazoa > Arthropoda > Insecta > Mantodea > Hymenopodidae > Hymenopus > Hymenopus coronatus. Next base: position 85,553,767 of record CM060891.1, read on the forward strand.
ATTTATTGTTCTTGCAGTTGAAGTTTGTCTATTGGACCGTGTTCAGTATCAAAATTGTATTCTTGATAGCACAGAACAAAGACAAAAACTTAATATACAAAACATGTAGATCTTTTTATTTATTTATTTATTTATTTTTTATATTAAAGTTTAACGTCCTTTAACCTGGTTGGTCATACCGGACGATGAATGAAATTGGTGAAATGATGCTCAAATGATCTCGGGGTCCATGGAGCCTAAAGTTACTCGACATTCGTCTTCTCAGGATAAGGGAAAACCCCCCCCAAAAACCTTATCCTACCTGGAGTTAAAGTCGTGAGTTCGAATCTCGCTTAGGATGAGTTACCCGGATAGGATTTTTTCGAGGTTTTTCCTTATACTGAGAAGACGAATGTCGAGTACTTTAAATAGAGTGGAAATAGTTCAGCCCTAACGTACTCCGTTGGAAACTCATTGTGCTACCTAGCTTAGGTTCGAGCCCAGTAAACCTCATAATTTCAACTCTTCTGGTGGCTTAATGCGTAACGCGAGAATCTGCTATCCCAAAGGTTATGAGTTCGATTCCTGTCATAGAGTAAATGTTTTTAGAGGAAACAGGAATACAGCGCCGGAGTCCTGATAAGCCTCTGGATCTATATTTTTATAAAAATAAACACGCTAACCCCACACTACTGTGGCGGGCATGTAGGTCTTATCAAAACACATAATTTATGTCATATACGTTTTTATTGTAGAGTTTTAGATGTTCCTTGTTTTTGGTTTCAGTTCTTAACTACCACATTTTGCTCAAACGGGATCATGCAAAGCGAATCGAACCTCATTTGTTTCACATAGCAACTAGCTCTTCAAAATGTTATCACTTTAGCATAATGTTTTCCTTGTACATAACAATGAGGCAAGTAATACTGCTAATGTTTAACTCGAATAGGATGATGAAGATAAAATACTAATCTTCTGTAAGAGTAGTTTGTATTTAGAAAAGCTAGAGAAAGTCATGTGAATGAAACACATCAGCTTTTTATCTTCTCTACACGTACTATGTACATAGTGTATAGAGAAGGCACCCAAAATTCGATACCGTCACTGGAAATAGCATTTTTGGAAAAAGGTCCGTATGTGTGTGTGTCTGTGGACAGCATAGTTCAAGGATGCGACACGAAGATTTTCAAGAAAATCCCCCCACCCGCGCACTTTACATGGAACTTTTTTCGAAAATTTTGATTTTCTCAAAAAATGGCTTAAACGATTTTGATTAAAATATCGTATATTAAAGATATTTACCTGACAAATAATATATATCTTGAATTTTCTGGGAATAGCCTCTGAAGACTGCTTTATTCTGGAGGAATTTTGCATAAATGCTAAACCGTAAGAAATGGACAAAAACTTACCACACAAAAAATGTAGAGCAAATTAAAACACACAATTTATGTTATGTACATTTTTTTCGAGGAGTTGATCGTTTTTGAGATATTCCCTGTTTTTGGCTTCAGCTTTGAAAAACTTGTACTTTTCTCATACAGGAATTTCTCAACTCGTGTCCATTCAAACAAAGAAACTTCAGTCACCTATTAACCAGCTTTTGACTTCACTTTAACCCATATTTCGCTTCTACTTACAAAGAGGCATGTAATGAGACTATTTCAGCTAATTTTTTCTCTCATTAGCTTGAAGTATGTGAATGGAACACATCAGATTTTTTTTCTTTATTTCTAGAAAATTTACTCAGCACAAACTTTTGTTTATTTGGAATTATTTTTGTGTGTTTTATTTTCTCAAAATGGTCTCTAACAATACTGATCAAAACACGCATTTGAAATATTTACAACAAATAAAATGTATATCTTGCATTTTTTGGAATTAACCTGTAAAATCGTCTTTTGGGAATAATTTTGTATTATTTTATATACGTGGCAAACCGAACGAATTGGGAAACATTAATGTTATTTAAACACAAAATTCAAGTCCAATAACATTATTATTGCATTATCCATTTCGAGAATTACCATATTATTGGTTTGGATTCATGCTAAATTACTTAATATTTTTTCAAATTGCTGGATCACATTATTCTGTTTCTCGCGATGTACAAACAGGTCGGAATTTTAAAGGTAACATATGTAGAGACAGCACTTAAAAATATTTAACTATAGCTTCAGACCTCTCTGCCACTCTTGTACTTATCTAAATGTGTAATTAAGCTATTTCTGAAGACGTTTATTTTGTCAATAATCATGCAGTAAAATAAATAAACAGCCTTTTGTAAGAATGTTTTTTGCAGAAGCGGTTTAAATATAAACGATAGTGAAACAGAGAAGGTCACGTGAATATAATAGGCAAATATATTTTTACACTCTTTACTCAGTGCATAGTGCATAGGTAGAGAAGGTATTGCATTCCACCTATAACATTTGCCACCGAGATTTTATATATTAGGGTCCTCTGTAAAAAAAAATATTTATAGGATAATATCGCAACACATCGGTAAAATACTTGGAATGTTTGTTTTAGTGTCTTCCAAGGATGTGACACGGAGATTTTGAGGTAAATCGCGTCATCCCAAGCTATCCTTTACGTAGAAAACATTTAGAACATTTAGATTTTTTTCAAAATTGACTTTAACGAATTTGATTAAAATTTCGCACATTAAAGAAAAAATTAATCTTTAGTTTTGTGGGAAAAGCCTCTGAAGCTTTCTTCATTCTGGATGCCTTTTGCATAACTGGTAAACCGTAAGAGAAGACAAAAACTTATTACTCAAAAACGTGTTTCTCGTTTATATCATATACATATTTTGTGGAGTTTGTTTTAAAATACTTATATTCTTCTCAGACAGGAAGTTGTCCATATTTCTTTTGTTTTACTCCTGACCCTGCAAAGAAGCGAATTCAATGTCAACCGCACAGCGACAGCTTTTAAACATTTGACTATCGCTTTAGGACAGTGTATACCCATAGTTCCCTTCTACTTATAAGGTACTAAGTAATAAGAGGATTCTGTCATGCCTATCTCGATTAGCATGGAGTAGAAACAAGAATAAACTTTTGTAAGAATTTTGTTTGTAGAGCAGCTAGAGAAAGTCATATAAGTGGAACACGTTTGATTTTTAATTTCTCTACACGTACTATGCACGTAGTGCAGGTATTGCATTCCACTAAAAAATTCGATACCGAGATTTCACCAGAAATACATGTTTTGAATCTCCCTGAATCCAAAAAAAGCATTTTTGAAAAAAGGTCCGTGTGTGTGTGTCTGTGTGTCTGTGTGTCTGTGTGTGTCTGTTTGTGAGTCTGTGGACAGCATAGCTCAAAAACGAAAAGACCGTTAAATACAAAACGTGGTATTTAAGTTTGGTATCCTCCAAGGATGCGACACGAAGATTTTCAAGAAAATCCCCTCACCCCCAGCTACCCTTTATACGGAACTTTTTTTGATAATTTTGATTTTCTCAAAAATGACTCTAACGATTTTGATTAAAATATCGTATATTAAAGATATTTACCCGACAAATAAAATGGATTTCTTGAATTTTCTGGGAATAGCTTCTGAAGACTACTTTATTCTGGATGAATTTTTCGAAATTTTGCATAACTGCTAAACAGTAAGGGATGGACAAAAACTTTTCACACAAAAAATGCAGAGCACATTAAAGCACACAATTTGTTAAATACATTTTTATCGTGGAGTTGATCGTTTTTGAGATATTCCTGGTTTTTGGTTTTAGCTTTGAAAACTTATACTTTTCTCATAGAGGAATGTGTCAACTCCTGTCCATACAATCAAAGGAACTTCAGTTTTGTTTAAAGTCGTGTGAATGGAACACATCAAATTTTTTTAAACTGCTTTCATTTATTTCAGATGGTACGTGTTGTTTAGACTCGATTAATTTTCTAGTTGAAGAACTAATATTTCAGTGGGTGTACAAGCTGCAATTTCCAATAGAATTAGGACAAGGGCGTGAGAAAAAGCCGTTGTTTGTCCAGAAGCAGATGTTCAGTTATCGACAAATCCTGGTCACGTGATGGCCGCTAAAGTGCAATGTAAATCAGGTGAGAGCGTTCTTGTGATTACTTACTGCTAGGTGCCGTGCTTGTTTTGTTCAGAACAAAGGAAGTACGATGCCCTGTTTCCTCTGATGAAGCCGTCCTTAGTGTACAAACGTGGCACTTTGGAGAGGGTATGCAAACCTATGTGAGTAGATACCATTAACACAGTAATTGGCTTAATCGATCTTTGTATATGGCACTTTTAAGCCTCGAATTACAACTGAATTTATTTACTTCCCCGTACTTTTACGGAATTATTATAAACTAATCTTGAAGAGCTTTTATTGTCAGCTGAAATTTCCTAAAGTCCCCGCAATAACCTACAAAACATCCTCTTGTATTTACGGAAATGAGTATGAAATATCTGCGGAAGTGTTTTAATTTCTGTGGTTCGTACATAGTATATGTAGATAAAGTATTGCATTCCACCCAAAATTACGATGCCGAGATTTCAACTGGAATTTTACGTGTATAAAGAAAAGTATTTTTAGAAATGGGTACTTGCGGACTGTTTGAGTCCGTATGTACGTGAATATGTGAACACAATAACTCAAAAACGAAAAGTCAGTTAAGTACTAAACTTAGTATTTAAGAAAATCTTACAGCGCAAACTACCCTGCGCATGGAAATATTTTCGAAAATGTTGATTTTTCTCAAAAATTGCTCCAACGATTTTGATCAAAATAAAACATATTACATTAATTTACAGGGCAAATAAAATCTGTTTCTTGAATTTTCTGGGAATAGCCTCTGACGACTTTTTCATTCCGGGTTAACTTTTGCATAACAATTAAACCATGAGAGATAGACAAAAACTGACTACACTAAAAATATAGATATCGTTAAAACGCATAATTGTCATATACATTTTTTGTAGATTAGCCATTTCCGAGGTCTTCCTTGTCATTGGTTTCAGTTTTAAAATACCTAAACCTTTCCTCAAACTTAATTTGTTACTCCTGTTTCTTTTGTTTTATTCCTGGATATGCAAAGAGAACCGATCTCAATCACACAGTGACAGCTTTTAGAAGATTTGACTATACCTTTGATCTAGAGTATTGCCGTATTTCCCTTCAAGTTAAAGGAAGTAAGAAATAAGACGATATTGCTAATTTTATCTTAGCATGAAGTAGATGGAAGCATAAGCTTCTGTAAGAACAGTTTATTACAAAATAGGTCGAGTGAAAAGAACACTTCAGATTTCTTTTGACTTGCTTGACTTCTTCTCGACAACCGTCCAAATTCTGCCAATGTAACATGGCCTCAAGTATATTTTAGAGGTGAAAGAATTATCGAAATGATGAAGTAATTTTTAGATAATGATATGAGATACAGTTTTAATCTTTTGTACCTTCTGTTTGTTCCTGCAAAGTGGTTACTCTATATACGTTTAAACCGCCAATTTAAACATTTTGGAAATGTCATTCAGCGGTCTACCATAGAGACAAATAATTTTTTCGCCTATTCATTTTAAATATAGGTTGAATAGTCTATGATGTACATTAAAATTTTCCCTTTTCTCTCTTTATATAATTATTTGGTATAAACTGGTATTGAATTTGATTAAAACAGAAAATACAGCAAGTATTCGTTACATAAAGGATATTAAAAGGCTTGGATATTCATAATTATAACTGCATGCGTCTTTAGAACTAGAATAATATTCATTCACATGTTATATTGCTAATCTTACTCGCAACTAAAGTATTCAAATAAGGTATAGTTTTAAAATATTTTAAATGCTACAGTCACGTGATTTTCACTACCCATTTTCAAATAATTTATTTTTAAAATAGCTTATACTTGTATCTATTCTACGTTAATCGAAGGCAACTTGGCAGAAATGTATTTACTGTATATTTTCTTAGAGATGCAATATGAATAGGGGTATTTTAAGCTTATGTGATACTAAAATGTTTGCTTGACCAGGAGAAAGAAAAGTGAATAATAACTTCTGTTTGAGAAGAGTTAAAAAATGCAAAAGTGGAACCAATAACAAGGAATATTTTAGTAATGAGTAATTCCACAAAAAATGCTTCGTATGATAAAATTGTGTGTTAGAAAAACTCTACATTTTTTGTGTTAAATATAACATTTGATTTGCATTCAAAAATATTGAAGTATCAATCATCCTTATTTAGTTGAAATTAAGTAAGAAGCAAATTAATTGTAATCAGTTTCGACCTGATAGGAAGATAAATATTAGTATTAGTCTATATCTAAAGTTTTCCAGTTGTACAAAATTCGTTCAGGATTAAGTGGCTTTGAAAAGCTATTCCCAGAAAATTCAAGATATATATGTATATATAGATAGACAGATATGCACTTTATTTGTAATGAAAATAGCTTAAACGAAGTTTATTTTCATCAAAATCGTTAGAGCCATTTTTCAGAAAATCAAAGATTTCGAAAAAGTTTGTAAAGAGTAGTTTTAGGAAGGATTTTCTTAAAAATTTGATGTCACATCCTTGAAAGATATTGAAATTAAACACCAAGTTTGGTATTTAACGAACTCTTCGTTTATGAGTTATGATGTTCAAGACACACATGCGCACCTTTTTCTAATACCTTTTTGGATTCATGATACCTCAAAACATATATTTCCAGCGAAACTCGAAAATAGAGTATCTTCTCTACCTATTGTATATAGTACGCGGTAAAGAATGTAAAAATAAACAATGCATACAAATACCATATCATTACAGGGCATTGTCTGTTCTTTTACATTGTCTTCTGTTTTCTGTGTCTTCACTTTTGCCTGAAATATTCTCTGGTCAGAGTCTTAATGTGGTTGAAGTTGGTAACTGACCAAAGCATTAGTAACCTTTCTTAAGGCCGTCTTCACGGGTATGTTCTTTTAGGACTGCGACTTATTAATGTTGTAATATACAGAGACAATAAATATTTTCAGCCGTTTAGTCATTCAGGAGTTGGAGTTGGAAGCTGTCTTAAAACATTCCATAGGAAAGAATAGAGCTTTTCAGTATTATCCAAATTGGTTCTGTGCTTTTGAGATTGAGTTATACACACAAGCATCTTCTCTCATTATACTATTACCACAGACTTAGGAAGAATACGTTGAATATAAAAATATCGTGAGAGTGCGGTCTGTGTGGTACCGTTCTCACATTCGTCTTGGCGTGTGAGTCGGCGCAGTTGGAAATCTTGAAATGCTTATCAACACAGGAAGTGTGGTGCGCCGGCAACCAGAGGCTTTGGAACGCGACACGTCTGGATTCTTCTCGAAGCCACTATCACAATATTATTACCATTAGAACAAAACTATAATAATGTAGGGGCTTCGTTGAAGATAAAGACAGGGATTACTTTTATGTGACCGTACTACAAGCTATAAATTCATGTATACTTAATTATAATTTCTTCATAGATGGAGGGCTGTAAGTGCATTAGTATAAAGCAGTGGTTAGAAATCTTAACAAAGCTCTAAACCCACGTTATAAAATACCGGAACTATGCAACCTACAGATATTAATATCATTTGAGTCTTTTATCAAAATTGTGAATGTATTTCGTCAGAGTATTTGAATTTTCAAGAATGGAATGTCGAGAATGAGATATAAAAGAAATATATGTGTATAAACAACCTAAACGTCCACGCCATGACCGAGGGGTTCGACCACTCGCCTCTCACCTAGACGTCCCGGGTTCGATCCCAAGCGACCACATGTGAGATTTGTGGTGGATAAAGTGGCCCAGGGGCGGGTTTTCTCCGGATTCTCAGATTTCCCCCGCCATTGCATCCCATCTTCATTTCGTGTATTATCAGTGTCATCGCCTGCGGTGCCATAAATAGTAAAAATGGGCGTTAAACACTATCAAAAAGAGCACTCAACTATCCACTATTGTTAAACTAAGGCAGGACATCTAGAAAGAATGGACGAAGGAAGTATACCCAAAAGTATAGTTTGCAAAAAACCGGCCGGAGAACCTAGGAAAAGATGGATAATTCAGATCGTGAAATTTAGAAATTGGCAAGAAAGAGCCAAATGAACAGAGAAGCTTGGAGGGTTCAATTAAGAAGGCCCGGGACCGAAGAATTTACCTCTGAAGAGCAGGACGTTAGTCTGAATGGCTCAGTGGGTTAGGCGCTCACCTTCTGATTCCAGACCGATGGTTTTTAAGTGTACTAAAGAGTACGAGCCCATGTCAGTAGAGATGCTGGAACGTTAAAGAACTGCTTCGGGACGAAATTTCGGCGCACCGGCAACGCTGACATGATCCTGGAAATTTTCAGTGTAATTAACTACAATAATAGTATAAGATAAAGGTAACTCAGAATTTTAATTAGACTTTGGATAAAAAAACTTCTAAAAACTGAATTAAGAATCAATTGCAACTTCTCATCGATATGAAGATAGATAAATTCCATCATTTACCTGTTGCCAACATGTCAAAACATCTTAAACACTTTTCTCTAATTAAACACCATTCTTTTTAGATAGTATATTTAATACTCTTTTCCCTCTCAATGCAATGTATAGTCATTTTAAAGTGCTTCGTGATTTTTTTAAATCGTTAAACTTTTGTGTTAGTTTTAAATCTTTTAATGATTTCAATAAGCAAAAGATATAACACTAATGCATCGACATGCAATAGCCTAATTCATGCTGTATTTTCGTATAAGGTCTTTGACATTACTTGTATAAAATGCTTCGAACTGCCTCTGTGGTCGAGTGTTCAGCGAGCTAGTTTCTCACCCTGAGGTACCGGGTTCTATTGCCGTATGGGACGCGGACTTTTTCTTTAACCAGAATTACTCCCTACCGCCCACAGAGTCTGGAGGTATGCATTTGAGTGTGAATGTGCATGTGTTTAAATGATATCAAATTATTAACCTAATGGTAATAACCTACAGTGAATATAAGAGTTGTTTTACAAGTTAAAAGCCTCCGGTATGATTATGGAAGTTAAAGGGGTTTATTCAAATTATACAATTTAAACAAATCTTATGTATTCCATTCACATGACTTTCTCTACACCTCTGCAACAAATTATTGTTAAAAAACGTATGCTTCTATTTACTTCACGCTCATCGAAAAACAATTAGTAGAAATAGTCTTATTACTTGCTTCCTTGTAAATAGAAGCGAAATAAGGCAGTACCATAGGTTAAAGTGATAGTCAAAAGCTGGTTGCTATGTGACTGAAGTTTCTTTATTTGTATGGACAGGAGTTGACAAATTCTAGTATGAGAAAAGTATAAGTTTTTCATGGCTGAAACCAAAAACAAGGAATATCTAAAAAACGATCTACTCCACAAAAAAAAAAAAAAAAAAAAAAAGCGTATATGACCTAAATTGTGTGTTTTAATGTGCTCTACAGTTTTTGTGTGGTAAGCTTTTGTCTGTTTCTTATGGTTTACCAGTTTTGTACAATTCCGTAAAATTCATCCAGAATGAAGTAGTCTTCAGAGGCTATTTCCAGAAAATTCAAGATATACATTTTACTTTAATCAAAATCGTTAGAGCTATTTTTATGAAAATCAAAATTTTCGAAAAAAGTTCCGTGTAAAAGGTAGTTGGGCGTGGGGGGATTTTCTTGAAAACTTCGTGTCGCATCCTTGGAAGATACCAATCTTAAACACCAAGTTTGGTATTTAACGGTATTTTCGTTTTTGAGCTATGATGTCCACACACACACACTCGGACTTTTTCTGAAAATGCTTTTTATTGGATTCAGGGGGACCCAAAACATGTATATTCGATGAATGATATATTATGTCACCCATTCAGACATTTTTTTATTATAATGCTTTAAATAAAGCACCATTTTCAGGACCGGTAGAACGAGTTTTATTTAGGTGTGTGTGTTTCACTACGCTCTACGTTTCGTGTTATTATCTAGGCAATTAGTTAAGCAGTTAGTACCAAGAGTGTCAATTTAGAACAAGAGAAAGACTATTTCGTTAATGACACGTGATCGTAGAAAGTGACCAATTCAGTACATTGGCGCGTAAAATTTCAACCAATTGGAACTCTCTGCATTTTCATCATTTTTTAATCATACCTATTTGCAATTGTTTTTCTAAATTTACATTATTTTTCTCTCTGAATATCAGTGTGCAGTGATATTCCCGTACTTCTAATAGACATTAATTTCAATCATGTTTTACTAAGCCAAAATAAGAGAATGTAGCAATACAAAGAGATCTAACATTTATATGAGTATCAAGTTGCAGTGATTTCGGTGCAAATATATGTTAAGACAAAAGGGATCTTAGAAATATTATTCTTCGTGTCCATATAGGCTAGTTACTGCTATTTTATTCACAAAATGGTCTTATTAAATACAATTTGAGGTGAGACTTTCTCTACATAAATTTGCACGCAACAAGTTGTTCGCGAATTTATCGTTAAAGTTGGAGCACACGTTATATTACTTATAATTTCATAACGCATTATCTGAAATATTTTAGCTGATTTCGTCTATTTAATAAACTGTTATGAAAACTCGGAATCTATTTGGAGTAATTTACTGTTGTTTATACAATTAATTTGGTTTCCTAAAAATATTGATTTTATTTCCGCAACAAAATATATCCTGGTTGCTGCTTAGGGACCTTCATTATGGCTGCTCAACCCAGAGGTTATGGGTTAGATTCCCGGATGGGAAATTTTCTTTAATTAGAATATTTATCTATATTTCGCGGAGACTGGAAGTATGCATGTGTGAGTGAATGTAGACGTGTTTCAAGTTAGAAATAATTAAAAACACAACATTAAAGAAGCTACTCAGCAACGAGCTATTTCTAAAGTCAAAAGCTCGCTATAACTAGAAATTTGTCGCTGTCGAGTGTTGTCAATAATGTGTGTCGTCGTTCAGTTTCATATTTTCAGTTGTTCTTAACATTTTGAATTATTGGCAAAATTCTTTTTTTTTGGGGGGGGGAGGAATTTAATTTTACTCAACTCACCCCTCACTTACCAATCCAATTTACCCCTCACTGGAGTCGGTCGAGATTAGCACCCGTGAAATACTTTATAAACAAACGTGTACATACCTCTGAAACGTTCTTTGGATGCACCGGCTTTGCTCGTTCCTGTAGAACACAAGTTGATTCTCACTCAGGGGGAAAAAGAATACTATAGTATGTAACACGGGGTAGACTAAAAATTAGAAGTACTTTACTTTGGATTCCAGTAAATGAATATTTTTATTCTCCTATCCTACGAGCGACTTCCGACATAAGAATTCTTGAAGACGTAGAAATAATAACAACTAGTGCTAATTTCTGCTGTTGCTAAGTTCTTGCTGTCGACGGTCATTGGTAATTACTGCGCACTTTTCTGTTACGCGACAAATTAACTCGTGCAATACCTACAATATCTCGCATAATAAAATTACTTACCTGGGCACTCACACCTCCGCATTCACATACGTACAACGTACCACCTCTAGCGTACCGCGTACTGCATCGCGCGTCTATCACACAGAATAAGCTGCAATAACAACAATAATCACATACGTACATATGTACCGCCTCTAGCGTACCGCGTACTGCATCGCGCGTCTATCACACAGAATAAGCTGCAATAACAACAATAATCACATACGTACAACGTACCGCCTCTAGCGTACCGCGTACGGCATCGCGCGTCTATCACACAGAATAAGCTGCAATAATCACATACGTACAACGTACCGCCTCTAGCGTACCGCGTACCGCATCGCGCGTCTATCACACAGAATAAGCTGCAATAACAACAATAATCACATACGTACAACGTACCGCCTCTAGCGTACCGCGTACGGCATCGCGCGTCTATCACACAGAATAAGCTGCAATAATCACATACGTACAACGTACCGCCTCTAGCGTACCGCGTACCGCATCGCGCGTCTATCACACAGAATAAGCTGCAATAACAACAATAATCACATACGTACATATGTACCGCCTCTAGCGTACCGCGTACTGCATCGCGCGTCTATCACACAGAATAAGCTGCAATAACAACAATAATCACATACGTACAACGTACCGCCTCTAGCGTACCGCGTACGGCATCGCGCGTCTATCACACAGAATAAGCTGCAATAATCACATACGTACAACGTACCGCCTCTAGCGTACCGCGTACCGCATCGCGCGTCTATCACACAGAATAAGCTGCAATAACAACAATAATCACATACGTACAACGTTAACCTTTATTTAAAAAAAAAAACAAAAAAAAACGAGCTTTATGGTATAGAAAAATTTAAGTACTTCTTAACGATTTTTTCGAATGTCAAAAATGTATTCTTAGTATAAAATTAATTGCAATTCTGAAAATGGTAAATACTGGATCGTTATATGAAGTAATAAAAGTGAATCTTTAAAAAACAAAACGTAACCCTGGAACAAAATTCAATTTTTTATAAATGCACAAAAAGTTAGAATTTAAATTACTTGATCGTATTCAGTCCTTGACTTGTCATTAACTTTATTTAACATGTAATGTTCGCCGATTTTCTCTACATGCTGTTATACATTCTATTTTTACAAAAGTTGGTTAATCTTAATATTTATTAATATTTGTATGTTTAAGTAGAATATGGTAAACCAAAACCATAGTTAAACTTTACAAAGCTAATCCCTGTGCTTGGAACTTAGATTCTCTTTTAAAAGTCGGTTGCTATTTGATTAAAATCCGTTTCCTTACTTGACCAGAACTGGAAAAATTCCCGTATGAGAAAGTATTTTAAAACTGAAACCAATAAAAATGAATATCTCAGAAATTGTCAGTTTCACGAAAAAAATATATATGGCAGAAATTGTGTGTTTTAACGAAAAATATATTTTGTGAAGCTTTGGTTTGTCTGTTACGGTTTATTAACTGTGAAAAATTCAGCAAACATCATTCAGAATGAAGAAGATATCAGAGATCATTTGCAGAAAATTCAAATTTTTGAAATTTAAATTAAAATACGGAACTTCAACATGAAAGCCGCGAACAAACCACGCCACCAGAAAACACAAACTTAATACTTTTGAAAGGCCATTGCCAAGGGCAAAAGCATATTTGTAACTTGCTATTGCAAGAGGATATCGGTAGCAGGTGACCCACATAAGCCGTCCCAGAGAGCGCGAATGCCAAAAGGTTTGCCTAAGCAGAACTGTAAAGGGGATTCCATATTGACAAGAGACCAATGCTTGAAACCAAACACTAATTGCTATGACTGGTCCCTAGCTCAGTCGATAGAGAAGCTATCTGCTCTGCGAGGAGCCCCGGTTTCGATTCCCTCTAGAATTTTCTTTTATCGGAAGCTTTGGATGAAAAGTCCAGGTTGTACTTTTGAATGTGCATGTGTGTGACGCTGTTTTATATCAGTTATTTAATACTATTTTACCTATAAGAAGGAATTCAGGCGGGTCAGCGAAAACCCTGAGTACAGTGTTAAGGCATATCCAAAAACAAAAATTGCCCAAAATTCAAACTTTTAAGAACAAATGAAAACATTGGTTTCATTGACAATACTTTTAGTTTATTTTTATTCTCATAGATTCTATTTTTTCATCTTTATTAATGATTTTAACAACTGCAATTAAAGTTAAGAATAAATATGAATGCAATTAAAATTATAATTATGTTAATGGGTTGATTATATATTTTAATAGAATATTATTGGGTAAAAGATTTAAGGTTAATCTGTTCTCTAAATTTTCATATAAATTTATAGAATAATTACATTACAATTAATCTACAATCAGCAAAATTATACCACACTGAGTGATGGTACAAAGTTAACGGGATTAAACAAAACACTATTTTTGTATATTTAGTCTCATGTAAAGCTATAGTACTACTTTGTAAAAAAAGTTCCGTAAATTTGCCAATAAAACACAAAAAATAAATTATTCATCCAATTCTATTTTATCGCCTTCAAAGTAGGCTCCTTCTGAAATTATACATTTGTGCCAACGAATAATCCAATCTTCAAACTTTTAGGAATCGATATCAATGGCTACGCGAATTTTCCTTTATGTTTTCTATTGACTGAAAACGGATGCCTCGAGGTGGTAACTGAGTTTTGGAAAGAGAAAGAAATCAGCAGGAGCCAGATCAGGTGAATACGGTGGTTGTTCGATGAAATTTATTGAGTTTTTGGCCAGAAATTCGTTCACAATAATAGCCTTGTGAGCTGGTGCGTTATCATGGTGCAGAATCCACGAGTTTTCGTTCCACAAATCTGGTCTTTTTCGCCGTATTGTTCTCTCAAACGCCGCATAACGTTCAGATAATAGTCTTTATTTACAATCTGACCATCTGGCAAGAACTCTGAGTGCAAGACACCGCGATAATCGAAAAAAAAGACCTGTCAACATGACCTCCAGTTTTGATCGAGTTTGACGTGCCCTTTTAGGTTTCAGTTCAGTTGGAAGGCGCCATTCGGAAGCTTTGAGTGTCAAACTCGTAAACCCACGTCTCATCACCAGTTACAATGCATTTCATGAATGTGGGGTCGGAACTGGCTCGTTCTAGCATGTTTTCAGCAATCCTTACGCGATTGAGTTTTTGTAGAAAATTAAAGTATTTCGGAACTAACCGAGCTGCAACGCGTGCCATGCCCAAACAATCGTTTAAAATGGTACAAATGTATTTGTTAGACACGGAAAGTTCAGCGGCAATCTCTCTCAGACCTAAATGACGATTTTTAGACAGCATTTTCTTCACTTTAGCGATGTTCAGTTCAGTTGAAACCGTTGATTGCCGACCAGAGCGAGGCAAATCTTCCACTGCATCTCGACGACTTTTGAATTCACTGTACCACTCATATGCACGTGTTTTTGATAAAGTCGATTCACCGTAAGCTCTCTGTAATATTTTCAGCGATTCGGCTAGTGAAATACCATTTGCAATGCAAAATTTGAGACAGATTCTTTGTTCATTATTTGTATCCATCGCAAAATTTCAAATTACCTTTGAGATGAACTAACAAAATGGCATACTGTAAACAAACTAGATGACAGATGACGATCAAACTCCGCGTGGGTATAGAGGAAAGTTGTACCAACTTAGCGATAAGAATAATTTTGAATCCCCTTTTAAACAGGATTTTTAAATTATCAATTCCCGGTACTTTCTTGACAGAAGGTATATTCTAATTATATTAAATTATGCATTATTCATTACAAATACGTTCAAAATATGGCTGCCTTGGTGGGGCTCCGGAAGTATCAGTATGGAGACGTCTTAAAATATTTCTGGTATTGAAGCATAGACATGGCTTATTCTTTATTTTAAAATGTTTGGTTCCGTTTTCTAAACCTGGCTTTGATAAATACCCGTAAGAAAATCTCGAGGAACAATTTCGCTGACCGCTGAATGTAACCATGTCTTAACCATCGTCGGATACTCATTGTCGAGATTTCTTTTAGCACCTATAGCATTGTGCTGAAACCAGCAATATAGAGCTGACTACAGTGGGAAACCTTCTGGAGTCAAGATAACTCGTCAAGAGTACTCGTGCGTACGCAGCACCAGCGGGCTGAAGGGATGACTGATAGGCAATACGTCACTAGGAGAAGGACGTAGCAAAGTGATAGGAATCTATACCACTTCATTCCAACACTTCATTCAGCCGTAATAAACGCTTACCCTAAGTACAAGGCAGTATTGTCCGAGTATTTTGCTGCTGTCTGGCGCGCACCCAAGCGGCTCCAGAGAGAAGCAGAATTTCAGTGAGGATGCGAAAATAACGTGATCGGTGACTGACAGAATGATTTATAAGTGTGTGGACAGATGTGACACGTGTAATATTCGGGCATCTACTGAAAACAGACGTTCCTTGATTTATAGATCAGGATACCATCTACAGAATTTTGGGGAGCGTCTGCCTCCGTATAAAATTGAGTTAAAATACATACCACATGGAGTTACGCAAATTAAAATATTAATCCTATACCACGTGGCTCAAAAGCGTTGTATTTCAGATTTGTAGATAATCGTTCATGTATTTAAAGAGTACAGAGCTCAACGGTGCAAATTCAAATAAACACTGGCGGTATTAGAACAGACGACCTGCATATCAGCGGCAATAGTGAGGGAATCTCGCTCATTGAGAGGAGTTCCCAGCTGTGTATAAGGGTCCCTGAGCTCATATACCGAAACAGTGCAAACAGATCGAATAGGCTAACGCATCTTCCACTTAGTTACAGAGCTTTAAGTTTTGAGAGAGTAAAATCACCTTTTAAACTGAGAATTAATTAGTCTTTATGTCCCTTTCAGTATACGCCAATAGCTAGCTCTGACATGGTGTTTTCGTTGTTCTTATTTAACGTTAGAGAATGTAGGGTTAAATAAAATATTGAGGGGGTGTAACAAAAAAAAAAAAAAACATAGAACAAAGGAATGCATTAGTGCAGGTAATGTTTTGCTGTATTATTATTATTATTATTATTATTATTACATAGTGAAACACTATTTTCCGTTACGAGGCTTTCATATTTTGGTTTACTCTTTGTTATTATATAATGAAAAAATACAAACACAAAGGATGTATTGTTTCACTGTATTATTGTTACTAGCGCTATTCGCATAAGTAGAGTAAACCAAAGAAATTAAACCGAAAAAAATGCCAACACAAGATCCCATAGCAGAGTGAAATTTTACCTGCTTTCGTGTTTGCGTTTTTTTTGTTTTTTTTTCGTTACGAGGGTTTTGTGTACCAGCCGCTATAACGGCTCCTACTGCTGTGTCAGCATCAGTTCATTCTTCAACTCTGATTATAGTAGGAGTTTATTTGTTAATTAGGTTCAATACAGCTTTTACATGATGATAATTAAATTTATTATTAGTAATATTTGTTTTAGCAATATTTATATCAGAATTGGGGGCTAAATATTTAAACATCCTTACTTACTTACTAAGTAAGAAGGAAATTTATTATAATCGTATTCTGATTTACTCTGTTTAGTTTATAGTGCTAGTAATAATAATAATAAAAAAATAATAATATTAATAATAATAACAATAATAGTAATAGTAATAATAATAATGATAATAGTAACAATAATAATATTAGTAATAATAGTAATAATAATCACAATAATGATCATAATAACAATAATGATAATATTAGTAATAATGATAATAATAACATAAATTATAATAATAGTAACAATAATGATCATAATATTAATAATAGTAATAATAGTAATAATAACAATAATGATAATAATAAATAATAATAATAATAATAATAATAATAATCACAATAATAATCTCAATAATAGTGATAGTATTAATAATAATAACAATATTGATAATAACAATAATGATAATAATAGTAATGATAGTGATAATAGTAATAGTAATAATAATAATGGTAATAATAACAGTAATAGTAATAATAATAGTAATAATAATAATAAGAATAATGATAATAATAGTAATAATAATCACAATAGTAGTAATAATAATAACAATAATGATAATAACAATGATAATAATAGTAATGATAGTGATAATAATAATAATAATAATAATAATAATAATAATAATAATAATAATAATAATAATAATAATAATAATACAGCGAAACATTCATGTTTTTTTTGTTTTTTGATGTAACTCTATAGTTTAGTCTCTAATGTTAAATAAGAATATTGTATGCATAATTATTAATCTAGTTATGCAACATAATGCGACCCATCACTGTGGGAAGAGAAGATGTAGACTACCTCCTTTCACAATCATCTCCATCGATGAATTTCTGAGCCAGGGCACATGGACTACAGTTCTGTGGAATGGTCAAAAACCTAGTCTCCAAGAAGAGATATTTATTAAGTAAATAAAGCAACCATGTTAACTCCAAGGAACTTAGCTAAAGTTCGAAAACTACTGAGATGGACGCTTTCTTTCCCTTCCCTCTGCAACAGCCTGTACGTTGCGCCAGTTTCATTTATTCCCTGCATAACATGCAGTAGAGAAGCTCGATTTAAGTTTGCGTTATCAGCGGCAGATCCACAATCTCTTCCTTTTGGAATTCTAAAAGAATAACCAATTTGTGTTGAATAGAATACATGGAAAACAGGGTTAGTAAAGCATATATTTAAGAAAGGAAAACGTAACAAATATGATAATTAGAGAAGAATAAGACTCATAAACATAGGTTATAAAATATAAAAATAATCAATAACAGGTTAAAATCAATCATCGAATGTAAAATTGGAGAAGAACATTCCGGAAAGGGAGGTTATGTACAGATAATATATTTATAATTAAGCAAATTAAACAGCAAAGAAGAGAGAAAAACCCGGAAAATCACGTGACTTTTATAGATTACAATAACGTGTTTGATTGTATAAAAAAGAGGAGCATAATAAGTGTAATAAATATGTATATAAATAAATAAATATATATATATATATATACATGACATTTAATAGATTTAATAATTGATGGAGAAGATAAAGTACATAAATAAATGTTATACTAAATGATTAAACTTTATAATTTCACTATATCTATAATCTTATATAATTCACTATATCTATCAGGTGTCCCAACTGCCACGCAATTGACGAGTGCAGATAGGTGCGTTAAAAGAATTGCAGAAACAAACGGGGCTATTTTAAATTAAAGTTCGCCATTGAGGAACTGGTGAGAGTGAGCAATTTCCCCGTCTTACTTATCAGAGGAGTCTGTGCGCGGGTCACGCTCATTGCGAGAGATATAAAGAGGGTCGATCTAGCTAAATTTTCAGTTCTAGCTAGATTTTAACGTGAAATAACTACGTGGAGTTCTACAACTCTTTTAACGTCCTAAGAGATATCGGCACACGTCAAATACGGGCAGCTCGGCCATCTGGTATAAATACAAAATGACATTCAGAGGGAAACAACCAACACGGTCTACAATAGTTTTGGATAAGAACATTCTACAGCAAAAGTCACATTTTAAATATCTAGGCTGTGATATATATATATTGATTATGGAAATGAAATAGGAATAACCTTGAATAAATTTCAAGCACGATAATTTGCGGCATAGTTCAAAGAAAATTGAAGCATAAATTAAGAAAGGAAACAAAAAGAACATTTTTGAAGTGATGGTGGAGCCGACTTTGATATGTGGAAGTGAAACCTGGATATGATATCTCAGAGACAGTTAAGTAAAGTACAGTCTGTTGAAATGAGATTTCTAAGAAGTGTAAAATGCTGCACAAGAATAGATAGAATAAAAAATGTGATGTGTTCGATTCACATGACTTACTCTAATCTCTGCAATACATTATTGTTAAAAATCTAATGCCTCTATTTACTTCATACTAATCGAGAAAAAATTAGCAGAAATAGTCTTATTTCTTGCTTCCTTATAAGTAGAACCGAAATAAGGGAGTACCATAGGTTAAAGTGAAAGCCAAAAGCTGGTTGCTATGTGACTGAAGTTCCTTTGTTTGTATAGACAGGAGTTGACAAATTCCTGTATGAGAAAAGTATAAGTTTTTCAAAGCTGAAACCAAAAATAAGGACTAACTGTAAAACAATCAACTCCACCAAAAAAATATATGTAACATAAATTGTGTGTTTTATTGTGCTCTACATTTTTGTGTGGTAAATTTTTGTCTATCTCTTACAGTTTACCAGTTACGTAAATTTTCGTAAAATTCATCCAGAATAAAGAAGTCTTCAGAGGCTATTCCCAGAAAATTCAAGATAAACATCTTTTTTTTTGTTTTTAATATACGATATTTTAATCAAACTCGTTAGAGCCATTTTTAAGAAAATCAAAATCTTCTAAAAAATCTCAATGTAAAGGGTAATTTGGGGTGGGAGGAGTGTTCTCAAAATCTTCGTGTCGCATCCCTGGAAGCTACTAAACTTCAGTACAAAGTTTGGTATTTTAGCAAATTTTCGTTTTTGATTTATCGTGTTCACAGACACACGACACAACCATACAAACACACGGGCCTTTTTTCTGAAAATGCTTTTGTTGGATGAAAATGCTTTTGTTGGATGAAAGGGACCCTAAAACATATATTTTCGGTATAAACATATATTGTCTAATTTTAGGTGGAGTGCAATACCTTCTCTATATACACTTTGTGCATAGTACGTGTAGAGAAGGTAAAAGTGAAAATATAACAGAAGCATTACAAATAGAACACTTAAATAACAAATTAATCATATGGAAACAATTTAAACCGTTTGAAAAAAAGGGGGGAAGGAAGATATCCGAAAGCATCACTTGAACGTACACCGAGAGGGGAAAGAAAAAAAAGAAACGATGGTGGAAGCTATGGCGCCGACGGGCTGCTAAGCCTGAACCATGGATTGGAGAAGAAAAGAAGAAGAAGACGAAGAAGAAAAATATGTAGAATGTTTGAAGTGTCGGAATAATTTGACTTTCCAAAGATAACATGATCTTTCCAACAGTTTTTAATGTTAAAATGGGTTTGGAGTTTCATCAATTAAATAAAGAATCCGGTGGCAATATGCTATGAATAAGAATCACAGTTTTAGTCATATAAAACTAGCATCATGTGTGGAAAAATTTGCCTGGGGAAACTTCAGCACAAATCGAGAATTATCAAGGCTGCAGTATCCCAATTAAATTCAATTTACACCAAAATGTTTAACATTGTTTATATCTGTGACGAGAGAAATCGCCACTATACCTACGTACAGTGAAGAAAACGATTCACCATTTTATTTTAAGATCTTTCATATATTCAGAACATAACTGCAATTAAATGCAGTTAAAGCTTCTGCATTAAAATATGAGAAGTTCTTAATACAATGGAATACGCTTCATAAACACTGAGACAGTTTTAAGCTTGACGGTTTCCCAAGGGTTAAAAAAATATATTTAAAGTATTCTAGAGCGTAAATGAGGTAGAGAATCACAATCCTTGCTTTTTATTTGGTCCTATTATATGGAGTGATGTGGAGCGTAGCTTTTCAAAACATAAGAACGGCGAACGAGCTAATTGCATGCGTCTTATGTTCCGTATATTTCGACAATACATTATAGTACATTGCAAAATTCGTGATGTAAGAGAAAACCAATATTAATTACTTTTGTGCGTTAATACCCTCATTAATGAAGTAACTTCATAGCACACTTCCAATAGTATGCTCCAAAATACGTATGCTTTGGAAAGGTAGAGGCAGACTGAAAAATTCAATGTCACAGCCGAGATTTAAACCACTGATCTCCTATTTTTCGTCTAATTCTAACTATTGAGCAACTATGGAAACATGCCGTCATTAAATTCTCCAACGAACTCGCTTATTTCCCGGTAAACCAAAATGAATAGCATACAATGAGATGACATACCCTGATTTACAATGCCTTAAGAATTTTAAGTCCCGGGCTTCATAGTTTAACCAACAGATGAGATCAATCACTGTGAAATAATTGCCTCTTTCACAGAAGTTGGGGTGAAAGATTCAATGTCATTACCGAGATTTGAACCACATGTACACTGGATCACCAGCTGCACTAACCACTAAGCCATTATGGAAACATGCCGATATGGTATTAAACTCCCCAACCGACACGCGTATATTCAACTCCTGTCCTACACACGGGTAGTGTGGAAGAAACAGTCATTACCTATGCCTTCTTCCGGTCCTCTTTAATTCTAATTCACCTGGTTTCGAAGCAGTGTGTCGTGTCTTCACCACTCGTATATGTTTACAGAGAGCGCTGTAAGGTCGCAGTCGCTTCCACTTCCCCCTCCGCCAGTGCAGTCCCTAGATAATTTACCTTCTAAAACTCCTCTGACCACTGAGAACACAAACGTTCCTGCACAACCTTTTCCCCTGAACTGGAGGCTAGGCATATGTTGTCAGAAGCGTGATTGTGTATCACTTCGTTTTGCATGAAAGAACAATCACAGCGAGCTCTGCAGGGATTTTCTGCAGGGACACTTGCCCTCCAAAACAACGCAACGTCACAAAATCTAAGCATACATAATAGGTACTGCAGCGCTGAGGATAGGTAGTGTTGCAGCACCTCACTAGAACTTTATTCACATGATTTTGTCTGGACATTATCATGCATGAAACGAAGGATCTCTAGAATGTCATATGAAAGTTAAAGAAACCATAAGGTGATAGGAGGTTTGGTTTGACATTGCAACAACACATTAACAGATTACATAAAGTGAGACCGAGCCAGGTGGCTCATGCGTTTCGTCTAGACTGGTATTCGGGAGGTCGTGGGATTGGTTCCCCGAGGGCGACCTCTCCACCCATGAGTTTTTTTGGGAGGGGGGTTACTAGATAATTGCTGGGAAGTTTCCTCATTCTCCCGAACTTCCTGTCCCATCATTTCATCTCCATTTCATCCCAACATTCTCTTTCAGGGTTGTAAGTGTGATAGTAGTGGTGGTGGCGCCCTTCCGTGGTGATGACAGCGGCCTGGAAATACAGCGCTCGGCGGTGGGATGGTGTTGGAAGTCGTATTTAGATCCAAGGAGTTTGGTCAGATATGGAGCTCAGGCTCTCAGGGCTCCCCGCGACGAAATGAAGAACTGCTTGTAAATTGTTAGGGACCCTTCACGGTGCCTCCCTCAGCGCCGTCCGGTTCCGTCCGCCCGTTGTAATTAATCTCATCTCATCCTATGCTCTTGGGGTCTGACGTACAATAAATCGATGCCTGCATTTTGGGATCCCCTCCGGCATCACACACATACAAACAGACACACTCATATGCTGAAGCAGGTGATATTTGCGACTTCCAAAATGGTTTCGAACGTGTTGTAAATATTGTATGAGAGTATTTTAAGAACCCTCAGAACGAATATGTGTGCTATAATGATTTTGGATCATTAAGTCTGTAATACTATGTCAAATAGTATGTCAACTACCTTGAAAGTCGGTGGGGTGGTGGATTTTTTCAGGCATAAAAATTCGAACAGAGAAAAAGCCTTTGTTCCCGTGTCGCGGATTTACAACACGTATAAGAACCTCAAGTCTGATAAATAGGCCTCTGAGCAAAAGTTTCACGTTCATTATAGAATATCACGCTAAGAACCATAGCAGTTAAAGAGCGTCCATAAATAAAACTCATTTTGCTTAGCATTTCATCTGTCTATTTAACATTTTCCACTTGCACTGGTATTTTCATAAAAATGGCTGCATGAGTGCCCCCATCATCACACCAGGGTATATAACCTCGTACCATGTATGTGAGGGAAAAACACCAGCGTTAAATTTTCAATCTCAAAACTCTGATGTGCTACCTTCACATTACTTTTCCACTTATGCTGTCACAAACAATCGAATCTTTTAAAAGCTGGTCGGTATGTGGTAGTATATAAATTCCCTTCTCTTTGCCTGTGTATTTGACATAGAGTGTGTGTTCTGACCAGATCTTCATGCTGTATAGTAAAGTTTTTATCTCTCTTACGATTAGCAAATTTCCAAAATCGTTTAGAATGGAGAGGGCTTCAAGGGCTGTTCCCAGAAAACTCAAGATATTCATTTTATTTGTCATGGAAAATTGTAAATGTATGATATTTTAATAAAAAAACATTAGTTCCATTTCTGAGAAAAACATTTAAAAACATTAAATGTAAATCGTAGATTTGGGTGAGAAATTTTCTTCAAAATTTTTGTATCGCATCCTTGAAAGATGTTGAACTTAGATATCAAGTTTGGTATTTAACCGACTTTTCGATTTTGAGTTAGTCACACACTTACATACAGACACTGGAAATGCACACAGACCTTTTTTTGAAATTGCTTTTTTTACTTTCTCTACACGTACTATGCCAATAGTGTATAGAGAAGGTATTACACTCCACCCAAAAATTCGATACCGAGATTCCACCGGAAATATATGTTTTAGGGCCCCCTGTATAAAAAAAAACATTTTTAGAAAACGGACCGTGTGTCGGTGTGTGTATGTGTGTGTGTATTTGTGTGTGTCCGTGTGTCTGTGAACACGGTAGGTCAAAAATGAAAAGTCGGTAAAATATTAAAATAGGTACTTTAGTTTAGCATTTTCCAGGGATGGGCCACGAAGATTTTGAGAAAAATCCCCCCCCCACCCCAAACTACCCTATACACGGAATTTTTTTCGAAAATTTTGATTTTCTCAAAAATGACTAACGATTTTGATTAAAATATCATATATTAAAGATATTTGCCTGACAAATAATATGTATATCTTGAATTTTCTGGGAATAGCCTCTGGATGAGTTTTACGAAATTTTACATAACTGCTAAACAGTAAGAAACAGACAAAACTTATCACACAAAAATGTAGAGCACATTAAAATAGACAATTTGTTATATACATTTTTTTCGAGGAGTTGATCGTTTTTGAGATATTCCTTGTTTTTGGTTTCAGGTTTAAAAAAATTGTACTTTTCTCATACAGGAATTTGTCAACTCGTGTCGATGCGAACAAAGGAGCTTCAATCACCAATCAGCTTTTGACTTCACTTTAACCTATGATACTCCCATATTTCGCTTCTACTTACAAGAAAGCAAATAATAAGAATATTTCTGCTATTTTTTTTTTCTCGATTAGCATGAAGTAAATAGAAGAATAAGCTTATTAAAATAATTTATTACACAGAAGTAGAGAAAGTAATGTGAATGGAACACATCAAATTCTTTTTATTTAGGGGATCCTAAAATGTGTATTTCTAGATAAATTTTGTATCAAAATTTTTGGTGGAATGCAATACATTCTCTACCTATTATCTGTGTAAGAAGTAGAGAAAGTAAAATCTAAAGAAATAACAGTATAATTATATTATTTCCATGAACACACTTCCGATAGAGTTAATTCATCAAATGTGTTTTACTTCAATTTAAACGATGTGCTTTCAAACCATTCTAAATTCCAGAAAACAAACTTGCATAAATAAAAACAGAAAAAGAGAGAAGTTTAGTATTTCTGAAACTGGTTGCGAACGTTAATGATTTTTATCGTTTATTGAAAGCCCAACATATTCTTTATATACGTACAAAAAACACCAGTTGCTTTGATGAAGGTAGTTCTGCTTTTGCAGAGTTTCTTTTGATTGGTCTTTGTTCTTTTTCCCCTTTTTGGGATGGAAGTTAGAATGACTCAGTACCTTCTTTTCTGCGCAAAGTTTATTTCTTTTGTTATTCTTAGGCACCCGGCTTTCTGTTTACAGAAGGGAGTCGAATCTTTTTGTCCAGTTGTTATGATTTCCCAACAACTGTGGCTTCCTCGTTCACCTGTCTTGAATTTCTTGCCAACAAACTGTTCTTTCGACCATCTGAGCTCTTTCGCTTGGAATTATCTGCTTCCCCATCTGGATCTGGGCATATACTATCCTGCATACGTTAATTTATTTATGCAGTTATTCTCTAGTTATCCGTTTAAAATCTTCTGTAATTTTATAATTGTGTTTAATTACACAAAAAATCTGTTGTTAAAACTCATACGAATTTCTCTACCGATTACTTTTTATCGTTGGACAATCTATTATACCACAGATCTCCCGATCTCTAGCCGGTTGCTCTGCCATTGAGCTACCATGGCAACATGCCGGTATAGGATTGAATTTCTCAACTGACTCGCATGTTTCCCGGTAAACCACAAGGTGATCTCAGATTATTTTGCGATGACAACCCCAATGGCGACTTACGATGTTATAAGTGTTTAAGTCCCAGGATTCATAGTATAACCAACTATTGGTATTGGATTAATGGTTTTTTCACACAAGCCGTCTGTAGGGCAGGAGTTGGATAGGTAGAGTCAGACTGAAAAATTCAATGCCAGAGCCGGGATTTGAACCACGGTGGCAGAGCAACCGACTAGAGATCAGGAGATCCGTGGATCAAATCCCGGCTATGGTATTGAAGTTTTCAGTCTGACTCTACCTACCCAACTCCTGTCGTACGCACGGCTTGTGTGAAAAAAACCATTTATCCAATCTATTATACGTTATAAGGTTCATATTTAATATTTTATTCACGTAGCGCTATTTACTTCGCGATATTCAAGGTAAAATCTTATCTTGAAATAACATGAAGCTATAAAAGTCTAATATTTTTCATTCATATGACTTTCTCTAGCTGTTCCAAACGCAAACTACTCTTACAAAAGATTATTCTGGTATCCACATCATGCTAATGGAGAAAAATGTTGACAGAATTATAACTAGAAGAAAAATAAGTCAAATCTTTTAAAAGCTAGTCAGTATGTGAAACAATAAAGGCTCCGTTCGTTTTGCATAGTCCAGTTTAAAACTGTGACCAATAATAAGGAATATCTCGAAAACCATCAACATAACAGAAAAAATATGATGTGTTCCATTCACACGACTTTCTCCAGATCTCTGCAACAAATTATTGTTAAAAATATAATGCTTTTATTTAATTCATGCTCATAGAGAGAAAAAAATAGCAGAGATAGTCTTATTACTTGCTTCCTTGTAAGTAGAAGGAAAATAAGGGAGTACCATAAGTTAAAGTCATAGCCAAAAGCTGGTTGCTATGTGACTGAAGTTCCTTTGTTTGTATGGACACGAGTTGACAAACTCCTGTATGAGGAATGTATACGTTTTTCAAAGCTGAAACCAAAAACAAGGAATATCTAAACAACGATCAACTTCACGAAAAAAAAATACATATAACATAAATTGAATCTTTTAATTTGCTCTACATCTTTTGTGTGGTAAGTTTTTGTCCATCTCTTACGGTTTAACAGTTATACAAAATTCCGTAAAACTCATCCAGAATAAAGTAGTCTTCAGAGGCTATTCCTAGAAAATTCAAGATATACAAATTATTTGTCAGGTAAATATTTTAATATACAATATATTATTCAAAATCGTTAGAGCCATTTTTTAAAAAAAAACATTTTCGAAAACAAGTTCCATGTAAAGGATAGCTGGGGTGGGGGATTTTCTTGAAAATCTTCGTGTCGCATCCCTGCAAGATACCAAACATAAATACCAAGTTTGGTATTTATCGGTCTTATCGTTTTTGAGCTCTGCTGTCCACAGACACACACACACATACACACACACAGGCACACACGCACCTTTTTCCAGAAATGCCTTTTTGGGATTCAGGGGGACTCAAAACATGTGAAATCTCGGTATCGAAGTATTAGATGCATTACAATACCTTCTGTATACACTATGTACATAGTACGTATAGGGAAAGTAAAAATGTATATGACATAAATTATGTGTTTTAACGAGATCTACATTTTTGTGCATTAACATTCTTTTCTATCTTACGGTTTAACAGCTATGCAAAACTCATTCAGGTGCGGTGTGTGGTATTTAAGTTTGGTGTCTTCCCAGGATGCAACAGGAAGATTTTCAGGAAAATCCTCGCACCAAAAACTACCCTTTATATGGAAAAAATATCGAAAAGTTTGATTTTCTCAAAATATCTCTAACGATGTTGACTAAAATTTCTTATATCTAAGATATTTACATATCAAATAAAATATATATCTTGAATTTTCTGGGAATAGCCTCTAAAGACCCTTTATTCTGGATGACTTTATTGAATTTTGGATAAATGGTAAACCATAAGGTAAATCATGATAAAACAGACAATTTGTGTCATATACACTTTTTTCGAGGATTTGGCCGTTTATTTCCTTCTTGTTATTAATTTCAGTTTTAAAATCTTAAACTCTTCTCATACGGGAACTTGTTAACGCTTGGTCACGCGAAGAGACGGCTTTCAATGTCATAGTAACCACATTTTAAAATATTTGACTGTCGGCTTAGCCTAATATATTCCCTTATATTATAAAGTAACTAAGCAATAAGACTTTTTGCTAATGTTTTAGCATCAAATCGATAGAAGAATAAGCTTATTAACCATAATTTGTCACAGTGATGTAGTGAATGGAGCTCATCAGATTTTTCTAAAAAATATTTTGATTTCAGTTTTTTTTTTGTTTAATCACGGGACATGAACCATTTATTGGTGGTGAAATCCAGTTTTTTGATACTTTTTGTTTATTCAGGGGACTTGAAGCATTTATCTGTGGTGAAATCTCGCTATCGAATTTTTGAGTGGAATACAATCCTTTTCTATCTTTTGAAACTCAAAAATGGTTAAATTACACAAAAAATCTGAGTTACATTCACGTGACTCTCTACCTGTTCTGCAAACTACCTATTTCCTTACAAAAGATTATTCTTTCATCTACATCATGCTAATCGAGATAAATATTAGCATAATTTGTCTTATTACTTGATTCCTTGTAAGGAAGGTCAATAAGGGTATTCACTAGGCTAAAGCGATAGTCAAATGTTTAAAGTCTGTTGCAATGCGATTGGGGTTTAAATTCTCTTTGCATGATCAAGAATAAAACAAAGGAGATGTGAAACAAATGACGTCGGCCAGGAATAAAACAAAAGAGATATGAAACGAATGATGTCTTCCCGTTTGAGAATAGTTTGATTTTAAAATTGAAGCCAATAATACGGAATATCTTGAGTTTGGTTAACTCTAAATAAAGAATATGACATAAATTGTGTATTTTAACGAGATATCATTTTTTGTACCGTAAGTTTTGTCTATCTCTTACGG
Source organism: Hymenopus coronatus (assembly GCA_030762935.1). Lineage (NCBI taxonomy): Eukaryota > Metazoa > Arthropoda > Insecta > Mantodea > Hymenopodidae > Hymenopus > Hymenopus coronatus. Next base: position 85,582,317 of record CM060891.1, read on the forward strand.
TTTACCAGTTAACACAAAATTCATCCAAAATGCAGAGATCTTTTGAGCCTGTTCCCAGAAAATTCAAGATATACGTTTCATTTGTCATGAAAATAACTTAAACACATGATATTTTAATAAAAATTGTTAGAGCATTTGTGAATGAATCAAAATTTTCAAAAAATGTGGCGTTTTTTCCTAAACATCTTCGTGTTGCATCTTTCGAAGACGCTTAACTTAAATACCAAGTTTGTTATTTAACGGAATTTTTGTTTTTGAGTATGTTGCCCACAGACGCAGGCACAAAACACACATACAAGCAGACTGACAGACACACTACCCTTTTATAAAAATGATTTTTTGGATTCAGATTGTCACAAAATATATACATTTCCGTTGAAATCTCGGTAATGAATTTTGGGTGAAATGCAGTGCTATGTATGCTATAGAAGATAAAATAATGCCTACGACAAGAATTGTGTGTTTTAACGAGCTCTTCTGTTTTCTTGTGATAACTTTTCATTTATACCTTACACTTCTCCTGTTATGAAAAAGTCATAGCGAAGATGGTTTCAGAGGCTATTCCGAAAATTAAAGTTATATATTTTATATGTGATGCAAATAGATAAAGCATACATCATTATAATCAAATTCATTAGAGCTATTAATGAACGTTTCAAACATTTCGAAAAAAGTTTCCACGTTAAAGGATAATTTGAGGTGGGGTTTCTTTGAAGCTGTCCTTCTGGCATAAAACGAAGTTTGGTATTTAACGAACTTTTCGTGTTTGAGTTATGCTGGTCACACACACACACACTCACACACACTCACACATATACACACACTCACACTCACATACTCACACTCACACACACACACTCACACACACTCACACACAATCATACACACTCACACACTCACACACACTCACACACAATCATACACACTCACACACACTCACACACACTCACACACAATCATACACACTCACACACACTCACACACACTCACACTCACACACTCACACACACTCACATACACTCACACACTCACACACAATCATACACACTCACACACACTCACACACACTCACATACACTCACACACTCACACACAATCATACACACTCACACACACACCCACATACACTCACACATACACTCACACACAAACTCTCTCACACATACACTCACACACACTCACTCACACACTCATACACATGCACACACACTCACATACACTCACACACACTGACACAAACACTCTCATACACTCATACACTCACACACTCACACACATACACACACTCACACACATACACACAAGTGTCTTTTACAAAAAAAGTTGTTTTCAAATTCCGGGACCTTAAAACTCTTATTTCCGGTGAAATATTGACATCAGATTTTTCGGTGGAATGCAATACACTCTATATGTTGTAGAGAGGTTAAACATAGACCTCATAGCTGTGAATGTTATTGTACTATATTGATATCTAAATTATGCTAGCTTTTTATTTATTTTTCTTCTTGTCGGTTTCCACTAATGGTCAAAAAACTCTTGTTATCTTATTTATATATACTAAATGATCCTCGTGAATTCATTTTTTCGAACCATGTATTTTTAATTTGTGTTGAGCATTTTAAACCGTGTTTTATATGACGGGATGTGAAAGCTGGGCTTCACATGTATTTCACTTGCTTGTTTAAATTGTATCCCTCAGAATTAAATAACAATTACTATCGGTTTTAACGTTCATGCCTCGCTGCTGAGTAAACGTATTCACGTTGCTTTATCTCGCGTATCCCGTAGTAACTGCTTTTTAATTAACCTTGGAACACGTGAAGCGTTACAAATCACCGTCCATTCCGAAACAAAACAAAACAAAATGAGAAACCTGAGAGCAAAATACCAAACAGAGATACACAGAAACAATGAAAATGTTGGACTACCCAAGTCGCCAATTTTACGTAATTTAGCAATGTTATTAAATTCTGTCGTTACGCTACTACGCGGATTATATAAAGATCACATCTGCTTCTTTATAGCAAAATATTACATTTACCTATTTCTATGGTTTCTTGAACTACGTTGAGCTATCCTCAATCAGTACCGAGTGGGACTTCTCAGGGACAGGTACTCTCGCATTCAAGAGGTCTCGAGTTCGATTCAATGGCTCCCTGACCCATTGGTTTGTTGAGAGCCTCCCTTGATCACCATGGGAATACTCTACATAGGTCACTTTTTTATTCTCTACATGTACTATGTACATAGTGTATAGAGAAAGTATTGCATTCCACCCAAATATTCGATATTAAGATTTCACCGGAAATACAAGTTTTGGGTCCCTCTGAATCCAAAAAAAGCATTTTCAGAAAAGGGTGTGTGTGCCTGTGTGTGTCTTTGGACAGCATAGCTCAAAAACAAAAACACCGTTGAATACCAAAATTGTTATTTAAGTTTGATATCTTCCAAGTATGCGACACGAAGAGTTTCAAGAAAATCCCCCCACCCCAAACTACCCTTTAAATAGAACTTTTTTCGAAAATTTTGATTTTCATAAAAATGGCTCTAACGATTTTGATTAAAATGTCAAATATTAAAGATATTTACCTCGCAATTAAAATGTATATCTTGAACTTTTTGGAAATAGCCTCTGAAGACTACTTTATTCTGGGTGAATTTTACGGAATTTTGCATAACTGCTAAACCGTAAAAGATGGACAAAAACTTAGCATACAAAACATTTAGAGCACATTAGATCACACAAATTATGTCATATATATTTTTTTTCGTGGGGTTGATTGTTTTTTATATATTCCTTGAGTTTGGTTTCAGCTTTGAAAAAATTATACTTTTCTCATACAAATCCCTGTCCATACAAATAAAAAACTTCAGTCACATAGCAACCACCTTATAATTATCAGTTTAGCCTATAGTACCCCCCCCCCCTATTTCCATTCTACTTACATGGAAGCAAGTAATAGGACTATTTAGGCTATTTTTTTCTCGATTAAAATGAAGTAAATAGAAGCATAAGCTTTTTAACAATAATTTGTTGCAGAGATGTAGAGAAAGTCATGTGAATGGAACACATCAGATTTTTACTTTCTCTATACGTACTATGTACGTTATTGCATTGTACCCAAAAATTCCATACCGAGATTTCACCGGAAATGTATATTTTGAGACCCCCTGAATCCAAAAAAAAAAAAAAAACATTTTTAGAGACATGTCCGTGGGTGTGTCTGTTCTGTCTGTCTGTGTGTAAATGTGCGTGTCCCTGTGTCTGTGGGCAGCATAGCTCAAAAATGAAAAGACCGTTAAAAACCAAACTTGGTATATAAGTTTGGTATCTTCCAAGAATGTGACACGAAGATTTTCAAGAAAATTCCCCCACCCCAAACTACCCTTTACATGGAACCTTTTTAGAAAATTTTGAGTATCTAAAGAATGGCTCTAACGATTTTCATTAAAATCTCGTATATTACTGACATTTACATACCAAATAAAATGTATATCTTGAATTTTCTGGGAATAGCCTCTGAAACCTACTTTATTCCTGATGAATTTTATGGAAATTTGCTTAACTGCTAAACCGTAAGTAATGTACAAAAACTACCACACAAAAAATGTAGAGCACCTTAAAGCACACAATTTATGTAATTCACATTTTTTTCGTGAAGTTGATCGTTTTTTAGATATTCCTTGTTTTTGATTTCACCTTTCAAAAACATATATTTTCTCATACAAGAATTTGTCAACTCCGGTCCATACAAACAAAGGAACTTCAGTCACATAGCAACAAGTTTTTGACTATTACTTTAACCTATGCCACTCTCTTATTTCGCTTCTACTTACAAGCGAAGTAATTTTTTCTCGATTAGCATAAAATAGACATAAACGTTTTAACAATAATTTGTTACAGAGATGTAGAGAAAGTCATGTGAATGGAAAACATCAGATTTTTTCGTTCAAATGTCCTGTTCCTCCATTGTCTGTGCTCGGTACACAGTGGCAGAGAAAAAGGATGCATAGTTCCCATCCTCAGTTGATAGCATAAGGTACAACGATCCTGCCCCTAATAGACGCGTTGGACCTTATCCGGGGCGGGGTCCGGTTAACAGGGTACTTCTATCTGGAAACTATAGAGACACTAGCATTGCTGTGCCGTCGCTCCTGGTTCCGGCCACCCGTTCAATCTCTCACCTTACCCCTCCGGCATAGGTACAATAACTGACATAAAGTTCTGTGCCAAGTCCCCTCTGTCCGTATCTAATACTCATCTTCAATCTATTGTGTGTTCACCGTAAACAAGATCTGTCAATAGCTCTACCCGTTTTAATAATCATTTTTGTGATCTCCACCTACCCAGATTCCCGTATTAGAATTATAAGGTAGACATGTGTTCTTTGGTATAGCATTTTAACTGCTATATTCCAAAAAAATCTGATGTGTTCCATTCATATGACTTTCTCTACATCTCTGCAATAAATTATTGTTAAAAAGCTTATGCTTCTATTGACTTCATGCTAATTGAGAAAATTAACAGAAATAGTCTTATTACTTGCTTCCTTGTAAGTAGAAGGGAAATAAGGGAGTACCATAGGTTAAAGTGATAGTCAAAAACTGGTTGCTATGTGACTGAAGTTCCTTTCTTTGTATGGACAGGAGTTGACAATTCCTGTATGAGAAAGGTATAAGTTTTTTAAAGCTGAAACCAATAACAAGGAATACCTAAAAAACAATCAACTCCACGAAAAAAATCTATATTACATAAATTGTGTATTTGTACGTGCTCTACAGTTTTTGTGAGGTAAGTTTTTGTCCATCTCTTACGGTTTGCCAGTTATGCAAAATTCTTTAAAATTAATCCAGAATAAAGTAGTCTTCAGAGGCTATTCCCAGAAAATTCAAGATATACGTTTTATTCGACATGTAAATATCTTCAATATAACACTTTTTAATCAAAATCGTTAGAGCCATTTTTGAGAAAATCAAAATTTTCCAAATTTTTTCCATGTAAAGAGTAGTTTGTGGTGGAGGGGTTTACTTGAAAATCTTCTTGTCGCATCCTTGGAAGATACCAAACGTAACCACACACACACACACACACACACACACACACACACGGACCTTTTTGAAAAGTTGTTTCTTTTTTGAATTCAGAGGGACCCAAAACATGCATTTCCGGTGAAATCTCGATATCGAATTTTTAGATGGAATGCAAAATAGATTTTCTATTTATTCCTGTATTTAATACTTTTGGAGCAGGATATGCCGGAAAGTGTACTTGGTATTATCCTTGGGGATTTCGAAACGTCTTATAGATTTACTCTATTAGATGAATCAAATGAAGCACTTTAATACTGTACCTCAAAAAGCTCTGTTAGCAACCAACATTATAAATTTCAGCAGATTTAACTATTTTTTCATTACACCTTGTAGGTATTCCATAATTATAGGAGCAGTATATTTGATTACTACCATAATTATAAAAACCAATTTATATAAATCAAACCCAAACACCTTTATTTGTTTGATCAGTTGGTATTACCGCACTCTTATTATTAATTATTATCCCTTCGAGTTTTAGCAGGAGCTATCACCATAGTCTTAACTGAGTGAAATCTTGGCAAGGACAATGAAACCTACCTCCTCAACCCCCAGTGGATCTTCTGTATTTACGCCCCCGGAAGGTGAAGGGACTACAGGAGACAAATGGACTACAGACAACAAAGTTGCGCAGAGACGTACGTCCAGGCTTGCTCTCCACACACACGACTTGAAGATCTTGTCTGATCGAGTGTTTTTGTAGCGCGTGTTGTTCTTCGATATAGGAACGGCTGTTGGCTTGGCCACCTGAACACGGCAGCACCTGGATGCTCTTATAGTTGCCGAGCATCAGGCGCTCGGTGAGATATAATCCCGTCAACATAAGAGTACGCACTACGCAGCTCCCTGGTCAAATAACTAGACGAAATCTTCACGAGGACCTTGTTTAATAGCTTTTCATTGGCTGGGACGAACTCCCGCAGAGTATCTCTTGGCTGTTGTTGCCTTGACTGGAGCATCTACGATACCGGGAGTAGATTCCCATCTCACATCCTACATACCTAATCTGGAATCCCGTACATCATCTACATCGTGAGGGAACAAGTGATAAAATACCCTTTCACCCAAACCCTTTGGTGCACACTTTGGGCGACTGCGACCATAGGGCGCCAAGAAGGAGAAACTCCTACCCTCTGCCAAGGGACGCTCTCGGGCCCCTGCCTGAGAGACTGCAGTCCCTTCAACCAATAGCCCCCAGATTAAGCAGTAATGGAAGGGGTCGCAGCCGGATGGGTGACCATGCCGGCTGTGCCCCGCCCCTGAATAACCTCCCTAATCCTACCACCTGGCCTGCTTGACTCGGCGGCCACAAAGCTGCATGCCAAGTTAAGAGCATTGAGCGTGGTCATCACTTGGGTGGGTGCCTGCCCAAGTGATCGACAACACTAAAGCCTAAGTTTGCGCAGGAATTTTAACACCACCCGGCGGACATAGACAACAAAGCTTGTAAACAAAATCTATTTCCCCTACAATATCGCACAGGCAAAACCGTAGGTACTGTGGCGAAATTACATTCCGTCCAGGTAAACCTGGACGACCTGTTCTTGGACTCTGGACTGCACAAACAATGCATCCCAAACCGAATTTTGAGGATCCTTCAGCTGCTCCTGGACTACGCAGATAGCATAATTGCATTCTAAATCTCTATCGCCCTTCCCTGGAAATTGGTTGTCAGCTATGAGACTTCCTTCTCTCCTGACCACCGGTTGTGGGCGGCGACGTTTAGAATTCGAAGGTTGACAAACAGTCGTATTTGGACGGCTTGCCGCGCGCAGGTGTGTCACGTCCTGGCGTTTCGATATTCAAGCTTTTAAGTCTCCCTAGAGCACTTCTTCCATCGTTTAGTTTTTTTACATTCTCTACACGTACTATGTACATAGTGTATAGAGAAGGTATTGTATTCCACCAAAAAATCTATACCGAGATTTCACAGGAAATATATGTTTTAGGGTCCCCTTCATCTAAAAAAAGCATTTTCGGAAAAAGGTCCGTGTGTGTGTCCGTGTGTCTGCGAACACAATAACCCAAAAACGAAAAGTTGATGAAATACCAAACTTTGTATTTAAGCTTAGTAGCTTCCAGGTATGCGACACGAAGATTTTGAGAAAAATCCTCCCACCCACAACTACCATTTACATGGAACTTTTTTCCAAAATTTAGATTTTCTTAAAAATGGCTCTAACGATTTTGATTAAAATATCGTATATTAAAGATATTTACCTGACTAATAGCATGTTTATCTTGAATTTTCTGAGAATAGCCTATGAAGAGTACTTTATTCTGGATGAATTTTACGGAATTTTGAATAACTTCTAAATCATAAGAGATGGACAAAAACGTACTGCACGAAAAATGTAGAGCATGTTAGAGCTCACAATTTATGTTATATAATTTTTTTTTTCGTGGAGTTTATCGTTATTTAGATATTTCTTGTTTTTGGTTTCTGCTTTGAAAAACTTATACTTTTCTCATACAGAAATTTGTCAACTTCTGTCCATACATAGGGACTTCAGTCACATAGCATCCAGCTTTCGTTTTGTCTCCATTTCTTCCACTGTGGAATTCATTGTCGTTATTTCACTTCGCATCCTGACCATTCTGGATACAAATTTTACCTCCATTTGCTTACTTCCGGATTCAATTTTCGCCTCCATCTGCTCTATCCGAAAATCCAATTTGGAGTTCCATTTTCTTCATGCACAAACAAATATGTCAAAGTTCTACACTTCAACAAATGTTGACGTAGCTGATCTTCGCGACGTTTATATCACATTCCTGGCACCAATGTAAAAAATCTGATGTGTACCATTCACATGACTTTCTCTACATCGCTGCAACAAATTATGCTTAAAAAGCTATACTTCCATTTAATTCATGCTAATTGAGAAATAATTAGCTCAAATAGTATTATTACTTGCTTCCTTGTAAGTAGAAGAGAAATAAGGGAGTACCATAGGTTAAAGTGATAGTCATAAGCTGGATGCTATGTCACTACAATTCCTTTGTTTGTATGGACAGTAGTTGACAAATTCCTGTATAAGAAAAGTATAAGTTTTTCAAAGCAGAATCCAAAAACAAGGAATATCTGAAAAACAATGAAATCCACGAAAAAAGTGTATATAACATAAATTGTGTGTTTTAATGTGCTCTACATTTTTCGTGTAATAAGTTTTTGTCCACCTCTAACGGTTTAGCAGTTATTCAAAATTCCGTAAAATTCATCCAGAATAAAGTGGTCTTCAGGGGCTATTCCCAGAAAATTCAAGATATAAATTTTATTTGTCGTGTAAATATCTTTAATATACGCTATTTTAATCGAAATCGTTAGAGCCATTTTTAAGAAAATAAATTTTTTTCGAAAAAAGTTCCATGTAAAGGGTAGTTGAGTGTGGGGGAATTTTTCTCAAAATATTCGTGTTGCATCCCTGGAAGATACTAAACTTAAATACCAAGTTTGGTATTTTTTAGACTTTTGTTTTTGAGTTATCGTGTTCACACACACACACACACACACACACACACACACACACACACACACACGGAGCTTTTTCAGGACATGTTTCTTTTAGAAATAAGGGACCCTAAAACATATCTCGGTGAAATATCGGTATCGAATTTTTGGGTGGAGTGTAATATCTTATCTATATTTTTGTAGTGTTTAACGCCCGCTTTAACTACTAATGGCACCGCAGGCGGTGGCACTGATGATACGTGAATGATGATGGAGCACCGGTGGAATGCGATGGCGGGGGAAACTGGAGTACCCGGAGAAAATCCGCCCCAGCGCCGCTTTGTCCACCACAAATCTCACATGCGGGCGCTTGGGGTCGAACCCCGGCCGTCTAGGTGAGAGGCTAGTGGTCTAACCACTCGGCCAAGGCGCGGCCCGCCTTCTCTATAGACTATGTACGTAGTACGTATAGAGATAGTAAAAATGAGAGTACCAGCTCAGTTTAATTGCCACTAAGCCACATGTGGGATACTGTTATTACAGACCCATAGCTGATTCACCGAGTACAGTAACACTGAACCTCAAAACCACGATTTACAACTGCACTCCTATTAAGCCACTTGATTTCTTTAATTCTTAACTGTCCATTTCTAGACTGTCCCGTTGGGCACTCATTAGTCCCTCATATATCTGAAGTACAACAGACAGAATGTTCAAGTCGTCGAAATTACGAGACCTGCCAAAAGGAAGCTTCCAGAGCTGTAGTGTCGCATGCATCGTTACAGAGGACCAGTTTTATTTCACAATACTTTGAAATATATTATTGCCCTGTCACATTCTAAATTCTTTTGACTTAATACTTTATATTTTCTGACTTAAGAGACTTTGCTATGATTCATTCGTGACAGGATGTGTGTGGGCATACCGGACTTCCTGAGCATTACCACATGGGAATTTTTGAATGACGTTAGTTCCATGGAATGTTCTAGAACATTGTTGCATCAGACAACACGGTTCGATCACGTGTTTCCACTCAATCCAACGCTCAAGATAGGCGTCGGCTCACAGCATAAGGAAACAGACGTCATTTGGATTGAGTCAGATCGAACTGATATAAGGGAGCGCGATCGGGGGAGATAGTTACATTCTGGACGCTACCCGTCGATCTTTCCGTCTTGCAATCCGCACGATGTAGCTTCCACAACTCCTTATCGATACACAACAATACTTCAAGGTATGACTCACTAAGTACTCTAGGTTTTTCTCCCCTTAAGATTGTAAATTGCTCAACACTGCTCAAAATTAATGAGGCGTCAGACCAAGAAAATAAACGATTAATTACGCAAATTTGAGTTGCTTCTATTCTAACCAGCTACACCCCTAAGCTCCAACCATAATGGTTGTGACAGTATTACTCTAAATGGGCGATGATATAATTAACTTTGTTGAAAAATAAAACAGTTAACATAAGTGTAATGTTCATGTGGAGAATTATATTGTGTGATGTTTAGGATTACTCGCTCAGTTCATGATGTTGGACCTGCAGAAGTTCGAAATCCGGATCCGATACATCATGAACTTAGTGAATAAACTTAAGCTTTGCATAATATAATTCTCCATATGGATAATGGATTTTTCTTGTGCAGCTACTTGTTTGGTACGCGCTATTGATAAGAGCGACCGATAGGAACAATAGCTGCGCCTAGCTTGGCGCGGCTCGCGTCACAATATGTTCAACAAGTCTGGTATACATATTTACATACTTTAACTACTATGGTTCTTAGAGTCCCTATGTATATTGCTCAGAGGTCTTTACTTCTTTTGTGTGCAATGAGTTTACGACACGGGACTAGTGACTTTACTAGCTTCCGAAGGAAGCTACACTGAGTATTTTGCGTCCAAAAAAAAAAACTCCATCTCCCTACGCCAAGTTTGAACCTGCGACTTCGGAAATAGAGCCTAGCGTGTACTCCTAAACCATATAGGGCAACGTTTTTACAGTTACATTCCTTAATACTTTTGTAACAATTTGTCAAATGGAAATATTTATGTTTATAGTGTACTGTAAAATACTTTGTAACCAAAGCCTGATTGGTATCAAACTGTACGCGAATATGCTGTAATTGTTTTAGAAAATAAAAAATTATGGCTTATAAAAATCACCATCCGTTGTGGAACCTGAATACTGGAAGAAACAAAAGCATCACACTTGGCCAAAAGTAACTCAAGTACAGCAACAGTTTATATATGGCGTCACAATCGCCATTTGGTGTTAAGATTGTAGACATATAGTTTTAAATAAGGTGGGATTTTTCTCAAAAATAAAATCCATTTATTTTGCCAACATGGCTAAGATAGAATTTTGATTTTCGCTCAAGATTTAAGCCATCTTGAGCGAAAATCGAAATTTAATTGGAAGAAAAATAACTTATCTTCTAATAAATAAGGAAAGTACCCTTAACAGCTGTGATAGCCGTGGATAACTACTGTAATCGGTTTTTTTTTCGTAAATTTTGTAGAGTATGTATTTTTTGTTTGTTTGTGGATATCAAAAACAGAATTACACTAACCTTAAAATAATATTTGATATATCACAAAGATTTTAAGTAGGTTTCATTACACCTATAGATTTCAGTCTCATTAAAAATTACAGCTTAAGGTGATGAATTTGTGAACATTGAAAAATCCACATATTTTTTGAAATTTATATAATTCAGTTGATATACACGAGATCGTAGGAAGTGGGCAATCCGGTACATTTGCGAGTAAAATATCAACCAATCGGAACTCATTATCTCTGCATTTAAATCGTGTTTTGCTATCATATGCACGTGTACTTGTTTTTCTAAATTTATCGCACCCACGTGCATTTGCTTCTCTCTGAATATCAGTGTACATTCCCGTACATAATGGCGTAGCTTCCATTAGGCATATTAATTGCAATCATGCTTTACTAAACCAAAATAATAGAATGTAGCAGTAGAACGAGATCTGTGTTTATTTTACGCCACAATAATATAACATAACAATACAAAACAGATCTAATATTTAAGATATGGACGTCAAGTTGCAGTGATTTCGGTACAAATATAGGACAACACAAATGGTAACTAAGGAATAATATTCGTGCCCATATATGTTAATCATTGTTATTTTGTTCCCAAAATAGTCTTATTAAATACAACTCGAGCCACAACTTTTCTCTACATAAATTCGTGAGCAACAAGCTGCTCGCAAATTTATCGATAAAAGTTGTAGCTCGAAAGTATTACTTATGATCGTTTTTATCTTGTATCAAAATTCTAACGTCTATGGTTAATAAGATAAAAATTTTACTGTCTAAATTTATTGTTGTAACTTTTTTTTAAAAAATACACATAAAAAGTTCAGTTTTACAGCAAATATAGGTATCTGGCATATTGTAACATTTACAACCCTAATTAGTATAGAAAAATTATTACTTTTCATACTCTCTCTCTTGACTTTTCGAAATTTAGTAATTTATTTCTCAAAATTGGAGAATTATTGAAAAAATACATGCAATTATATCTAGTGTGCTTTTGATAGGTGGTATAAACATTTTTTAACAAATTGGTAAAAATTGCATCGCGTGGAACATTTTGAGTATGCAAAAGTGTTGGAAAAAAGTTTGCGAGAAGATAAGATTTAAAATGGGGAGTTAATCTAATGCGCAATTCATTTTTGGTTTCAGTTAATTGGTACTTAAAGTGTACTAGGTGAGAAAAACAGCATATTTTCTTTAAGTTTAGGATTAATTTAAAAACATTGTTTAATTTGGGTTCAAATTTCGCAGATATATCACTTTAAACAGTTTGTATTGGCTTAACCGCTTGAAGCTTTAAGAAAATATGGACTGGTACATTATGTAAATAGCTTTTAACATACATCTAAAATTTGATTTCATGTTGCCTTTAAAACAAATCATTCTGTTCGTAGGTCTTTAACCGTGCTCTTGGCTTACCTTATTTGTTCCTCGCAGCGTACATTATTTCCACAACAATGAACGACTCACTGTTTGACCTGGCAACTAAACCACTCTGCGTTATATTAATTATTGGTATACAGATACCGTGCTATTTTATTTTTGATATGTTAATTACCACGGGACCATTAATTGCAGGAGTTTTCCCTTCGGGCTGAGCTAATGCACCCTGTTCACTGGAGCACCGTGTGGAATATTTCACCGTGATGCAATGTTCATCGCACTGGAAATATATTGCTAAAGGTTGTTTACCAATTATAATGGATTGAGCACCTTCCCATATTTTGTTGCCTGAAATGGCTATGAAACGTGCCTCATCTACTCACAAGCAATTGAAAGTAGTAGATTTTATTCCCTTATTTCCTTTCTTCATTGAATATCTGTCAATTCGTTCAAATGGAATGAAAATCCAGTTTATATTTCGAAAAATCCAGTGTGTCCCATTCACATTAATTTCTATAGCTCTCCCCAAAAAAAGTTTTCCATATAAAAGATTATTTTTTAATGTAAGTCGTGATAATCGAGATAAACATTACCAGAAACAGTCTTATTACTTGCTTCCTTGTAAGTAGGAAGGAATTAAGGGAATTCGTTTGGCTAAAGCGATAGTTAAATATTTTTAAATGTGGAAAAATTGAAATTCGGTTCTTTTTTGCATTCCCTGGAGTAAAACAAAACAGATGACACGGAAGTTGATTTCACGCTTGAGAAAAATTTAAGCAGTTCAAAATTGAAACTAATAAACCAATAACTGGAATGTCTCGGAAACGGCTAACGCTACAAAAAAAATGTGTGTGGCATACATTGTGTGTTTTAATAAGAAGTATTAACTTTTACAAGATATACAAATATCATTCTGAATAAAGAGGCCTTCAGAGGCTTTTCCCAGAAAATTAAGTTATTCATTTCGTTTGTTGAAAACGTATGGTTTTTTAATCAAAACCGTTAGTGCCATTTTTGAGAAAGTTAAACCTTTTTAAAAAATGTTCCACATAAAGGGTAATTTTTTGTAGTGAGTTTTGTGTCCCATTCTTGGATAATACTGAAACGAAGTACCAAGTTTGGTACTTATCCAACTTTTGGTTTTAGAGCAATGTGCCCTCAGACACACATAAACCTTTTTTTAAAAAGAGCTTTATTTGGATTCATGGGACCTCAAAACACGTATTTCTCGTGAAATCTCGGTATCGTATTTTCAGGTAAAATACAATACTTTCTCTTCCTACTATGTAAGTGAACATACAAGTTAGAGAGTGCAAAAAATGTTATACAACCAAAGAAAAATCAGAAATCCAATAAAAAACTATACATTCTGTCAAGAAAATACCGGGAATTAACCATTTAAAAATCCTGTTTAAAAGGGGTTTCGAAATTATATTTGTCGCTAAGTTGGTACAACTTCCCTCTATACCCACACGGAGTTTGATCGTCATCTGCCATCTAGTTTAGTTTACAGTACGTCATTTTGTTAGTTCATCTCAAAGGTGATTTGCGATTTTACGTGGGTACAAATATTGAACAAAGAATCTGTCTCAAATTTTGCATTGCAAATAGTATTTCGTGTGCCGAATCGCTGAAAATGTTACAGAGGGCTTACGGTGAATGGACTTTATCAAAAACACGTGCCTATGAGTGGTACGGTGCATTCTAAAGTAGGTCGAGATGTGGTGGAAGATTTGCCTTGCTCTGGTTGTCCATCAACGGTTTCAACTGATATGAAAATCGTCATTTAGGTCTGAGAGAGATTGCCTCTGAACTTTCTGTATCTAACGAATCGAATCGTACCATTTTAAACGAATGTTTGGGCATGACTCGCGTTGCAGCTCCGCTAGTTCCGAAAGACTTGAATTGTCTCCAAAAACTCAATCCCGTAAGGATTGCTGAAGACATGCTAGAACGAGCCAGTTCCGAACCTCACATTCATGAAACGCATTGTAACTGGTGATGAGACGTGGGTTTAGGAGTTTGACACTCAAACCAGTCAACAAGCTTCCGAATGGCGCCTTCCAACTAAACCAAAACCCAAAAGGGCACGACAAACTCGATCAAAACTGAAGATCATGTTGACAGTTTTTTTTCGATTAACGCGGTGTCGTGCACTCAGAGTTCTTGCCAGAAGGTCAGATGGTAAATAAAGACTATTATCTGAGCGTTATGCGGCGTTTGAGAGAACAAATACGGCGAAAAAGGTCAGATTAGTGGAACGAATACTAATGAGTTCTGCACCACGATAACGTACCAGCTCACAAGGCTATTGTTTGTGAACGAATTTCTGGCCAAAAGCTCAACAAATTTCATCGAACAACCACCGTATTCACCTGATCTGGCTCCTGCTGATTTCTTTCTCTTTCCGAAACTCAAGTTACCACTTCGAGGCACCCGTTTTCAGTCGATAGAAGACATAAAGGAAAATTCGTGGCGACAATTGACATCGATTCCTAAAAATGCCTACAAAAAATGTTTTGATGATTGGATTATTCGTTGGCATAAACTTTATAACTTCAGAAGAGGCCTACTTTAAAGGCGATGAAATAAAATTCAATGAATAATTCATTTTTTGTGTTTTGCTGGCAAATTCCCGGAACTTTCCTGACACAGTAGTATGCCACCCATGTAACTATTACAGTTAAAAGAAGAAACGATAAAAAGACGTTATACGTAATCAACACATGTTTTTCCTCATCAATTTCGTATACTTACAGAGTGGTTTAGAGATGACTATAATACAAGATTATACTTATTGCTTCGAGATAATCTTGTAGAATGTTCCATAAAAATGATTTCCCTTTGCAATCAGATACTTAATTCTCGTCCCAGAGAATCCAAGTTCAATCACCAGCTGTGTGGAGTAAGATTTCTTTAAGGCTATGCACTACTCTCTGCAGAGTCGATAGTGCAATGCGATAAATGGGGCATGTTTTTACCAATAAAGTGAAACCAACTAATTATTGTATAAGGATATATATATATAATACGAAAATTAATAAATGTAGAAATTCATGAACAAATTTCCAGTTTTATAATATACTGAAGCATTAATTTCTCGTAAAGTTATGTCCTCCAAGTGGCACTATTTTGGCGGCATGTAAATACTGTAATAACGTTTGATTTGAAATACATTAATTTCTATGTGAATACTGCGAATAAGGATTACGGATGTGCGGAGTGTTAGTCTCACCACTTTTACTTTCTCTACACGTACTATGTACATTGTGTATAGAGAAGGCATTGCACTCCACCCAAAAATTCGATACCGAGATTTCACCAGAAATATATGTTTTGGGATCCCCTTAATCCAAAAAGAGCATTTTCAGAACAATTTCCGTGTGTGTGCGTGTCTATGTGTCTGTGAACACGATAACTCAAAAACGAAAAGTCGGTAAAATACCCAACCCCGAAAGAACCTTATCCGAGTAACTCACCCTAAGCGAGATTCGAACTCACGACCTGTTGAAAGTGAGTTTTTGGGCCGCGCCATGGCCGAGTGGTTAGACCACTCGCCTCTCACCTAGACGGCCCGGGTTCGATCCCAAACGACTGCATGTGAGATTTGTGGTGGACAAAGCGGCGTTGGGGCGGTTTTTTGGGGTTCTCCGGTTTCCCCCGCCTTCGCATTTTACCGGTGCTCCATCTTCATTCATGTTTCAACAGTGTCACCGCCTGCGGTAGTTAAAGCGGGCGTTAAACACTACCAAAAAAATCTGATGTGTACCATTCACATGACTTTCTCCATATTCCTGCAACAAATTTTTCTTAAAAAGCTTATACGTTTATTTACTTTATGCTAATCAGAAGAAAAAATAGCAGAAATAGTCTAATTACTCGCTTCCTTGTAAGTAGAAGCGAAATAAGGGACAACTGTAGGTTAAAGTGATAGTCAAAAGCTGGTTGCTATGTCAACGAAGTTCCTTTGTCTATATGGATAGGAGTTGACAAGTTCCTGTATGAGAAAAGTATACGATTTTCATAGCAGAAACCAAAAATAAGGAATGTCACAAAAACGACGAACTCCACGAAAAAATGTATATAACATAAATTGTGTGTATCAAAGTGCTCTACATTTTTTGTGCAGTAAGTTTTTGTCCATCTCTTACGGTTTAGCAGTCATTCAAAACTTAGTAAAATTCATCCAGAATAAACTACTCTTCAGAGGCTATTCCCAGAAAATTCAAGATATACATTTCATTTTTCAGGTAAATATGTTTAATATACGAAATTTTAATCAAAATCGTTAGAGCCATTTTTGAGAAAATCAAAATTTTCGAAAAAAATTCCATGTAAAGGGTAGTTGTGGGTGGGGGGATTTTTCTCAAAATCTTCGTGTCGCATCCCTGAGAGATACTAAACTTAAATACCAAGTTTTGTATTTTACAGACTTTTCGTTTTTGAGTTATTGAGTTCACAGACACACGGACACACGGACACACACACACACACACACACACACACACACACACACACACACACGGGCCTTTTTGTGAAAATGCTTTTTTTGGATATTGGGGACCCTAAAACATATTTCCGGTGAAATCTCGGTATTGAATTTTTTGGTGGAGTGCAATACTTTCTCTATTCAGTATGTACATAGTGCGTATGGAGAAAGTAAAAATGTGAGTCAGACACGCTACCACGACGCTACCCAGGCGGGCTTGTAATTCTTTGATTCAGTTTAAGAGGGTTTTATGTAATAAAAGTGATCTGTTTTTGCAGGTAGAGACTGCATGTGAAACTTGAATAAACAAATTATTATTAATGTTAAATATGTTTTATTGACCCAAAATATAGATAAACACAATACAAGAGGTGTTGGTCATTAATACTACAGTTTAAAAACTAGTTTGTTTAATTCTAGAGCTGGGTGTTATGTATTCAACTCAGTTGACTACTGTCAGAGATCAGCTAGCTTATTTATTTTCTGTTGTTGGCTACTTCTCCTCAGTACATTTTTGCTTATAATAGAACAGTGACATTCAATTAGAACAAACATGGAACATCACACAAGGAATGGATATTGTTGGCGAACATGTACATATAATGGCGAAAGGGGCAATATCCGTGTAGCTTCTGGACGTGTAGCTGAATGTCAGAGGGATAATTTCCAGGCTGATGGTTCCTCACAGTACATTTGGCAACATTCATCGCAGACTATGTGAATTGATGAGCAACGGGTCAAGGACGAGATGGCTCTGTGCGAACTGCTGAGACCGTGGAAGTAGTGCTGCGGTTAGCAGAGAACAAGCTCGGCGAATGTTCGAGTTCAACAAATGATCAATAAACATTTCATGGTCTGAAGAATTCTGCAGAATCAGCTGTTGCATCCATATAATGTTGTGACAGGCCATACTACGTAGTCTGATGTCTATCTTTTACGATATTAGTTTTGTAAGTGTCAAGTGACTCAAACTGTGCTGCAACCACACTTTGAAAATCTTGCGTCAATCCTGGATAAGGCATTCTTCACACGCGAGGGATTGCTTAATTGCTGTAATTTCCGTATTTTCAGTTTCGAATATCTTATGCCACGTTTAAGCGATCACATAATTGTGGGCTTGTAAATGGTTTTCTATGGTGTCCTACCTTAAACACAAAAGCTAGCTATTATTGCCGGCGCAAAACTTCTGGAATCGTGACCCTGACCGCCAACCCAGGTACCGAGCCTACCTTGTCGGAGTTTGTGATATGATACTTTGCTTAAAGTCATAGCGAGCCAACTTTGTACATTCTGTAACGAAAGTGTTCCGCATATGTATGTATTATTCAAAGTGGGCACGAAATAGTGTTCATTTCATTTATTTTATTTTTGTAACCATGATTCCTACGCTTTCAAAGTTAAGTGGCAAGATATTACTTAGTCAGAGCAAGGAAATATTTGTAAACGTCAAAACAAGAGGTAGAGATGAAGGAAGAAAATGTATGTTCCCCGAGTTCTTCAAAAAACCTGTTAGAAAGTGAATGGAAGAGTAACCAAGGCAACTGATATTTCACTGAACACCATTTCCTGAGTTCTCAAAGATACGAAAGAAAGAAAAATAACGCTTAATATATCACTTTTAAATGAAAAGATGTGGAGCAGTTGTGTTGCCAGCGAATTGCAGAAATTGGCAGGCCAGAATGGGAAAATGTATGTCGACATGTCGAGAACATTGAAAATCATTAGAAAGAATTGTAGAAAATCAAATAGAAAGAATTCTAATTCAGGATAATGGTGCAGAAAGTAGTGATAGCGTTGATGATGGCAATGACGTGAGCGAAGACGAAGGACTGTATGTGTAGAAGAATTGGAGGCACACGATTGACATTGTTTATATAGTAGGCCATTTGTATAGATGTTTTGTAGATATGAATATACATATGAAAAGACATTTATATCAGTGCAGTGCATAGGAGGTGACATATTTGACATTGACTGTGACAGGCACTCTTCCAGTATACATGAATAGACTGGTGAACTGCTTATCTGAAAGTACAGCTCGCTTCCTAGCTCTCATTAAAATATTCACATGTCCAGATCTGTTGCGCCAGTTCTAGTAGTTGTGTAAGAGGTTCTCCCTAAACTACTGCACCCGCCTACTGTGGATATTAGACAACGAATGTGGTTTCAAAATGATGGCACACGAGCTCATTTGACACGTACATTCCGTACTCACTGGATTGGTCGGAGCGAGCGAGTTGCTAGGCCGGCGGTCTCACCTCACCTGATAGCATTCCTTTTATGCGACTTTAATATGCAGGCTGTGGTTTCAGAAAGCCTTGTTGCCTGGGAAAGACATTTTCAGTATGTATAGTCAGTACAGCAGTGACTGCCGGCTTTGACAG
Source organism: Hymenopus coronatus (assembly GCA_030762935.1). NCBI lineage: Eukaryota > Metazoa > Arthropoda > Insecta > Mantodea > Hymenopodidae > Hymenopus > Hymenopus coronatus. The sequence goes on from CM060891.1 coordinate 85,601,678, forward strand.
AGTACGAGGAAGTACAATTCGATGTACTTTTTGTCTGAAAGTCAATGGAAGTATGTTTTAGCACTTGTTATAGCAACATATATAAAAATTGAGATCTATTTATGAACGCTCTTTAACTACTCTGGTTCTCAGCTTCCGATTCCATTTTGCTTAATTTTGCCCAGAGGCTCTTTATCAGGCTTGAAGTTCTTTTACGTACGGAACAAACGGCTTCACTGCCCTTCTAGGATGCTATGCTAAGGATTTTTACGCCCGAAAAACATCGTCCTCCTTCAGGAGGTATATATGTAGCATTAATGATCTGTGTAAATAATTTTTCCACATTTAATTACTTCCTATGAGATCGACTAATTTAATCACATGAACTTCTCTTGAGTTGAGATGGAGCGTGGAACATCTTAGCCGATGAGCGCCTTAACAAACAGTGATTCAAAGCGCGACATCTGTGTGATCGGTTTAAAATAAAAACATTCTGTACGTAAAGGAGATTACGCATACTATAGTTAGGCATAGAGAAATTAAAAATTAGAATTTTAAGAAAGAAAGGTAAGGTTGTTATGAATATTTACATTAACTTTCATAAGAGAAATCTGCATAAATACTAGAATTTTCAAGACGTTTCTAAACCGACATTTTTCTTTCTCTAAAACATACACACATACATATACAGTAGGCAGAGTAAGTATTGTATTCCACCCAAAACACAAATCAGGATTTCATCGCAAATGGAAGTTTTGAGGCCGTCTGTGTAGGAAAAAACATTTATCTGATAGAATTCAATTCAAGAGTTCAATGAAAATAAGTGTTATGAGATACCCAAAACAAGACAAAATCGTCTTTAGAAAATGGACTATGTGGACAACATAACTCGAATGCGAAATGTTGGATAAATACCATATTAATATCTTCAAAACTGCAACACGAAGACTTTTAAGAAAAGCCCCCAACCCAAAGGAAACTTAAGACGGAAAATGTTTCGATTAAAATATTATTTCCAACAGTTTTTTTTTTTAATTTTCTGAGAATAGCCTGTTAAGCTCCTTCATTCGGATAGAATGTTCTTTGAGTATAATTTTGTCTTGTATAACAAGTAAACCATATGGATTTAAAGCTAAGTGGAGTTTTATTTATGGACGCTCTTTAACTGCTGTGGTTCTCAGCGTCCCATTCTAAATTGGGCGTGAAATACTGCTTCATTCTGCTCAGAGGCCGCTTTTATCAGGCATGAGGTTATTTTACGTGCCATAAATCTACGACACGGGACCAACGGCTTTACTACCCTTCCGAAGGAAGCCATACTAAGGATTTTTACGTCCGAAAAAAGCCATCGTCCTCCGCCGGGTTAAACCATATGAGATAACAAAAGACTATTGCACAAAAAATGTATACCCCTTACATAGTTTATTTCAAGTAACTCTTTTGCATCATCAATCATTTCCAAGACATTAATTTAATTATTTAAATATTACTAAAATTCTGTCACTATTTAGTTATTCCTTGCAGTATCATGGAAGGGGCATGTAATTTCAGGGTCAATATATGGCGACCGGATTTTTAAGCATTTGACTACCACTGTTTTCTTTGTACCTATAAAGACTTTAATAATAAGGGTACATCTAGGTATAAATGAATGGAACTAGTTTACGTGTTGTTTGTTATGAAGATACCATTTATGATAATATTATGTATGAAATAATCCTGGTTTTGTGTACTTGTTGTAAAAATAAAATGTTCAGCAACGCCTTGTCAGAGAAATCTAGCTGATAAAACATCATTCTCCATGTACGCTTGCAATTCCATACGAATTTATGTTTCTTTATCACTTGGTTTCAAGGCTTATACCAGCTGCAACTCAAGCTTTCCTGGACGCCGTTTACGATGAACTTTCCATATGGTTTTCGAGCCCGCTCTTGACTGACTTAATACATGGCTTTCTGCAAGCTACTGCTTCGATTCGCGGCTGATAACACGTGGCGTTTTCTGTTTTTCTATTCAATCACTGTTTCATTCAAACTGATGGTACCAACGGCAACTATTTCCTGGAGGTGGGGGATCCTTACCACTTTGGTGATGTGCAAAAGTCCGTTGTGCTGTTGTATTTGAATTATAATTCACTATCTCCAATTCACTATCTAACTTCATATTAATCCAGATAAACTTTTATATAATTATTAATTTCTCTACACGCACTATGTACATACTGTGTATAGAAGGTATTGCACTCCATCCAAAAATTCGATACCGAGATTTCACCGGAAATATATGTATCCAAAAAAAAAAAAAAACATTTTCACAAAAACGTCCGCGCGCGGTGTGTCCGAGTGTCCGTGTGTCTGTGAACAGATAACTCAAAATCGAAAAGTCGGTAAAATACCAAACTTGGTATTTAAGTTCAGTATCTTCCAGAGATGCCACACGAATATTTTGAGAAAAATCCCCCACCCGAAACTACTTCATTTTTCGAAAAATTTGATTTTCTCAAAAATGGCTCCAACGATTTTGATTAAAATATCATATATTAAAGATATTTACCTGACAAATAAAATGTATATCTTGAATTTTCTGAGAATAACATCTAAAAACTACCTTATACTGGATGAATTTTACGGAATTTTACATAACTGCTACACCGTAAGAGATGGAGAAAAACTTACCTCACAAGATTTGTAGAACACTTTAAAACACACAATTTATGTAATACGCATTTTTTCCGTTAATTTGATCGTTTTTGAGATATTCTTTATTTTTCGTTTCAGTTTTAAAAACCAATACCTTTCTCACACAGGACTTTGTGAATATTTGTCCATATAAACAAAGGAACTTCAGTCACATAGCAACCAGCTTTTGACTATCACTTTAACCTATGGTACTCCCTTATTTCGCTTCTCGTACTTACAAGGAAGCAAGTAATAAGACTATTTTTGCTAATTTTTTTTTCTCGATTAGCATGAAGTAAATAGAATAATAAGCTTTTTAACAATAATTTGTTGCAGAGATGTAGAGAACGTCATGTGAATGGATCACATCAGATTTTTTATCAAGTATACAAAGGAGCAAGGGAATACACTAGGCTTAAGCAAGAGTCAAATATTTCAATAACTTGTCCTTAAATAATGACTTTGAAGAATGAATAAGGATATCCCATTTGAAAAAGAATTAGTATTTTAAAATTTAAACCAATAAAAAAAAAAAAAAAAAAAAAAAAAAAAAAGAACCCAGAACTGCTTAACTTTGTAAAAAATGCATATGACATAAATTGTGCATTTAAATGATATCTACATTTTTTGCATATTAAGGCTTTTTTCTATCACGGCTCATCGCTATCAAAAATCGTCCAGAATAAATATCAGAAAATATTCTTAGAAAGTACAAGGTTTAGATTTTATTTATTATAAAAATGTCTTAAGGATGTGGATTTTAATCAAAATCGTTTGAGCCAGTTTAGGTTAACAAAATTCTCAAATCGTTTTCCACTTAAACAGTAGTTTGGGGGGATTTTTTTTTTTTTTTTTTTGAATATGTTCTATCCTTGAGAGGACATGAACTTAAATATCAAGTTTGACATTTAACCTAATTTTCGTTTTTGAGTTATGTTGTTCACAGAATCAACACACACACACACACACACACATACACACACACACTTGCGCGCGCGCCGCCGCATGTAGCTTTTTTCTAAAAATTCCTTTTTTACTCAAGTGACCCCCAAAACGTGCATTTAAAGTGTGTTCTCACAATGAAATTGTCGCGTGAAATTCAGTACCTACTATATACATGACAATAAAGAAATAAGTTAAATGGATTCAGAAATGTGTGACTTAAAATTTGACCTTGTGTGGAACTGAAATTTAATTTCAGAATTACTCAGACGATTACTATGGCGAAAAATCTTATGTCTTCCACTGGCTGTTTTACAAATAAACTTTCCTTACAACAAATTATTTTCTATCTCAGTCACGCTAATCGGGATAAACATGAGCAGAAAGTTTCTTATTGGTTGTTTACTTTTAAGTGCAAGGGAAATATACTAGGGTAAGAGCTAGGTCAGCCTTTTAAAAGCTCGCGCTCTGTGAAACAATTCAAATTCGTTCTCCTTGCACAGCCAGGAGTAAAGAAAAAGCGATATGAAGCAAAAGACGGCTTTCCAATTGAAATAATCTTAAGTACCTTAAAACTGAAACGAATAACAAGAAATATCTCGGAACAGTTAACTCTAAAAAAATAGCAAATTTTGTGTTTTAATGAGATCTTATTTTTTATGTAATACGTTTTTGTCTATCACTTACGGCTTACGAGTTATGCAAATGACATCAAGAATAAAGAGATCTTCAGAGGTTATCCCCAGATACACATGTTCTTTGTCTTGAAAATATGAGTAAACGCATGGTATTTTAATCAAAATCGTTAGAGCCATTTTTGAGAAAATAAAAATGTTGGAAAAATGTTCTATGTAAAACGAAGTTTAGGATGAGGGGATTTTCCTGAAATTTGGCAAATACTGAACTGAAATACTAAGTTTGGTATTTAACGACTTCTTTTTTAGCTATGGTATCCATAGAAACATATAGATACACCCACCCACACACACACACACCTAGACATGCTTATATTTATTTTTATACTGAAGATTCTAATCCACATCATATCTTTACTAATGTAAATCGGTGTACGGTGAACATTTTCAATGAACGATAATATTCACTTAAGAACAACCGAAAGTCTTCACTTATTACTTTCTCCTTACGTACTATGTACATAGTGTATAGAGAAAGTATTGCACTCCACCAAAAATTCGATACCGAGATTTCACCGGAAATATATGTTTTAGGGTCCCCAATATACAAAAAAAGCATTTTCACAAAAAGGTCCGTGTGTCCGTGTGTCCGTGTGTCCGGGTGTCTGTGAACACGATAACTCAAAAACGAAAAGTCGGTAAAATACCAAACTTGGTATTTAAGGTTAGTATCTTCCAGGGATGCGACACGAAGATTTTGAGAAAAATCCCCCCACCCCCAACTACTCTTTACATGGATCTTTTTTCGAAAATTTTGATTTTCTCAAAAATGGCTCTAATGATTTTGATTAAAATTTCGGATATTAAACATATTTACCTGACAAATGAAATGTATATCTTGAATTTTCTGGGAATAGCCTCTGAAGAGTAGTTTATTCTGGATGAATTTTACTAAATTTTGAATAACTGCTAAACCGTAAGAGATGGACAAAAACTTACAAAATGTAGAGCACATTAAAACACACAATTTATGTTATATACATTTTTTTCGTGGAGTTCATCGTTTTTGTGACATTCCTTATTTTTGGTTTCTGCTATGAAAAACGTATACTTTTCTCATACAGGAAGTTGTCAACTCCTATCCATATAAACAAAGGAACTTCATTGACATAGCAACCAGCTTTTGACTATCACTTTAACCTACGGTTGTCCCTTATTTCGCTTCTACTTACAAGGAAGCGAGTAATAAGGCTATTTCTGCTAATTTTTTCTGATTAGCATAAAGTAAATAGAAATATAAGCTTTTTAAGAATTATTTGTTGCAGGGATAAGGAGAAAGTCATGTGAATGGTACACATCAGATTTTTGCTTTATTATACAGGGTGGGCCATCTTCAAAACTAGGTGTTTTAAGAAGGAAATGCTTTTAATATGTTGCTTGATATCATGGAGTAAAGTAAATGCCATTTTATTTGGAGGACGTTCTCACGATCATTTTGGAGTCAATTTAATTTTTACTTTCTCTGCAAGTATGTGCAATGTATATACAAATGTACATAGGTAGAGAAGTTATTGTATTCTACCAAAAAATTCGATACCGAGATTTCACGGATGTATATGTTTTTAGACTCCCTGAATTAAAAAAAATAAATTAGATAAAGGTGAATGTGGTATATGTGTGTGTGTGTGAGAGAGAGAGAGAGAAAGAGAGAGAGAGAGAGAGGGAGAGAGAGGGAGAGAGGGGGGGAATGAATGAGTGTCTGTGGCTCAAGATAGAAATGCGGTATTTAAGTTTAATGTTTTCCCCAAGGATACGACACGAAGACTTTCAAGAAAATCCCCAACCCCAAGCTACCCTATATATGTAAACATTTTTTGAAAAGCGTTATCTTTCTCAAGATGTCTTTAACAATTTTGGTTAAAATACCATTTATTAAGTAGAGTAAGGGTGGGTAATATCGGATACCATTTTCATTTTTGAGAATTGTAGTGTGTAAGAACCTATACTAAGGGCATATTTTACCACAATGTATTGCCTATGCAGTGCGTTTAATCCTGTGAAGTATACAAGGTCTTAACATGAAGGGCATATTTTCTATTGAAGATTTAAAGGAAAATGGGCAAAATGCTTATGTCGTGCTATAGGAGGGTAAAATCGGACTATCCGAGATTACCCGCCAAATTTTATTGTAATATACACATACAATATTAAATCTCATTTTGACTGGACATCTTAAACATAGTGAGGTTTTAAGACTTGGCTAACTTCTTAGCCTAGTTTTAAAAACCCTTGAACTTTGAAACTGACATACAAACTGGAATGTCATCTTTAAAAACTCTTAGAAAATGAAAAACCTAAAATACACAACAAAAGGTATGCACTGATTTTCTCTGTTTATGCACAGTAATCACAAGTAAAGGTCTGCTTTTCGGCACCTGAACATTCCTCATGGCACCATTCTTCAGAGGTGATGCACTGAATCCATTCTTCCCCCTGGCGAGAGAACTTTCCTTTGCAATACATGCGCTCTTCATCTTGTGTAGTGATGCAGTCTAATATAGCTTGAATGGGTTAAATGTTCAATAAACAAATTCTAATAAACATTTCAGTATTATTTATCTTTTTAAATGTAAATAAACAAATTTTATAAAATTCGTACAGGTAAATGATGAATTATGCTCTAATTAGTTGTATTACTGGCATTTAGAAGTTAACTATTTCGTTGTTCACTGTTATTTACAAGTATTAAAAAGGTGCTTCCACAGTGGTAGGTAATGTCGGATACCGACTGACAGGTATCCGACATTACCCGCATTCATGGCATTCTTCCATTTTCCATTTGGTTATTCACATTTCAATACATCTTGTACTTCACATATATTAAAAGGTAGTGCAAAATACGCACTTTCGAATATAACATGAAATTACGTTGTTATTATAACACCGTTGTAATTAAAGCATGTTAACTTACCTTTAAAAATTCTGTTTTCTGTGAATTCAGTTTTCTCAATGTAGCTTCCACAAAACACCACAACTCAATATGGCGACCACCGTTAAATACTTCCTTCAGTTCAGTGAACATGTTTCGAGTGCTTGTCGTAAGATGCCAGCACCCATGAAGCCGAAACCTATGTATGCGACATTACCAGCCTATCCGACATTACCCGACCTTACTCTATATTTTCATGACAAATAAAATGTATATAGTGAATTTTCTGGAAATAGCCTCTGAAAACCTGTAATTCTGGATGACTTTTGCATAACTGGTAAACCGTAAAATAAGACAGAAACATACTTTACAAAAATGTAGATCTCGAGAAAATACACAATTTATGTCATATACTTTTCTTATAGAGTTGAGAGTTTCCTTTTTATTGGTTTAAGTCTCAAACGAAATTTTTCGTTCCATCTCTCTTTTACTTTACTTCTGACCCACAAAGAAAACTGAATTTCAATTCTTTCACATAGTGACTGGTTTTTTTAAAAATATTTTACTATCACTTTTGCCTAGTTTTTTTTTGTAGTGTTTTACTGCAATGGCACAGCAGGCGATGACACTGATAATACATGAAGATGGAGCCCCGGTGGAATGTGATGGTGGGGGAAACCGGCCCCTGCGCCGCTTTGTCCACCACTATTCTCACATGCGGTCGCTTGGGATCGAATCCAAGGCCCGTCTAGGTGAGAGGCGAATGGTCTGGCCACTCGGCCACGGCGTGGCCGCTTTTGCCTTAGTTTCTTCCTACTACAACCATTTCTGCTAATGCTATTCTCGATTAGTCCAATGTGGATAGAAGGATAATCTTTTGTAACAATGGTTTGTATAGAAAGTAATGTGAATGGAACACATAAGATTTTTATGTTGTTTTCTTATGCCTCATAAAACACTAAATAACAATAAAATAAATCACTTTACAATTCCTCTTACACCAAAGTACATTTTGAATGGCTGTGTACGAAGATTGCAATGAAATACTGTACAGTCTACTTATATATCAATGTTGTTGCCCTCCGTGGTGTAGTGGTTACCTTACTCTCCTCCAAAACTTGCAGGTTCAAAAACCTGGCGGAGAGTGATTTATTTCTTCGGCAGCAAAAATCTTTAGTATGGCTACCTTCGGAAAGAAAGTAAAGGCTTTGGTCCAGTGTAATGTTTATTTGCACGTAAAAGAACTCCACACCTTGAAAGAAGAAGGTTTCTGGGCAACATTTTCCGCCATTTCACATCCGCTATTTTCATTTCGTCCTACAGTATCATCTATGGGCGACGAGTTGATCCCTCGTCACCATGGCGCATAGTGCGAATTCACGAACTAGAAATACAAGTCCGAGCATGGAAATATCATAACAATTCCCTATGCTCCACTTAAGAGATAGGAATCAAAAAGATATATATTAATGTTACATTAATTTGTAACCGAAGCTCAACACCGTATATAATACAACTACCATAAGCCATTTGTAAAAAGCCAGAGATTCTCTGTTTAGTATATCATATTATTATCATGAATATTATCAGCATTGATTCAATACCCGATGCTGATTTGCGATTATTTTTTATGTCTATAACATACTTCTGTGTGTTCTAAGAATGTAAAAAAGTAAAAGATGATGAAATACTGCTATCAAAATAACCTTGTCGTTTTATTTACTGATATCAGCAAATACCGTAGCAAACATCCAAGGGCAAATACAGAAACTCTTCATGAATAGTGTCCCAATATCTTTAGATCGCAGAGTTTTTGTCGCATTCAGAAAGCACGCCCTCGTTTCTCTTATCATCCTGAGACTATTTTTGCATTCAGAAGGTGGTTTTTCAGATGTCTAGTTGTCAGGTACATGGTTAAAAGAGACCTGCGTCATGGCATACTGCGCTATGTTTTAATAAACCATTATCTTTTACTTTGATTAGGTGTAAGAAAAAATGTCATCAATAAAAATGTGTGTAAACGACTTTTCTTCCCGTTATCACTTTCGCATGTTGTAGCTACAGAAGAGGTTATATTGAGATATGTTATGAAGTTGTCACCTAGTCCATCTTATACATTTTGGGGCTGATTTTTTACTTTCTCTACGCGTACTATGTACATAGTGTATAGAGAAGGTATTGTAATGCACCCAAAAATTCGATACCGAGATTTCACCAGAAATACATGTTTTGAAACTCCCTGAATAAAAAAAAAACATTGTTACAAAAAGGTCTGTGTATTTGAGTCTGTCTGTGTATATGTGTCGCTTCCTTGGAAGATGCCAAAACTAAATACCGTAAGAGATAGACAAACACTTACCACACAAAAAATGCAGGGCATATTAAAACACATAATTTATGTTATGTTTTATATATATATTCCGTGGTGTTGATCGTTTTTGAGATATTCCTTGTTTTTTGTTTCAGCTTTGAAACGCATAAGGAATTTGTCAAATCCTATCCATACAAACAAAGGAACTTCAGTCACATAACAATCAGCCTTTGATTATCAGTTAAACCTATGGTACTCGCTTATTCCGTTCTACTTACAAGGAAGCAGGTAATAAGACTATTTCTGCTAATTTTTTCTCGATTCGAATGAAGTAAATAATTTAAATAAATTAATTTTAACAATAATTTGTTGCAGAGAATTAGAAAAAGTCATGTGAATGGAACACATTAGATTTTTTTTTTGTATCCCTTTTTCTTAATTTTCTTTGTTTTTCCTTTTCCCTAAGTTTACTTTGTTTACCGTTTTCTGTTTTATGACATACACATAAATACACACATTCACAAATACCCATGCCCAAGGCGGGACTTGATCCTCGATCCCCTACGCCACGAAGCACCAAAGTGAGGCGCTTTTGCGAGCGCGGTCATGGGGACCAGCATGTTGCTTATTGTAAGGGAGGGATCGTAGGTGAGGTACCGGCTGGAACTAGAAGAGATAGCAAGCAATAACAGGGTATCATCTACTGTTTCCAGATAGAACCTCCCCTACAGCCGGGCAGGCAGACCTAGGTACAGCACTCCACACAGTCTTCATCCAACCAACCAGCTGAAGTCGGGGGACGGAGAGTCATAACGAGCATGCTCTTCCTCCGTCACGCTGCGCCGAGCACCATCGCCGACACTTCCAATCCTGAAAGAAAATAAATGTAAATATAAATGGAGTGTTATTTATAGACGCTCTTTAACTGCTGTGGTTCTCAGCGTCACATTTTAAATTGGGCGTGAAAGACCGCTTACTTTTGCTCAGAGCCCTCTCTATCAGGCTTGAGGTTCTTTTACGTGCCGCAAATCTATGGCACGGGACCAACGGCTTTACTTCCCTTTCGGAGGAAGCCTTGCTTAGGATTTTTACATCCGAAATCCTGAAAGAAACCAACGAGATAAAGGATTAATAAAACGACGCGGAGGGACAGGGCATTCCATTGATGAAAGAAATCTATCCGGCTACCATACTCCATCTGCTCTTCTCCTCTTTTAGCTTTCTCACCATTTATTCCATGCTCTCTTCATTTTCAGGGAAGAAAACCCCATCGTCTACAAATAACAAAGTAATGAGTACCGACACAATCTTTATTTTCCATGTCCAGGTATTTCCTGTAAAACATTCATTACTTTTTCGAAATAAATTATAAATAAAATGGGCAGCATTCCACAGCCTTGTTTTAGACCTGTACCAATTGGAATACTTTGGGTTAAGCTATATATTTTTTTTATTTTTATACTTGCTTCAATATTTCTGTCTAACTTTTTGTCCACATGTATTCATTTTTCTTTTACATTAAACCTTGTATTTGCTTCTCATTTGTCTTTGAGATTAAAACAAAGCACTGATATAGAAAAATAAATAGAAAAACTTGTCTTCCAATTCACATCTTATTAATTTAACATTCTTCAAACATACTTTCAATTAAATACATTACAATGATAAACACTGACCCTTGTACGTACACTGAAGGTTAAAACAGCAGTCAACAACTTAAAAATCAGGTCTGTATATTATATGTAAAATTTTGCATGTGATTTTGAGTAATAATAACGCTAACTTTTTCCTTCAAAGTATACTACTCAGAGTGCAGAAAGGTTTAAAAGAGATGGAAATATTTAGGAAATGTTAATGACATAATATATATTTGGATATAAAAATATTGCAGAATTTATTCTGTGGAAAATTTTGTTTGGATTGCAAAATTATATACCAATCTGTACCTTTCGTAGAATATTCATTTTTTTGAGTTTAGGCATTTTATTTGTCTCTCGCACGACCTTTTTCTTATACCTTTTTTGTATTAGCATTCGTTAACTCTGTTAAAATGTGGGAAATACTTGCTTAAACATTTATTGGTGTAATTTCATTATTTGCTCTACCTTTGGTGAGAATTAGTAGCAAAGAACTCATACCTTACTATCACGGACTATAATCAGAATGTTAAAGAACTATAGGGCTCTACAACATAACAATAACTTTATTTTTATAAACTTTACTCATATTATACACCATTTATATCAATAACTTTAAAAACGTGTTGTCTTACTGGTGAACGTAACATATTAGTTACTAACTAACCAATAGTTATTCTAACCAATAGTTACTAACTAACCAATAGTCCTCAATACTTGGAATATTTTTTTTTTCTCATTTTCTTTTTGAATGTTTAATTTATCTAATCCTGATTAGTGTAACTTGTATGTTCAATGACCACACTAACTAAATATTACTCTTCAGGAAATTTAATTTGATTCAGTTAATGTAAATTTCACCTTCTACTTTCCAGGTTAGGTTGTTTTACTTTCTCTATACGTACTATGTACATAGAATATAGAGAAAGTATTGCACTCCACCCAAAAATTCAATGCAGAGATTTTACCGGAAATATATGTTTTAGGGTCTCCTGTATCCAAAAAAAGCATTTTCAAAAAAGATCCGTGTTTATGTGTGTATGTCCGTGTATTTGTGAACACGATACTCAAAAACGAAAAGTCGGTAAAATACCAAAATTGGTATTTAAGTTTAGTATCTTTCAGGAATGCGACACGAAGATTTTGAGAAAAATCCCCCACTCCAAACTACCCTTTACTTGGAACTTTTTTCGAAAATTTTGATTTTCTCAAAAATGGCTCTAACGCCTTTGATTAAAATATCATATACAAATAAAATGTATATCTTGAATAATCTTATGAAGACCTCTTTATTCTGGATGAATTTTATAGAATTTTGCATAGCTGGTAATCCGTAAAAGATGGACAAAAAATTACCACACAAAAAATGTAGAGCACGTTAAAACACATAATTTATGTTATATACATTTGTTTCGTGGAGTTGGTCGTTGTTTAATATTTCTTGTTTATTGTTTCAGATTTATGAAAATTTTACTTTTCTCACACAAGAATTTGTCAACCCCTGTCCATACAAACAAAGGAACTTCAGTCACATAGCAACAACCAGTTTTTGACTGTCACTTTAACCTATGGTACTCCCTTATTCGTTTCTACTTATAAGGAAGCAAGAAATAAGACTATTCCTGCTAATTTTTTCTCGATTAGCATGCAATAAATAGAAGCATAAGATTTTAGCAATAATTTGTTGCAGATATGTAGAGAAAGTCATGTGAATGGAACACATCAGAATTTTTTAAATTTTTTATTTTATATAGGCGCCTTTAACATCCTTAGAGACACCTCGTGTTCTGTAGCTTATTTAATGTTTGGTTTTTAATCATTTTATTTTTTCAAACACACACACACATACATTCCATCCTTCCTACATACTTTCAGACTCTGTGGGGATAGGGAATGCTTCTGGTTAAAGAAAAATTGCCAGCCCCAGCCGGGAATTGAACCCGGGCCCTTGAGATGAGCAGTGTTAGGTTTTTTTCTCATGGTCTGAGTTGCCCTCGTTGGATGTAAAATGCCATGATGTGATAAAAGTGCGGGATATTTTTCTTTTTCACTAAAACCTAAATATCTGCATTATATCATTATGTTTGGAACTAATTAATAAGGAATTATTTATGCAATTTAATTATAAATATTTGGTGAAATATGGTAACAAATAATACAAAGCTGTTGTTTAGAGCCTCAAAAGCTGATACTTTAGGAAAAAGCTGACAACGTTATTCATCAGCCTATGGGTTTAGTAGAGGTACTTTTTCATCTCTTTTACAACCTTTATCAGTTCTACCACCCAAAGTTGTTAGAGATAACACTAAAAGCGTTGTCGGATTAGGAAAGTACACTTACGGCATATGACATGTTCCTTTTAATCAACAGAACCCATACTAATTAATTACAAAATGTTTTTGACTAAACTTATGTAAGAAACTGAAACAACATTCTGTTGGAAAGTTTGTGACTAGTAAAAGTTTTAATTTTATATTATTGATTTCTATATTCACTAACGTTTATTCTTATATCACTTTTGAAATTGGTTTTACTTTCTCTAGCATGTATGCACATACAATGCACATAATAACTAGAAAAGGTACTGCATTCCACCCAAAATTCGATGTCGAGATTTCATCGGGAATATGTTTTGAGGTCCTATAAGGATAAAAAAGCATTTTTAGAAGATGGTCCATGTTTATGTGTGTTTATGGACAGCATAGCTCAAAACCGAAAAGAGAGTTAAATACTAAACTTGATAGTATCTTACAAGAAGCTTTCCAAGAAAACCCAGAAACTATCCTTTAAAATGAAACGTTTTCGAAAAATTTCTTTTTCTCAAAAATGGCTGTAAGGATTTTCACTAAAATGCCGTATATTAATGATCTTTACATTTCAGATAAAATGTATATCTTGAACCTTCTGGGAATTGCCTCTGCATATCTCTTCATTCTGGATGAGTTTTGCTGAATTTTGAAAAACTGGTAAGCCATAAGAAATAGACGAAAACTTACTACAAACATCTGATGTGTTCCATTCATATGCCTTTCTCTATATCTCTATAAATTATTATTGTTAATAAGATTATGTTTTATATATTTCATGCTAATCGACAAAAATTACCAGAAATAGTCTTTTTCTTGTTTTATTGTAAGTAGAAGCGAAATAAGGGAGTACCGTAGGTTAAAGTGAAAGCCAAAAGCTGGTTGCTATGTGACTGTATTGACAGGCGTTGACAAATTCCTGTATGAGAAAAGTATAAGTTTTTCAAAGCTGAAACCAAGAAAAAGGAATATGTCAAAAACGATCAACTCCACGAAAAAAGAAACGTATATAACATAACTTGTGTGTTTTAACGTGGTCTACATTTTCTGTGGGTTAAGTTTTTGACCATCTCTTACGGTTTACTAGTTATGAAAAATTCATAATAAAGTAGTCTTCAGAGGCTATACGCAGAAAATTCAAAATATACATTTTATTTGTGAGGTAAATAACTTTAATATACGATATTTTAATCAAAATCGTTAGAGCCATTTTTTAGAAAATCATCATTTTCGAAAAAAGTTCCATGTAAAGGGCAGTTTGGGGTGGGGGGATTTTTGCTCAAAATCTTCTTGTCGCATCCCTGGAAGATACTAAACTTAAATACCAAGTTTGGTATTTTACCGACTTTTCGTTTTTGAGTTATCGTGTTCACAGACGCACGGACACTCGGACACACTGACACACGGACACACGGACTCACACACGGACCTTTTTCTGAAAATACCTTTTTTGGATACAGGGGATCCTAAAACATATATTTCCGGTGAAATCTCGGTATCGAATTTTTTGGTGGAGTGCAATACTTTCTCTATACACTATGTACATAGTACGTATAGAGAAAGTAAACATCCATTTCTGCTAATGTTTATCTCGATAAGCATGTCATACACAAAGCAATACTCCTTTGTAAGAATAGTTTGTATGTGTAACGGCTAGGGAAAGTTGTGTATATGGAACTCATCAGATTTTTACAAAATAACTGTGACAAACGAGATAATCTATTGTGTATATTTTTGTAATACATTTCAGTGTACTTAATTGTAAGGCGGTACAGCAAGCTGATGTGATAGGCAAATCCTCAAAAACCAGGTCATCTGCGATGATTTTAATATTTATCTTTGCCCTGGGAAATAGTATAATAGTGGCTTTAGCATTTTACAAATTGTATAAATTGCATAAATGCAAAGCATTAACAATGTGTAACTCCGAAGTAACTACTAGCTCAAACAATTCTTTGGAATAAGTTCTAATTTTTAACAAGATTCACCGGTTTTGGTGCGGGTTTTCTCGAGCTTTGGTGGTTCACCAGTTATACAAAATTATACAGATAAATATTCACACTAAACTTAAAATATTAATGTTATTGTTCATTCATATAGCTTAAACGTATCATTTTATCAGAATTGATTCAGCTATTTTAAATAAAATCAAAATCAAAGAAGAAATTTGCACTAAAGTGTAGTTTGGGATGGTAATATTTTATCTAAAATCTTCATTTTCCATAAATTTAACTTAAATTAAATGCCCAGTTTCTTATTTATTCCAATTTCCATGTTTGAGCAATTCTATTCACAGGGATGTATAGGAGCATCATTTTGTATACAGGGGACCTCAAAAGATGTATTTAGCATTTTGAGAAGCTATAATTAGACACTAAGAAAGTAATCTTTTGAATGTCCTTCCTTTTTGGGCCTTAAAAGGCGTTCCAACTTTGAATGTGTTTGTTCAGGGGGTCCTTACCCTCAGCTTTCATTCTCTCCACATTTTTTCTCATTATGTTTATAATCAACTTTTTTGGATAGTGGAAAGTAATTGCAGTATATGTACGCAATTAATATAGTACTATACTCAGTCCTCATTTAATTTCAAGAACATGCTAAGAAATAAAATCTGATGTGTTCCATTCACATGGCTTTCTCTACATCTCACTAACAAATTATTGTTAAAAACCTTATGCTTCTATTTACTTCATGCTAATCGAAAAAACATGGCAGAAATAGTCTTATTACTTGCTTCCTTGTAAGTATAAGCGAAATAAGGGAGTACCATAGGTTAAAGTGATAGTCAAAAGCTGGTTGCTATGTGACTGAAGTTCCTTTGTTTGTATGGACCGGAGTTGACTAAGTCCTGTGGGAGAAAAGTATACATTTTTAAAGCTGAAATCAAAAACAAGAAATATCTCAAAATTGCTTAACTCCATGAAAAAATGCATATAACATAAACTGTGTGTTTTAAAGTGCACTACATGTTTTGTGTGCTAAGTTTTTTTCCAACTCTTACAGTTTAGCAAAATTCCGTAAAATTCGTCCAGAATAAAGTAGTCTTCAGAGGCTATTCCCAGAAAAATCAAGATATAAATTTTATTTGTTAGGTAAATATCCTGAATATATGATATCTTAATAAAAATCGTTACAGCCATATTTAAGAAAATCAAAATTTTCGAAAAACGTTCCACGTAAAGGGTAGTTTGTTGTGGGAGGATTTTTCTCCAAAATCTTCATTTCGCATCTCTGGAAGATACTATACTTAAATACCAAGATTGGTATTTAATGACTTTTCGTTTTTGAGTCATCGTATTCACAGACACGGACACACACACACACACACGGATCTTTTTCTGAATATTTTTTTTTGATGCAGGGGACCCTAAAACGTATATTTCCGGTGAAATCTCGGTATCGGATTTTTGGGCGGAGTGTAATACCTTCTCTAAACACCATGTACATAGTACGCGTAGAGAAAGTAAAAAAGGTACGAATTTCAAGAAATGTAAAGTGTGTTTTGATGTTTGCGATGCAGTGAAAATCTGACATTTTTGTACTAAGTATTAGTTCAGAAATGTCCTAATCATTGATGGTGTTAATGCAGCCGTGCTCGCTAAGTGTCTCTCTATAGTGCTAGTTGGCGCAAGGGATCGTGGGTTCAAACCCCGCCTTGGGTATGGGTAGCTTATATGTTTGTGAAGTGTGTATTTGAAGAAAACAGCAAAACGGTAATCAAACTGAAAACAAAGTAAATGTTAGGAAAATGCAAAAAAGTGGAAATAGGATATACAGCACCGGAGTCCTGACCAGACTCCGGACTGTATTTAAGAAAAAATGCAGATACAGGAGTTACAGCAGCTGGATATCATGCTGAAAAAGGAATTTGAGCACTTTTAGTTACTACAACCAAAAATGAAATTAAATATAATTCATTTTATTTATTATACATTCTAAATAAGCAATATAATTCCATCTACCAAAATTTAATATCCATGCAATAGCTATTAATAAAGCAAGAACTTGCACTCAAAGCCATGGATAGAATATCGCATATCTTACACTCTTATATCACTTTGGCTAAGGAAAACAGTCCTTCCAGTTTTATAAAAGTGAATGAAAATGAACAGTACTTCAAAAGCTATGCACAAAAAATGTTCATACAAAATATATGAACATGCTCTGAATATATTTTAGTTTCTAAGTTACGTCTAAACAGGGAGATGTTTTATTCCGCTGAGATTTCACTTAAAACACGTTTTAAAATCCCTTAATCTCTTGGTTCAATGTCCCAGTTAGCATCTTCCAACGATGCGACGAAGATTTTCAACGCCAATTACCCTTTACATGGACCATTTTTCGACATTATTTTAATTTCTATGGACTAAGGATTTTGTTTAAAATGCCAGATATTAAGGATATATGTGCGACAAATAAAAGTATATCTAGAATTTTCTGGGAATGCCTTTTGAAATTCTTATCATTTGGAATAACATGTATACAGCAACATGTTTTCAGTCTATAAAATCAGAATTATACATATGATAGAAATATCTAAACTGAACATTTGAAAGAAGCAACTAGTGGTTGGTAATGATTACTATGGTTGCTACGCGATCTTACACATTTTTTCTTTTATTTTTTTATTTTTAATTTTTCTACAAGTACTATGTACATAGTACATAATATTCGATACCGAGATTTCGCCGGAAGTACATGTTATGTGTCCCCCTGAATAAAAAAAGAATCATTTTCAGAAAAAGGTCCGTGTGTGTACGTGTGTGTCTGTGTAAGACTAGGAACAGCATAGGTAAAAAACAATAAGACCGTTATATACCAAATTGGTATTTAAGAATGGTATCTTCAAAGTATGCGACACGCAGATTCTCAAAAAAAGCCCCCACCCCATCTACGCTTTACATGAATTTTTTTCTCGAAAATTGTTATTTTCTTAAAAATAGCTCTAACGATTTTGATTAAAATATCGTACATTAAAGATATTTACCTGACAAATAAAATGTATATCTTGAATTTTCTGGGAATAGCTCTGAAGACTACTTTATTCTGGATCAATTTTACGGAATTTTGCATAACTGTTAAACCGTAAGAAATGGACAAAAACTTACCACACAAAAATGTAGAGCACTTTAAAACACACAGTTTATGTGATATACACTTTTTTCGTGGAGTTGATTGTTTTTTATTTATCTTTTTTGTTTTGTTTAGATATTCCTTGGTTTTGGTTTCAGCTTGGAAACACTTACATTATCTCATACAGGAATTTGTCAACTCGTGTCCATACAAACAAAGGACCATCACATGACTATCACTTTAACCTATGGTACTCCCTTATTTCGTTTCTACTTACAAGGAAGCAAGTAATAAGACTATTTCTGCCAATTTTTTCTCGATTACCATGAAATAAATAGAAACATAAGCTTTTTAACAATACTTTGTTGCAGAAATGTACAGAAAGTCATATGAATGGAACACATCAGATTTTTAACACTCTTAAGCAATCTAACCTCACTGCAGGTATGCAAAGTAAGCAATATATTATAAGGAAACATTATATTTTGCCGCCCCTCTCCTAACTCCCTGATGTCTATTGCACAATGACAACGGCATCTAGGAGTTTAGCAAAAGTTTTCTTTTCGGTTTCTACTGGGGTTTCATAAATCAAGCCTGCATTTCTCCCATAAGAAAGGTCTAGAAGAGTGAGATCCGCAGATCAACCTGGCCAAGGCACAGATCCTCTTCTTTCAATTCAGCAATCAGGAAAGGAATTGTTCATGTAATTGCGAACACCATGAGCGAAGTGTAGCATGTTGGAGCCAAATTCTCTCGTGATACAGTTTCGAAAACTCTGACAGCACAGTTCGTAGAAACAGAGGCCATACAAACGCAGATAAGGTCCTATCAGATGACACAGTCAAAATCCAGCACACACGCCAATAGGGGTAAATCTCTACTGGTAATCGGACACGTACATGTCATGTGGATTTTTGTCACGCCAGATATGGCTATTGTGGCAGTTGGATACACCACACGGCTGAAAACAGCTTCATTGATGAATAATACAGACTGCAGGAAGTTCTGCAGTACAGTGCTGAGCAACCTGTTGACAGAACTGGATTGTGCGTTAAAAATCACCTGGCCTCTATGCTTGCATCCGTAAAACATGTTAGGGGCAATTGTTGCACTTTTAGCATATATGTGCAACAATTTAGCGGGAAAATCGACGGATACTTATGGTTGGTTTGCTGCCACGCATTTCAACACCATCTCTTAAAATTCTAATTTCCGAACACTTATTTTTACTTTCTCTAGCCCAGTATGTACAACGTACATAGGGATAGAGAAGTATTGTATTCCACCCAAAAATTCGATGAGGAGATTTCACCAGAAATACATGTTTTAGGACCCCCTGAGTCCAAAAAAGGGCATTTTCAGAAACAGGTATTTAAGTTTGGTATCTTCCAAGGATGCAACACGAAGATTTTCAAGAAAATCCCTCACCCTAACTACCCTTTACATGGAAAAATTTTCGAAAATTTTGCTTTTCTTAAAATTTTCTTTAACGATTTTGATTAAAATATCACCTATTAAAGCCATTTCTATCACAAATAAAATGTATATCTTGAATTTTCTGGGAATAGCTTCTAAAAGCCTGTTTATTCTGGATGAATTTTGCTTAATTTAGAATAACTAGTAAACCGTAAGAGTTAGAAAAAAGCTACTATATAAAAATTGTAGATCTTGTTCAAATTCACAAGTTATGTCATATACATTATTTTCGTGGAACTTACCGTTTTAGAGGTATTCCTTGTTATTAGTTTCAGTTGTGAAGTATTTATACTTTTCACAGACGGGAATGTTCGTTTTTCTTTGGTTCTACACCTGGCCAAGCCAAGATTTGCAATGACAATCGCATAACGACAGCTTTTAAAACATTTGTCTATCACTTTAGCCTAGTGCATTCCCTTAGTTCCAGTCTACTTATAAGGAACTAAGTAACAAAATGCTGCTAATGTTTATCTCGATTAGCGTGGTGTTGAAAGAAGAATTATCTTTTGTAAGACGTTTGTATGTAGAGTAGCTAGAGAAAGTCATATGAGTGTAACACATAAGATTTTTTTGCTCCCTTCCCAGCTTGACTTGAATGCAGTACATTTCGTAAAATTTGGTGATGCCTATTGGAAAACTTGGCTCGGTACAATCGAGCACTTTCTTCTGCTGCACCACATAATAAATACATGTCAGCAAATTCTGTGACAAAAATGCTTCATATTGGACAATCAGTCATACCAGATGGCCCTACGCGTGTGAATTTCGTGTGTGCAAATAGCCTTCGTGTGTTAAAAATCTGATGTGTTCCATTCACATAACTTTCTCTACATTTCTGCAACAAATTATTGTTGTTGAAAAGCTTAGGCTTCTATTTACTTCATGCTAATTGATAAAACATTAGCAGAAATAGTCTTATTGCTTGCTTCCCTGTAAGTAGAAGCAAAATAAGGGAGTACCATAGGTTAAAGTGATAGTCAAAAGCTCGTTATTATGTGACTGAATTCCCTATGTTTGTATGGAGTTGTCAAATTCCTGTATGAGAAAAGTATACGTTTTTCAAAGCTGAAACTAAAATCAAAGAATATCTTAAAAACGATCAACTGCACGAAAAAAATGTACATAACATAAATTGTGTGTTTGAATGTGCTTTACATTTTCTGTGTGGTTAGTTTTTGTCCATCTCTTACGGTTTAGCAGCTATGCAAAATTCCGTAATATTCATTCCGAATAAAGTAGTCTTCAGAGGCTATTCCCAGAAAATTCAAGATATACATTTTATTTGGCAAGTAAATGTCTTAAATATACGAGATTTTAATCAAAATCGTTAGAGCCATTTTTAAGAAAATAAACATTTTCGAAATTATTTCCACGTCCGCGCGCGTGTGTGTCTGAGGACAGCATAGCTCATAATCTAAAAGACCGTTAAATACCAAATTTGGTATTTAAGCTTTGTATCTTCCAAGGATGCGACACGAAGATTTTCAAGAAAATCCTCCCAACGCAAACTACCATTTACATAGAAAAATTTTCGAAAATTTTGATTTTCTAAAAAAAAAGACTAACGATTTCGATTCAAATCCTCTTTATTAAAGGTATTTATATAACCAAATAAAGTGTATGTCTTAAATTTTCTCGGAATAGCCTCTGAAGACCTCTTTATTCTTGATGAATTTTGCCGAATTTTGCTCAACTGCTAAATTGTAAGCTATAGACAAAAACATACTACACAAAAGATGTATAGGTATCTCGTTAAAATACACAATTTTTGTCCTTTACATTTTTTTGTTTGGGTAATCGTTTCCGAGATATTCCTTTTTATTGGTTTCATTTGTAAAGCACTTACACTTTTCTAAAGCAGGAACTGTCCGTTTTATTTTGTTCTACTCTTGACCATGCAAAGAAGCGATTTGCAATAACAAACGTATAACGATAGCTTAAAACATTTGACTATCACTTTAGCATTCCTTTAATTCCCTTCTACTTATAAGGAACTAAGTAATAAGAACATTCAGCAAATGTTTAGTATTGTGTGGAAAGAAGAAGAATCGTTTGTAAGAAGTTTGCAGAGCAGCTAGAGAAAGTCAAGTGGGAGGAACCAAGAGATTAAAGAATAATTTGTTTCATTTTTCATTATCCGCATATAGCCAGTTGTGTAATACGCTTTTATTATTTAACATTAGAGACTAGACCACTGTACGATTAAAACAAAACTATAAGACGCCGAAACAAATACCATGTGTGAGAGCGTTTCACTGCATTACTATTTATTCTTATTATTATAATTCTTCTTCTTCTTCTTCTTCTTCTTCTTATTATTATTATTATTATTATTATTAGTAGTAGTAGTAGTAGTAATATCATCACTATCATTAATTTACTTAGTAGAATAAAACTCAAATATGAAATATTAATAACGTAGAATATGAAATCATGAGGGCACGTAGGACTGTGAAATTTTACCTGTCTTCGTATTTGCATATTTTAGTTACAACGCTTTGATGTTTTGATTTCCTGCTAGGCTATAATGCGCAATAATAATACTAGTAATAATAATAATCATCATAAATAAAGAATACAGTGAAAAAGTATTATTGCTGTCGTTTTTCCAGATGTTTCTTTAGACCCTTTCCTGTTTTGATTAACTTTGCTATTGCGTAATACTATTTATGATGATAACACAGTAAAATACTACAGTTTTTCTTAACGGTATTTTTAAATTTTGCTGGCGTATAGTAATAATAATAATGATGGTAATAATAATAGTGCATTATATATTTTCGTGTCTTGACTTACTCTGCCGTCGTGTCTATAAAGCTACTCTGCTATACGATAGCGAAGTAATAATAATAATAATAATAATAATAATAATAATTTGTTCCACCACTTACCTATACATTCATGCTATAATAAATGTAAAAACAAAGTGTATATTATTTTAATCAAAATAATTAGAGCTACTAATGAGATAAACAGAACTTTCAAAAAACTTTTCATGTAAAGAGTAGTTTGGGGTGGGGTATTTTCTTGAAAATCTTCAAGGCACATCCTTGGAACATACCAAACATAAATATCAAGTTTGGTATTTAATGGTCGCGATGGTTAACTAATGCCTACTGAAAACAGGTCACAGAACAACGTTCCGTTGGCTGAGAGGTTAAGAGGGCCTTTCTTCCACTCATAAGTTCCTACGTTTAAATCTCGCGCTCCTTTATTTTTTTTATGATTGAATATATAGAACATAATATTGAATTAATATAATTTTGGTATTTGAAGTTAAAGGCCTATGTATGCACACAAAAACATAAATCTACTAAGACTCGTTTTAAATAACTTTAAAAATGCATATGAATAGATTATCTTTTAAAACTAAAACACAAAAAATAAACCTAATTAATATCGGGTGTACGAACCATGAGCTTCCCCCAATCTTCTGGGCATACATGAAATTAAAAGGTTGCAGTCACATGGATGAGAAGCTACAAGATCCCAGGCTTCTTAAATTTGTGCCCAGAAGCAGTCTTTTATCTTTCGCCCATCTACAGTAAAATAGAGCGCAGCTCGGTTTTTACTTCAGCTCAAACGTTCTCAATAGGATTAAATTTCGTGAATAGAGAGGCTATTCTACCACTCTGATATCCTGCCTCTCTGAAAACCAATTTAAATCCTTTGGAGATGTGTGAACAGGATGATTCTCCTGAACAAATTCAACAGTTCCATCAGGATATCCCATCCTCATAGAGGGAATTAAAATATTATCGAATAACACCGTGTACTGCACATACGTTCAGTGTATATTCATACTATCACAGTACACCGCGCCTTGATATCCAGCCCCAACACGATACAGATTCGTGACCATGATGGAATTGTGAAGGCACGTATTTTGCGCCACATCGGGACCTCTTTGGACGATAGACTTCTTTCGTGTGAAAGAAAATGTTAGCTCGTCTGACAATATCATGTTATTTCAGTTGCGATTGGCATTTTCCTGTTGGATCGGTTTGTGAACGGTGTGTTAGTAAAATAATTTGCCCAAATAATACTTTTAGTATTTTCTATCCTTTTTTTATTGAGAGAGAACTGTTCGTGCCTAATGAGTTTGCGCACTATTCTGCGCGCCTCGTGCTTTTGTGTGCAGCATATTGCTGTTCGGTAGAATAAACTTTCAAAGAAACAGCATAACAACTAGCATATTATTAACTTACCGAATGCCATATATGAAATAAGTACATTCTGTCAAGAAAGTGCCGGGAATTGATCATTTAAAAATCCTGTTTAAAAGGGGATTTGAAATTATTGTTGTCGCTAAGTTGGTACAACTTTCCTCTATACCCACGCGGAGTTTGATTGTCATCTGTTCATCTCAAAGGTAATTTGCGATTTTACGAGGGATACAAATATTGAACAAAGAATCTGTCTCAAATTTTGCATTGCAAATGGTATTTCGTGTGCCGAATCGCTGATAATGTTACAGAGGGCATACGGTGAATTGACTTTATCAAAAGCACATGCATATGAGTGGTACAGTGCATTCAAAAGTGGTCGAGATGTGGTGGAAGATTTGCCTCGCTCTGGTCGGCCATCAACGGTTTCAACTGAACTGAACGTCGCTAAAGTGAAGAAAATGGTGTCTGAAAATCGCCATTCAGATCTGAAAGAGATTGCCGCTGAACTTTCTATGTCTCACGAATCGATTCGTACCATTTTAAACGATTGTTTGGGCATGACACGCGTTGCAGCTGGGCTAGTACCGAAAGACTTGAATTTTCTACAAAAACTCAATCGCGTAAGGATTGCTGAAGACATGCTAGAACGAGCCAGTTCCGATCCCACATTCATGAAGTGCATTGTAACTGGCGATGATACGTGGGTTTACGAGTTTGACACTCAAACCAGTCAACAAGCTTCCGAATGGTGCCTTCCAACTGAACCGAAACCTAAAAGGGCACGTCAAACTCGATCAAAACTGAAGGTCATGTTGACAGTTTTTTTCAATCATCGCGGTGTTGTGCACTCAGAGCTCTTGCCAGAAGATCAGATGGTAAATAAAGACTATTATCTGAGCGTTATGAGGCATTTGAGACAACAAATACGGCGAAAAAGGCCAGATTTGTGGAACAACTCATGGATTCTGCACCACGATAACGCGCTAGCTCACATGACTATTATTGTGAACAAATTTCTGGCCAAAAACTCAACAAATTTCATCGAACAACCACCGTATTCACCTGATCTGGCTCCTGCTGATTTCTTTCTCTTTCCAAAACTCAAGTTACCACTTCGAGGCACCCGTTTTCAGTCGATAGAAGACATAAAGGAAAATTCGCGGAGACATTGACATCGATTCCTAAAAGTGCCTACAAAAAATGTTTTAATGATTGGATTATTCGTTGGCATAAATGTATAATTTCAGAAGGGGTCTACTTTAAAGGCGATAAAATAAAATTGGATGAATAATTCATTTTTTGTGTTTTATTGGTAAATTCCCGGAACTTTCTTGACACAATAGTATATTAAAGGTTTGCTACATGTAAGAAGTGAACCTGCAACGTTCACCGTTGAGTAGTCTACTACAGCGTTACTCTGAACATATTCTCTGGAGCGTGGCAGAGTTAGTACAATACAATCTGTGTCGATTTAGCTAATATTGATAGTTTGTTGTTGAAGAAGTTAAGTTATGTATTTGATTATGATTATTGGTCATATGGGTTAGTAGTATTAATATTTGGGGCTTACGAAAACTTTTTTTCTGCCACTACACAACTGCATCGCGGACGGTACACACAATGCGCGGTGCGTATGACAAACACAAATTTGGTGTTCCACACATGCTAGAGAAAGTAAAGATGTGGATCTCTGAAAGACAAACCTTTTTGGAATAACATTTTGAAGCATCAGAATTTTCGTGACATCTGTTTTTAATGGTCCGAATTAATCAATACTTTGCCATTCTTTTAAAGTTCTGTCGATTTTTAGTTGCTTGTCGCTATATCATGCAGAGTATAAACTTTTAAGGACAACCTCTCTACAGCGTCTAGTTCGAAATATTTGACTATCTGTTATGTTTTGTATCTATATTTAAATTTGTAATCCAATTATTTTCAGAAAGGTTTCTCGATAACAATGAAGTGGTAAAATTATTTTCGTGAGAATTATTTTATTTCCATTAATAAACGATAGAGAGCAGAGAAAGTTATTTGAGCATAGCATTGGATTTTTAATGCAAATTGGAGCAAATTTAGAACGTAATAAAAGGGATGGGGTTAAATTAATTAAACACTCTCCATTTAAGAGACGCTGGAGTACAAAATTATACATGCAAATATTCTTTGATGTACATTTAGTGTCTAACTAAAGCTACAAATCTATTATATGTTTATTTGTATTTAAAGAATGACGGACATTCGTAAATATTATTATCTTATTGGGAACTTCTTCATATTATTTTCGGTAAAATTTCTGATATCGCATTTTGAACGAAATGAATACCTCCCGAGATATCCAAACTGCAGAACGAAAATAAAATTGTCGAACTTTATGAATTCACTAGAAATGAAATACCTAGGTTACATTGCAATAGAATTTTACATATTAATATTATTATAATTATAATAATAATAATAATTTGTTCCACCACTTGCCTATACGCTCATGCTATTATAAATGCGAAAACAAAAAATGAGGCGATAAATGTAACCACCTGAAGCTAATCGTTAATTCCAATTGATAAATGACCTTTTAGCGATAGTTCAAAACAAATTGGAAAAAAATCTAAAAAAAAAAAGAAAAATAGCACCATGAAAATTAAAAACAATTGCAAGACCTAATCGAGATTAAAATTAGTAGAATTGGTCTTATTACTTACTTCTTTGTAAGTAAAAGGAAATAAGGTAATACACTGAACTAAATTCATTGTCAAATCCTTTGAAAGCCCGTCACTATGTGAAACAGTTTAAATTCCGTTCTCTTTGCTTGTCAGGAGTAAAAAAAAAAAAAAAGAGAGACGAAAATAAAGATGAGTGTCCCTTTGAGAAAATTGAAACCAATTACAAGGAATATCTCCGAAACGGCTAACTCTACAGAAAACATGTAAAGGACATAAATTGGTGTTTTAAAGAGATTTTGTGTACTAGCTTTTACGATTTAACAGATACAGATCAGGTCTTCTGAGGCTATTCTTAGAAAATTCAGGATATGCATTTCATTTTAATCAAAATTTAGAGCCATTTTTGAGAAAAAAAATCAAAATTTAATAAAACTTTTTCCATGCAAATAGTAGTTGCGACGGGGGAGGGGGTATTTTCTTGAAAATCGTTGTCACCTCCCTTGTATCTGAACTGTAATACGAACTTTGGTATTTAATTGACTTTTCGTTTTTGAGCTATGTTGCCCATACACTCACACATGCGCACAGACACACACACGAACGGTGAACTCTCGGTATCGAATTTTTGGGTGGAATACAATACCTTCTCTATCTACTATGTGCCTTGCATTTGCGTGCTAGAGAAAGTAATTAGACTATAGAAAAGTTTTGAAAGGCTAATAATGAAATATTAATTTTTATTAAATTATATTAACTAACAGCGGGATTTTGTGCAACAATTAACAGAAAAGAAAGTTAAAGCGAACCGTTGATTTTCAATAGTATTTTCAAACACGTGGGAAAAAAACGACCACGTGATTCAATTATATTCTAGAAGGTAAGTTCTGTGTCCTGTAGCTCGGAGCGCATCTGTCTGTAACTCTGAAGCTTGTTTATTAGCTGAATTTAACGATTCTTAGTACAATTAATAGTGGATAAGCTGAAAGCAGCAGATAGTTTGACCGCCAGTCATACTAGTACTAAGATTTGATTTAATTACCAAGAGTTGCGAAGGCAACTAGTAAAGAGTATTTTCACAGAAAAGCTCACTTCCGGTCATACCACTTCTTCAGATTATAGCAAAATGAGACACCACAAATAAGTAATAGTCAGTGATAACAAGTCGCGCAATAATAAAGTGTTGAACAGTGGCTCATAGATACATTCCTGTATAGAATACGCGGAGTGGCATATTGTAGAAAATTATACCAAACTTATACCAAAATTAACAGCAAACTTATGGAACTAAAGAACGGAGAGTAAGTGATTGTAATAAATATACTCGTACGGACAGAAAATGTCTATCTGAAAGATAGTTAAATAGGATCTGAAGCTTTCCTGGCGACGAACATATTCTAGACGTTCTCGGGCTTCAAGCCAGGTGTAGTGATGAAGTCCGACGTTTCGGGAGCGTGCATCTCTCCCATCATCAGGAGAACTTTGAAACCCGAGAACGTCTAGAACATGAGAAATAGCTATTTAAAGAAGTGCTTAATTTTTTCCTGCAATATGCGTCCGAACGTTCATAATGAGACAATAGCGCGAGCGTGAAGTGCGGTCATTAACAAATGAAAAAGACTAACAATCTTGTAGAAAACATTACGCCAACTACAGCGCAGTGAAATGGATAAGAATGTTTTTCCTAAGGAATCCGGAAAATACACTCCTCGAGATCTATTTCAGGTAGCAAACCAAGGACTGCCCTGAGATGTGTCCAGCAGCTTTGCTATGACGATAACAGCCACTGGAGTTCGAATGTCACCTCCGACATCAGACAGCCAAAAGTCATCACGACCTCAGGAGATTCACTTAGTAGGGGCGATCGCCTCAACTTCGAAATGACTATGCTATGTAAAATGTTTCACAGAATATACAGCGCAATATTTGAATGTTTTGATTTTATGCTCATTATAACACATTCGTTTTGAGAAACTATGTCCACTTCATTTAGTGAAAAGCATCGAGAAATTACACAAATATGAAAAAAAAAAAAAAAAAAAAAAGAAACATATGCATGAAAGCAAACAAAGTATTTCAAGCATGCACATTATCTGCCATTGTATTTGTGTATTTAACATATACATGTTTGTTATTTATTTGATATATATTTATATTTATTAAAACAAAACCATAATTATTGAAAAGTAGGAGATATTCTTTTAACATAAATTAGTTGAGTAAGATCCAACCAGTTTTTCCACTACCACATTACAATAATTATTCAGAATTACCTTTTGCAAATATCCATTAAAGTGCTACGTGCCTTTCAAATTAATTTTGAATAATGAGAGGGAGGAAAAAGCTTCAATTATCGTGATTAAGAGGAAAAAGTGCAGATCAAAAGTGAATAAGTTCGTGCATATGGATAGAACTGCCGTCGGACTTTAGAAATAAAACAAAAAATCTGGTGTGTTTCATTCACATAACTTTCTCTAGCTGTTAATACAAACAAACTTTTTTATTCTACACCACGATAATCGAGATAGGCACTAGCGGAATGTTCTTATTAATTATCTCCTTATAAGTAAAAGAGTGCATTATAGTAAAGAGATAGTCAAAAATTTTAAAAGCGGTCATGTTTTAAAAGCCATATTTACATGACAAATAAAATGCTTAGCTTGAATTTTCTGGGAATAGCCACAAAAACCTTTTCATTTTAGATAACTTTTGCGGAACTGGTAAACCGCAAGGAATACTGCATACTTACTGCATAAAAGCTATAGAACTCTTTAAAACACTCAATTTATGTCATATTTATTTTTTCGTAGAGTTAACCATTTCCAAAATACTCTTTTTATTAGTTTCAAATTAGAACTAATTAAACTTTTCTCAAGCGGAAAGCGAACTTTCCTTTCATCTCTTTTGTTTTACTCCCAGGAATGTAAAAGAGAACTAAATTTCAATTGTTTCACCTAGCGGTAAGCATTTACAAGATTCAACTATAGCTTTAGCTCAATGTATTGCTTCTATTTATAAAAAGTAATTAGACCAATTATAACTTGTTTATCTCGATTAGCATTATGTAGATAAAAGAATAAGGATAGCTGTTTGTGGAACAGCTAGAGAACGTTATGTGAATGGAGCATGTCAGATTTTCATTCTCCTGGCTAAGCAAAGAGAACAGAATACCAATGTATTAATTAAATAAATTAATTAAAACTGAATTATTAATATGAAGAATTAGGCAAACATTTGACTCACTTCTTGAAGATATGAATATCGGCATATCCTTGTGTATTCATTTATTACCCTATCTACTGGGAAATATAAAACAAAAGTATTTTGCAAATGTTTATATCCATACAGATGAACATATAGAAAATATTCTAATGATTTTCTTTAGCTGTTCCACAAATAAACTTTCTTTGCAAAGGATTGTTCTTTTATCTAATCGAGTTAAACATTAGCAGAAATGGTCTCATTACTTGCTTTCAAGAAAGTAGAAGGGAATACACTAGATTAAAACGATACTCAAATGTTCTAAAGGCTATCGTTATGTGAAACAATTGAAATTTGCTTCTCTTTTGAATTTCCTAGAGGAAAACAAAAGTGGCACGAAAGTCGACTTTCCGCTTGAGAAAAAATTAAGTAGTTTAATACTGAAACAAATCATAAGGGAACTGCCTTCGTGGTGGAGTGGTCCCGGGTTCGATTCCCGACTGTGACAGGGGATTTTTTTAACCACAATTATTCCCTATCACCCACAGAGTCTGAAAGTGTGTATGTGAGAGTGAATGTGTGCATAGTTGAGGAAATAAAAAGATTTAAGCCTATAGACAACGAGTTGTATCTAATGCAAATCCCCCGATATGACCTTAGATGTTAAACGGGACTATATAAATGAAAAAATAAAAAATATAACAAGGAAAATCTCGGATATGCTTAACTCTACAAAAAATTATATGACCTAAGTTGTGTTTTTATTGTGTAATTCGGGTTTTTCTATCTCTTAAGATTTAAGAATTATACAAAGATCATCCAGAATGAAGGCCTCTTCAGAAGCTATTATCAAAAAAATTCAGGATACACATTTCGTTTTTCATGAAAATATCTTAAATTATGATATTTTCCAAAATCGTTGGACGCATTTTTGAGAAAATCAAAACATTCGAAAAATGTTCCATTTAAAGGGTAGTGTGGGTGGGAATATTCTTAAAAATCATTGTGTCGCATCCTTAGAACATACTTTACAAACTTTACACACACACACACACACTAACGGATATTTTTCTACAAATGCAATCGGGCGGGGATTCAGAGTACTCCAAAAATATGTGTTCAATGAAATTTCGGAATCGAATTTTTGGGTAGAATACAGTACCTTCCCTATCTCTACTTGGTAGAGAGCGTTTGTTTTTTACAGTATAGGTAGACAAAGTCATATAAATGTGGCACATCAGATTTTTAATTTTATTTTTGCTTTAAAACGTATTATAAGTAGGTAAGTATTGGAGTTCACCGTAAAATTCCATACCGAGATTTCACCGAAAGCATTTCTAGAAAAAGGTGCGTCTGCGTGTATTTGAACAAAGTAACACATAAACGAAAAATATGTTTAAGTTCAGTATATTTAAAAAAATTACCATGTATCTCGTTAAGACAACAATTTATGTAATTTTTTTATTTTTACAGACATATTCCTTGTTACTGGTTTAAATTTTCCGGTATTTGTACTTTTCCCAACTGTAACATCATTATACGTGTTTTTAATCGTTATTCTTTTTTCATTCTAGATATGCAAAGAGAACGGAATTTCAACACAATCACATAGAGATCCGATCTTTAAAGAATAAACTTTCTTTTTGGTGTAATAGATTCCCTTATTCTTTTTGTACTATCAAGATATATAATACATAATTTTCCGAATGTTTATCTCAATTATTAATAGAACAATAAGCTTTTTTAAGAATACTTTGTTTCAGAATAGGTAGAGAACGTTAAAGGTGTTGTTTGAAAAATTTACGTGTCTGTGTTTGTGTGTGTGTGTGTGTGTGCGTCCGTGTGTCTGTAAACACGGTAACTAACAACGAAAGGTCGTAAAATAAAAAATACACAAATTGCTTTTGAAGTTTAGTACATTCCAAGGAGTGTGACACGAAGATTTTGAGGAACATTCCCCCTCACCCAAAAACTACCCTTTACACGGAAAACAATTCAAACATTTTAATTTCCTAAAAAATGAGTAACGAATTTATATCTATTATTATTAAAATACCTTATATTAGGATATTTTCATCATAAATAAAGCATATATCTTGAATATATACCTATAATACTCTCTTGTTTCCTATCTACTTACAAGTAAGCAAGTAACAAGAACTATTTCTGCTAATGTTTATCTCGATTTGCATTAAGTAGATAGTAGAAAAAAAAATTAAACAATAATTTGTGTAGAGCTGAATGGAACACATCAGCTTTTTAGAAAGTTACGTTTTTAAAAGCATACTAGCTATGCAAAAGTTATCCACAATAAAGAGGACTTCTGAAGGTATTCTCAAAAAACTTAGGATGTCCTTTTTTTTTAAGCTGTAACTTGATTGGTCATGTAGGAAAGATGAAATAAATTGGTGAAATAATGCTCAAATGCTCTCGGAGCATAAACTTATTTGACATTCGTCTTCTCAGGATGAGGGAAAGTCCCGAAAACACTTTATCCGGTAACTCATCCTAAGCAAGAATTCGAATCGCAACCTTTTGAATGTCAGGTAGGAGCACCACCAAGGCGGACATTTACATTTTAATTAAAATCATTAGACGATTATTGAGAATATCAAAATGTTGAAAAAGTCTCTCTGTAAAGAGTAGCTGCGGGTGAGATTTCCCTGAAAATTTCGCGTCGCTTATAGAGGCTACTCAACTTAAATATCACATTTTTATTTTAGAGAATTTTCATTTTTGAATCACAGTCACAAGGGCATAAACGCATACACACACGGACTTTTTTTCTTCTAAAATGTTCCTTTTGTTTATACAGGAATTTCAAAAATATGTTTGAGTTTAAATATGCACATTTTAATAATTAAATGTGTAGATTTTAAATTAAGTTAATCATAAGTATAGGAGGTAATGTTTTTAACTTAGCACTGTACTGAAATTGAAGGTTTAGAAGTAACCAGCGCGAAGATATCTCAATTCTCTTGATGTGTGTCATTTTTATTCTAGATTCGGTATAGAAAGAAAACTGACACGTCGGAGTATGCAAACATCATTACAGCGAGCTGTGGATTAAGGTCGCCGGACACAATAGTGGTGTGCGGCAGATGTGCGGATTAGTGAGAGAAGCAACACGTGCTTTTCTAAAGGCTTATCGCTCGATTCTTGTCCCCTTCCTCACCCAGTTCTGATAAATCTCGCAAAGGTGAAGTATGAAGGGAAGAAAAGCAAACACTGTCCGTCCAAGTATTGTTAACATTCTGCATTATCTTCTTCACAGAGTGTTGTTATACTACATGTAAATCTGCAAACCAGAGAGGAACAATCGTATAGTCCCCAAGGAAAATAAATATCAAGTTGCTGAAGAATATCTAAAGGAGTAAGCATAACAGCGATACATTACTATAGGTATAGGCATACTGCTTTACACATAAATAATTATGACATTAATAACAACGATGCTACTAATACATTAATAATAGTAATAATAATAATAATAATAATAGGTAACAATATAACAGTAATAATAGTAACAATAATAGTAATAATAATAGTAGTAGTAATAATAATAATAATAATAATAATAGTAGCAGTAATAATAATAATAGTAATAATAATAGTAGTAGTAATAATAATAGCAATAATAATAATTATAATAATAATAATAATAGTAGCAGTAATAATAATAGTAGTAATAATAATAATAATAATAATAATAATAGGTAACAATATAATAGTAATAACAGTAATAATAGTAATAGTAACAATAATAGTAATAATAATAGGAGTAGTAATAATAATAATAATAATAATAATAATAATAGTAGCAGTAATAATAATAATAATAATAATAATAGGTAACAATATAATAGTAATAACAGTAATAATAGTAATAATAATAGTAACAATAATAGTAATAATAATAGTAGCAATAATAATAACAATAATAACAATAATAATAATAATAATAATAATAATAATAATAATAATATGCTGAATTTAAATTTCAAGTTTATGTACGATCTACTCACTCACATAAACAGACGTAACCTGTGGGACATTTTCTATCAATTATGTTTTGGTTTAGTGGGCTTCAGAACATGTATTTCTATTGAAATCTCAATATCGAATTTTTGGGTGGATTGCAATACCTCCTGTACTTTCACTGTACGGGCTGAGAATCAATAAATATTCTAAAGACTATTGAAGCTATATAAAATAAACAAAAGTGGGTAGAGATACTCATATATTGTAAGACAACACTATTTCCTCTTAATTTTTGCAAAGTATACACCAATAACAAAAAATCTGATGTGTTCCATTCACAAGACTTTCTCTACATCTCTACAATAAATTACTGTTAAAAAGCTTATTCTTCTATTTACTTAGTACTAATCGAGAGAAAAGAAATAGCAGAAAGGGTGTTATTATTTGATTCCTTGTAAATAGAAGGGAAATAAGGGAGTACCCTAGGTTATATCTATAGTCAAATGTTTTAAAAACTGGTTGCTATGTGACTGAAGTTCCTTTGTATGGACAGGAGTTGACAAATTCCTGTACGAGAAAAGTATTAGTTTTTTAAAGCAGAAACCAAGAACAAGGAATATCTCAAAAAACGATCAGCTCCACGAACAGATGTACATGACATAAATTGTGTGTTTAAACGAGATCTACACTTTTTCTTAAATAAATTGTTAGCCTACCTCTTACGGTTAATGAGTTATGCAAAATTTCGCAAATTTCATCCAGAATAAACAGAATATATACATTTTATGTGTCATTAAAATCTCTTAGATATGAGAGATTTTAATCAAAATCGTTAGAGCCATTTTTTAGAAAATCAACATTTTCGAATTTTTTTCCATGTAAAGGGTAGTTGGGAGCAGGGGATTATCTTGAAAATCTTTATGTCGCATCCTTGGAAGGTACTGAACTTAAATACCAAGTTTGGTATCTAATGGTCTTTTCGTTTTTGAGTTATGCTGCCCACAGACACTCATACAGACAGACAGACAGACTGACAGACACACACGGACATTTTTCTAAAAAGGCTTTTTTTTGGATTCGCGGAGTCCCGAAACGTATTTCCGGTGAAATCTCGGTATCGAATGTTTGGCTGCAATACAATACATTCTCTATATACTATGTGCGTAGTACGTATAGAAAAATCTTATGTGTTCCATTCACATGACTTTCTGACTTTCTCTGCATCTCTATAATAAACTATTGTTAAAAAGCTTATGCTGCTATTTACTTCATACTAATCGAGAAAAAATTAGCAGAAATAGTCTTATTACTTGCTTCCTTGTAAGTAGAAGCGAAATAAGGGCGTACCATGGGTTAAAGTGGTAGTCAAAAGCTGGTTACAATGTGACTGCAGTTCCTTTGTTTGTATGGGCAGGAGTTGAAAAATTCCCGCACGAGAAACGTATAAGGTTTTCAAAGCTGAAACCAAAAACAAGGGATATCTCAAAAACGACCAACTCCACGAAAAATATGTATGTGTATGATATAAATTATGTGCTTTAATGTGCTCAACATTTTTTGTGTGGTAAGTTTTTGTCCATCTCTTACGGTTTAGTAGTTATACAAAATTCCGCAAAATGCATCCAGAATAAAGTAGTCTTGATAGGCTATTTCCAGAAAATTCAAGATATACATTTTATTTGTGAGGTAAACATCTTTAATATACAATATTTTAATCAAACTCATTAGAGCCATTTTTGAGAAAATCAAAATTTTTGAAATTTCCATGTAAAGGGTAGTTGGGAGTGGGGGGTTTTCTTGAAAATCCTCGTGTCGCATCCTTGAAAGATACCAAACTTAAATGCCATGTTTTGTATTTAACGATCTTTTTGTTTTTGAGCTATGCTGTCTACAGATACATAGACGCACACACACGCGAACCTTTTTCCAAAAAATGTTGGTTTTTTTGGATTCAGGGGGACCCAAAACATGTATTTCAAGTGAAATCTCGGCTTCGAATTTTTGGGTGCAATACAACACCTTCTCTATACACTATGTACATAGTACGTGTAGAGAAAGTAAAAAAGAGTTTGTATTTCCTAAATTTCTTCAAGAGATAGCTTCCCAAGTGAGACTGTCCACTGCGTTTCAGTTACTACCATGAAAACGAATGCTGAAGGCGGGGTTGGTGGGGTCGCGCAGATAGACAAGGGTGAAGATAACAAAGACCTTACAGCGTGGTGTTTCTAAGCAACAGAACAAATCTGAAGGGATAAACCCCCTGTTTCTTGGAATTGTAGCAATCCGACCAGCAGGTGCGTTTCTTACTCGGAGACTGACTCTCTATATTCCTTAACGTTTGTACGACTGTAAGAGCTTTCAGTACATCGACAACTACATATATTTGTTTATTAGAAGGTTTAATTATATATATCGTTTTCTGGAGTTTTTTGAGTGGTGTCCTACACTAGCCGATAAGGTATAGCTAATGCCGGCGCAAAACTTCAGGAATCGTGACCCTGACCGCCAACCCAGCTACCGAGTCTAGCTTATAGGAGTTTATGATATGATTCAAAGTTGGCAGTAAATATTGCTCATTTTATTTAGCTCATTTGTTTAACCATTTTAAAGTTAAGTGGCAAGGTATTACTTAGTCAGAGCAGAGAAATAATTGCAAATGTCCTTGACTTCATGAAACAAGAGGCAGAGATGAAGGAAGAAAGTGTATATTCCCCGAGTTCTTCAAAAGCCTGTAGAAAGTGAATGAAAGAGTAGCCAAGGCAACTTATATTTCACTGAGTTCCGTTTCCACGGTTCTCAAAGATACGAAAGAAAGAAAATAAAAGTTCATACATCACTTTTAAATTAAAATATGTGGAAGAGTTGTGTCGTCAGCGAATTGCAGAAATTGGCTCGCCAGAATGGGAAAATGTATGTCGACATGTTGAAAACATTGAAAATTCAAGATCTTCTCGGGCTTCTAGCCAGGTAAAAACTTGGTTTGACACCAACGTTTCGAAGAAGTGCATCTTCCTCGTCTTCAGGGTGAACTGATGGTTTGAGCTTGCGGAGACTGCAAGCTCAAACCATCAGTTCACCCTGAAGACGAGGAAGATGCACTTCTTCGAAACGTTGGTGTCAAACCAAGTTTTTACCTGGCTAGAAGCCCGAGAAGATCTTGAATTAACACGTCGCCAGGAAAGCTATAGTTCTTATTTTACATTGAAAATTATTAGAAAGAATTGTAGAAAATCGAATAGAAAGAATTCTAATCCAAGATAATGGTGCAGAAAGTAGCAATAACGTTGATGATGACAATGACGTGAGCGAAGATGAGGGACTGTCAGGTGTGGAAGAATTGGAGGCAGACGATTGACATTGTTTATATAGTAGGCCATTTGTATAGATGTTTTGTAGATATGAATATACACATGATAACACATGTTTAGCAGTGCAGCGCATAAGAGGTGACAGATATTTGACATTGTCTGTGACAGGCACTCTTCCAGCATCGACTGGTGAACTGTTTATCTGAAAGTACAACTCGCTTCCTAGCTCTCATTAAGATTTCCACATGACCAGGTCTGTTGCGCCAGTTATACCGATCATAATAAGAGGTCTGCATGACAAAGTGAGAGCTCTTACTCTACCGGTTTCTATTTTAGCCAATACGATCGCATGCATAAACATGTATTACGTTTCTGCGCCATTTTGTAACCTTGATATAGTTATTAAGCACTCTTGCACTCAGGACTAAAGCAACCAGCCAGTAAGGCTATGTACGACGATAAATAATGTGACGTATACGCAAGATTCAGTGAGATGTTTTCTTGGCGCTCTTTGTACCTATACTTCCCGAGAGGGTGCGATGAGAGAGTACACCGAGGGGCCGGAACCAGCACCCAGCAGTGAGAAGTTCCCTACAGTTTTCAGATTGAAGCACTCTGATAGTCGACAGGTAGACTAGGAACCACATAGGGTGTAACGTCCCCGCAGGGGCGGTTCACATCCCGATGGGACGGAGATAGTCGCTTTGAGCATTTTCTTGGGCACGCCGCACCGAGTACCATTACCGACACTTTCAACCGTGAAAGAAATCGATAGGATGAATGAAATGGCAATGGAACGACATGGAAGGACAGGAAATTCAGTGAACACTCACATTTACCTAGCGCCCGGGGAAACCCCGAAAGCTCATGAGTAAGGTAGGCCAGCCACAGGAACCTAAATCGCGACTTCCCAAATGGGGGACATAGAGAAACCGCCTTAGCTATCCCTCTTGTAATACCATGCTTATACTTGCACAATTTTCAGATGTATTATGTTTCTTTATGTAGGAATAATTGTCGAGCCTACTAACTCTCGTTTGAAAACAAAAAGTAAAATGATTCAGAAGTTAATAGTTTCTTCTTCGTCTTCTTCATTCTTGACATCTCACATAACAATCCAACACACTCCTCACATACGATCCAACACATCCCTCACATACCTCACACCCGTCACATACCGGTCAAACACACCCCTCATTTTACTATATAGAATAAGTAAACTCCATACTCCATGCCACGACAGTCCACAAGGGATCATCATCCCCTATGTCGGTCCGAAGGCGTCATGAATGGGTGCAGTGCTGGATGTTCAGACGTGGTCAGCGCCTCGAGTCCCTTCCGGCCAATTAATGCGGTCTGCTCGATCTTTGAGCGACTTCTTCTCAATAAATTAGCTCCTCAATCTCAATTAGATCTCACGAGACTGAGTGCACTCTGGACCACAGCTCAATTCCCCACGCGGTACAGGAATCAAACCCAGTACTCTCG
Source organism: Hymenopus coronatus (assembly GCA_030762935.1). NCBI lineage: Eukaryota > Metazoa > Arthropoda > Insecta > Mantodea > Hymenopodidae > Hymenopus > Hymenopus coronatus. The sequence continues at coordinate 85,640,448 of CM060891.1, forward strand.
CTGGCTAGCAGCCGCGCTAAGGAGGCGACCGATTTACAGAATACGTAGTGCTTGTAAAACTACACAGTATATGTCAAATAACATTTAATAGCATTATCCATTTTCGATGTATTGTTTACTACGAGTTTGAATCTTCATTTTAATTGGTACATTTTCTTTCCTATGCCAATTAGGAGTAGGTAGAGGCAGTATTGCATTACGCCCAAACACTCAATAGATATCAAATTTGACCGAAAATACATATTTTGAAGACTCCTGAATAACAATGAATACTTTTGGCGGAAGACCCGCGTGTGTTCGCGTACGTGTGTCTGTGTGAAGAAAATAACTCTAAATTAAATGTTGGAGAAATACAAAAACATTGATATAGAAGTTCAGTTCAGTCGAAAGATACGATCCCAAGATTCTTGTGAAAATTCACACCCAATTCAATCGATCATTTAGGTGGAAAAGTTTTCGCATTTTTTGGTTTTTATATTGGGATTAAATTGTCCTCTTACTTTCTGGGAGTAGTCTATGGGATCTTCTTCATTCTAAATCAATTTTATATAATTTATAACGGATAAACTAAACAAAATCTTAATTTACAAAAATATAATCTAACGAAGACATACAATTTATTTCCAATAAATTTATTTGTTTATCAGTCAAGTTTGAGCTATGCCTATTTATTAATTTGAGTTTTTCAATATCTCATCACTTTTTTAAAGCAATCTCTTGGAAACACCACAAATGAAAAGACAGCCTGAAGTCTGAATATCCACAACAATTATTATCATTTGTTCTGACTGATTACACACAAAAATCTTGCAAATGTTCTTAGATTAGAAAAAGTTTCAATGGAAGTCTTACCAGAGGAAAACTAATAAAGATGATCGTCTTATTCATGTACAGAGAGAAAATATGCGTATGTATGCATGGTGCTTTAGGAGATAATGCTGCGAATTAAATTAGTTAATCTTTCAAAGCTAAAGGTGTTGAAAATATCGATAAACCTCCATAGGTATATTAATGTTATATATGCTGCTGTTTAGTTAGGTTTTGGATTTTAGAATTCATAATATGCATTCCATATTAAATATCAAAACACATCCGCAGAATCCTGGTAAAATACATAGCATTATAATAATGCAAAACGCTCGGCCACCTCTTACACTATATTTTAAAATTCACTTATTCACAGAAACACTCGTTATTAATATTATCCTTGTGAAAGTTGGGATTCTTTGGAAACATATTGAATGCCACACTATATTTTTACTTACATAATAGGTAAGGAAGGTATTGAATTTCACAGAAACATTTGTTAGCGATATTTCACTGAAATGCAGTAGGTACTCCTGAATAAAAAAAAATCATATTTAGAAAAAGGTACTCTGTCTCTGTTTGTTTATGAACCATATAACTGAAAAGCGAAGAGTTGGTTAAGATCATATTTCCCAAGGAGAAGTAACATTCGTTTCTCTTTCTTGTTATTATCTTATCATTATCAAGCAAATAGAATTGAATTTGAGGTATACCACTTTAGCTTATTGCATTCCTTTATTCCCCTTGAGCTTGCAGGTGAATACGTAATAAAACATTTCTGCTAATAATTATCTAAATTTAACATGAAATAAAAGGAAGAATGTGGTTTTGTAAGTTTTGCTGCAGAATAAATAGAGAAAGCCATGGGATGATAACACATCCGTTTTTGTATATCATCTCAAATATTTTATTTTTTCGCATGGTCGTTCAGTCGTCAATTATTTGATACAACAACGGTTGCTATGGTAACCAAATATGTAATTGAAACATAACCCTTATACCTACACCAACGGAAGAATAATATAACCAATATTCATTTCTAAAAATAAACCACACTCAAGGTAAAAGTGGTTTGTAAAAAAGCGCTATGTTATTTTGTTTTGCCAAAATGCAGGATATTTCCCATCCTGCCCTCAACCTCTGGAGTCTTATATAAAGCCTCTCATTCAGAATATCGTAAGGCAGTGGTTCACTGTAAATATTAAAACATATAGCATGTCGCAAGACTATGTCCTTTGTGATCCAAGCAAAGAAAATACAATAAATAAATAAATAAAGAATAAAAGCGAAACCTTCAAGCAACTCTAAACGAACAGGTAATTGATAGTGTAAGCCTATAACGTGGGATATTTTGAAAGGCTAAAGTTACAAATAATTACACAAACCGTACATTTTAATACATTTCAATTCACCTCTACGGTTTATTGCAATAGATTTTTGTATATTTTCTAAGATTTCACCTATGTTTACTGTACATTTAATAAAAAGCATGAAGAGAAAGTTATCGTGTATTCACAAAAATGTGAGCTATACATTGTATTAACCATGCACATTTCTTAGACATATGCCACTTTTAATCAAAATCGTTAGAGAAATGTTTCACAAAATAAAAAATAATGAACATTTCTCAATGTGGGGTTTTTAAGAATCATACGTTTTGCTATACTTCATCAAAAACTACTTATGAACGAAATTTGGTTTTGATATTTATGACTTTTCATTTTTGAGTTATTCTCACACGCACAAACACACACATTTTCTCTCTCTTTCTCTCACGCTCACTGTCTTGTTATTCATGACGGACACATATTCATGGAACTTTCATAAAACTCCTTGATTTATGTTCAGTAGGCTTAGAAGCTGTATTTTTGCTCAAGTCTTGATTTAAATATTTTGGGGGGAATACAAAACTTATTTTCTTTGTCTACTATAAGTAGATGCCAGGTTTGTGCTTTAACGCACTCAAAACAATACTTTCTCGTTAAATTATACCTCTAAGGTCCATGTTGTATGACGTAGAATACTCGCCTGAATATCATTCTCAGTTGCAGTTAAAATTGATGGAGATGATGTTTATTATATTTCAACAAGAGCTTTATCTTTTCTCCAATATTCATTCAGTTGACTTTGATACAAGACGTACTTGTGTGTTTGCATTTTCTTTTATTCAGAAACTCTTCTATTTGTTTATATTCAACATACTTAGAGAATATTACGAAAAAACCGTGGGGCAAATAGAAAAGGACATCAAGCAATAACAGTCAATTTCTGTGAGCACTCAGCCACAAATCTTTGGAGCTCATTAGGAATTGTTGTTGGTTTCCTTTTCATAAGTAGCATCACAGGAAGATCCCCTAGTTAGTGATGTCGTACCTTCCTCCCCAATTCTTTCTTCCTTTTATTTCCCTCTGACAACGTCCGTTGCTATGATGGAGGGAGGTGACATTTTGACGTCGTATGGACAATAAGAGGGCGGGCAAAGGATGTCGCCATTTCCATCAAGCCTCACCACAATACATATAACGTAACAAAGACGTCCATATACGTTACAGGTCCACTGACGTGCATAAAAAGTGACTTCCCTAGACATCGAATTGATATTGAATCTGTAGCAGTTGAGCACATGGATCAAGCAACTTTCCAAACCGGTTTCAGGCGCTGGGTATTAAGGGAGGCACATTAGTGTTAATTGCTCATGGTCATGTTTATTATTTTGTTGAAAATCGTATTTAAAGGATACTGTTTCCAGGCAACATCAAGTGGAGGTCATCTCTTATCGCACCCAAATATTTATATTTCGGTATCTTATCTTCGTTCCGTTAGAACTCGTCAGTGGATTTTTTTGTTTGTTTTGTTAGTCCATAATTACGATTTCATTTATTTACAAACTCATTCAGTAAGAATTTGTCATTTTTTACTTTCTCTACACCTACTAAGCACATAGTGTATACAGAAGGTAATTGCACTCCACCCAAACATTTGATACCGATATTTCACCGGAAATATATGTTTTAGGGTCCCCTGTATCCATAAAAGCATTTTCACCAACAGGTCCGTGTGTGTGTGTGTGTGTGTGTGTGTGTGTGTGTCTGTGAACACGATAACTCAAATACGAAAAGTCGGTAAAATACCAAACTTGGTATTTAAGTTTTGTATGTTCCAGGGATGCGACACGAAGATTTTGAGAAAAATCCCCCCACCCCAAACTACCCTTTACATGAAACTTGTTTCGAAAATTTTGATTTTCTTAAAAGTGGCTTTAACGATGTTGATTAAAATATCATATATTAAAAATATTTACCTGACAAATAAAATGTATATCTTGAATTTTCTGGAAATAGCCTTTGAAGAATATTTTATTCTGGACGAATTTTACGGAATTTTGCATAACTGGCAGACCGTAAGACCTGGAAAAAAACTTACCATACAAAAAATGTAGAACACTTTAAAACACATAATTTATGTTATATGCATTTTTTTCATGGAGTTGATCGTTTTTCAGATATTCCTTGTTTTTGGTTTCAGCTTTAAAAAATTATACATTTCTCACACAGGATTTTGTCAACTCCTGTCCATGCAAACAAAGGAACTTCAGTAACATAGCAACCAGCTTTTGACTATCACTTTAACCTATGGTACTCCCTTATTTCGCTTCTATTTACAAGGAAGCAAGTAATAAGACTATTTCTGTTATTCTGTTTTCGACTAGCATTAAATAAATAGAACAATAATCTTATCAAAATAACTTGTTGCAGAGATGTAGAGAAAGTCATGTGAATGGAACACATCAGATTTTCTTCATTAGCATTTAAGTTCATTCGTATAAAACGGAATTTGTCATTAATTCAATTTATGCACATAGTTTCTTAGATCTCTCGTTTCCTCAAGATCTTTCAAAATATTAGTAATCTTCTTGTCAAGTGTAACTACATATTTGTTCTTCGTCTTTTCGTCGAAAAGGAATTCCTGGTTCTCTGCATCATCCTTTGTTGTTGTTTTTTTTTCTCTCTCTATTTTTTCCAGTTTCCTACATTCCCTTAGTTGACCACATAATTCTTAACGTTTTTCCTTTTTACATATTTATATATATATATATATATAGACACATACACATTTACAAACAAAGAAACACCCATGCCCAAGGCCGGACTCGAACCCACAATCCTGTGCGCCACGAAGCGCCAAAGCGAGACACTTTAGCGAGCTCGACCACCGGGATCGGCAATCTTTCAAGGCCTTAACTAGCGCGAGTAAGTTAGGGTCTTTGCACGATTTGAGCCGATGGTTCCATCCTTCGACAGTATTGTTGGTTCTGTGACATTTTCCGTTGCAGTTCCATATATCTTTTGGTATTGAAGGATTATCCAGCCACTGTTCCACAAAATAGCCGTAGAACAAATTTAATTTCTCAATTTTAATTTACCCTTCCCTGTTTCTGTGAGCTTCTTGTCAGCAACGGGAAAAACAAGTTTTTCTTCCCGAGTTACAAACTCAAAGTGACCTCCTCAAAGGGGCAAGTGACCTTCACAGTTAAATCCCCTCGCCTCTCCTTCCCTATTTACCTGAAAGTGACCTTCACAGTGAAAGTGACCTCGCCTCTCTGTGCCCAATTGCTAATGTGCCCAACCCTTCATATTTCCTCCGTAAGGTTTCCGTAATTAGGTAACCAATCTGTGACTCCACTCAGTCTGTATCAAGTTTTTATGTGAATGGTCTTGAAAACTATGCATTCAGGCAAACGTAAACCAATGAGAAATGTTACAATTGAAGCCATCGCCAGAGGAAATTTTAATGCATTTAAAAACTCTTTTGTATACATGTGAAAAAGAGAAAAGATGCGCAAAGGTATTGAAGGTACGCCACATAAGGACGATAAGGCGCGTAAAATGTGTAATAATCTGTATCAATAATTTAATAAGTACACAAATCATGTGAAGTAAGAGAATAAATATATCCATGAACTGTTGCATGATGGGTAACAGCCTGGTCGTGTTCACGGGCTAAGCCTGACGCGCTTTCTGAGTGTTCACAATAAAACTTTAGAAGGTCGGAGGCATTCTCTTCGATGCATATCATTTACTGAAAATAAATACGTAGCTAAACACAGTAAAAATGGTTGTTGTTGTTATTATTATTGTTTATTCAAACAGTAATACGAATTCTGATTTTCGAGAACGCCAATTAATATCGGTGTAGTAGATTCTTCACTGTTTGTTACTCATGCTAAGCCGAGGCACTCCGCAGGGCAATACCAAGCCTTATACAAATACAATTAAAAACGCACAAAACATTTACTTGTACACATTTAATGTGAAATGAAGGGAATGGTATTTGAGACGTTGACATATGGAAGTCAAGCGTTTTCATGTCAAGTGTTTATTTTATGTTAATGGAACGAAATTGAATCCATATTGATTTATTGGTTATGTGGTAAAGGAAAAATTAATTACTGAAAATAATTAGCCTGTAAGTGTTCTGTGAATATCAGAATATTGAATTTAATGTGTATTTTAAGTATAATTTCATTTATGATCAAAAATAATTATTTGAAAAAGTTCAACAATGATAGTTGCATTGCTACGTGCATGAAAACGGAAGTTGTTCTTTCTAGTATACTTCATCCCCAAGCGTTGTATATCCATATTTAAATATTCACTAAGCGCAAATAGCTTATGAAATGAATATTATATGTACCAAAAGTAATTTATTTATAAATAAAAGGAAGTCTGTATTATGTGCTTCCTTAAACAGTGTTTAATAAGGAGAAACCTGTAAAATAAGTTTCGAGTTTATATAAGAGCTGAATAGACGCTCAACCGTTATTGGTCAGTCTTCATGTGATCATCACAAGGGTAGCGTCCTATGGGAACGTGTGCTGTAGAATGCAATCTTAATTTATCTGTGCCATCCTACAGTGTTAATAATTATTGTATCCAGTGATATTGAAGAATATACAAGAACATCTTATCAGTGAAACCAGTGTATTATATTATTATGTTACCTGAAATGTATTACCTCCCTCGAGACCCCGACTCTGAAACGTAATAATAATAACATTATTACAGTGAGTAATACTAAGAGGAATCTCAACTAGCTCGCCGACATATTGTCACCAAGCCGATGAGCAAAAAGATTTCGTAATACTCGGATACGCCTCTATAAAGAGTTTCGCCACAATCGTTACTCAAATGATGAACATTTACTACATAATTGGGCTTCTAAACAGCTCCCAAATTCGCGTTACCGTTCTGTGCCGGCGAGGTATACGCATATGAGTTAGTCATTACTTCACACGTGACGTATGAATTCTCTAGTTGCGTTACCATTAAAATATTAAGGAGACGATAGTAGAGAATGAATAAGTCCCAAGCAGTGTTATTATTGTTTAAATTCCTCTTATGAGTAAATGATATACAAAACTATCCAAAAGACATCAATTATAACCTTTAGTCCTTTACAACCATATGATAGCATATGTAGGTAGGTAGGTAGGTATACACACCTTTTTTATAAGAACGAAACAGTACTTTGTTGGTCGAAATCAGTACAATTTTGAAACTGGAATAGTTGCTCAGCTATAAAATAAAACAAAACTTACTATACAGTGATAATATTACAAAGAGGACTTAAAACTAAACGAATATAAACTGCGGACTGAATTCATTTTCAGGAACTGAATTATGATAAGCATGTAGAGTATCAAAATTACGCTGAAGCCTAAATCGTTTCATTTTGTTGTTGTAGTGTTTAACGCCCGTTTTTACTACTTGTGGCACCGCAAGCGATGACACTGGTTACACATGAAAAGAAGATGGAGCACCGGTGGAATGCGATGGTGGGGGAAACCGGAGAACCCGGAAAGACTCACCCCTGCGCAGCTTTGTCCACCACAAATCTCAGATACGGTCACTTGGGATCGAACGTGGCCGTCTAAGTGAGAGACGAGTGGTCTAGCCATTATGAAGTAGCCAGCCTCCCATTCCGATTCAAATACGTTGTTGGCGTGGACTCTCTTCGGGTTAACAAGCGCCCTTCCATTACAAAACAACTCTTATGTACAGACCACCACTGCTGCTGAGGACTTACCGACCGCTCCCACTGCGCAGCACGCACAATGTCAGCACAGTGTCGTATTCTAGCAGATATACCGCGGCAAACAGGTTGGTGGTGGCTGTTCTAGAGGAAGCAGTAAGCATTATTTTCACGTGTTGTTAAACTGGACGACACCTTCCACATTTAAATGAAATCTTTCATCAGTTACACGCAGACACAACTTTATGTTAATGCTTCCATAAAACAGTCAATAAATAAATAAAAATTAATAAAACGGTAATATTACAGAACCTATAACGTTTAACGTCCGGTCAGTTTCCTGTAGCTCAAGTCGAGCATAGGGCATTATTACAATGCTTTCTTGATCGGATTTAAATTTCTAGTTCGTGAGTTCACCGCTATGCGCCATGGTGATGAGGAATCTGCTTGTTGCCCACAGATGGCACTGTAGCACGAAATCACGACTTGCGTACGCGAAATGGTGGAAGTCTGCCCAGAAACCGTCTACTTTAAGTACAAATAAACATTACATAAGGAAGACGAGTAGAGTGAAGGTACTCTCACCAGTTTTCTACTGGCAGGTTTAAACTTCAAATATCTCCGTTGAGTTCTACAACTCTTTTAACGCATGAAGGGATATCTGGACACGTCAAATGCGGGCAATTGAGCCACTTGGCATAAAGAAAAGTATAATGAAAGTGTGAGCACCAAAATGGCCTAACTTTAACGGTACCCAATTAAGGATTCAGGTTGACTTCACTCAGATCTAATTGATTCTTAAAGATGCTCCTACAGATCATCGCCGGTTTTACTCATCAATATCCACGACTCTCTTTAAGGTTTATAAGGAGAACCATTGAAGATAATTATTCGAGGAGAAATGAAATGGCGTTTTATTTATGGACGCTCTTTAAATGCTGTGGTTCTCAGCGTTGGGCGTGAAAGACCACTTAGAGGCCTCTCTATCAGGCTTTAGGTTTTTTTTACGTGCCGTAAATATATGATACTGAACCAACAGGTTTACTTCCCTTCCAAAGGAAGCCATGCTAAGGATTTTTACGCCCGAAAAAATCCATCGTCCTCCACCGGGTTTGAACCCGCGACCTTGGGTATATGAAGCTAGCATGGAGGGCGACTTATTCGAGGAGAATTATGAGAGGGGTTCAATAACTTATTAGAACACTATGCTCTAATGAACAGGTTAGAATGGGAGGGGACGAAATATGGGCAGAAAAAATCAAGAGAGAGGGCTGTGAAGAATAGGAATAGCTAATATTTGGTTGGAAGAGCGAATATGTGGAGACAAGTACAGAATCGACTGAAAGTTAGAGATCGACTGCACACACTTCTACAAAGTAATGATAAAATATAATTAAGCTTACAGTGGAAACTAAATACAGAATGGGTTATAGAAGAATATATTTTATTGGCAAACAGAATGGACAAACAAAGGCTTGCTTGGCATATTGAAATAAAAGGAAAATCATAGAACATCTATCTACTATATTCCTTTGTTAGCTCAAGAACCGAGCCAGAAGCTAGTTGGACCGTGCTGGTTGTCAGGGGGAGGGGATTAAGCGATTGGTACATTTTTACTTTCTCTATACGTACTATGTACATAGTGTATAGAGAAGATATTGTAATGCACCCAAAAATTCAATACAGATATTTCATCGGAAATACATGTTCTGGGACACCCTGAATACAAAGAAAGCGTTTTTAGAAAAATATCCATGTGTGTGTCTGTCTATTTGTCTATCTGTGTGTGTCAGTGCGTATGTATGTGTGTGTGTGTCTGTGGGCAGCATAGCTCAAAAACGAAAAGATCGTTAAATACGAAACTTGGTATTTAAGTTTGGTATCTTCCAAAGATGCAACACAAAGATTTTCAAGAAAAGCTCTCCACCTCCGACTACTCTTCACATGGAAAATGTTTCGAAAGTTTTATTTTCAAAAAACGGCTCTAAAAATTTTAATATCGTATATTAAAGAAATGTATATCTTGAATTTTCTGGGAATAGCCTCTGAATACTACTTTATTCTGGATAAATTTTACGGAATTTTGTATAACTGGCAAACCGTAAGAGATAGACAGAAGTTTACTTAAAAGAAAAGGTAGGTCACGTTAAAACACATAATTTATGTTATATACTCTTTTTTCGTAGAATGGATTCTTTTTGAGATATTTCTTGTTATTGGTTTCAGCTTTAAAAAGCTTATATTGTTCTCATACAGGAATTTGTCAGCTCCTGTCCATACAAACAAAGGAACTTCAGTCACATAGCAACCATCTTTTCCCGAATACTTTAGCCTATGCCACTTCCATATTTCACTTCTACTTACATGGAAGCAAGTAATAAGACTATTTTAACTAATTTTTTCTCGATTAGCATGAAGTAAAAATAAGCATGGGCTTTTTGACAGTAACTTGTTGCATAGATGTAGAGAAATTCATGTGAATGGAACACATCAGGTTTTTACAAAGGATGATGCAGCCCAGATCGGAGTGTAAGGAAGAGGGATTAGGGTGGGAAAAAAGGATTAGCGTCTTAGGGACTAGTATTGTGTTTGGTTGGTAAACAAATGGCACTTGCGCGTGCACAAGCTTATATATCTTTTTTTGCTCTTTCTTTTGTTTTTTCCTGGCTGTATTCTTCTTATTTTATGTTTGTGTGCTTTATGTTTCTACTGATTCTGTCTTTTTTTATTTTCGTTAATCCTAAAGTGTATTATATAAGCACGTACGGTGGATAGACCCAGTATCCACGAAGTAAAATATTGTACACCAATAGATACACCATTCTACTCTACTCTTATATCCGAGGATGGGAGCAATCGTAGATGTGGCCATTGGCAGAGAAGCGAGAAGAGACTTTGCTAGGCTTTACAGTTCGTAAATAAAACAAGGTACAGTGTGCGATAGTGATGAACAACGAGGAGGCAATTTACCAATCAGCTCAGTGAAGGTATTATATATCTGTAAGTACATGGCAGATGAAAAGTCCTTTTTTCGGTACTCGTGTCAGCAGATGTATATGTACAGCCTCCGCTATAACTGCTTCCTTTGACCATCGATCTGTTAAAGTATTCTGTAACGATATTAAATAATCATCCGGAGATCCCAGGTTCGATTACCGGCTGGGGTGGGACATTTTTCTTTAACCAGAATTATTCTCTATCCCCCACTGAGTCTGTGAGAGTGAATGTGTGTGTGTGTGTGTGTGTGTGTGTGTGTGTGTGGTTCAGGAAAATAAAAGGATTTAAACCCAACGTAAAAACCTACAGACAACGATTTTTTCTAATGCAAAACCCCCGATATGATCTTAGATGTTAAAGGGGGTTATGTAAATGAAATAATAAAAGCATATTAAATAATCATTTAAATTCGAAGTTTTAAATGTTAAACATATATAATAATTTTATTCTGTATAATTATAATATTATTATTTTCTCATTTAAATGTAATTTTCTAATTTGAAGATGTAATGTTAAACTCTGAAACTCAACGTTGGTCAAATCAACGATGAGTTGAACCGATGAAATGATGCTCTAATGATCTCAGGGTCCAGAGAGCTTAAAGCTATTTGGCTTTGTCTCAGAATAAAGTAAAAACCCGTAAAAATAACTTATCGGGGTAACAAGCCCTAAGCGGGATTCGAGCTCACGAATGTGAGAGAGATACGCTACTCAACACTAACCAGGCAACTGTTACATTTTTGTAATTAATTCTGTTTTATTCATTATGAGTGTTATATATTTTTAACTCTCCGGCCACCTGTAGTGTCAGACAAATGCTTTAAATAAAATAATTGATGGTCCCACTCAAAACTTTGATGTAGAGATTAACAACAAAGGCACATTTGAATACCATCGAATCCAGAAACATGTTAAAAAGGGTCTGTTTGTTGTATGTGTGTGTCGCATGTACGTGAACAACATAATTAAACAACAAAATTTCACATAAATACCAACCTTTGTGTTTAAGTTGCAATGTTCCAAAGATTCAGTGCAAATATTATTTTAAAAAAGCAGCACCACATTCTATCACTTATATGTACATGCTTTCTTGTTGGTGAATATCAAACATTGCAGTTTTAAAATAAGAACTGAAGCTTTCCTGGCGACGTGTTAATTCAAAATTCAAAATCTTCAGTTCACCCTGAAGACGAGGAAGATGCACTTCTTCGAAACGTTGGTGTCAAGCCAAGTTTTTACCTGGCTAGAAGCCCGAGAAGATTTTGAATTGCAGTTTTGTTTAAGTAGCCTATGTATTCATTTAATGGTATGAACTAATTTTGCATCTGACCACTGAGCTACCAAGCAAAATGCCGGCACGGAAAGTAATAGAAAGTAATAATATGCTAATTTTGTTGTTTCCTGTTATTTGTTGTATTAATTTATTTAAATTTACCTCAATTCTGTCTCTTTTTACAAGCTCCTTCCTTTATCTCCAATAAGTTCAAAGAAGTTCTCAGTAATTAATAGAATGTACGTTAAGATCGTTATTATGAAATTAAAATTAAAATAGGAAGTTTTCATGAAGTTAATTAATCTGCTATGATAGCCTTGCTGGGGCTTCAAAGAAACCGTTTCGCTCATTTGCAGTATGTCAAAGAAGCAAACCTATGATGTAAACACTAAGTGCCTGATTAAACCATTCTTTCAAATTTGATTCTTTGTGCTTTCTTTTGCCCTCTAATCTTCTACCCACACCTCTCTTCTCATCACGACGTCTAACTACCTTGTCAAACACACTTTAATTGAACTGAATTTTCAAATTAAGTTGTTCGCGATCGACCTGCCAAAAGTCGGCAAGATTTAATGAAGGTGTCATGAGCTATTCAGAGGGGGCGATGAAGGCGAAACGTAAACCGAAATGACAGAGCGGACTGGGGAGGGGGAAGACCGCTCGATTAGAGAAATCGCGCCAGGGTAACGTCGCTTTGGAGGAAGACGTAAATACGTTCCGTTATCTTACAGCTTCCCTTCCATTGGCTGGAGGTCTGAATGTTGCCCACGTTGAGAATACAGTCACATTTTCTGTTTCCAGTCTACAGGATTTCCCCACATAAACAGGGCATTTGTAAGCCTTTAATTTCTCGAGCACCTCCCTGTAAAAGTTTCACCGTATAACGTGAATCTGTAGCAGTTGGGCACATGGATCAAGCAATTAGCTAAACCGGTTTCAGGCGCTGGGTATTAAGGGAAGCACATGTGTTAATTTCTCATGGTCATGTTTATTATTTTGTTGAAAATCGTATTTAAAGGATACTGTTTCCAGGGCACACCACGTGTAGGTGATCTCTTATCGCAACCAATTATTTATATTATGGTATCTTATTTTCATTCTGTTAGAACTCGTCAATGGGTTTTGATTTGTTAGTCCATAATTACAATTTCATTTATTTACGAGCTCATTCAGCAAGCATTTGTCATTATAAAAACGGAATAAAACGGAATTAGTCATTAATTTATGTACATAGGCAAACGTTTTGAGACATTTTTAGGTCTCTAGTATCCACAAGATCTTTCAAGCAAATCCTCTTCTCAAGTGTAACTACAGGCTTTCTTCGGTTTTTCCCCTTCAAGTTTAGTTCTTTTCGGTCGAAAAGGAATCCTTAGTTCTCTGCATCATCCTTCAAGGCCTTAACCAGCGCGAGTAAGTTAGAGTCTTTGCACGATTTTGTTGAGCAGGTGGTTCCATCCTTCGACAGTATTGTTGGTTCTGTGACATTTTCCGTGATGACAGTTCCATATATCTTTTCGTATTGAAGGATTATCCAACCACAAAATAGTCGTAGAACAAATTTAATTTCTCAGTTTTGATTTACCCTTCTCTGTTTCAGTTCCATGTCAACAACGGAGAAAAACAAACTTTTCTTCCCGGGTTACAAACTCAAAGTGACCTCCTCACAGGGGCCAGTGACCTTCACAGTTAACCTCCTCGCCTCGCCAACCTTACTCTCCATTTAACTGAAAGTGACCTTCACAGTGAAAATGACCTCGCCTCTCTGTGCCCAATTGCTAATGTGTCCAACTGGTATGCACCCGATAATGTAATATTACAGTTTTTGATTGTTCAACCATATACCTTTAATCGATTAATCGAAATTTACTATCGTATACTTGATATGCTTTTCTGAATAGTTCACACAGTATAATTCCGAGAAAAACACCTCGCATTATATATTAATAATGTATAATTTCATATATTATAAATAAGAAACGTTTATTATATAAATTGTATCGCTGGTATTTGTAGCTGCTTGTAAGTAATAACAAATATAAAGCCGTTAAGGTGATATTGTTACTATGTTTTAATATTAACACTTTAATGAGATAAAGTTTTGAACATGTGAAGTTCACAGTTATATAAAGCCGCACATCTGTGCTACATTACGTCAGATATGTTAGTGGATTTACGAGTCCAGAACTAAGCGTAGTTCTTCTCTTAGTAAATATATTTCCAACATCACTGAACACTCTCCCACAAGACATTTTCCTTGCATCGGTTCATAAGGCATATTAGCAAAGACTTTGACAAAAACCAAATATGAATAACAACCACACACGAACTCAGGTGTAAAAAGGCTCTTGTTTCACTGTGTATTTCTAGCAATTGGTATCTGTTCAATTATATAGAGCTGACCCATTTCTTTCATTAATTGTTTCAAAACGTGTTATGCTAGCGGCAACTTGTAGAGGAATTTTGGGAGATTATTTACCTCTAGAGCAAATGTTGAAAATGTCCTCCATCCTGCATAAGGCTTAACTCAACACGTCGTTCCATGTTACTGGCCACTCGTTAGAGGACTCTGTTGTCAATAGCTTGAATCTCCTTTGTGTTGTGCTTCAGATCGTCCAATGTCTGGGGACGTGTGGCGTAGGTTCATGGATTCATTTGATGTATGGTATGTAGCGCCATCTTGCTGAAAATATCCTTGACTCAGCATTACATCGTACTGCATTTTCACTTTGACTACAAGAACATGTCAAAAGTGCTGCCAACAATGCAATTAGGAATAAAACATAAACATCTGCACATCTAGTGACACGGAATCAAAACTCCAGAACATTCTGCTTAATTTGGTGATAAAATTGGATCATTGAATGAATCTCCAATGGAATAATTAAAGAAAGAAATGTGTCAGTTCTACATAAATTACTCTGTACATTACCTAGAAAATTTTAATGACAGTCTCTTCAAGAACCTACCCCGCCTCTAGCTATTATACAAACTGTAAAGGTTGGCAAACAATAGACTGTCCGACATTTCTTTCCTAAGTTTATAAATTCGATACATGCTACATATAACAGATAAACATCTGCTTAATTTAATGATCTGTCACACTAGCTAAGCTAGTAAACCAATTACAAAATATTAATAATATAATACACCGATTTTGTACGACGCAAACCCGCAATTTCTCCTTCACCACGCTACAATTCTAGTTTGTCTGATTAATTGACTAACGCATTTTGGTTATCTAATCGAAAATTAACATTAATCGACTAATTGAGTCGTTTAATCGGTTAAATCAACAGTTCTAACGTGTTTTGTTTGTTTTTTGTTTGAGATCCTCTGAATAAATGTAATTTTTTTTCACTTTTTCCACTTTGTTTTTCTTCTAATACACACACATACACATACACATTTACAAACACACAAACATCCATTTCCAAGGTGGGACTTGAACCCACGGTCTCCTGCGCCTCGCAGCACCAAAGCGAGGCACTTTAGCCATAGGAGCCGGCACTTTTAAGAAAAGAATGTCCACATATGTGATAAATACCATACTTGACATTTAAATGCAGTGTCTGCCAAGAATCGACACTAGATTTTCAGGTAAATCCCCTCAATTCAATTTTTACAAAAAACGAACGGATTTGAATAAATGCCTATCATATCTTTTAAATAGTTGCAAAATAAATGAAACGCATATATTGCATTTTCTACGAATATTTTAGGAGTTCCATCTATTTG
Organism: Hymenopus coronatus; assembly: GCA_030762935.1. NCBI lineage: Eukaryota > Metazoa > Arthropoda > Insecta > Mantodea > Hymenopodidae > Hymenopus > Hymenopus coronatus. The sequence continues at coordinate 85,656,292 of CM060891.1, forward strand.
ATTGAATTTTGTATAATAAAGAAACCATAGTAAACAGACAAAAGGATACTACAGAAAAAAAAAATCTGATATGTTACAATCACATGACTTTCTCTAGCCGTTCTACAAACTTTTACATAAGATTATTCTTCTTTCTGCACCTTGCTAATCGAGGTATTCAGCACAATGTTCCTATTACTTAGTTCCTTATAAGTAGGAAGAAAATAAGGGAATACACTAGGTTAAATCGATAATCAAATGTTTTAAAAGTTGTCGTTATGCGATTGTCATTACAAATGACTTCTTTTCTTGGCCAGGAGTAGAACAAAAGAAAAACGGACACTCCCGTCTGAGAAAAGTATAAGTACTTCACAACTGAAACTAATAACAATGAATACCTCGAAAACGGTAAACTCCACGAAAAAAATGTATATGACGTAAGGCCTACATTTTTTTGTATAGTAAGTTTTTGTCTATCTCTTACGTTTTACTAGTTAGGCCAAATTAAGCTAAATTCATCCAGAATAAACAGGTCTTTAGATCCTATTCCCAGAAAATTCAAGATATACATTTTATTTGTCAGGTAAATATCTTTAATATACGATATGTTAATCAAAATCGTTAGAGCCATTTTTAAGAAAATCACAATTTTCGAAAAAAGTTTCATGTAAAGGGTAGTTTTGGATGGGGGGATTTTTCTCAAAATCTTCCTGTCGCATCCCTGGAAATACTGAACTTAAATACCAAGGTTGGTATTTTAGCTACTTTTCGTTTTTGAGTTATCGTGTTCACAGACACACGGACACACGGACCTTTTTCTGGAAATGCTTGTTTTGGATTCAGGGGGTCCTAAAACATGTATTTCCGGTGAAATCTCGACATCGAGTTTTTGGGTGGAATACGATACTTCTCTATCCCTATGTACATTGTACATACGGGGTTAGAGAAAGTAAAAATGGATAGGTTCCATTCACATGACTTTTTCTACTGTTCTGCACACAGAATAGTATTTTAGCTCTTTCATGCTAATTGAGATAAATGTTAACGAAATTGTCTTTTTGCTTGCTTCTTTGTAAGCAGAAGAGAAATAAGGCAAAACACAAGGTTAAAGAGACATTCAAATCCATTCTAAGCTGGTCCCTATGTGAGACAATTGAAATTCGTTTCTCTTTGCATGGTTAGGGGTAAAAGAAAAGAAATATTAAACGGAGCAGGGCTTACTGTTTGAGGAAAAAATGGAATATTCTATTATTAAAACAAATACCAGGAATCTCTCTGAAATGGGGAAATCCTAAAAAAAGCCTATAGCTTAATTCTGTGTTTAACGAGATCTATATTTTTGTACAGTGAGTTTTTGTCCATCTCTTACGATGCATCAATCATGCACAAGTAATTCCGAATGAAGTGGACTTCAGGAGCTATTCCTAAGAAATTAGGATATACATTTTGTTTCCCATGAAACATATTTAATATATGGCATTTTAATCAAAATAAAGTCATTTTTAGAACATCTAATATTTCGAAAATGTTTTATGTGAAGGGTACTTTGGGACGGGGGATTTTCCTGAAGATACTTACCTTAAATACTTTGGTGTTTAAGGGTCTTTTCGTTTTTGAGCTATTCCACAGACACACACACACACACGAACCTTTTTCCAAAAATGCTTTTGGACCCAAAACATGTATTTTCGACGAAATCTCTGTATTCAATTTTTGGCTGGATTACAATACCTTCTGTATACACTATGTAGGTACATTGTACGAGCAGAGAAAGTAATAAAAATGTATAGAACTTACAAAATGCACAGTTTATGTAAAAAGATGTAACATCCTCAACCTTTTTCGAAATACCTCACGTTGCAGTACTGCTTCTAATTTTATCATATAAATTAAATAAACATTTAAAAAACCGGAATTAAATTTTAAGATCTTTAAATTAATAACAAGATCAAAATTCATAAAATCCTGTTCTCAAATGTGACCATCATCTAACATACAGGTTAGAGAGTTTGTAATTTTTATTTATCTTTTGATTTATTTCAATAGTGAGAGTTTGTTACTACGAATAAACATTGTGTTTTGTTCCCACAAATTGTAAATATCATGCTTACTTGGTACTTATCGTAAATAACGAGAGTGTAAATATAATGCAACGAGAGTAATTAGGATGCCAAGGTTTTATAAAACGAGCAAAGCGAGTTCGAGAATCATAATTACCTTATAATACCAGCTGCGATGATACATTTGCATGAGGTCATGAGAAACCAAGTATCAGTCACTTTATTTTTAAAATCGTATTGCTGTAAAATTCAAACAAACAAATGCCAAGTCTTAAAAATCCTATGGGATGACATACCGTGCCATCTGTAAGGGAGTTAGCCACTTTATGGGCCAGGCACAAGGCCAACTTTCGTACACACTCCACCAACAGCTGGTTCCTTAGCATTCAATTATTACTTTCTCTGTACATGTTGTATAGAGAAGGTATTGTATAGCATCCAAAAATTCGAGATTTCACCGGAAATACACCTTTTGAGGCCCCCTGAATCACAAAAAACATTTCTGGAAGAAGGTCGGTGTGTGCCTGTGTGTGTGTGTATGCTTTTGAGCACGATAACTCAAAAATGAAAAGTCAGTAAAATACCAAACTTGATATTTAAGTTTAGTATCTTCCAGGCATGCGACACGAAGATTTTGAGAAAAATCCCCCCCACTCCCAACTATCATTTACATAGATCTTTTTTCGAAAATGTTGACTGTCTCAAAAATGGCTGTAACGATTTTAATTAAAATATCGTATATTAAAGTTACTTATCTGACAAATAAAATGTATACCTTGAATTTTCCGGGAATAGACTCTGAAGACTATTTCATTCTGGATGAATTTTACTGAATTTTACGGAATTTTGCATAACTGCTAAACCGTAAGAGATGGACAAAAACTTACCACACTAAAAATGTAGAGAACGTTAAAACACACAATTTATATTATATACATTTTTTTTCCTGGACTTGATCCTTTTTGAGATTACCTTGTTTTTGGTTTCAGCTTTGTCAACTCCTGTCCATACAAATAAAGGAACTTCAGTCACTTAGCAACCAACTTTTGACTATCACTTTAACCTACTGTACTCCCTTATTTCTCTTCTACTTACCAGGAAACAAGTAATAAGACTATTTCTGCTAATTTTTTCTTGATTAGTATGAAGTAAATAGAAGCATAAGTTTTTTAACAATAATTTGTTGTAGAGATGTAGAGAAAGTCATGTGAATGGAACACATCAGATATTATTTATTTGTATTAATTCTAATTATACTTATTATTTATTCAAATATTTTATATAGAGTATAATACGTTTTCAAACCGTTGATCTTCTTGATATCTGTAACAAAATTCATATTGATAACATTTTTGGAGAATATAAATATATATATAATAGAGAACTCAAATGGGCTATTTCAAGTTAAAACGGTTAGTGTAGAACTTGCGAGGGTAACCGTTGTTTTATTCCACTCAATGGACGCCACTCACGCAGACTCTCCACTGATAAGCAAGAAGGGTAAAGCGAAAGTCGCTCAGTTTCCCATTTACCGGTTCACACGAATGGATGGATATCTGTGTACGTCAAATACCAGGCGGTTGTGACACCTGGTTCACACCATTGTTTAGCTACCCATGCTGTTTTGTTAATATCTCACCTATTAGACATTATCTTATAACGGTATATATTTCCTATAATAATAATAATAATAATAATAATAATAATAATAATAATAATAATACTAATAATAATGAGGAAACACACGATTTAAAGTTCTCCTACAGTCTTGGGTATAAGGATGTGTACTGAATGAGTCAAGAGATTATTATTTCAGAAAAGTGCGGTGCATATTTTCTAATGATCCCAGTAAATCTATGATGGCGCACTTTAATCCCTTTAATATTAACAATGGAGGCACCCTGCCAGAGCTGCCTAATCTTTTATTTTTGTGTCATCTGAACGATATGTGTTTAATATCTTGAGTCTAGTAATAGTGTTTTTTTATAGATAGAGTGCTGCACTCTGGCGCAGTGGGCTCGAACGTTGGCTCTGGTGCCTGTTCCCAGAATACGTCTGGATTCGAACCCACCCATGGGTGTGCGGATTTGAAATCCGAAGTATAGAACAGATGCCTGCTCAGCATCGTGAAGAAAATGAGAAGCTGCGATAGATAGTGGATCAGGCTGAAATGGCGTTTTATTTATGGACGCTTTTTAACTGCGTCCCATTCTATACTGGGCATGAACGATGGCTTAATTTTGCTCAGGGACCTATCAGGCTTGCGGTTCTTTTACGTGCCGTAAATCTACGACCCACGTTTTTACTTCCCTTCCGAAGGAAGCCATGCTAAGGATTTGGATAGGTAGAGTCAGACTGAAAAATTCAATGCCATAGCCGGGATTTGAGCCACGGATCTCCCGATCTCTGCCATTGAGCTACCATGGCAACATCCCGGCATAGCATTGCATTTCTGAACTGACTCGCATGTTTCCCGGCAAACCACAAAGTGATCTCAAATTATTTTAAGATGACAACCCTAATGGCAACCCAACTTACAATGTTGTAAGTACTTAAGTCCCAGGATTCATAGTATAGCTAACTATTATGGTCAATTGGTATTCGATTAATTAAGTTATTAAACCATAATAGCTTTATATATTGTAAGTTGCCATTGGGGTTGTCATCTCAAAATAATTTAAAAGCTGATCTAACTGCGCACACGCTCTATTTTCCCATCTGCTTATGCAATGGTATTAGAGTCTATTATGCAGCATTAGATTCGATTTCATAGGCAACACATAAATAAAATGAGAATTCTTAACCAAAACACATAAAATCCGATCTTGTTTATCCGTCCAGGTGGTTCATTTGATTAGGCACTGGTCTAATGATCCCAAAGTCGCGGGTTCCAACCCCACCCAGATCGATGTTTCTCAAGTGTGCTTAAAAGCGATAGCTCCATGACAGTACTTTTACTGACATGCCAAAGAATTCCGAAACACTGGCACAGTGATATGATCCTGACAATTGACAGCGCTCACTATGTTATATATCAATGAAAATCCGAGCTTGTGCATCTCTAATGTTGATTTTATAGGTGCTTAGTTACGATGTTCAGATGAAATACAGAGCAACCATATTAATTATTGCATAAGCACTTGTGCTCCTATATTGATCTCTCGTATTTGTTGTTATTCCACAGAGGAACATTTTTTAAACAGAATCTGACAACCAGATATCAGTAGATTTATTGACATGTAAAATAACTCCTGCGGGACTGAAACCCGGCACAGCGGCGGCGTTGATATGTTTCTGATAACAGACAAAACACTATATGATATACAATTATACACGATCTTGTGAACTCTGACGTTAATTTTATAGGCCTTAGTTATGGTTTTGAACTGAAGTGCAGAAGAAGATTTTGTTTTGTAATCATTTATGTTCTTGTACTGAAGAACAGAGAACAAAATCTAATGATTTTATCCCAAACAATGCAGTAAGGTTTCAGCTAAGCCATGGATTGAGCGCAGTTCAATCTGTTTATTTCGGTGCTATATATGTATGATATTGATTTTCTTAATACGTATTTTATCAAACTTGCTGAGTAACCTTTATCCTCACTATACATGTTATGTAGTGAAGATTCTGGATGTCCAAACCTTTCATTAATTCTTAAGTAACCTTTGGTATTTCCTGTTAAATGCTACCAGTTTCCTACGAGAGAGTAGGCGCCCCTCCCAACATCATACTAGGTTTATATTTAACAAAGAGGTGTTTAATGGAGTTTTTATTTATGAACGACTTTAACTACTATGGCTTTCAGCGTCCCATTCTATGTTGGGCGTGAAATACCGATTCATTTTGCTCAGGGGCCTCTCTATCAGACTTGAGTTTCTTTTACGTAAGTCTACGTCACGGCTCTACTTCCCTTCCGAAGAAAGCCATGCTAAGGATCTTTACGCCCGAAAAAATCCATCGTCCCGCGACCTTGGGTGTATGAAGTTAGCATGGTAACCATTACACCACTGAGGACGACTTTCTTTTCTCGATTAGGTATACCAGAGTATATGTTATGACTCGACATTTTAATTCATGGACTTAGTGTATATTCATATTGAATGTGCATATCCATAATCCATGTGGTTACTTTTATTAAAAGCTGAGATAATAAATTATTGGAAGTTTTCTAAATGTCATACGACATGTGCGTTGCATAGAGAGGGTGGGAGAAGCAGTAGAAGGGAGAGAATTGGAAATGAAGGTAAAAATAGAGAGTGAAAGGAGGAGAAAAGAGAAGAACCTCTGCAGTTCACATAAACGACGCATGCAGAGCAACGAGTAACGCCAAATACTTTTTTCTGGATTCAGGGGGGGTTCCAAAGCATATATTTCCGTTGAAAGTTTGGTATCGAATTTTTGGGTGCAATACAATACGCTCTCTATACACTACGTGCGTACTTCATGTAGAGAAAGTAACAAAAAAGTATAGGGAAAATGTTAAAAAATCTGATGTGCTCCATTCACATGACTTTCTCTGCATCTCTGTAACAAATTATTGTTAAAAAGCTTATCCTCCTATCTACTTCATGCTGATTGAGATAGTACTTTGTTCCTCTAAGTAGAAGAGAAATAAGAGATTACACTAAGTAAACCGACAGTCAAGTGTTTTAAAATACGGTTGCTATGGGATTGAAATCAGTTTCTTTCCGTGGCCAAGCGTTGACAAGTTCCCGAATGAGAAAAGTTTCTGAAACCATAGCAAGGAATATCTCGAAAACTGTCAGCTCCACGACAAAAATGTGCACTATGACATAAATTGTGTGATTTAAGTAGGACTAGTAGTCAAGGCTTATTAGTTCCACTATGTCTACAGGGGTTGAAACTTACAGGATGTACATGCTCACCGAGGTGTTAACGTCCACGCCCACATTGGAATATTGAATAAATCCCACTTTGGAAATCAGTAAGAGTAAGTGAAGCCAAACTTTTCTGTTAAATTGTCATTCTAACTTAATACAGGATATTATATTTTATTGAAACTCTTTAGTAGTGAAGCTAAAGCTACTTTTTGTAAATGTTAAAACAGAAAAGAATTTAAATAATATTGCAAATGTTCCACTTCACAAAATGCTATCGTGATTTCCATACCTTTTCTAATAGTTTTACTTGCTTTGGATATTGTTAAATGATTAAGCTTTGGTATGAATGTTTCGAGCAGCGGGAGACCTGGCTTCGATCCCCAGTACCGGCGTGAGGATTTTTCCCCTGGCCCGGGGTGCACTCAGCCTCGTGAGATCCCTGGGGGGCCAATTGAGAAGCTACTTGATGGAGAAGTAGCGGCTCCAGGTCATGAGGACCGCATTAACCGGCCGGGGAGGGCTCGAGGCGCTTTCCACGTCTCACCCTCTAATACTACACCCCATCCACGACGTCTGTAGTGGACCTAGATGGGGGATGCAGCGGCCGGGCGGTAGGCCAAGGTTCCCCGTGAGCTGTCATGCCATGGAGTTAAGTTATGAATGTTTCGATGTTTTACATTTTTAAAACTCCTACGCGTTAATAATGGAATTGAATTATACATATGCACCAATTAAGAAGAGTATTGATTGAATTTATCATTCATTTCACAAACCCTCACTTCATTAAACAATAAAAATGTATTAAATTTATGCTATGTAATATTATCGCCGTTTCTAGGATTTTTTGTAAATTAATTGCAATGCCCGTTGTAGCTGCTACACATATTGTGATTGAAATAATTATTATTGGATTCATTCAGTTCTCAGTTTAAAAGAAAGTAATTACAGTAACGCTGGTGAAAATGTATATAGCCTCTGCGAGTGCGTAATATATTAAACCGGCAAGGCAACAACTTGCTGACAACTAAAAGTGAAAATATTTGCGAATAAATAATAGTGAAATACTAAATAAGGCACTTGAAATCTTTGTACACTTTGTGAGAAACATGTCTTTTTATAAGCACAAGGATATAACTAAAATTAATAATAATAATAATAATAATAATAATAAATAACACATTTGTAGTTAAAATGCAAGTATCAGTTTAAAAACTGAAAACGTTTTTTAAAGACGTTGAAAATTTATTAATTGTAAAGGTTGAAATGATCCCAATGAATAGTTTCAAAGTGGTGAGGTTTTATTATTACATTAGCATTTTAGAGCATATAATTATAAAAAAACAACTTAAATCTAATGTCATAAGTAAAATATTATTTAAGAACCATAAAAAATGAGAGAGAAAGTGGTGTTTGGTTAAGTACGTGGAGTATGGGTTGTGACAACACGAGCGGAGTAACACAGTGTCGCGGTTGGACGACAGACCTCACGATGCGTCCATTTTTTTTTTTTTAGTTTTTTTTTTCTTTTTCTTTCTTTCTTTTTTTTATTTATTCTTTTTTATTTAGTTTGTAATGGCATGATACCCCCTTTGGGAATTAGGAACTTTATTTATTTCAGGAGAAGCAGGAGCTCTACATCACAACAGGCCAGCATAAAGAGGAATAATGCATGTTATTGCATCCAAGATCATCCCGGATCGATATAGAATCAATCAGGTGCTCATATCCTGCATATCCAGGGTTTAAAGGGGTTGATTCTGTTGTCTCGAATCATCCGCCACCTCTCTGCATACAAAAAACTTAGTAAAGCTGGAACCACACAGTCAGCTGGCGTGTCCAAGGTACTAAGCCAAGCATAGGTACCCATTACTGTCCAAATAAGAGCTCTCCACAATGCAGGACGCGTCCAGGGAAAATTCAGGTGCAAAATATCCGTTGCTGAAGGCTGCCAGGTGTCACCAGTCCAACCCCGACATCGGCTCAAGAGCCATGTCCATATCAGTCCTTTACCTGAGCATTCCAAGAGTCGATGTGCGAGCGAATCCGGGGCTTGGCACATTGGACAAGCGGGAAGAATTGCCAGATGATGTCTGTGTAATTTATCTGCAGTTGGTAGGATTTCATTGACAATCTCATATGCCACCGAGACCCATTCCGTATTGATTTCCGGTACAGCAAAGCCACGCCAAATTTGCTTCCAGGGCAATTGTGGATACTTAACTTGTATATGTGGAGTAGTAGGTTCCCTCCGTTGAAAAAAAGTATAGACTTCCTTAGCCGCCCGAAAACGGCCATTAGCCACTTCTGCTGAAGGTAGTGTGCTCAAGTCACGTAGGAGATCACGTAACATTTTAGGAATCTTATGGAGTTCTCTCCGTTCCCAAAACAACTGATAATGCCGTTGTACTAGCACCTCTACACTATCACCCTGTCCATCCAGTGCTTGTAGAATCATTTTTAAGGAAAGTGCTTTACATTGCATCGCCACATCCAACAACCCCCAGCCACCTTGGCCCTTTGCAAGACGTAACTGCGTACGGGAAATGCGATATAATTTTCCTGTCCATATGAAGTATCCTATTATTTGCTCAATTCTTTGGCTGTGCCGTTTTGTTGGAGGCAGCACGTGTGCTAAGTACCATATACGACTCAACGCAAAGGCATTACAAAACCACACACGTTGTATCAAGTTCAGCATCCTCGACTTTTGACCGTATAGTACACCACGTAAAGTATTAATGCATGACGTCCAATTATAGTCTCGCAGGTCTTCGTCGTCTTCACTGAAGTATATCCCAAGAATTTTTGTGCGCTGCACAATGGGTATTCCTAACACCTGTACACATTATAGAGCTATGATCATTTTATTAATCTTCATAAAATTACAATTAAACCCACCTTCAAATCATATTTTCAATAATAATCCATATTATAAATATCCGGAGGATGCGGTCCAATGGGAAGACTTTCAGATTTCCTCAAATTAAACGTCATCCCCGCACATTGGGCATATTTCTGTAAACATCTTCGTAGATACGTGACATCCTGCTCGTCGGTAACCATCACCGTAAGATCATCGGCATATGCCCTAACGGCTAGTTTCTTCCGATAGACCTCCAGACCCGTAATCGTAGATTGCAGCTGTCGGAGCAAAGGATCGATGTACCAGCAAATAACAACATTGATAGGGGACAACCTTGGCGGACGGATCTGTTGACCGGTATGGCGGCAGTCAGAAACCCATTGCATTGAATCCTTGATAACGCAGTGCCATATAGTGCCCGAAGGAGGTGATACAACTTGTTCGGCACTTGCAATGACTCCAAACGTGCCCAAAGACCCTCGTGAACCACATTATCAAATGCTTTCTCAAGGTCCAGGTTTACCAGAGCAGCAGAGCGGGTTTCTTGGCGACAGTGAAGAATACAGTCTCGCAAAGCTGCCACGGTATGGTGCATAGCCGCACCTCCGCGCACCACAGCCTGCTGCTCACTAAGCAAGGGTACTAGCCATACTTGCAGCCTACGGGCGATTATTTTTGCAAACAGCTTATAGTCATAATTGAGTAAGGTGATGGGCCGATAATCTGCGGGCCGGCTGGGCGTGGCGGTCTTTGGGAGTTGTAGAACCACCCCATCTCCAAATGTAGACGGCGGGTTTTCATCCCTCCAGAATTCTTGAAACACTAGAAGAAGTTCTTTCTTAATAAACCGCCAACAATGTTTATAGAACTCGTACGGCAGCCCATCTGGTCCGGGCGCTGTATGAGGTTTGGCTGTCTGAATCGCAGTGAGCAACTCCGTCTCCTTCAGCATGGGAGTAGGCGACCGTTTTAAGCCTCCCTGCACAACTGGCACATATTTGGACATATACGACTGGATTGAATCCATCATATCCACCGGCCTGGCAAAGCGCTGGGTGTAATAAGAATGCAACACACGAAGAATCCCTGTCGTGGTCGTAACCTCTTGACCATCATCTATCAATTTGGTAACAAACGCTCTGCGACCTTGCCTACGCTCCTTCGCCAGGAAGAAGAAACTCATTTTTTCACCATAAACCATTTCTGCTGTATGTATTCTGGCTAAGGTTCCCTGGAGCTCTTGCGTTTTACGGTGCTGGATATGAGCCTTGACTTCCCGGAGCTGACAGTGTACGTCCTCTCCATGTTGTTGGCGCAGGTGTAAATCTTGTAGCACTGCAAGATAAAAATCCAAAGTTTCTTTCCGAGCTAACGCTCTACGACACTCTGCGGCTTTAAAAAAGGAGCGTATCGCTGGCTTCGCCTTATAGACCCAACATGTTGCCTTATTGGGAGAGCGCAGAAAAGACTTCTGCAATTTGGACCAACATTCTTGGAATTCTATCAGGACCTCGGCATCTGTAAGTAAGGAGCAATTAAGCTTTCACAGCCCTGGACCACTACGACGTATCTCCGCGCGACCTACAACGGCATGTAGCAGTGCATTGTGATCACTAAAAGCTGCTGGCACTATCTCTGTGCGATGTATCCGGGATTTCATCTCCGGTAGAACATACATCCGGTCCAGTCGAGAGGCCGACTGGCCCCGTACGAAGGTATACATCACATCATTACCATGCTTGAATTCCCAGCTATCCACCAATTGAAACTGGTCCACTAGCTGCTGCAATGCTATACAACCATTAAAGGCCCCTCTTTGGTCCTTGGCTGCTAGCGTACAGTTAAAATCCCCAACCAATAAGAATGGGGAACTCCGAGGAATATGAGTTAAAAGTTCCTGGCGAAAAAAATCCTCGCGTTGTTTCCTCTTGTTGCTTCCCGCCGGGGCATAGATATTCACGAAGGTAACGCCATCATACTCCGCGGAGAGGATTCTACCTGAAGGATGATAGGCAAAGCCGTGTAAGGGCAATCCCTGGCGGTATACAATAGCCGTCCCAGTACCACCCGGGCCTAAATTAGTCTCATAGTCATATCCATATAAAAAGTCCATATTATAAACATTCACCTCTTGAAGAAAGCAAACATCAACATCATTACTACTCAAAAAATCCCGAAGCAGCTGTTGCTTAACTGGTTGACGCAACCCATTCACATTAAGTGACGCCCAATTTTGAAGTCCAACTGGCATGCAGGGCAAAGAAAAGTACTTACAATCTCAGGACCAATGGCGTGATACCAAACAGGAATTAGGACACGTGTCAGTTCAATCCGGGGAGTACAACCATTAATTGTCCGCACCTTCATGAGGATCATCCTTAGTATGCTTGTAACAACGCCGTAGGTCCTCATCGGTGTCATTGGCATCTTCAGCCGGCCTCTTGCCGGAATCACTGGCCTTCACTACACGACCGTCAGGAAGATCGTGAAGAAATCGTTGCACACCAGCTAGCGAAGACGGTAACAAACAGGCATCACTATGGCGGTCTAGCGGTTGGAACTGGAGGCGAGGGTCGCGAGCAGATACAGAAACTCTGGACGGCGCACCCAAGTTGCGGGTCGCGTCTTCAGACGCTTCAGGTACGTCGCTATCATTCGCCCTGCGATCAGTATCCTGTTGTACTGTGTCCTGTACATGCTGGACATCAACAAACTCCGGCGTCTCCGGCATCACCATGCTGTCCCCCTCTATAGGTAACTCCTCTCCCTCATCCAACTGTCGTTGTACAGGCATTACCTCCACTTGGGTCTCCATTGATGACCCGGGCGTGTGCATAACACCCTGCTGGTCATCCGCCAGTAAGTTAGCCGTAGCACCCACTGCCTCGCTGAAGGTTGCCGGACGATTTCTTGGTTGCAGAGACAACCGAGTAGCTCTAAAGGGACAATCCGCTTTTAAATGCGTCGTCTCACGGCACAAATGACAGGCTTGCTGCTGTCCGATATAGGCAATAGATATCACATAAGTATCAATAACCAAGGTAGCCGGTATATTGCACTTAATACCCATTTTCACTGTACACACGCCATTGTTAGCCGGAACCAGATAATGAGAATGCCATTTCTCACGTCGTATATCAAATACCTTACCGTATTTAGACAATTCTTGTGACAAAACTGCGCTGGGCACCTCCGGTGGGAGGTTAAAAACCCGCACATTAACAATTTGCTGGTCACCTGGCGTGATTTTCACTTTGGAGATTTCCCCAGATTCATATGTAAAGTTTTGTTCTTCGGTGTAACGTGATATAAGTTTATCATATAATAACGTGGAAACTAACTTGACATAAATAGCACGTTCACGACTATTGAGCTGAAGCGTGTCCACTTGATCCGGTTTTAAAGCCAGAAAATTTACCAACCATTGATGTATTTCTAGTGCAGACGGTCTAGTTGCTGCGTTGTCAAACTGAATTTTAATAGTATTTACCCGCTTATACACGGCCATTTTAATGCTTTACCACCTTCTCGCAAGAAGAATGAAGGTGCCCAATTAAGTAGAACGCCTGCCCGCTTTCACAACCGGCAGAGACGCCGCAACAAACAAACAACTCACCGCAGTGAAGACTGGTTCCCCTCGCTATACACAAACAACCTCACGGTACGCCGTTCAGCGAGCGACTGACCGTTAGGATGTCAATAAACAGTGTATTGGTATGTAACAAAACTTAAGGGGACTCTAAATGTATGTTTAGCTATAAGCAATGGATGTCATATTTTAAGACCATGCTTCCTAACGGTTTGTCTGGAGTCAGTCAAGAGTTTGCGAGCCAGGTTTCCCAATCTTGCTACGCCTTCTCTTAACCTACTTATTCTGTTAGCACAAGATGGGTGTTTCTTGACCAGCCAGCTTTGAGGAAGCTTGTCTGCTTCCTAACCATAGATTGGCCCGAGGGAAACGTTTCTGTCCAGACAAATAAATAGATAAATAGATAAGTTTATTTGCCTGAACATAGCACATTGTGTAGCAACGTCAAATACAAGTAATATCAAAAACAATTGACAGTATCATAAAATTCATCCAGACAATAAAATGGATTTAAAATCAAAGTGCACTTCCCTGACTTCCTCAAAAGGTTCAATAGAGAGAGTCTTAGTGCTGTTACTAAGTTTATTAAATAGATTTCATGAGACTGTCTCAAAGGAATTTTGTGTCTTACTATATTTACATCTATTTACGAAAATATTGGAACTAGTTTTGATGTGATGAATATGAATTTCAAAACAGATTGTATTTATGGCTATTTTCCTTAGCAAATAACAGGCAGTGGAACACAAAGAATGAAGTCAAAGTTAAAACATCCAGCTTATCAAATAGAGGTTTACAATGAGTTACACCACATACAATTCGAATTACCTTTTTCTATGATAAAATTATCTTTTTAGCTAAAGCATGGTTGCCGCAAAATAAAATACCATATCTCAAATGGCTATGAATTTCTCCATAGTAAATTGATAATAAAACACACTTGATTTTTTAAAACACCTAACATAAATATACCTATGTTTACTTTGTTGGCGATATAATTAATATGTGAACACCAACCAAGACCAGGTTCAAAATGATGCGTGAGTATATGGGGTCAAAATCGCAGAATTGTTCACTTTTAGTGCACAAACGCGTTACTATGTTTTTATATCTGTCTGAAGAGGATAATAAATTAAAAAACTAATAAAAATCTGTTGTGTTCCATTCACATGACTTACTCTACATCTGTGCAACCAAGTATTGTTAAAAAGCTTATGTTTCTATTTAGTTCATGCTAATCGAGAAAAAATTAGCAGAAATAGTATATCCCCTTGTAAGTAGAAGCGAAATAAGGGATTGCCATATGTTAAAGTGATAGTCAAATATTGGTTGCTAAGTGACTGAAGTTCTTTTCTTTGTATGGATACGAGTTGACAAATTCCTATATGAGAAAAGTATAAGTTTTTAAAAGCTGAAACCAATAACAAGGAATATCTCAAATACGATCAAATCCAAGAAAATAATGTATATTACATAAATTGTGTGTTTTAACGTGCTCTACATTTGTTGTGTGCTAAGTTTTTGTACATCTCTTACGGTTTAGTAATTATGCAAAATTCCGTAAAATTCATTCAGAATAAAGTAGTCTTCAGAGGCTATTCCCAAAAAATTCGAGATATACATTTCATTTTTCAGGTGAATATCTTTAACATACGATATTTTAATAAAAATCGTTAGGGCCATTTTTGAGAAAATCAACATTTTTGCAAAAAGTTCCATGTAAAGGGTAGTTGGGGGTGGGGCAATTTTCTTGAAAATCTTCGTGTCGCATCCTTGGATGATACCAAACCTAAATACCAAGTTTGGTTTTTAATGGGCTTTTCGTTTTTGAGCTATGCTACCCACAGAACCCCCCCCTACACACACACACAAAAACACACATATATAGTACACATACACGGACATTTTTCTAAAAAAAAGATATTTGGTTTTCAAGGTGTCTCAAAACATGTATTTCCTGTGAAATCTCAGTATCGAATTTTTGGGTGCAATACAATACCTTCTCTTTACCTTATGTACATAGTATGTGTAGAGAAAGTAAAAATACCAACATTTATCTAGGGTCTTCAGTTTATGCGGCCTCGCTTTTAACGACACCTGCGTCGCGGTCGCGCGCCGCTTCCCTCCTGACACTTTCTCCCCGCGCGAACCACTTATGCATCGAAACGAATAAGAATGAATGGATTAGGTCAACTATAATCATTATTATTTCAAAAATTACAATATTGAATGTCCCTTACATGACTTACCTTTTGTTAGAAATGTTCTCCAAGACAGGCATTGCAGTGTCTTAAGAGATTATAAAAATCTGATGTGTACCATTCACATGACTTTCTCTACATCTCTGCAACAAATTATTGTTATGCCTCTATTTACTTCATGCTACTCGAGAACAAATTAGCAGACATAGTCTTATTTCTTGCTTCATTGTAAGTAGAAGCGAAATAAGGGAGTACCATAGGTTAGAGTGGTAGTCAAAAGCTGGTTGCTATGTGACTGAAGTTCCTTTGTTTGTGTGGACAGGGTTTGACAAATTCCTATGTGAGAAAAGTAAGTTTTTCACAGCTGAAACCAAAAACAGGTAAATATCTTTAATATATGATATTTTAATCAAAATCGTTAGAGCAATTTTTGCGAAAATCAAAATTTTCGAAATAAGTTCCATGTAAAGGGTAGTTTGGGGTAGGGGGATTTTTCTCAACATCTTCGTGTCGCATCCCTGGAAGGTACTAAACTTAAATACCAAATTTGGTATTTACCGACTTTTGCTGTTTGTGTTATCGTGTTCACAGACACACGGATCTTTTTGTGAAAATGCTTTTTTTTTGGATATAAGGGACCCTAAAACATATTTCGGGTGGAATCTTGGTATCGAATTTTTGGGTGGAGTGCAATACCTTCTCTATACACTATGCACATAGTGCGTGAAGAGAAAGTAAAAAAAACATGTAATTCATGTTAGGATATGTTGGTTATTTCGGCCCGTATGCTATTTTGCAGTTCTTCTAATGTTCGGGGATTAGATTTATTCACTTTATCTTTCAAACTGCCCCTGCGCTAACTTCGACAGGGACTTACTTTGCTAACGTTTTAACCGTCCACCGATATCATCACTCCTTTTACTTCCTCTACACGTCGATACTATATACATAATGTACCGAGAAGGTGTTGTAATGCACCCAAAAATGTATATGTTTTAAGACCCCCTGAATCCAAAAAAAAAAAAAACATTTTTAGAAAAATGCCCGTGTCTGTATTTGTCTGTCTGTGTGTATGAGTTTGTCTGTGAGCAGCATAGCTCAAAAACGAATTTAAGTATTTAAGTTTGGCATCTTCCAGGGATGCGACACAAAGATTTTCAAGAAAATCCCCCACCCCCAACTACCCTTTACATGGAAAAACTTTCGAAAATTTTGATTCTCTTAAAAATGGTCCAGACAGTTTTCATTAAAATCCGTTATATTTAAGATATTTACTTGCCAAATAAAATGTATATCTTGAATTTTCTGGGAACATCCTCTAAAGACCTCTTTATTCTGGACGATTTTTATTGAATTTTGTATAATTGGTAAATAGTAAGAAATAGAAAAAACTCAAGATTTATGTCATTTACGTTTTTTTCGTGGAGTTGATCGTTTTTTAAGATATTCCTGTTTTATTTTATTTCAGCTTTGAAAAACATACTTTTCTCATACAAGAATTTCTCAACTCCTGTACGCACAAACAAAAAACTTCAGTCACATAGCAACCAGCTTTTGACTATCACTTTAACCTATGGTACTCCCTTATTTCGCTTCTACTTACGAGGAAGAAGATAATAAAACTATTTCTGCTATTTTTCCTCGATTAGCATGAAGTAAATAGAAGCATAAGCTTTTTAACAATAATTTGTTGCAGAGATGTAGAGAAAGTCATGTGAATGGAACACATCGGTTTTTTTTGCTGTTAAACGAGAAGTTTTCATTCTCCTCTCCCCCCCCCCCCCCCGTCTAACAACGATCCCGTGCTTTTAAATGTCTTTACTGGATGGATTATGAATAATAAGGTTGCAACAAATGAAAACTTTTAGCTCTGTAGTACATTGGAGCATAACTGCACTAACATACAACTGAAAACCACTAAAGAACGTTCTGTACTGCCTTCGTTTATCTTCTACGTGGTGTAAGTCACAAGGTCACACTACATGAAAAACAACAGCGAGTAGGCGAGTGGCGCGTGGCCGAGACTGATGTGCCGATAAGAGCGTGGCAGCTTAATCACATAGCACCATATTTAAGCCATAAACTGTTTAAGTTTATTATATGAAGAGTTTGTAGAGAACTCCTCTGCATCCCATATTACTCTTTACACACTTTTAATTATTTTTCATTACTTTGAAAATAGCTGCAAAGGTATTGTTTAAAATACGGCAAGTTTTAAACATTTTGATGAAAATGTAAGTAAAATGTAAGTATATAACTTTTCTGTAAGTAGCTCTAGAAGATCCCTTCAATCTGATTGAATTGTATAAGGTTGGTAGTATAGGAAGCCTTAGAAGATAGAAAAAAGCATATTAAAAGAACCTACAATTTAGGTAAACTTTTTCCTAGTGTTAACTGTTTACGAAATATTTCAAACATGAGATTGTTACCTAACGGTAGATAGTTAAGTTTCTGATCAAATTTATTTATTGTTTCTTTTCATTTACAAGAAATAGTTACTAAGACTTCTGTATTTATTACTCCGTGTTTCCGATAAAGATTTTACGGTTTTTTTCCCCCACATACTGAATACAACTGAGTATTTACATTTAATTTGTATATCATTTATAGACGAAAATACCAGCTGACCCAACTGCCTTGTATTTGACGTGTGCAGATATTTCTTGAGGTGTTAAAAGAGTTGCAGAACACAACGGGCCTAATTTCAAGTTAAACCTGCAAGTGAAGTACTGGAGAGTGACCTTCGCTTTACACATCTGGCTAAGGCAGGTCGGCTCACTGCGAGAGGTAAAACGAAGGTCGCTCTAGCCCAAATATCTGGCATATTTTAACTTGAAATAGCCCCGTTGAGTTCTGCAACTCTTTTAACGCAATAAAGAGTGTCTGCATATGTCAAATACGAAGCAGTTGGGACACTCAATATATCGTGAATAATGTAATGTGGCTATAAAATAGCTTTCTGATTAATTGATATGTTATACATAAGGTACGGCTGTAAATCTGTAATGAGTGGAGAATGTTTTGTAACTATATTGCATAGTGTTTAAAAATATTTCTCGATTCTGTAAAACTCACTGCTAACTCACATCGTAGTACAACATTAGTGTTTCACCAGGCATATGTAATATGTTGCAATGAACACAAATACCATTCTAATATCACTTTAAAAACCTGTTTCAACTATAGCAAAATCTCTCCATTTACATTTCTTTCTCTACATATTCTACAACAATTTATTCTTCTATGATTTACTCTTCTCTTTACTTTATACTAATGGAGATAAATATTTACAGAAATTCTTTAATTACTTAGTTAGTTCTAAGCAAAAGGTAAATAACAGAATAACTAGGCTAAAGATTTAGTCAATTTATTAGAAAGCTGATCTTTATGAGATGCTATTGAAATTTCCTGTTGTTTGTATGATCAGGATAAAAAAAAATAGCGACTTATCATTTGAGAAAAGTCCAAGTAAAAAGTCTAAGCATTATACATTTTAAAACCAATAACGGGTAATATCTCGGAAATTGTTAACTCTACAGAAAATTATATGGCATAAATTGTATGTTTTAGGTGACATACAATTTTTATGAGGTACTTTTTGTCTATCTCTTACGGTTTAACAGTTATGCAAAAGTCATCCTGAATGCAGAGGACTCCCAAAAAATTCAAGTTATACATTTTATATGATAAAAATGTCTTAAAAATATAGCATTTTAATTAAAGTTGTTAGAGGAATTTTTAAGAATATAAACATTTTCCAAATAAAAGACGTTCGGGGTGGAGAATCTTCTCGAAAATCTTTATGTTGTGTACTTGAAACTTGATTGCCAAGTTTGGTATTTAAAGGGTTTGTTGTTTTTGAGTTTTTGCTGTTCAATAGACATACGGGCACAAACATACACGCACATTAGAGCCGGTCAAAACCCGTGCCGCTCTCGCTCTTACATGCAAGCCACGCCCCTCTCGAGGGTGTGGCAACGAGAGTCTCGTGTCTCGAGAACTAGTGCTCACGAGCGAGGCGACTCGAGAATTCTCGTAACTACAGGCGGAGTAGTTGACGTATGATCCGTGGGATAAATTGGTTACGCAACAACTAGGGAGAGGATTTTTTGGTTTTAATCTAATTTTCCCCTTGTAAATTAGAAAGCTTCAAAGTACTTTTATGTTTCAAGCGGTTTGGGTGCTAATCTTATTCAGCCTAGAAAAGCTAAAGGGGACATTAAGACCTAAAACTCGCTAAACTTAAGTTTTTTTTCTTCAGTTTTCATTTGAATTAACAATTTTTGTTAGCAATTCTTTTAATTTTGTTTTGAGTGTACATATGCGGTTATCCAGGGAAAGAATGCTTTTGGTATAGACATTGCGCGAATGAAGTATGCGCCTCTGACATCTTGCGATGTGTTGAAAGATCTTTTCTTGCCTGTAGAAATATATCAAAGAACAGCAGAAAATTTGCAAATGTGACTATTTGTGTATAGCAACAGTGCTGCCAAGTAAACTTTATTTAGTTGAGTGCTATATATTAAAACATGATATGTTAATTACAATGTTCTAGCAAGTGTCTGCTGTATAATACATTGCTTTAAATTACTGCGCATATTAATAGCATGCTTCCGTGAAGTAAAATAGTTTTCATATTTTTATTTATGTTATGTTCAGATGGCTTTTGTCGTCGACTTGCTTAAATAACTAGGAAAAAGGCAGGAGCATTGTTTAAAAGCCTAGAAAAAGCTAAGAAAATTGTTTATAAACCTAAAGAGGTTAAAAGAAGATAGTAAAAGGCTAAAACTGCATTTACAAAAAGCTAAAACTCCGGGCCCTATTAATAACACAAGATGACTCATCGTTTAACAGCACATTATGTATATCCAAACGCGTTTACGCGTTTGAGTCAACGATATTAATGTTAATGACACACCTTTCATTTGTGTTGCTATGTGTTTAACTTCAGATAAAACCTAAAATAGAATTATTTCATGCAACTTAAACTTCTTAGGAGTAATTCAATATTTAGATACTTATTCGTAATAAAAGTGGACACCACGTACATTTATATCTGCAGATTCTATGATAGCATATTTCGTTTTTAATCCGTTCTCTAGCGTCAGTTGTTTGTCATCCCTGTCTTGGTAGGCTATTTAAATCTGAACTCATTTAAACAGATGAAATAATAGAAGTTACAGATCTTAGGCAAATATTGCTTTAGTATATGTTGTTCTCTTTTAGATAAACATGCATAATTTTATCAACTTTTAGCCCATTTTAACAATTTTATAGACGATTTCCTAATCAACTGAAGGAATGCTATAGATTTGTCATCACTTCTGCTATGTTAAGTCTCGATGCTGCGTTGGCTTGCACCAGTCAACACAGTTCGTAACGTATCAGTTTCGCATATTTCTCAGCTGCTGTGATCTTGAATAAAATGAAACTGTCCAGCGTTGCGATTTATAAACGGAATAGCACTTCTTCATCCTATGCCAAAGTTTTAGTGAGCAACAGCGTTGCCAAGTTATATGACGCGCAAAACTTAGTTTTCACGTATGACGGATTTTTTGTCGGATATTGTTTGCAATTGTTAAGTAATATTATATTGATTTTCTTTAGAAAAACTGTCACGGATGTAAATCTTTATGTACCCACAGGACAGTATCTGTTAAGCAATGTAACACTATCTTTTATTTAGAGCTAACAGCAACAAACTTCTTGGATGACTGAACAACTCCGCAAACATGACACGTGGTATATGGCCATATGTTTATCAGAGTGAATTCTGAATTCAGTATAGTGAACGTAGTGCTAATGCGTTATTTTTTTTAATTACCTAATTGAACAGAAGGCGTTGCACGATATTTTAGAAAAGAATGGTTAAATAATGAGGAATTAAAGGAATGGTTATTAGAGGTGCCCAGGGAACCTGGTAGTGCGCAGTGTCAATATTGCCAATGCACTGTAAATGTGCTCTTTTCAGATTTACTTTTTCATGGAAAAAATAAGAAACATCTAAAAGCAGCTGAACCCTTTTTAACTTCACAGTCAAAAATACCATTTCAGCCTATCAAAGACACGTATGAGCGTGCAGATGCAGAAGCTGTTCTCACGTTGTTTGTAGTTTATCACTTTTCTTTATCATCTTTCAGACCTGACCAAGAAGTTGTTTTAAAGTGCTGATCTTGAGTTTTAATTTTTATTTTTGAAAGAAAATACGGACAATACTAATTTTGATGGATTTTGACGGATTTTAATGAGCTGATTTGACGGAAAAAATAACCATGTGTTGGCAACTCTGGTGAGCAACGCACTCAGCCTGATTCAGTGGAACACTCTTATTGTAATAAAATGCAGGTCAAAATAAACACATGCACTGCTTTCGGTTATTCAGCTTCATTTGATAATTGAAAAGTGAATGTAAGTCACAAGGTCAAGGGGAGACGTAACATATAAGTACAATAGGTATCTCTTTAATTTCTGAGTAACAAAGTAGCACAGAGGAGAAGCATATACATACCTACCAAAGTGTTTAAAACAAAGCAGCGCCAGGGAAAAAAAGTTGTTTTACTCAAATAAATGTGCTTAGATTAGAGCGGATAACAGAATTCCTTCTTCAAATAATGTTTATACTGATTTACAACAAAACTATAGTACATTTGCATTCTGACTCTGCGAGTTTCCGCGCATTACACCGCAGTCTTGCTAATAACGAGACTCGTGAGTCTTGCGAGTAAACGAGAATCTCGTAAGCTCGTTAGTCAACTCTCATCCTGCCAGCCATACTTTCAGCTGCATCTACTGGCTGCGACAGGCACGGTTAGCGGCAGCGAGAAACGAACGAGACTGAAAACTGTTTTGACCGGCTCTAACGCACATATATACACATGCGAGGAGCTTTTCTAAAACAACTTTTATGGATTGGAGACCTCAAAACACACATTTCCGGTGAAATCTCGTCGAATATTTGAGTGTACTACAACAGGTACCGTCTGTACCTACTATGAACACTTACAATATAGAGAAAGTAAAAAATACTCACATACCAAACATGACAGCGTACCGCACGTTCACTCATGAGAATAATGTAATGAAGAACGTGCCATGTGGGGGTTAGCATGAGGCTCCTCAGCTGGTGCCAAAGGAATTGATTAGGCCGAGTGAACCCCGTATCGGGCATCCCAAAAGGAGAAAACATTCCATGCTAATACCAGGAATAGAAGCACAGAAATCTACCACAACACTATTGTAGCACTATTGAACTCATTGTACAAGGTGGTTCACCTGTCCCTTATTCTCTGGTTTTATGCAACCCGCAGATTACAGTCTAACCTGAAAACATCGTTCCCGAGACCCATCTTCTGCATTATAGACTTTGGCGTTACAAGTTGTATCAAAACAGTAGCGTAGTTGATTAACCCGCGGGGATAGTCTGAGTTTTAAAATGCTCGGTTCAAGTTCGAATCTTGCCAAAACATTGACAATTTTTTCCCCGCTTGCTTTCTTTCTTCTTGATTTTGACTCTAAGCTAGATGGGATATCAGAACATTTTTAACTTGCTTATTTGTCTCTATTTATGTTTATTCTAACTTTATCAGTCCAGTAACAGGAAACACAAATGAAAATGAACATTCTGAGGCATGTTCATTCAGTTTCCTCTAAATAGACAGGTATTATTACAATGTTTTAAAACTAACATAGATATTTCAGATAATACTACAGAACCAGACCCATTTTCAGGGTATCTCTAAAACAAAAAATACACAAAATACCAGGCTGACAATCACAAACTGTGCCAAATAGTATAGAAGGTATTCACCAAAACTTTCAGTTGAAAAGAAAATTAGGTTTAATCCTCATAACTCAACAAACTTCTCAATATTCATACCTAGGTACATATTTACTTCGTGCATTTGTATCTAATGGGTCATGTCTAGACCTAAAGTGTCTTCCGGTAGTATTCGCTAAGCTACTGAGGGTACCAGCTGCCAACATTTTATAGAGCACATTCTCTAACTACGAAGAACAAACGATAACATGTTAGGTGTTCTAGTATTTTGAAATTGTTTTTAATAACTTTATACGTTTTAAAATTTCCTTTATTTTTTAAAGTCTTAGTGAAGTTTCTTTTTTAAAATAATTACAAAGAAAATTAAGGATTGAAGACTGAAGAATACATAAAATGAACTGTCGTTTGTATATCTTTTTGTCTACTCCTAAAATTATTAGAGTGACAAACATTGAGCCAAAAATTGCACCTTGATGGATAATAGATAATGAAGAAGAAATGTGCACGCAGACTGTGGGACTCGAACCGCTGACATGCTGGAGGTGGTAAGATAACATGAAATTAAACAGTTGAGCTACAATCATTGCGCCCGCTTGCTGCGTTAAAACTTGTAAGTATAGTGTCCCACATGTCTCCCTCTCCGCTTCTCATCTCTTTATAACTGTTGTGTGACTCCTTTTGTAGCTTAAGCCGTTCATTTAACCTTCATTGACGTTGCGGTACATATGACAGCGATCATATTGATATTACATGTACTGTAACAGGAGTTATTCAACGCATGTTTTTGGAATGGACCTAACTATTGCTGCTAATGTCTATTTTCCGATGAAGAGCAGGCTAGATTTACATGATTACCAAATGGCCAACAAGAACGGCAATTTCCACCTTATTACTTTCAGACTATGAAGTGTTGCCTATCTCCAAAAATAATAAGGAATAGGCGAACCACCTTGTATATATCAAAATAAAGCTTTTGCTTTCACTGTGGTTTATCACATACTGAACGAGAAAATGAAGGACATTATAGCCTACATTTCTCCTGAGCAAATCTGCAGAACTTTTTGGATATCCTCTTCCAGTGATTTAGTTCAATTTACTGAAGTTGCTGTGATGATAAGTGAACATTCATCAAACGAACTTATAGATTTTTGTACCATGTTTTTTATTTGCCCGTATCAAGTACAGGTAATTAAAAGCAAAAATAACGCAACATTTTCAGCGGTATGAGGTGTAATTAAAACCCATAGCATAGGAAAGGACAGGAATGCGGTAGATCTGAGCTAATCCCTCCCTCCAACTGTTTTAATTTAATAATTACAGTGATGCCACTCTGTTGACATAGCCATACATTTCCGGCTGACATGAAGGATGATGAATGCCCGCTGATCCATCTTCCATGTTCCACTCCAATATTGGCATTCACGTCCGCTGGTGCGCGCCCATTATAAAACCATACGAATGTGATGGGGAAAAAGGTTTGAAATTTAAATGATATAGATATAGTTCATGTCCTGTTTTTTCATTTGAATCTATAGCTTTTTAAAGGATTCTTTGTACAACAGGAATAAAGGAAATGCTATTCCAGTTTGAATACAAATTGTGAAAGTTGGAACCTTTTGTCGATGGACACCATATTCTTTGTGGATATATTCTATTTCATTTGTGCATACAATAAAACTGCGACAAATCTGCTAATTTTAAATTTTGGTTATATAACGCTACTCTCTTACTAGTGAATTTCTAAATCGATTATTACGAAATTTGTTATAAAATATATTCTAGTTAGGGAATATGCCATTTACATTCATTTTATTTTGCAAATAATATTACTTGCAAATCTGGAGAGCTCCAATTCGAATTTCCGTTGAGGCTGTGGAAGGCTTTTCTTTGTTACTTTCTGTACAATGTGCAATCTACATAGCAGGTACAGAGAGCACTGTATTCCTCCCAAAAAATCGATGTTGATATTTTACCGAAAATTTGTTTTTGGGTCCCCTGAGTTCATAAAAACATTTTTATGATAAGGTCCGAGTGGTTTTATGTCCGTATGTGTGTTTATTAACAGCATAAATAAAAATGAAGAATCCAATAAATAAAAAGAATGGTATTTAATTCAGCAGTTTTCAGACATGCGAAACAAAGATATTCAAGAAAATTCTCTACTCCAAATATATTCTACATGGAACATTTTCCGAAATTTACATGTTCCCATAATGTCTTAAGATTTTGATTAAAACACACATGTTTAAGATATTATTATGACAGTTATTGAATTTTATGGGAATAGTCTTTGAAGTCCGCTTAGTTCTGGTTTTTTTTTGCATTACTGGTAAACCATAATAGACAGATAAATAAAAAAGTTAGGTCTCTTCAAAACGCAATAAAATTTATGTCATACATTTTTTTTGGTGGAGTTAAACCTTTCCAAGATATTTCTTCATATTGATTTTTCGTTGCCTGTAGCTTCTACACACACACACACACACACACACATACACACACACATATATTCGCTCCCACATACATACTTCCAGACTCTGTGGGGGGATAGGGATTAATTCTGGTTAAAGAAAAAATTCCTATATTTCATATTTAAAATCCTTATGCTTTTCTCAAACAAGGAGTCGCTATTCTTTTCTACTTATGCAGGTCTATCAAAGAGAACGAAATTTCAAAGTTATCACTTTAGCGACCAGTTCTTTTTAAGATTTGACTTTCGCTTTAGTTCAGCATCCCTTTTTCTCTTGTACCTTAAGAAAATAAGCATTATGGCTATTATGTAAATGTGTGTCTATTAGATAAAGAACCTTCTTAATATTTAATTAATTCATTAAAATTGCTTTCTAATAACTTTTACTTGAAATGCCTTCTGATGTATTTAGAATTCGTATTAATAGCTTTCTAAAAATGCTTGAAAACATTGGTTTAGTTAATAATACGTCTAGGATAATTTCATACTATACAAATTCCACTTTTTTTTTTTTTTTGTTGCATGGAGCAGATAAAAGAATAACCCTAATAAGAGAGAGATTTGCAGCAAAATAGGCAGAGAAAGTCTAGTGAATGGAACAAATCAGATATTTAGAAAAAGTCTTCGTGTGTGGAAGTGTGTGTGTGTGTTAGTGAAAGGCATAACTCATAAAGAAAAGTCGGGTTTGATTCCTGGCTGGGACCATATTCGGCTTATATGAACAAGTAAATACGTAATATAGCTATTCCTAAAAATGTTTATCTTAATTATCATAAAACAAGATAAAAGGATAAAATGTTAAAGAAAGAGTAAAGAAAATATGTGAATGTAACACATCAGATCATATGTAACATAAATGATATATGGATAGGTAGAGTCAGACTGAAAAATTCAATGCCATAGCTGGGATTTGAAACACGGATCTCTCGATCTCTAGCCGGTTAGGTTAGGTATCAAGGCAACATAGTATTGAATTTCAGTCTGACTCTACCTACCCAACTCCTGTCCTACATACGACTTGTGTGAAAATAGAATTACTCCAATAAATGATATATGGTTGTGAATTTTTCATGGTGATTGGTTATATATAAAAATAGGAAATTGCCAAAGAGCTTTTGGTGTGAGTGTAGTTTTATTGCACACATAGCTTCATAATTTAGAGAGTCCCTGACCAAAAGCTGTCTGCTCCATTAAGGCTGTAAACAACATATTCTAACTTGTACGTTGATTACGGTTTGGAATGGTTTATCATCGGCGGCAATTGAGGGCAGGGGGGTACTGTGCTCTAGTCTAGCAAAATTTGCATGCTAAGAGGATGCCCAAACCGCAAATGATGACTGCGTTATATTACCAAAAAAAAACTATTGCTCTTTTGTTGGCACGTATCCGCTAATTGGAAAATCTCAATATAAATTGCTTCCTCATGGGATACGAACGTTTTTCGCAAGCCGCGTTTAATTAAGCCAGTTAATGAGGGACGGATAGAGTCACAAAAACATCACAGCCCTTTTTTGTTCCAGCTCGGAGGAAATTAGCTCTTAAGATTGGTGGCTTGGGTCGATAAATGCATCGGTATTCTTTTATTCTGGAACCAAAAAATCTGATGAGATACGGTACCACTTTCTCTAACAATTGCAAATATTTAAAGAGGTATACATATTTGGCCATTTTCCAATACATTACAAAACGTTGATACGAAGATCAGTCCAAAAACTGTTCATTTGACGAATGAATAGATTTTTTGTTAAAGGTATATGAAGCAAATTTAACAATATATCTTTACAAAAATTGCTCAAGGACTGCCCTCTGCATCCTTAAAAATGGAATCTATGAGTATAAAAATAAACGAAAAATATTATTAATAAAACCAATGTTTTCATTTGTTCTTAAAAGTTTGAATTTTGGACAGAAAATTCTTTTTTTTTTTTTTTGGAAGGAAGGGCCTTTGTATAGTTATACTTAATTCATTCCTCATCAATTAATCCAATTCATCCCTCATCAATCAATCCAATTCATCCCTCATCAATCAATCTAATTCATCTCTCATCAATCAATCCAATTCATCCCTCATCAATCAACCCAATTCATCCCTCATCAATCAATTCAATTCATCCCTCATCAATCAACCCAATTCATCCCTCATCAATCAATTCAATTCATCCCTCATCAATCAATCCAATTCATCCCTCATTAATCAATTCAATTCATCCCTCATCAATCAATCCAATTCATCCCTCATCAAACAATTCAATTCATCCCTCATCAATCAATCCAATTCATCCCTCATCAATTGATCCAATTCATCCCTCATCAATCTAATTCATCCCTCATCAATCAACTCAAATCATACCTCATCAATCAATCCAATTCATACCTCATCAATCAATCCAATTCATCCCTCATCAATCAATCTAATTCATCCATCATCAATCAATTCAACTCATACCTCATCAATCAATCCAATTCATCCCTCATCAATCAATCTAATTCATCCATCATCAGTCAATTCAACTCATACCTCATCAATCAATCCAATTCATCCCTCATCAATCAAGAAGAGTTTTATTCTTGCTCATTTCTTCCCGAAGAACAGGGTTATGAAATTTAATTATTAATAAACTCCATGAAGGACTTAAACTTTTAATTGGAAAAAAATAATAAAGGATCTACTTTTATTTTCATTTCTATTTTGACTTTCTCTATACGTATTATGTACATAGTGTATAGAGAAGGTATTACATTGTACCCAAAAATTCGATACCGAGATTTCACCGGAAATACATGTTTTGAGACCACCTGAATCCCAAAAAAAAGCATTTTTATAAAAATGTCCGTGAGTGTGTCGGTCTGTCTATGTGTGTGTCTGTGGGCAGCATAGCTCAAAAACGAAAAGACCGTTAAATACCAAACTTGGTATTTAAGTTCAGAATCTTCCAAGGATGCGACACGAAGATTTTTAAGAAAATCCCCCCAACCCAACTACCCTTCACATGGAAAAATTTTGAATCTAACGATTTTGATTAAAATATCATTTATTAAAGACATATTCTTGACAAATAATATGTATATCTTGAATTTTCTGGGAATATGCTCAGAAGACTACTTTATTGTGGATCAAATTTACGGAATTTTTTGTAACTGGTAAATCGTAAGAGACAGACAAAAACTTACCAACCAAAAAATGTAGAGCACGTTAAAACACGTAATTTATATTATACACCGTTTTCCCGAGGAGTTGATCGTTTTTTAGTTATTCCTGGGTTTTGATTTCACCTTTAAGAACATACTTTCTTCACACAGGAATTTGTCAACTCCTGTCCATACAAACAAAGGAACTTCAGTCACACAGCAACCAGCTTTTGCTATCACTTTAACCTATGGTACTCCCTTATTTCGCTTCTACTTACAGGGAAGCAAGTAATAAGACTATTTCTGCTAATTTATTCTCACTTAGCATGAAGTAAATAGAAGCATAAAGTTTTTAACAAAAATTTGTTGCAGAGATATGGAGAAGGTCATGAGAATGGATTACATCATATTTTTTACTTTCTCTATACGTACTATGTACATAGTGTATGGAGAAGGTATTGCACTCCACCCAAAAATTCGATACCGAGATTTCACCGGAAATATATGTTTTAGGGTCCCCTGAATCCAAAAAACGTATTTTCAGAAAAAGATCCGTGTATGTGTCCGTGTATCCGTGTGTCCTTGTGTCCGTGTGTCTGTGAACACGACAACTCTAAAACGAAAAGTCGGTAAAATACCAAAATGGTATTTAAGTTTAGTATCTTCCAGGGATGTGACACGAAGATTTTGAGAAAAATCCCCCCACCCCAAACTACCCTTTACATGGAAATTTTCTCGAAAATTTTGATTTTCTAAAAAAAATGACTAACGATTTTGATTAGAATATCGTATATTAAAGATATATACCTGACAAATAAGATGTATATTTTGAATTTTGTGGGAATAGACTCTGAAGACTACTTTATTCTGGGTCAATTTTACGGAATTTTGCATAACTGCTAAACCGTAAAAGATGGACAAAAACTTACTTCACAACAAATATAGAGCACTTTAAAACACACAATTTATGTTATATAAATTTTTTCGTGGAGTTGATCGTTTTTTAGATATTGCTTGTGTTTTGTTTCAGCCTTAAAAAACTTCAGCCTTTCAACTGCTGTCCATACAAACAAAGGAACTTCAGTCACATAGCAAGCATATTTTTCTATGACTTATAACCGGTGTTGCTCCCTTATTTCGCTGCTACTTACAGGGAAGCAAGTGATAAGAAAATTTCTGCTAATTTTTTCTCACTTAACATGAAGGAAATAGAAGCATAAGCATTTTAAGAAAAACTTGTTGCAGAGATATAGAGAAAGTCATGTGAATGGATTACATAAGATTTTTTTATTGTTCTGTATAATAATTTCATAGGTCTATTTCTAAGCCTGCGATCTTTAGTATGTTCAAATTTCTGGAGTGTTTCATAGTTAATTTAAACATTTTGGTTGCGCTCCCACGAACATCAACACTAGGTCCAGGCATTGAATAAGCAAAGGATTTTAAATATCCCCGAAGATAAAAATCTATTGGATTCAAATCAGATCGGGCAGATCATGCAATAGTTCCCCCTTGACCAATCCATGTGTTCGGAACTTACAGTGTAAAGTGAAGTTAACCTCCATCATGCATAAGCCACATTTATTTTATGACATTAGAAGCACATCGGCAAGTAACTGAAAACACTCATTTCTGAGATAGCTTAGTTACGTTTGTCCAGTAAAGCGTTGCGAGAACAAATAGGAATCCTTAAAATGATCATACAAGATGTCTCCCCACACGTAGAGATCAGATCCAAACTACACTTGACATGGAACTTTTTTCGAAATTTTTTATTTTTTCAAAAATGGCTCTAACGATTTTGATTAAAATATCGTATATTAAAGCTATATCTGACAAATAAAATGTTAATCTTGAATT
The DNA here is from genome assembly GCA_030762935.1 of Hymenopus coronatus. Taxonomy (NCBI): domain Eukaryota; kingdom Metazoa; phylum Arthropoda; class Insecta; order Mantodea; family Hymenopodidae; genus Hymenopus; species Hymenopus coronatus. The sequence goes on from CM060891.1 coordinate 85,687,064, forward strand.
TTCTGGGAATAGCCTCTGAAGACTACTTTACTCTGGATGAGTTTTACGGAATTTTGCATAACTGCTAAACGTAAGAGATGGATAAAGGCCGTTAAAAACCAAACTTGGTATTTAAGTTCAGAATCTTCCAAAGATACGACACGAGGATTTCAAGAAAATTCCCCCACCCCAACTTTCCTTCACATAGAAAACTTTTCGAAAATTTTGATTTTCTGAAAAATGGCTCTAACGATTTTGAATAAAAAAAAGCATATATTTAAGATATATACTTGACAAATAATATGTATATCTTGAATTTTCTGGGAATAGCCTCTGAAGACTACTTTATTCTGGATCAATTTTACGGAATTTTTTGTAACTGGTAAATCGTAAGAGATAGACAAAAACTTACCACCCAAAAAATGTAGAGCGCGTTAAAACACGTAATTTCTCGAGGAGTTGATCGTTTTTAAGTTATTCCTGGGTTTTGATTTCACCTTTAAGAACATACTTTCCTCACACAGGAATTTGTAAACTCCTATCCATACAAACAAAGGAACTTCAGTCACATAGCAACCAGCTTTTGACTATCACTTTAACCTATGGTACTCCTTTTTTCGCTACTACTTACAAGGAACAAGTAATAAGACTATTTCTGCTAATTTTTTCCCGATTATCATGAAGTAAATAGAAGTATAATCTTTTTAACAATATTTTGTTGCAGATATAGAGAAATTCATATGAATTGATAATATCAGATTTTTGTTATGATAATAATTGAATATACCAACACATAAAAAGGTTTGACGATCTAGAGGTTAAGTTTATTAGGCGCTAGCCTTCTGATTTCCAGGTCAGAAATTAAATTGAGCCTCTCTTTGTACATTAGCATAAAGAAAATAAAGCAAAACTTTCTGACCTGATGGTTATTAATATATTTGATAGTGTTATTGTTGCATATCGTACCGTTATAAACCAATTCGACTATTTTGTTTTTCTGTGCTATAATGTGTAAATAATGATCATACACGTAGATTATATTGATTGGAATGAAAAATACACAGTATTTGTTCCATGTTACATGCATATTATGTGAATTATGATCTGATTTGTGGCACGGCTACTAAACGTCAAGACTTCTTCGTAAGAATATTATTTTATAACTCTAATGTGTCAAGTACAAAGTCTATGTAAATCCGTCTTAATCTCTTATTAATAAATGACTTTTAATTAGAAGGTATTTTAGCTCCGATCGTGCCTTTCATTGTTAAGCAAATTCTCAATATCGACAAGGTGGTTTTAGAGATTACGTTACATATACACATCCACAAAATGTGTCATCATTAAGTCAAGAGTTACTTAACATATTGTGGGTTTTCCAAATTTCACAGATGCATCTCCGTAAGGAGACCCACCTGATAGCGGCCGATAATTTCCAAAACTCATAAATATGCATTTTAGTGTTTTAAGTACTATCAAAGGAATCCTGCATCCCTCAACAGGCTCACCAAATAACATGGTTTACTCTCTTATGAAATACAACCCTTCAGAGCTGACTTGGAAGCTCTGTAGCATATTATTTCATGTAGAATCCTTTTATAAACGTCAAATCCATATACTGTAACAGCACGATATCTACAAACCAACAGTTCCGAGTGTACAAAACATCTTAATCTACCTGAAAAAATCTGACGTGTTCCATTCACATGACTTTCTCTACATCTCTGCAAAAAATTATTGTTAGAAATCTTATGTTTCTATTTACCTCTCGCTAATCGAGAAAAAAATAACAGAATTAGTCTTAACACTTGCTTTCTTGTAAGTAGGAGCGAAATAAGGGAGTACCATAGGTTAAAGTGATAGTCAAAAGCTGGTTGCTTGTGAATGAAGTTCCTTTGTTTGTGTGGACAGTAGTTGACAAATTCCTGTATGAGAAAAGTATAAGTTTTTTAAAGCTGAAACCAAAAACAAGGAATATCTAAAAAAACGACCAATTCTCTGAAAAAAATGTTTATGACATAAATGGTGTGTCTTAATGTGCTCTACATTTTTTTATAGTAAGTTTTTATCTATCTCTTACGGTTTAGCAGATATGCAAAATCCCGTTAATTTCATACAGAATAAAATAAACTTCAGAGGCTATTCCCAGAAAATTGAAGACGTACCTTTTATTAGTCAGGTAAATATCTTTAATGTACAATATTTTAATCAATTTTTAAGAAAATCTAAATTTTTGAAAAAATTCCATGTAAAGGGCAGTTTGTGGTGGGGGGATTTTTCTTAAAATCTTCGTGTCGCATCCCTGGAAGATACTAAACTTAAATACCAAGTTTGGTGTTTTACTGACTTTTTACGGACACACACGGACGTTTTTCTGAAAATTGTTTCTTTTTTTTTTCGACACAGGGGACTATAAAACATTTATTTCCGGTGAAATCTCGGTATCAAATTTTTGGGTGGAGTGCAATACCTTCTCTATACACTATATACATAGTACTACAGAGAAAGTAAAAAAAGCAAAGAATAAAGAACTCTGATGATCACATCGCATAAGAAAAGTAGTAAGAGAAAGAAAAATATTGGTCACATGTTTCCAAAAGGGACTTGGTGTCACTCTTTATCAAGAATGTCTAGGAGCCAACTCTTGGATGCGAGATCACGCAGGTGCGGACATCACTTAACGTGGCAGCTAGAGTGTGATCCGTCTGTGTTCTTCCTGGCGGAACCAAATAAGATCCTATCATTGAACCCACAACAACTAAGATCATCTAAGCACCTGAGGAAGTCCATGGCCTCGCTTCTGCTGGTAGCTATACTTGCTAATAGTAAACATTTTGATATGTTCCATTCATATGTCTTATCTACCTATAATTGCAAACTTACATCTCCTATTCTTTGTAATAAACAAAAACATTAGCAAAATGGTCTTAACACTTATTTCCCTTTAAGTAGAACAGAACTAGTAAGTACACTAGGCTCGAGCGATAGTCAACTGCTTTAAAAGCTACGCTATGAAATTTTTATTAAAAAAGGAAAAACAACATGGATGACTTTTTTTGAGAACATTGTTAAGTAGTTAAAATTTAAACTAATAAAGGGGGATATTTCTGAAACACTTAGCTCCACAACAAAATGATTACGACATACATTGTTCGCTTCCACGAGATCAACATTTTTTGTGCAGGAATTAGTTTTATTTATCTCTTACTGTTTACTAATTATGCAAAATTCATCCAGGATAAAGACTACAAAGATCTTGCACAGAAAATTCGATACATGCATTTTATTTGCCACGTAAAGATCTTTTCTAAACTGTATTCAATTAAAGTTGTTAGAGGCTATTTTAATAAAATCATAATTTTTGATATTTTATTTCATGTAAACGGTAGTTTGGGGTTGTAGGAAAATCTTCTTGTCGCATCCTTGGAAGATACTAAACTTAAATAAGTACCAAATTTGTTATTTAAAGTTATGCTGCCCACGCTGAACCTCTTTCTAGAAGTACTTTTTATGGATACAAGGGGCTTCTAAACCTGTATTTTCGGGAAAACCTCGGTATAGAAATTTTGTATCGAATACAATTCAGCATCTACTATGTACACTGTACATATATACTAGAGAAAATAAAAAGGATATGTATATAATCGATCCAACAATCAGATGCGGGATGCACTAAGATAAAGCAAAGGAAATAAACGTAGAGAAGAAATACATTTACCATCCCACAATACCATATTTTTAAATAAATGCGAACGCCAAGAAATAGGAGTAATAGGTTTGATGGTGCATGCTTGTGGGAGTTCACCAAGTTCTTCATTGTCTCTTGGAATATGTTCGGCCTAAAGAAAAATACAATAAAAGATATTGTTATCACCGTCCTTAGAGGTCAATACAATTGCTTCGAAACCATCTGTAATTCAATTAATTTATCATATACGATTGGTAAAAAGTTATTTATTCTATAATAATTATTGTTGTTTTGTCTCTTTATTTTTATTACCTTCTCTATACGTTCTATGTATATGGTGTATAGAAAAGGTATTGTATTGCACCCAAAAATTCGATACCGAGAATTCACATATGATTTCAGACCCCCTGAATCCACAAATAGCATTTTTAGAAAAAAATGTCCGTATGTGTGTGTGTCTGCCTGTCTGTGTGTGTGTGTTTCTGTGTGAATGTGTGTGTGCTTGTGGGCAGCATAACTAAAAAACGAATAGACCGCTAAATACCAAACTTGCTATTTAAGTTTGGTGTCTTCCAAGGATGTGACATGAAGATTTTCAAGAAAACCCCCCCAACCCAAACTATCCTTTACATGGGAAAAATTTCAAATTTTTTATTTTCTCAAAAATAGCCCTAACGATTTGGATTAAAATATCGTATATTAAACATATTTACCTAACAAATAAAATGTATATCTTGAATTTTCTGGGAATAACTTCTGAAGACTGCTTTATTCTGGATACATTTTACGGAATTTTGTATAACGTAAACCGTAAGAGATGGACAAAAATTTATCACACAAAAATGTAGAGCACGTTTAAGCACACAATTTATGTTATATACATTTTTTTCGTAGAGTTGATCGTTTTTGAGATTTTCCTTGTTATTGGTTTCAGCTTTTAAAAGTTAAACTTTTCTCATACAGGCATTTGTCAACTCTTGTCCATACAAACAAAGGAACGTTAATCACATAGCAACCAGCTTTTGACTATCACTGTAACCTGTGGTACTCCCTTATTTCGCTTCTACTAACAACGAAGGAATTAATAAGACTATTTATGCTAATTTTATCTTGATTAGCATGAAATAAATAGAAGTATAAGCTTTCTAACAATAACTTGTTGCAGAGGTGTAGAGAAAGTCATGTGAATGGTACACATAAGATTTTATTTTTATCATTTTATTTTTGCCGTTAATATCTTTAACCTATGCTTTGTAATTCAGACTTATTTGTTATCATTGTATACGTTTATTTGTATGTATCTTTCAATTTTGGTTGTTAATGTCAAGCATGCTTTGTCCATAGTGGCAACCTGTGTGTGTATATGTGTGTGTATTATATAGGATATACGAAGCTGATTTTGAATAAACAATAGAGTTGCAAACCTTTTTATTTAATTCGATATAATTTTCATGACCATATGCACATTTAAAACAGGACATATAGTGACTTAATGTCCGCTTGCAGCCTACCTTTGTATAAAATTGTACTGAACAAGGATAATTTAGTCAATATTACTAATATGAATTAAGAAACCATTCAAGAGAGACCACAGGATTCTTTAAATTAATTTCAAAGTATCAGAAAATCGAAAAGTTGGTTAAATAGCAAACTTGATATTTAAGTTCAGAATCTTCCAAGAATGCGACATGAAGATTTTCAAGAGTATCTCCTACCCCAAACTGTCTAATGCATGGAAAAGTTTTTAAATATTTTGAGTTTTTCAACAATTGTTGATTGAAATACCGTATGTATATTAAAATTATTTACCCGACAAATAAAATGTATATCTTGACTTTTCTGGGGATAGTTTCAGAAGACCTCCTTACTCTGGATTATTTTTTTGCATAACTGCTAAAGTGTAAGAAATAGAAAAAATAATCCTTAGAACTCGTTATCTCACACAAATTAATGTAATATATAATAACTCCATGGCACGATAGCTTACGGGGAACCTTGGCCTACCGCCCGGCCGCTGCGTTCCCATCTCTGTCCACTACAGACAGCGCCTCGAGCTCCCCCCGGCCGGTTAATGCGCTCCTCATGGCCTGGATCCGCTACTTCTCCATCAAGTAGCTCCTCAATTGGCCCCCCAGGGATCTTATGAGACTGAGTGCACCCCGGGCCAGGTCTCCCAGCGGTACTGGGAATCGAACCCAGCTCTCCCGCTAAGGAGACTACCAAATGTAATATATATTTATGTTAACTATACGGCTGTGGCACTGAATTTTTCAGTCTGTCTCTACCTATGGAACTGTATCTGTTTGTGGAGTTAACCACTTCCGAAATATTCCGTGTTATTGGTTTCAATGTTAAAACACTTTTCTCTTACGAGAATTTTGTCACTCTTGTTTCTTTTATTTTATTCCTGTTCATGTACAGATTTCAATCACATGGTAGCCATCTTTTAAAGAATTTGACTATCGCTTTAACCTAGTGTACTCCCTATTTTCCTTCTACTTACAAGGAAGCAAGTAATAAAATGATCTGTGCTAATGTTTATCTCAATTAGCATGAAGCAGAACTAATTTCTTGTACAGGAAGTAAAACTAATATACATAATGTACATTGAAACTAATTATCTGCTACTTTTAATAAAATAAACATTTGTTTACCACTTGTCCTTTTTCCGCAGAGTCATTTTCCAGAAATTGTAATTTATATCTTCATTCGTATTTTACATATTAAGGGGTTTAACCTTACCTGTGAGTTCATAGGAGATTCTCATTTAAACCCAGTATTAACAGGATTTTACAATTTTGTAAAAGTAAAGTTATAGGTTATTTATTTACCACAGTTGAATTTACTTTTGTTAAAGATTTTAATTTTTTAATTATGAATTTATGGAGAGCAAGTAATTGTCTCTTAAACCAGATTATCTCATTTGCAAAAACATGGATTAAACCATTAAATATTCTGAAATTCAAATGCCTAACTTCTATGGTCATATCAGAGGCATTGACTTGAGAAACAACTGCTGGTGTTTGCTCATTGAACTCTAGGATTTCTTAAAAGGGATGTATTTATCGTCCCAATGCCAATCCTCGTTGCTTTTAGAAAGGTGTATATTATGAAACAATCAAGATATTTAATGCTCTCCCCAGTAATCTCAAAGAAAATGTTGGGAATTTCAGGGTTTTTAAGGCTTCTCTTAAGGAATACCTTTGCAATAAATCATTTTACTGTGTAGATGAGTATTCAAGTGACAAATCCGTAATATCCATTTATTATAATGTGTTGCATTTTGTGTATATTAGTGTGAGTGTGTGTTTCATATTAAAACTAAACTGATGTATACTTTGACTTGCGCGAATGTGTCAAATGAATTTTTTAGTATTTAGCAATGACACAAGGTCTGTAAAGTCTGATACTTTGATATGTTATACTCTAGTACCTAATTGTAAATTTTTGCATTGGAAACTCTATTACATATTTGTAAATATGTATTGTAATTTGTTGAAATTTATGAAGAGTACATAATAGAATGATCATATTTTAGTTTTATATAATTACTAGTAGTAACTATTATGTCGATAATTAGAAAACTATCGTCTGACATTACATCAGTGCTACATATAATGAAATTATATTTATTTATATATTTACACTCTTTTTTATGTGCATGCAAAAAAAAAAAAAAAAAAAGGAAGTACATATGCTTTTATAGAACACATTAAGTATAGTGCTCAAAAGCAAATGGTGTGATTATATATCTATTCTGCTGTTTTTGTAGCCGTGCTTTATACATTGTTTCTTTTCGTAGTATATAAATATATGTATATGTCTTGACAAGTTCTATGTTCAGTGGCTTCCTGGCCTAAACGAACCTACAGAAGGCTTTCTGATATAATTTAATCTTAAGGTTAGTTTTTTTTACTATTAAACACACACATATTCCTCCATAGTCATGCTGTAGGGGATAGGAATAGTTCTGGATGAAGAAAACTTCCCCGCCTCAGTCGGAAATCGAACCCGGGACCTCTGAATGGGATGACAGAACATTTACCACTCGACCGCAGAGTGTTGTTCTATTCAAATTAAGTGGAAATTCAGTAGGCACGAAGCCCTTCAAGCTCAAGAATCTCAAATTACCACTCCTCGTACATGAGTCCAGAAGCACATAATAAGTAAAGACTACAATGTTTTGTATTTTCATCTGTGCAAACAAGTATACAAACAGCTCCAAATGTGCACCCTTGTAACATTAGTGCTTCAATCCCCTTCTAATTAACGTGTTATTTTGTGTTACTATTCTCAAGAGAATGAAAAGAGCAACTGCTTTATTTTATTTAATGTACGTTTTGAGGAAAGAACCACATTCAATCTAAAACTCTTTAAAAGGACTCCCGATAAACATTGCTCCCATTGAGTTTTTACTTGAGAGTGGGCAATATAATTGCTGGAGTAGCTTTTATTTTGTCCTAAGGATGCGTATGTGTTACACTCACATGACTTTCTCTAGCTGCTCTTCAAAACTCCTACAAAAGATTATTCTTGTTTGTACACAATGCTAATTGAGATGAATATTAGCACAATGTTCTTATTACACTTCCTATGTGAGAAAAGTTTAAGTACTTGCAACTGAAACCAATAACAAGGAATATCTCGAAAACGGCTACCTCCACAACAAAAAAGTAAATGACAAAAATTGTGTGTTTTGTCCCGAAGTACATTTTTTTCTATCTCTTACGATTTAGCAGTTAAGCAAAGTTCAGCAAAATTCATCTAGAATAAAGAGGTCTTCAGAGGCTATTTCCAAAAAATTCGAGATATACATTTTATTTCAAACATAAATAGCTTTAATATACGGGATTTCAATCAAAATCGTTACAGCCATTTATAAGAAAATCAAAATTTTCGAATTTTTTTTTCCATATATACCAAGTTTAGCACTTTACTGACTTTTCGTTTTTGAGTTATCGTGTTCACAGGCACACGGGCACATACACGGACCATTTTCTAAAAATGCTTCTGTTGAATACAGGGGACCCTAAAACGAATGCAATATTTTTTCTATACACTATGTACATTGTACGTGTAGAGAAAGTAAAACGGAGAACGGAATGAAAAGTAAAGAATCACTTTAAGTTTGTGTCATCAACGGCAAACGGATCAACCTTTACGGATACAACGGCATTCCATTTTTACTTTCTCTATTCCACTATGTACATAGTGTATGGAGAAAGTATTGCACTCCACCCAAAAATTTGATATTTCACCGGAAAAATATGTTTTAGGGTCCCCTGTATCCAAAAAAATAATTTTCAGAAAGAGGTCCCCTTGTGTGTGTGTGTGTGTGTGCGTGCGTGTGTATGTGTGTGTGTGTCCGTGTCCGTGTGTCTTTGAACACGATAACTCAAATACGAAAAGTCGATAAAGCACCAAACTTGGTATTTAAGTTTAGTATCTTCCTTGGATGTGACACGAAGATTTTGAGAAAAATCCCCCCAACCCCAACTACCCTTTACATGGAACTTTTTTCAAACATTTTGATTTTCTCAAAAATGGTTATAACGATTTTTATTAAAATATCGTATATTAAAGATATTTACCTGACAAATAAAATGTATATTTTTAAATTTATAGGTAGAGCCCCTGAAGACAAATTTATTCTGGATGACGTTTACCGAATTTTGCATAACTGCTAAACCGTAAGAGATGCACAAGAACTTACCACAGAAAAAATGTAGAGCACATTAAAACACACAATTTATGTTATATACATTTTTTTTCTTGGAGTTGATCGTTTTTTTTTTAGATATAACTTATTTTTGGTTTCAGCCTTAAAAAACATATTTTTCTCATATAGGAATTTGTCAACTCTTGTCCATACAAACACACGAACTTCAGTCACATAGCAACCAGCTTTTGACTATCACTTTAGCATATATGGCACGCCCTTGTTTCGCTTCTTCTTACAAGGAAGCAAGTAATAAAACTATTTCTGCTAATTTTTACTCGATTAGCATGAAGTAAATAGAAACATAACCTTTTTAACAACAATTTGTTGTTGAGATGTAGAGAAATTCATGTGCATGATACACATCAGATTTTTCGTTATACATACAAAGATAATAGCGAAACTCAGATTTTTAGAGGCTATACGCAGACCTTTTCCATGAAAATACGAGAAACAACTGAAAACGGCTTTAAAAATTCGAGCAATTCCAATCTAATTACGGATATATTAAAAATGGATGTTGGCACAAAAATATATTTCAATAAATTGCATGCCCTAATGAGTCCTGTAGTTTTTTTTTTCTTGAGTAGTATGTTTTCGTCTATAGATCTCTATTTACCAATTATGCAACATTATTTATTTATATAATGCTTCCCAAAGAAGATGTCTTCACTAATTATTTACATAAATTTCAATATATGCAAGTTTTGTCACGTAGATATAAATATTTAATATTATATGATATTTTAATCAAAATTCATGAGAATTATTTTTCAGAAATTAATACATGTGAAGGGTAATTTTGGATGGAGGTTTACTTGAAAATCTTCGTGTCACATTTTAGAAGGTATTAAAGTAATATAGATACAAAATTTGCATTTATCTGACAATTCATGTCATGATGATGTTCACACACACACACACACACACACACGCGCGCGCGCGCGCGCGCGGGCGCGCGGCAACTACACTCAAAACTTTTTTACCATTCACATGACTTTCTCTACATAGTGCGTATAGAAAAAGTAATATGTTTTTATCATTATTCGGAGGGCCTGAAGACATTTACTTTTGGAGAAATCTTGATATAGAATCTCCTATACTATGTGTGTGCTTATGCTGTTTGCTGCTCTGGAAAATTTTAAAATCTCACATGAGATTCTGCTGCAAATTCAAGTACATAGCTTTTAGTTTGAAAATGAGAAACAATAAAGGATTTGGTGTCATAGAACATCATAGAATCCTGTGCTTTAACACGTATTCGTGATAAGGCTTTTAAAAATGCCACCATGCTTCGAACCACACACGTTTCACGTAAGTTGGGTGGCAACATGTTTCAAATCCGTTATTGTTTCGAAAACCCCTTTTTTCAGATAACCATGGTTTTCCATCGCAGCTTTCCCATCTACCGAACAGTCTCTGTTTATTGTTCTTCTAAAATAAAAACATGATTTATGAGTTTAAATATTTTTACGAGCGCCTGAACATCTAGTCTATAAAAACGGGGTAGTATTTTTGTTTCGCGGAGTGCCGAACTGTTGGACGTGGCAGAGGGGGTTGGGAATGGAAAAGGGAGGTGTTGAGCACTCATCTACTGTTAACCTTTCTTTTGAAAGCAATGAATGTGAGCCCACGTTTGCTTTTGCGGATGGTATTGGAGTTTTTACAATTTTTAGAGGAAGGTAGATGCTGTAAACAAATCATGTTTCTCTCAGTTTGTTGAAATAAAATAAAACAAACATATTTTTGATTCGGATAGAGTTATATGTCGGCGTGTACTGATAGGATGTGTGATTAATATTTCCTTGAATAAAGAGAGAGAGCGAGAGATCAACAAAAACTCTTATAATGTATTACTGCGAAAATACTGCGTGTGCCACAAATTGAAAAGCAAAAGTTTTTAGAATTTATAAATAACTTCCAGACATTTCAATACATTTTAAAGCACAGAACCTCCTAAACAAACAATATTAATCACATATAATTTAGGGTTACAACCTTTTTCCTTTTTCTTTTTTTTTTTTTTTTTTTGGTAGTCTTTTACTGCTCTAGCACCGCAGGCGATGACACTGATGATACATGCAGATGGAGCCCCGGTGGAATGTGATGACGGGTGAAACCGGAGAACCCGGAGAAAACCCTCCCCTGCGCCGCCTTGTCCACCACAAATCTCACATGCGGTCGCTTGGGATCGAACCCGGGTCGTCTAGGTGAGAGGCAAGTGGTCTGACCTATTAAAAACTTAAAAATCACATTACTTTCTCTACCTGTTCTGCAAACAAACTATGCTTACAAAATATTATTCATTCATCTGCATCATTATATCGAGATAAATATTAGCAGAAATCGTCTTATTATTTGCTTCCTTGTAAATAGAGGAGAAATAAGGGAATAGAGTAGATTAAAACGATAACGAAGCCTTTTAAAAGCTATCACTATGTGGAGCAATTGAAATGCAGTTCTCTTTGGGTGGCTCGGTGTAAGAAAACAGAGGTAAAAAACTTCCAATTTGAGAAAAGTTTAGATAGTTTAAAATTGAATATCTACAAAAAATGTAAATGGCATAAATTGTGTGTTTTAACGAGATCTATATTTTTGTGCAATAGGTTTTGTCTACCTCTTATGGTTTACCAGTTACACAAAAGCTATCCGGAATGAAAAGGTCTTCAGAGGTTAATCCCAGAAAGTTCAAGACATGCATTTTAAATGTGATGCAAGTATCTTTAATATACGACATTTCAATCAAAGGCTACGGCCGTTATTTATAAAATGAATATTATCGAATTTTTTTTCACGTAAAGGGTAGTTTGGGTGGGGAATTATATTGAAAATCTTCGTTTCAGATCCTTGGGAGATATTAAACTTAAATACAAGCTTGGTATTCAACGGACTTTTCGTTTTAAGTTATGCTGTTCTCAGACACACACAAACACATACACACACACGCGCGCGCGCGCTCTCGCATACACAGACGGACAGACACACTGACCTTTTTCTAAACTCTTTTTATTACTTTCTCTATACATACTATGCACAGTGTATACAGAAGGTATTGCACTCCACCCAAAAATTTGATACCGAGATTTCACCGAAAATTTATGTTTTATGTTCCCCTGTATCCAAAAAAAAGTATTTTCAGAAAAAGGTCCGTGTGTATGTGTGTCCGTGTGTCAATGTGTCTGTGAACACGATAACTAAAAAACGAAAAGTCACTAAAATACCAGGGATGGGACGTGAAGACTTTGAGAAATATCCTCCCACCCCAAACTACCCTTTACATGGAACTTTTTTCGAAAATAACGATTTTCTCAAAAATGGCTGGAACTATTTTGGTTAAAATTTCGTGTATTAAGGATATTTACCTGACAAATAAAATGTATATTTTGAATTTTCTGGAAATAGTCTCGGAAGACTACTTTATTCTGGATGAATTTTACGGAATTTTACATAACTGCTGAACCATAAGGAATGGACAAAAATTTACCACACAAAAATGTAGAACACATTAAAGCACACAATTTATGTTATATACATTTTGTTCCAGGAATTGATCATTTTAGAGATATTCCTTGTTTTTTGTTTCAGCTTTGAAAAACTTATATTTTTCTCATAAAGAAATTTGTCAACTTCTGTCCATACAAACAAAGGAACTTCAGTCACAGAGCAATCAGCCTTTGGCTATCAGTTTAACCTATGGTACTCCCTTATTCCGTTTCTACTTACAAAGAAGCAAGTAATAAGATCTTTTCTGCTAAATTTTTCTCGATTAGATTGAAATAAATACAAGCATAGGCTTTTTAACAATAATGTGTTACAGAGATGTAGAGAAATTCATGTGAAAGAAACACATCAGAAATTTTATTCATTGGGTCTCTAAATGAATATGTCCGGTAAAATCTGTAATATGTGTATTGTATATATGTGCCAGAGGATGAAAAGGTTTTAATTACACAGGTTTTAGGATCAAGGACTTATTTCACATAAGTTGTCGAGTTCATTCACATACAAACACACACACACACACAGACATACATAACGAGAGTTTTTAAATATAAAAAATGCCAAATAACGATAACATAAGCTGCACTACAGTACACATCGGTATTGCGACCTACGGGATATCTATACTCCAGGCAGATAGACTGAAGAGACGCGCGGAAGTCGCTAACAGCTCCTGGCTTGAAGAGGCATCCCGCTACTGGAGCTGCCAGAGAGGTGATTAACGATCGTGAACAAACCAGTCATCTAAGTACAAGGGAAATATTACCTTTGGTCAAATATCAGCGCCATCTGTCAGGCAATACCATACGGTTAAGTTGAAGTATGTTCCAAGGATACGACATGAAGATTTAAAAAAAACAAAAAAACACCCCCAAATACCCTTTACATAGAAAAATAATTTCGACAATTTTGTTTTTCTCAAAAATGGTTCTAGCGATTTTGATTAAAGTCTCTTATATTTAAGACATTTATATGGAAAATAAAACGTATATCATGAATTTTCAAGGAATATCCTCTGAAGACCTCTTTATTTTGCATGAATGTTTCTTAATTTTGCATAACTGATAAATCGTAAGAGATAGACAAAAAATGTAGATGTCCTTAAAACACACAATTTATGTCATGTACATTTTTTCGTGGAGATTACCGTTTTCGAGATATTCCTTGCAATTGGTTTCAGTTTTAAAATACTCAAACTTTTCTCTTACAGGAACTTGTAAATACCGGGCTACGCAAAGCAATTGATTTTGTTTCCATAGCAACCACATTTAAAAACATTTGACTGTCGGTTTAGTCTAGTGTATTCACTTATTTCCCTTCTACTTAATAAGGAAATAAATAATAAGACCATTAATGTTTATATCGGTTAGCATGAAGTGGAAACAAGAATGACATTACTAAACAATAATTTGGTGTCATGTGAATGGAACACATCAGATTTTTTGTATTAATCCTAAAGGAGATAAATAACTACTTCTATACTCTGCAAAACTCTAATAATAATTTATCTACTAAACTTTGGGCATTATTACGCAATAGCAAAATTACCATATTCTAATGTGCTTTTGAGAGGTGGTATAAAAATACTTAAATACACAAATTAGTGAAAAATTCCATCCTGTGGAACGTTTTGAGTATAGAAAAGTGAAAGAAATAAGTGCGAGAAAATATGGTTTAAATTTGGGAATGCCTTTTAATAAGCATGCGCTGACCCAAATATAGCTTCATTTAATTGGTAGCCAAAGTGTACCGAGTGAGAGAAACGGTATATTTTCTTAAAGTTTACAATTATTGAATTTATTTAATTTTGAAATTTTATTTCTATTTTTAACAATTTTTGTCAAATTTCATATATACATCACCTTAAAATAAAAACTATAAACTTCCTAAAATTTTCCTTTAGATCCTTCCAAATGATTAACGCATAAAACTCTGATGTGTTCCGTTTACATGACTTTCTCTACATCTCTTCAACAAATTAGTTTTAAAAAGCTCATGCTTCTATTTACTTCATGCTAATCGAGAAAAAATTAGCAGAAATAGTATTATTACTTGCTTCCTTGTAAGTGGAAGGGAAATAGGAAGTAGTATAGTTTAAACCGATAATCAAAAGCTGGTTGCTATGTGACTGAAGTTTCTTTGTTTGTATGGACAGGAGTTGACAAATTCCTGTATGATGGACAGGAGTTGACAAATTCCTGTATGAGAAAAGCTAAGTTTTCGAACCTGAAAACAAAAACAAGAAATATCTCAAAAACGAACAACCCCACGAAAAAAATGTATACAACATATATTGTGTGTTTTAATGTGCTCTACATTTCTTGTGTGGTAAGTCTTTGTCTATCTCTTACGGTTTAGCAGTTATGCAAAATTCCGTAAAATTCACTTAAAATAAATTATCTTCAGAGGCTATCCCCAGAAAATTCAAAATATACATTTTGTTTGTCAGGTAAATATTTTTAATATACGATATTTTAATCAAAATTGTTAGAGCCATTTTTTAGAAAATACAAATTTTCGAAAAAAGTTCTATGAAAAGGGTAGTTTGGGGTGGGGGATTTTTCTCAAAATCTTCGTGTCGCAACCCTGGAAGATACTAAACTTAAATACTAAGTTTGGTATTTTACCGTCTTTTGGTTTTTAAGTTATCGTGTTCACAGTCACACGGACACACGACACACGGACACACGGACACACGGACACACACACGGACCTTTTTCTGAAAATACTTTTTTTGGATACAGGGGACCCTAAAACATATATTTCTGGTGAAATCTTGGTATCGAATTTTTTGGTGGAGTGCAGCACCTCTATACACTATGTACATAGTGCGTATAGAGAAAGTAACAATGTGGTGAGGTGCTCTTGGCTGACTTCACTGTCACCTGACAGCCTCCATAGTCGACCGTAACACGACAATCGAGGGAACAGTGTACCTGCCCAACGTGACATACATTAAAATTAAGTTTCTCAAGAAAACTATTACAAAACTGTGTTCTTTTGGTATACTATGAAGGAAGTCCATTGTTTCAACTTCTGGGATTTATGTATGTCTAAAAGTATTGAAACATAGGGGAAATTCTGTTGAATGCCACAAAATTGGCCTAGCACTGGTAACCTCTGTATCCTCAAGAAAAGGAACTCTAATGAATGTTAAATGTATTGGTTTATGTTGCCATCAAAACATGTGCATGAATAATTAAATTAAGGCTAGCAATATACTGTACAGCGTTTCAATTTGGAACAAATAGTGAGAAGCACAAACCGTGGGTTTGATTGACTTTGAGAAAGTATGGAACCACTCGACAGAAAACAAATGTGACAAATATAAGGAGAATGTTATGCAATGCGATGCAACACATTTTTACTTTCTCTACACGTACTAAGTACATAGGGTATAGTGAAGGTATTGCACTCCACCCAAAAATACGATAACGAGATTTCACCGGAAATATGTGTTACGAGGCCCCCTGAATAAAAAAAACATTTTTAGAAAAATGCCCGTGTGTGTGTGTGTGTGTGTGTGTGTGTGTGTGTGTGTGTCTGTGGGCAGAATAGCTCAAAACGAAAATTCCGTTAAAAACCAAACTTGGTATTTAGGTTTGGTATCTTCCAAGCATGCGACACGAAGATTTTTAAGAAAATTCCCCCACCTCCAACTACCCTTTATATGGCATTTTTTCAAAAATTTTGATTTTCTAAAAAATGGCTCTAATGATTTTGATTAAAATGTCAAATATTAAAGATATTTACCTGACAAACAAACTGTATGTCTTGAATTTTCTGGGAATAGCCTCTGAAGACTACTTTATTCTGGATGCATTTTATGGAATTTTGCATAACTGCTAAACCGTAAGAGATGGGCAAAAACTTGACATACAAAGATGTATATCACATTAAAACACACAATTTATGTCATGTATATATTTTTTTCGTGGAGCTGACTTTTTTTTAGATATTCCTTGTTATTGGTTTCAGCTTTGAAACACCTACCTTTCTCATACAGGAATTTGTCAACTCCTGTCCATACAAACAAAGAAACTTCAGTCATATAACAACCAGCTTTTGACTATCCCTTTAACCTATGACACTCCCTTATTTCGCTTTGCTTACAAGGAAGCACGTACTAAGACTATTTCTGCTAATTTTTTCTCGATTAGCATGAAGTAAATAGATTTTAACAGTAATTTTTTGCAGAGATGTAGAGAAAGTCATGTGAATGGAACACATCAGATTTTTTTTGTGGCTACTACCCCCAGGAGAGGAAGGTGTGAAGTGAAAGAGCCACAGGAGGCAGTAGGCAGACAGGCCACAGAGAGGCGCGGCGGAATTCTTTAACAGTTCTACGCTCGAAGTCGTCCCATGCTGGAGCAGCCTAAAGTCCGGAACCGTCTTACCCCATAGCCATGAAACCTGTAAGCGCACGTAAAAGATGAGAAAGGGAATCGATGGAAAGGAAATTATGGTAGATGAGAAATACCCCAGCGTTCACCTAGCGGTCGGGTAAAACCACGAAACTCTCAAGTCAGTGTGGGCGGTCCTCGGAAATCGAGTCCTGGGTCTTCAGAATGCGAGCTTCACACGTTATCGCGGAGGCAGTTTGATGGGTAAAAAAAAAAAAAAAAAAAAAAAAAAAAAAAAAAAAAAAAAAAAAAAAAAAAAAAAAAGATAAAACAAGAATAGAAGTTTTAAGGAGCTAAGTGTTCGAAAACGGTACATAATGGATTCGTGTATATAACACTGACCTATCTACTATGGCATCATTTTGAGGCTCAGCCACCGCTAGCGGATTCTTAAGCAATGGAAGGTTTGTGAGTTCCCTTTAGGCACGCATGCTGCCGAGAGACCAACTCATTGCCCATAAATGAGGCATAAATAGGACGACATCACGACTTACGGTGGGGAAACTGGCAGAAATTAGTCCAGCGAATTCTTCTTTCAAGGTGTGATTTAGGAGCACATACCACATGCTCACAAAACATATAAAAAGATAAATTGTTTGTCATATTATAAGCTTATAGAAAGCAATGTAAAATGGCTGTGAATGTTTAAGGGTAGAAATATGCATAAATGCAAGTTGTTGTAACTTAGGTCATTAAGGCAAGGCGAGCTAGCGGAATTCCAGGTAACAGTTCACCAACCACCACCTGCTATACAGGGTTTAGGCTAAAGAATGTAAGATCGAAAAGAACAGACATATAAAGAAGTGAGACAGGAATAGTGACTTGTCTTCCAAGTTAGCACAGGGAATTGGAAAAACAAAGCAAGCATAAAGTTAAAGTGAGAAGCAACTATTGAGTTTTTCCAAACGCGTCATGTGCACGCTATGACCTCAGAACTTGACACAATTTATTCTCATAACTTGTGAGGTGATGCTAACTAAGAACCAATAAGAGATACTATTACATTTTATGGCGCGAAAGTTGGCGTCACCCAGGATCAGTATTTAAGGCATCTCTTATGTGGTTACTCTCTATAACTATCTCTCTTGAGGTTGTGTTCACGTCACATTGTGTTGCACGCACGTCCACGTGCTTGAATGGTGGTGGAGTGATGTGCAGAATGTTAGAATAGGCTCCTGATTAATAATGTTAGTGATGGGATGGTTTTTATTTATAACACATTTGTAAGGAAACAAGCTAGGCGCCCGTTAAATTTTTAATACAATAAATTCAAGTCGTAAGGAAATGCAATGTTTTTAATATTAGCCTCACCCGCAAACCCCTGAGATAAGTTTAACGAGGAGATTAGGAGTGGAATCTTCTTTAACAACGGAGCTGAGGACCTTGCTGGAACGAGATACCGACTTCCCGCGACAATGGGATTCTTCAATGTGCAATACACTGGACAAGCGGCTCTACTTCCTTTCCGAAAGAAGTCATGATAAGGAGTTTTATGTTCGAAAAGAATCCTTTGCCCTCCGCAGGTTTGAAGTTGTAGCCTTGAGTATTAGAGGCATATGGTAAGCACCACACCATAGAGGGCGACTAAAACAGTCATTTCAACGAAAAAAATGTCAAGATGATGATTACTACAGCTCGATCCCAGGTCACAAAAATGCCGGATTGAGGTTTGCTGCACACAGAGTATAACTATGTCTATAGCCGTTTCGAAACATGTTGCACTATGCCTGGCCTCGTTCAGTTCCTGCTAGTTTTTTTTTACTTTCTCTACACGTATTATGTACCTACATAGTGTATTGAGAAGGTATTGTAATACACCTAAAAATTAAATATCGAGATTTCACCGCAAATATATGTTTTGGGTACCCCTGAATCCAAAAAAGAAACATTTTTAGAAAAAGGTTTGTTTGTGTACGTGTGTGCCAGTGGGCAGCATTGATCAAAAACGGATACACCGATAAATACCAAACTTGATATTTAAGTTTGGTATGTTCCAACGATGCGACACGAAGATTTTCAAGAAAATTCCCTCACATCCAACTACCCTTTACAGGAAACATTTTTCGAAAATGTTGGTTTTCTCAAAATTGGCACTAACGATTTTGATTAAAATACCTTTTATTTAAAATATTTTAACAACCGAAATGTATATTTTGAATTTTCTGGGAAAAGCCTCTGAAAGCCTCTTCATTCTGGATGATTTTTGTATAACTGGCAAACCGTAAGAGATATGCAAAACCTACTACACAAAAAATGTAGATATTAAAACACAATTTATGTCATATGAATTTTTAATTTCTCTATACGTGCTATGTACATAGTGTAGGTATTGTAATGCACCCAATAATTCGACTACAAGATTTCACTGGAAATACATGTTTTGAGACCGCCTGAATCCAAAAAGAGTAATTTTTAATGTCAGTGTGTGTGTCTGAGTGTATGTGTATGTGTCTGTGAGCAGCATAGCAGCATTGGTATTTAGGTTTGGTATCTTCCAAGGATGCGACACGAAGATTTTCAAGAAAACTCCCTCACTCCCAACTACCCTTTACATGGTACGTTTTTTTGGAAATTTTGATTTTCTAAAAAATGGCTCTAACGATTTTGATTAAAATATCGTACATTAAAAATATTTACCTGAGAAATAAATTGCATAATTGAATTTTCTGAGAATAGCCTCTGAAGACTACTTTGTTCTGGATGAATTTTACGGAATTTTGTGTAACTGGTAAACCGTAAGAAATAGACAAAAACTTACCACACAAAAATGTAGAGCACATTAAAACACACACTTTTTGTTTTATACATTTTTTTCGTGGAGTTGATCGTTTTTTTTAGATATTCCTTGTTTTTTGTTTCATCCTTAAAAAACTTCTACTTTTCTCATACAGGAACTTATCAACTCCTGTCCATACAAACAAAGGAACTTCAGTCACATAGCGACCATCTTTTGCTATCACTTTAACCTATGTTACTCCATTATTTCGCTTCTACTTACAGGGAAGCAAGTAATAAGACTATTTCTGCTAATTTCTTTTCACTTAGCATGAAGTAAATAGAAGCATAAACTTTTTAACAAAATTTACATCAGATTTTTTTCTCAGTTTTTGGAAATAAATTATAATTGTTTTATTTTATTTAGTTTGATTTAGTATTTTTTTCGTTGTGTTATTTTACTTTATTTTGCTTTAGAAGTTGTATTAGGTTAAGTTATCTGAAAAAAATTATATATATATTGTAACTTTTATGTATGGTTTTTTGGGAAATAAATATGAAGTTTGGATATATGCCCCGGTATAGTAACCAAGTAGCCGGGGTAGGATATTCAGAATTTACTTATTTATTTATTTAGTACGTGTAGAGAAAGTAATAAATTTAAGAAATACAGTTGAAGACGAAGCTATGTTTCCACCAATCCGTTATTTCCGAAAGTGAGATCATTCTGGCTGGAACACTTAAATATTTAGCTGGTCGTGGATAAACCGCACATCACAGCAAATTAGAAAATCCGAAAGAAGCTAGCAAAGAAACGTCTCACCTAGAATGAAAATGAATAATAATTGAGAATGAAGAATGGAGCAATACGCATGTCAAAGGGATAAAAATCAGCGAACCTGCAAGGGATGAGAGTCATGTTGCTGTGGACAGTGAAGGAGAAAATATTCCTTATGGGTTTTGCAATCTAAGATTCTATAATCCAAGTACGTGTTAAAAAGCAACTTCTGGAACATGGTACCATGCAGTTTGTGTTGGTGCTGGAAGAAAAAAAAACATCTGATGTGCCCCATTCACATGACTTTCTCTACATCTTTGCAACAAATTATTGTTAAAAGCTAATGCTTCTATTTACTTCATGATACTCAAGAAAAAATTAGCAGAAATAGTCTTATTACTTGCTTCCTTGTAAGCAGAAGCGAAGTAAGGGAGTAACATAGGTTAAAGTGATAGTCGAAAGCTGGTTGCTGTCATATAGTCAGGAGTTGACAAATTCATGTATGAGAAAAGTATAAGCTTTTTAAAGCTGAAACCAAAAACAACGAATATCTAAAAAACTACCAACTCCACGAAAAAAAAATGTATATCATAATTTGTGTGTTTTAACGTGATATACATTTTCTGTGTGGTAAGTTTTTGTCCATCTTTTACGGTTTAGCAGTTTTGCAAAATTTCGTAAAATTCATTCAGAATAAAGTAGTCTTCAGAGGCTATTCCCAGAAAATTCAGGATACATATTTCATTTGTCGGGTGAATATCTTTTAATCAAAATCGTTAGAGCCATTTTTAAGAAAATCAAAAATTTTGAAAAACATTCTATGTAAAGTTTAGTTTGGGGTGGGGAGATTTTCTTGAAAATCTTCCTGTCGCAACCCTGGAAGATACTGACCTTAAATACCAAGTTTGGTATTTTGCCGACTTTTCGTTTGTGAGTTATCGTGTTCACAGATACATAGATACAACGACACTCACACACACGCGGACCTTTTGCTGAAAATGCTTTTTTTTTTTATTCAGGGACACTAAAACATATATTTCCTGTGAAATCTCGGTATAAAATTTTTGGGTGAAGTACAACACCTTCTCTATACACTATGTGCATATTACGTATAGAGAAAGAAAAAATGTTTAACCTGTGACATATGTCTGTGATTTTTATCAGAAGAAACTTTGAACGAAGTAGCTCCTGCAGTGAACGGAAAAGCCCCACTGTTTTGTGATTTGTTTCCTTATGCGTGTTTGTATTCTGGTTTTCTTTGGATTATTTTGTGAAAAGGTGATTTAGTTATATTTCAAATACACTCTATAACAATCATAGAACAATTGGAGCTTTTAATATTTCATCATTTACGTTTCCTTTATTGCCTTAATTTTGGTTTAAACTCCAAATGAGCGAAATAGCCGCGATCTACTCTGTCTGTGCCGATCATGCTTTTTGCGTTTCAGTGACACCAATTTAATTTTTCATAAGTGCACATTTGGACCATATCCCCTTTAAACGTATATCTGTTTTGTATGTTTATTTGTTTCATATCTTAACACATATATTGCCGTTTAACCAAATTCCCCAGATTTATTATTTAATTTGAACATTTCGATGATAAAATAGATTTTCCAAAAAGTATAAAAATACCACGAGGAATATAAAACCAATTATTGTTAGGATGTTAAATTGTTGCAACAGTGGGTACTTCTCGCTATTGCTTTCTGGTTATCAGAAACAAAGCCTGCCGCAATTAAGTCGCTTGAGTGCAATATTATTTCATTTTCAACAAGAAATTATTCATAGCCAAGATATCACCAGTGTGTGATCGATCTGCTTTAAGTTTAACCGCCGACATGCTGAAAGCAAAAATCTGATGTG
The DNA here is from genome assembly GCA_030762935.1 of Hymenopus coronatus. Taxonomy (NCBI): domain Eukaryota; kingdom Metazoa; phylum Arthropoda; class Insecta; order Mantodea; family Hymenopodidae; genus Hymenopus; species Hymenopus coronatus. Next base: position 85,709,713 of record CM060891.1, read on the forward strand.
GTCCATTCACATGATTTGCTCTACATCTCTGCAACAAAATATTGTTAAAAAGCTTGTGCTTCTATTTACTTCATGCTAATCGAGAAAAAATTAGCAGGAATAGTCTTATTACTTGCTGCCTTGTAAGTAGAAGGGAAACAAGGGAGTACCATAGGCTAAAGTGATAGTCAAAAGCTGGTTGTTATGTGACTGAAGTTCCTTTGTTTTTATGGACAGCGGTTGACAAATTCCTGTATGAGAAAAGTATAAGTTTTTAAAGCTGAAACCAAAAATAAGGAGTATCTCAAAATCAATCAACTCCACGAAAAAAGTGTATATATAACATAAATGATGTGTTTTAACGTCAACTACATTTTTTGTGTGGTAAGTTTTTGTCCGTCTCATAACGGTTTAGCAGTTACGTAAAGTTCCGTAAAATTCATCAAGAATAAGGTAGTCTTCAGAGGCTCTTCCCAGATAATTCAAGATATACATTTTATTTGTCAGCTAAATATCTTTAATTTACCACATTTTAATCACAAATTTCAAAAAAAAAGTTCCATGTAAAGGGTAGTTTGAAGTGGGGGGATTTTTCTCAAAATCTTCGTGTCGCATCTCAGGAAGATATTAAACTTAAATACCAAGTTTGGTATTTTACCAACTTTTCATTTTTGAGTTATTGTGTTCACAGTCACGTGGACACACGGACAGACACACGGACATTTTTCTGAAAATACTCTTATTGGATACAGGAGACCCTAAAACGTATATTTCCAGTGAAATCTCGGTATCAAATTTTTGGGTGGGGTGCAATACCTTCTCTATACTCTATGTACATAGTAGGTGTAGAGAAAGTAAAAACTACCAACAAGATTTAGTGAAAATATGCGTTTCTGAAGATAAAATATGTTTCTATTAATGGGAAGGTCATCTTCTGATCAATATGTGAAAAACAGGTAAGTCGTTGTTCAGGCACTACAATAACTTGCTTCGGAATCATTTTTATTTTCTCTTTTTAGTGCATAGTATATAGGTAAAGAGACATTTCACTCCACCCAAAAATGTGATACGTAATAATTTCACCGTCCCCGTTTTGCAGTCCCCTGTAAACCCACATTTCATCACCAGTTACAATGCGTTTCATGAATGTGGGGTCGGAACTGGCTCGTTCTAGCATGTCTGCAACAATCCTTACGCGGTTGAGTTTTTGTAGAAAATTCAAGTATTTCGGAACTAACCGAGCTGCAACGCGTGTCATGCGCAAACAATCGTTTAAAATGGTACGAATCGAGACAGAGAAAGTTCAGCGGCAATCTCTCTCAGACCTAAATGACGATTTTCAGACACCATTTTCTTCACTTTAGCGATGTTCAGTTCAGTTGAAACCGTTGATGGCCGATCAGAGTGAGGCAAATCTTCCACCACATCACGACCATTTTTGATTGTACTGTATCACTCATATGCACGTATTTCTGATAAAGTCGATTCACCGTTAGCGTTCTGTAACATTTTCAGCGATTCGGCACACGAAATACCATTTGTAATGCAAAATTTGAGACTGACTTTTTGTTCAATATGTGTATCCATCGTAAATCGCAAATCACCTTTGAGATGAACTAACTAATAGCTCATAGATGACGATCAAACTCCGCGTGGGTATAGAGGAAAGTTGTACCAACTTAGCGACAACAATACTTTTGAATCCCCTTTTAAACAGGATTTTTAAATGATCAATTCCCGGTACTTTCTTGACAGAAGGTGTATATATATGTGTGTGTGTGTGTATGTAAAACATAGTAGTCACTTTTGTTTAGTTGTTCTTATCCGTCCCCCCTTCACTATTCTCAGATCTCAACCGTCTTGCCTTAAGTATAAATTTACCTAGCCCGTCCACGTCTTCCGTGCCTGGCAGTAGTACCCAACATGTTTCTAGCTCTATATTCGCGGTGGTACAGAATCGCGGTAAATATTTTTCCCGCCATTCCTCCGCACCCCTACACCTTGCTATTTTGTGGGTCCACGACTCTTCCTCCTCGCAAATGGGACAGATTCTCGTACCATTCTCGTCAGCAAATTTTGTGCTTCTCCATGCTCCTAGTCTAATCCACGCGAGCCCCTCTCTTATGAGTTTGGTACCTGTTTTGATGTATTGCTGCATACCCCATTCCGATTTTAGCCCATTCTGTACTTCTAATGAAACCTTCTCCGTGCATTGCACAATTATTTGCTGTTTGTCAATATCACAGAGGCGGTTCTTAATATTTCTTCAAATACTCCTCCTATTTGCCTGCCCCGCCATCCAAATGTGTCCCATTCCAATGGTTTCCAACCTTTTCTTTAATTTTGATGCCCACTTCGAATTACCTCCCATTCGCAACTGTTCACGGTAGCAGACTGTCCTAATTAGAGATTGGTTTCCGTGAACATTTCTCAACCAATATTTAACTGCTGTGATTTTGCACTCTATCGTTTCACTATGCACCCCGAATTCCAGAATTCCTTTCCAAAATTGGGTCCTTACTTGGTCCAGATTCCCTGTCTGTTCCCACCCCCATATTTCTCCTCCATATGTCATCGTAGATCCAACTGTCGCTCCGTATACAGTTTCCTTTAAGGTAATGGATGTATTCGGAATTCTACTGCGTATTCGGAGAGCTTCCGCCGCTTTCACCCTTGCCTTGTGTTTCGTGATGTCAATGTGTTTTGTCCATTTTCCGTTCATTGTAAATGTGCGAACTAAGTACACAAAATATTTAACATTGTCCAGTATCTGTCCTGCCTATGTCCAGGTCTTCTCTCTGCTATAAACAGAACCATTTTTGAAAGTCATTGCCTTAGTCTTATTCACATTAACTGTAAATAGCCATTCATCGCAATAATTCTTAAGTTTGTCCAGTCCTCGTTACAATCCGTTTACTGTCGTAGATCACAATACTAAATCATCCGCGTAGAGAAGTGCTGGGATCTGCCAATCCGCTACTACTGGTACTTGGATATTCTCTGCTATCATTGCGTCAGTAATATCATCCACAAATAGCAAGGGAGATAAAATACAACGCTGCCTCACTCTCCTATAGCTTAGGCAGCTCTCCGACACCCTGTTTCTGTCGTACTTTACACAGTATTCGAAATTTTGATAGATTGCCTGCAAAGTTTACTTGATAACCCCTTTCTGCCTAGTTTATATCATAATGCCTGTCGATTGATAGAGTTAAATGCCTTCTTAATGTCCACAAATGCACAAGCGACAACACCTCAGAAATAGGTCCAGTCCATCACTTGGTGGAATGGGGTAACCCCGAAAGTCGATCGCGATCTGACCACATGGAGAACATTGGTTACTACTACTACTACTACTACTACTACTACTACTACTACTACTACTACTACTACTACTACTACTACTACTACTACTACTACTACTATACCACTACTACCATAAAACACCATTTTTATTTATTTATTTATTTATTTTTTGTTTGCGGTATAGAAGTAGTCAAATTCGTTTTTATATTGCAGGTGCCGTTAGAACCGAACAATTAATGAATAAGTGTATTTATTTAAATATCTGTATACACTTTCAATCAATTACATGGGTCCACAGACCATGCATGCTTTGAATAATTAAAAACAAGTGTCGGAGTCCTATTCCAAATATTTTCTCAGCCCAAGGTATAGCTGGGGTTTGGAACCCTTCACAGCAATTAAATTATAATGTAATATAATTTTAAAATTATAGACGCAGCAATTAAAATATAATTTAGTTGCCGCGCCTTCATTTACAAACTCTGTTCATGAATCAAAGGAACTTCCGAAATTACTTATCTTGTATGTCTGGTAACTTCTCCATAATAAGCAGAAGTGTAACCGGCTTGAAAAATAGGAACTTCTCTAATGGATTTCCTTATAGATGCAAAAGGTGAAAAAAGCTTTGGAAGCAGTTCCTGGAGCACAAGGTAAAGCAGTAGTGCAAAATTTAAAGTGATATAGAAAAATCCCTGCTATATATCCTAGTGCACCAAATTACAGACATTTTTAGTGGAAAGTCTTAAACATTCATTGAAATTCGAGGTATTTCTGCATAAAAATATGCAACAGTTCCATCTTGTGACGTTGAGAGATCTTTCTCGACCTATTAACAAATTCTAAGAGAACTTTAGCAATAGGGAATATAGAGAAATTGTTGCTTGTTTACTCTCAAAAGAATTACATAATACGTCCGATAAATATAAGCTCTATGAAACCCGGGTTCATTTTAGCTTTATTTAAATCATTTCATTAATTTATTGTGCAATATTACCTGCCGAATTAAAGAACATTAAACTAAACTAAAGCACAAATAAAAACAAATACAAATTAAGATGAATACTAAAGAAAATTAAAAAGAAAATTTAAAGTACATTAATTTAAATTAGAGCTAAAAACAGCAATCCGTAGACAAGTATAATAAAAATGTTGATGACTTATTTAGCGCCGTTTTAACGCATATTTCAACGATTTTTACTGCATCGATACATGCTTATTTTCAGGTTTTTATGCATCAGTTTGCGGGGTCTATTGAAGAAGATGATGACAATGATTATGGTAATAATAATAATAATAATAACAATAATAATATACAAGAGCAAGTCAGCTATTTCAGCTATTTAAAAATGACGATTATAATAGAGATTAGAATGTAGAAAAAATCTGATCTGTTCATTCACATGACTTTCTCTACCTCACTGCAACGACTTATTATTAAAAAGCTTATATTTGGTTCATGCTTATCCATAAAAAATTAACACAGTCTTATTACTTGCTTCCTTGTAAGTAGAAGCGAATTAAGGGAGTAGCATAGGTTAAAGTGTTAGTATAAAGCTGGTTGCTAAATGGCTGAAGTTCATTTGTTTGTGTGGACAAGAGTTGACAAATTCCTGTATGAGAAAAGTGTAAGATTTTCAAAGCTGAAACCAAAATCAAGGAATATATAAAAAACTATCAACTCTACGAAAAAATGTACATAACATTAATTTTGTACTTTAATGTGCTCTACATTTTTTGTATACTAAAGTTTTTGTCCATATCTTACGGTTAACCAGTTGTGCAAAATTTCGAAAAATTTATCCACAATAAAGTAGTCTTCGAAGGTTATTCCCAGAAAATTCAGGATATACATTTTATTTGTCAGGTAAATATCTTTAATATACGATATTTTAATCAAAATCGTTAGAGCCATTTTTTATAAAACCAAGACTTTCGAAAAAAGTTCCATGTAAAGGGTAGTTGGGGGTGGGGGATGTTCTTGAAAATATTCGTGTTGCATCCTTGGAAGATACCAAACTTAAATACTAAGTTTGGTTTTCAACGGTCTTTTCGTTTTTGAGTTATGCTGTTCAAAGGCACACACACACACACGGACATTTTTCTAAAACTGCTTTTTTTTTCTTTTTTTTTTGATTCAGGGTGACCCAAAACCAACATTTCCGGTGAAATCTCGGAATCTAATTTTTGGGTGGAATGCAACACCTCTATACACTACGTACATAGTACGTGTAGAGAAAGTAAAAACATGCGATTCCCAGAAGATCTGTGGAACTTTTAATATTAAATAGTTAGAGGAAAAGTTTACAAAGTGCTGCTGCGCCTTGACTGCTCTCTGAAAGTGAACTCCGGACATCACTAAGAAACAAGAAAGTGAACTATATGTTCCTTTAAGAAATGAAAACTTTAAGGGAATTAAGACACGCAGAAAATTAATTTACGAACTAAATGAAGACGTTAAGTAACAATGATTACAAGTTTCTTAACATAAATACTCGTAGCAAACTGAAGGGGGGTGAATATTAATATAAGAATACATATGAGTAACATCAGATACACGATTATAGAAACAAGCATTCAGTAACAGTGAAAAGAGATTGTCTTACGTAGACGCGGAAATACGTGAATGGATAATCTTTGAAAAAAGAAATGGCAATTTGTTTATACATTGAAGTTCATTAATATTTGGAGAAGAAGATGAAGAAGAAGAAGAAGAAGAAGAGGAAGAACAAGAAAAAATCTGATGTGTTACATTCACATGACTTTCTCTATATTTCTGCAACAAATTAATTTTAAAGAGCTTATGCTTCTATTTACTTACTGCTATTCCAGAAAAAATTAGCAGAAATAGACTTATTACCTGCTTAATTTTAAGTGGAAGCGAAATAGTTACCATTAGTTAAATTAATAGTCAAAGCTCGTTGCTATGTGACTGAAGTTCCTTTGTTGGTATGGACACGAGTTCACAAAGTCCTGTATGAGAAAAGTATAAGTTTTTATAGCTGAAATCAAAAACAAGGAATCTCAAATACAATTACCTCCACGAAAAAAAATGTATATAACATAAATTGTGTGTTTTAAAGTGATCTACGTGTAATGTGTGATAAGTTTTTTATTCATCTCTTACGGTTTAGCAGTTATGCAAATTTCCGTAAAATTGGCCCAGAATAAAGTAGTCTTCAGAAGCTATTCCCAGAAAATTCAAAATATACATTTTATTTTTCAGTTAAATATCTTTAATATACGATTTTTAATCAAAACCGTTAGAGCCATTTTTGAAAAAATCAAAATTTTCGAAAAAAGTTCTATGTAAAGGGTAGTTTGGGGTGGGCGATTTTTCTCAAAATCTTCATGTCGTATCTCAGGGAGATACTTTACCCAAATACGAAGTTTTGTATTTTATCGAATTTTTGTTTTCGATTTATCGTGTTCACAAACACACGGACACACACACACGGACCTTTTTCTGAAAATATTTTTTTGGATACAGGGGACCCTAAAACATATATTTCCGGTGAAATCTTGGTATAGAATTTGTTGGTGGAGTGCAATACCTTCTCTATACACTATGTACATAGTACGTATAGAGAAAGTAAAAATACTGGTACTGGCGACAGCAATGGGAGCAGTCAGAATCAGATTTTTATCACCTAAAATTATTCAAAAACTCATATTACTTTCTCTATACGTACTATGCACATAGTGTATAGAGAAGGAATTGTGATGCATCTAAAAATTCGATATGGAGATTTCACCGGAAATATATGTTTTGAGACCCCCTGAATCCAAAAAAAGCATTTTTAAAAAAATGTCCGTGTGTGTATGTGTGTGTGTGTGTCTGTGGGCAGCATAGCTCAAAAACGAATAGAGCGTTAAAACCAAACTTGGTGTTTAAGTTTGGTATCTTCCAAGAATGTGACACGAAGATTTTGAAGAAAATCCCTCCAGCCCAAACTACCCTTTATAAGGAAAAACTTTCGAAGATTTTGATTTTCTTAAAAGTGGCTCTAACGATTTTGATTAAATTCTCTTATATTTAAGATATCTACTTGCCAAATAAAATGTATATCTTGAATTTTCGAGAAATAACCTCTGAAGATTACTTTATTCTGGATGAATTTTACGGAATTTTGCATAACTGCTAAACCGTAAAATATGGACAAAAACTTACCACTCAAAACTGTAGAGCACATTAACACACACAATATGTGTTACATACATTTTTTCGTGGAGTTGATCGTTTTTGAGATATCCCTTGTAGTGGTTTCATCTTTGAAAAACATACTTTTCTCATACACGAATTTGTCCACTCCTGTCCAGACAAACAAAGGAACATCAGTCACATAGCAACCAGCTTTTGACTATCACTTTAACCTATGGTTGTTCCTTATTTCGCTTCTACTTACAAGGAAGCAATTAATAAGACTACTTCTGCTAAATTTTTCGCGATTAGCATGAAGTAAATAGAAGCATAAGTTTTTTAACAATAGTTTATTTCAGAGTTGTAGAGAAAGTCATGTGAATGTAGCATATAAGATTTTTTTTACAAAAGTTCCTTAAAACGAGAACGTGTCATATATCTCATTATTAGTACAATGGGACCAGTGATAGTCAACTGTTTAACAACTAGATGGTATTGGCCTTCAAAATTCATACTGTTTCCATGCAATCACGGAAAATAACTACTGAAAGAAAGACAATTCCAAACATCAGTAACGGATAATTTGGAAATTACTTATAACTCGAAAGTTATTGGAAATATATAATGAACTTGGTCTGCGGTTTCTGTACATTTCAGTTTTGTCTATCGCTTAAAGTATATCAGTTATACAAGATTATGCAAATTTTTTTTAACGTAGAGAATTCCTGTTTAGAATTTCTATAACATTAAGATACACATTTTTATTTTTTATAAATAAATATATTTTAATCAAAATGGTTAGAACCATATTGAGAAACAAATATATTGAAACATGTTGTAGGCGTATTGTTTGATGTAGGGACTTTCTTTAAAATTTTGTGTCACATTTTCGGAAGACTAAACTTAAAAAACTTATATTTACACAAAATTTCGCTTCACAGAAACATACAAGCCGATTATTTTAATGCAGTGTCCTCAAAGCATGCATGTTTCTGTAAAATTAAAGGTTTTGGTGGAGTGCAATATCTACTCTTATTACTAAGAACGTGTTAGGAAAAATAAAAGGTTCCTAAAACTTACAAATAAACGATTGAAAAACTCTGATGTGTTCCATTCAGATGATTTTCTCTACATCTCTTCTTTATTTTCTTCATGCTGATGGAGAAAAAATTAACAGAAATAGTCTTATTACTTGCTTCCTTGTAAGTAGTTGGCTTGGGAGGATTTTCTTGAAAATCTTCGTGTTGCATCCTTGGAAGATACTAAACTTAAATACCAAGTTTCGTATTCAACGGTATTTTCGTTTTTGAGCTATGCTGTCCACAGGCACATAGACATACACACACACGCATACACACGGACCTTTTTCTGAAAATGCTCTTTTTGGATTCAGGGGGGATCACATGTATTTCCAGTGAAATCTCGGAATCGAATTTTTGGGTGGAATACAATATCTTCTCTATACACTATGGACATAATACGTGTAGAGAAAGTAAAAATTAACAACACGTATGAAGATTTAATTACATAACCGAAATACCAGGATGTTAGTTGCAGGGTGACATAGCAAAAACTGCAGAATATTTATTAAACACTTCTTTTATATTCTAATTAGCAAGGGATCTTCAGCGTGTTCTGGCTGTGCTTGAGAATTGAATTATTATTGGGATGTGATCATTTTAAGGACATTCTAGTTTGTTCTATCAGTTGTTTTCTAAAGCATTGTTTTATTTTATACCTTTCTTTCTTGCTTTGTGACTCTTCATGTTTAATGATGAGTGAAACAAAAGACGATGATGTATTTGTTATAATCATCAGTACTAGAAGTAGAGTCGCGTATAAAAACTGAAACATTTCCCTTGAGGATGGAAGCCTTGATCCCCCAAACCTGCCAAATTTTGTTCCGTGTGACATTTTGGCTAAAACCTCTTCAGCGGAAAGCGGAACACGTGATTTCATTACAGAGCCCACCTTTCCCAATTGCCCTACTCTTGCACACACGCACACATGCGAATGTAAGAAATAAATAAGAAAAGGAAGTAAGCAGGTGTAACAACGAGGAGAAAGAGAGCTGGAAAGAGAATGTTATGCCAGATGGAGGGCGATGAAGAAGACAACTTCGATCGTTCCTTCTGTTTTATATATATCAGAGGAGAAGGGTGGAAAAATGGCATGGAGGGGAGGGGATGTACTCCATATGAAGGAAAGAGAGCGAGAGAATGGTTGGGAGGGCAAGGGGAATGGTTTTATACGGTTCGTAAAGGGTTGGAGGGGGTGGACGGTCGCTTTAAAAAGCTGTTTTTTCCTGGTGCAGAGCGCAGGTCCGCTGCCACATCTGTTCTCTCTTCCATCTCAGCTTTCTCGGTCACATCCACCCCCACCTGCCCCAAGGGTTAGCGAAGAGCCCCTCTCCCCCGTCTCGCTATGATCCGCGCCTGCACCCTGGATGTGGGGCGTGGTAAAATCGGTATGGGTTGCAGAGGGGAACTTCATACACCTAGGCAGGCTCGATTCTGCAATACTTCGCAGTCAGTCTTCGGCGACAGTAGGGACGCGGTGAATGCAGAACCTGGCACGCCCCGAACTCCATACAGAGCTCGCCATCCTATCGATTTTTGTGAACTTCGATACGAAACACGTGTGGACATCAGCATGTGAGTGAAGTGACGAAGACGTGTGAACCTGCAGCTGGCCCACTCGTCGCCCAAACAGCTGACACGCGTGCGGCGTGCGTTTCCGGGTGGAGGGAGAACTAACTTCTCGAGGAGGTAAGTCCCTTCTTTATTCCGTTTGCGCTCCCCTGAGTCAGCGCTATCAGCTGATCTGTGCATCGTGCTTGTGTCCATGTGCCCCGAATCCACTCAAATGTAAAATCATGCCACAGAAAAGTTTGTAGAGTTATGAAGCATGCAATATACATGTCGTAGACTTATGAAAGCTAACGTAAAACCTCAGCAGATCACGAACAACCGGAAAAAATCTTGATCTGTAACCCTCAAATGACTCTCCCGATCCATTTTCAGATTAGAACTATTCTCTATTTATAAAAATACTACAAATCATTGTCAGCATCTAGATGCACGCAACATGTACGAATTACCTTTTATGTCTTATATGAAAATCTGATTTTTGTTACCAATGATTTGATATATAAATAAAACCATTTCCATTTAAAAAAATGTTAATAGGAAGTGCACGAACATAAAGTTCAACTTGGAAAACTATGAATATAAATAACGAATGTTTGTAAAGTAAACCATTTGAAAATGCGCTAATGTTTTAATGACACCTTCATTTCTCTTTACTAAATTTGAGTCCATCTGTTCATTATACTTTCCAGTTATGATAAATTTAAAGTAGAACATAGAAAAGTCAAAATATTGACGATATACAATCTCGAATGAAACATGTAAAATTGCTTGAAGGAAAACCTTGACACAAACTAAATTCTTGAAATAATAATTCGTAGGAGTTCAAACTATTACTGCCAAAATTGGTAAAATTGGATAAAAATGAAGAGGACGTAATAGGATTGACAGCAAATTTAAGATTTAGATACACCTACCAGTATCTCAAAAATAGCAACAGCCAATTTGAGGGGAAACAAAAATCAGAATTTAATATAGTTTTTGGAGGGCGGAAAAGGCACAAAATTGCATGAAAATATCTCCAATGTAGTTTTAAAAGTATTGCACTTACAAAAGTTTAGCTTTATAATAGCAGAGTTCAGATAATGTCAAAATGTCCATCTAAGTATATTAAAAAATCCGACTAGAAAATTTAGTCAAAAATGCCATAATTTGTACTGTCTTAGATTCCTAAGTGCTTTACCTTAGATTTCACTTATATTCCTAAGTAAAGTGGCAAAGTAAACATTCAGCCTGCGATTTTGGAGAGAACGAAGTTTTCGGCTAATACCTTAATTTGAATTTTCGTTCTCTTAATGGATCGCTCAAAGAATTCGCGTTAAAATCTCTGTGTGTCATAAAATTTAAAATCTGATGTGCTCCATTCACATACTTTCTCTACCAAACAAACTTCTTACAAAATATAATTTTTCTTTCTACTCCATGCTAATTGAGATAAAGATTAGCAGAGTCGTCTTATTACTTAGCCCCTTATAAGTGGAAGAGAAATAAGGAATATGTAAGTACATTAGACTAAAGTGATATGTAAATATTTTAAAAGCCATCGATATGCGATTGGCATTGAAAAACACTTTTTCCCATCTCCGAAACGGCTAGCTCTACAACACAAATGGAAAGGGCATATTTTTATGTTTTGCGATATCTACATGTTTTGAGTAGTAAGTTTTTGTTATCTCTTGCGGCTATGCAAAAGTCATTCAGAATAAAGAGGGTTTCAGAGGGTATTCCCAGAAAATTCAAGATACCAGTTTTATTTATCATGTAGATAAATATCTTTAAAATACAGCATTTTGATAATAATCGTTAGACCTATTTTTGATAAAATAACATTTTTCGAAAATGTTTCCGTGGAAAGGATAGTTTGGGGTAAATATTCGTATCGCAGTCTTGTAGTCAAGTTTGGTATTAACGGATTTTTAGACCCATAGTCTCTCTCTTACACACACACACAAACATAAATACACAGACTCACAGATCATATTCTAAAAATGCCTTATTTTGGATTCAGTGTCACGGGAAATATTTATGTTTTTGGTCTCTGAATCCAAAATATCATTTAGAAACATCTCCGCAAGCGCGCGCATATATTGTGTTACGGTCTACCAGTTACGCAAAAACCACAAAATTTATTTAGAATGAGAAGGTCATCAAGGAACATTCCCAAAGTTTCAAAACATATATTTTATTTATCATGTAAATATCTTTATTTTAATCAAAATCGTTCCAGCCATTTTTTAAAAAATCAAAATGTTTTCCATGTAAACGATTGTTTGGGGACCGGTTTTTTTTTTCTCTTCAAAATCTTTGTTTGACATCCATGAAATATACCAAACTTAAATCCCAAGTTTCATATTTTACTGACTTTTCGTGTATGAGTTATCGCGTTCACAGACTCACTGACAAACGGACCTTTTTCTTAAAATGTTTTTTTTAATGAGGGGAATCCGTAAAGGAAGTGTATTTCTGTGAAATCGCAACAACGAATTTTTTGGGGAAAAACCTTTTCTACTTACTATGTTCCTAAGAAAGTACGTGTAGAGAAACAATGACTGCCTAAACAAAAGAATGTCCTAATGGCATATCCTTGTCAAATGAAGCATATATCTTAAATGTTATTGGAAGAACCTCTTTATTACGGATGACTTTTGTTTGACCGGTAAATCGTAAGACAGACAAAACTTACTACACAAAAGGTACATCTCGTTAAAAAACGCAGTTAACAGTTTCCAGCATATTGCTTGTTTAAATTTTCCAGTACTTATATTTTTCCCAAAACGGGACTTTGTTATTTTTTTTTCTCCTGATCGTGCAAAGAGAACATCATTTAAGAGTCATTACGTAACGACCGCTCTTAAAAGTTTGACTATCGGTATCAGGCGCAATCTCTTATTCTCTTGAAGCTACCAGGAAAGTACAATAAAGTCATTCCTATTAATATTTTTCTAAATTAACACGAATTAGATAAAAAATAAACCTTTGTTAGATAATATTTTATAGAATAGGTAGTGAAAGTCATGTGAAAGTGACGTATAAGAGTTTTAGCAGTCATTTTTGAAAAATTTGCTAGACATGTGCTCTAAATTATGGATTTCGTCTAAAAGTTTTTGTTAAAAATCATATATTACGCACCAGATCAGGCAATTTATTTGCGTAAACTTTCAAGTGCATTTTTCTTGGCTATATTGTTAAAGACGCTTCTTAGCATTTAAAATGCTCTTTTATTTCTGCAAATATCTCCGCGGAAATAGCTTTCTCAGTGTAGTTAACTAAACCTTGCTATGTAGCGTTTAGTGTGAGGCAAGTGTATTACGTCACGAAACTCAACAAGTATGTATATATATATATATATATATATATATATATATATATATTAGAAAATCTGAATCTCACAATTGGCAACTTAACATTTTTAAAAATAATTAGTTTAAAGGGATATTTCTTTACAAAATTATTTTATAGTTAAACAATAATAAAAACTGTGAAATTCCTTTAAAAATTAGAAAAATCGCATCGTATGGGGTACACTTAAAATAGGTAGGAGTGATAGGTATGGTATCCTATCCAACATTTTTATGATTGAATCATATCTATTGAAATATGGATAATGTTTTCCAAAAAAAAACAAAAAAAAAAAACCGTAAATAAGTGCATTTACACGCATCATAGGATATATAGAAGTTCAAACTTAGTAAAAGCTGCCATAAAGCAGAGATTGATTTATACTGCAATATAAGGTTCCATTAAGGATAGGAAGGATAAAAATACAATAAAATAAAATATCCCAAAAAATTTTATAGATGTGCACATAGATGAAATAATACGTATTCTGTATAATAATTAATATTATTGAAGCGCAAACGTTCCTCTTATTCTTCAACATGTTACATGATATTATTTTGTGGAAACATTTTAGTACGAGAATGATTATATTCTTAATAATTCTGAAAGCGCTTTGCTATGAATCCACTATTGAAGTGCAACAATTCGCTTCTGCAACAAATTCAAGAAACAGCCAGCTCTATAAAAGCAAATTTACGTGTCACATTACGGTTGTCAACTACAAACTAATTGATTTGCCTGTGACAAGACAATTTCAATGTTCCTGTGAAATAAAATATAGTATTTTTTCACACAACCATGTGTAGCATAGAGTTGGAAAGATATAATCAGACTGAAAAATTCATTGCCACAGCGGAGATTTGAACAACAGATCCTTTGGTCTCCGAGTGGTATATTGTCTCAAACTAATTTGATGCCTACTTGTGGTTTACCGGGAAAATGAGGGTCGCTTGGGGAATTCCTTGCCATAGTGCCATTTAGCTCATAGCAACAGGATCAAATGAATGGCATTGACTTTTTCAGTTTGCCACTATCTTTCCAAAATATGGTGTTTATTGTTAAATGCATGTATCCTCAAGCATAAAACTAAAGTATATTTCTTCTCGAGTGACATCAGGTAGGTATATATTTCTGTCACATAGTTTCTTTCAAATAAAAAGTTGGAATCTGCTGCTTTTTTATTTATAGATACTGTCTCATAAGTAATGTCGTTTTTTAGGAAAAACAATTATTCTGACAAGCAATTAACTAATCTTCAAAGTAGATTCTATGGTTTCGAGCCATCTTTCAGCGAGGTTTATTATCCCACGATGGTACCAGTCTCTGGATTTTGATGCGCAGAATTCGGTGAGACCCACTTGCACTGCTTCAACGTTGTCAAAATTTCTTCCACGTAGAAAATGAACCATGGATCGAAAAAGATGATAATCTGATGGTGTGAGATCAGGGCTGTATGCTGGGTGTGGTAGCAGTTCGATTTCTCCCAATTCCTGCATTTTTTCCATGGTTGTTCGTGCAGTATGGGGTCTTGCATTGTCCTGTGCAATAGAACTCTATTTCGGTTAACTAATGCTGGGTATCTCAGTCTCAAAATTGCATGAACTCGTTCCAGTTGTTGAGCATAAAGATCCTCATCAATCACCCGCCCGTTTGGAACAAACTCCCAGTGAATCGCACCTTCAAAATTCCAGCAAACACACATTACCGTTTTTTTAACGATGACTTTGGCAGGTTGGCGGGGATCAAGCCACTGTTTCGAGGTATCAGGATTTCGCCATTATATCCATTTTTCATCACAAGTGACAATTCTCCTAACAAATCTATCATCCATGGGATTATGGACAGATATCCACTCTAAGTTGAGCCTGTTGAGGTGTCAGTTCATGAGGTGCAGATCTACAGCTTCTATATGATTTTCCAATTCGCGATGTGGCGATGTATGGTATCGTTTGATGCACCAAGTTCTTCTGAAAGCCTACGGGCACTTTTTTGCGGACTTTCTCGCAAAACTTGGCGTGTACCCTCAGTATTCCATACTTTAGGTCTTCCAGAACATGGTAAATCTTTAGAGTTTTCGTCTCCATTGTTGAAACGTTGGAACCATCGTTGTGCCACACGCTCACTAACACCTTCTCCTTCCACTTCTCAAATTCTTCGAGCTGCGACAACGGCTTTATAGTCTTGCTTCCAGTAGTGCTTTAGAAGGACTCTAAGTTCGAACTTTGTTATCTCCGTTTTATGATTGCTTATTAACGCTGAAGACTGATACATCCTTGCAAGGTTCGCAGAACTAGTCATGGCATCCTGTAAATAGCATTGTCAAACCAAAGAAGTCCAATATGTTTTCAAAGCACCAAAATAAAAAAGCAGACATTACTTATGAGACAACCTAATAGCTCAAGTGTGCAGATATCCCAAGGTGCGTTAAAAGAGTTGCAGAACTAAACGGGGCTGTTTCAAGTTAAAATCTGTCAATGCAGTACTGGCCCCCTAAGATCTGTAAATCTTTTAACGCACTTTGGTATATCTACACATGTCAAACACGGGGCAATTGGGCCATCTGGTAATAAAACCTCTTACAGAAAGTCGCATGGTGTGTTTGTTAGTCCGTGGACAGGTAAGCATAAATATATGTTATATGCCACATTTTTAATGAGGATGCAATGTTTTAAAACGAAAAATGTCGTCAAATCTTCAAATTGCAAAAAGGCTTTTCATGAAATGTTCTTGATAATTTTTACTTCATAAAAAAGTCTATAAATATATTGAAAAACACGGTATATGGCAAACATATTTAAATATATGAATTATATTTCAACTTTTTGTAAAGAGTCAGCGCTGTCCAATTCAATTTCAGTAAGTATTTCTCATGTGTTAAATATAAGAGTTGGACATCAGAACATGTCATTAAAACGTTAAATAAGTGTGTGTTATTTTTCGTATATCAGCCATTTACGAAATATTAATTATATATTTATCTTATGTTTTGTGAGGCTGAACTTTACGTGGTAGGCCATCAATGTAAAGTCATTAATAAACATTTTAGTTTTGGTATATGACGGCTGAATAGTATTTCAACATGTAATCCAATTCTATTACCTAATTTAAAATATTTGTAAGTAATCTCTTATCCTAATTATCGAAAGACGTTTCTAAGACGTTTCCGATGGCACTTCGTGACATGTGCCATTGTAACTTCAAGTCCTGTTTTTGGTGTATGTACACTCAAGCACCATATGGGACAAACATGAATCGATTACACCAAGTATAGAAAGAAAACAGAAAATTAAGGGTAATAACATCATTTCAATGTTATATGCCATATTTTCAAAATATTTAAAACAAGATGGGCAAGATATGTTCCCAGATTTTTAACCGTTATCGATTAATTCTATTGGTAACCATTTCTATTGATGTGAATTTACTGCTTATCTAAGAACATTTAGTTTCAAATATATTGAAGCAATAAGGTTAGAAATTACAGTGGTATAATTATCAAATGCCATACTTAAGCCAACATATCTAATGTATATATGCCACTAATAAATTGCACTTTGAGAACAGTTTCTGAGAAATATTTATCCCGATTAGCAGGAAAATGAGTGTGGTTGTTACACATAACATTTATTTAAATCAAATTTGAGCTACACAAAATGTATTAGGTAGGACCATAAAACTCACGCCTACGAATATGCATAATATTCCTATTTTTTATTAATATTCCGCATGTAAAAATCTAATGTTATAGTATTATGCAAACAATTGAGTCTGTAACACTAGGGGCGTAGTTAGTCCTTACAAAATCTTAGAAATTACATTCATACTATCGAGAAAAAAAAATTAATAAGTATCTGTCGCCTCTTACTTGATGGCAGTTAGAGTTGCAGCTGTATCCAATGCCATAAGCGAATGAATCAACAATCTTGTGCTTCTTTAGAAACATGGAAAGAAAACGCGTTTTGTGCGGCGATGAAACACTTTTATTTAAAAGGATTAACACCGGAAGAGATAAAAGCCGAGTTGGATCAAGTTTATGACACATCTGCTCTTGTGTTTGCAACAATTTACAATTGGGTAAAATAAACTAAAACGGTGACCTACATCCACAGATGATGACTCCGAAATGGTTGACAAAATCCAGGATATGGTATTGAGTGATCGGCAAATCAAAGTTCGCGAAACAATAGAGGCTACAGGTAAATAACAAGGTGTGTGTCTCAATTTTGCATCAAAAATTAGATGTGACACAGCTCTCGACAAGATGGGTGCCGCATTTGTTTCTCAATGGGGAAAAACACAATCGTGCGATCGATTCAGAAGCTTGTTTGGCACTTTTCTGTCACCATTCTGACAAATTTCTGCGTCGATACATAATTGTGGATGAAGCATGAATACACTACTATGCTCCAGAGACAAAATGACAGTCGAAACATTGGTTTTTCAAAGGAGAACCGGCTCCGAAGAGGGTGGTGAAATCAGCAGACAAGGTGATGGCATCGGATTTTTGGGAACCATGCGGAATCATCTACATTGATTACTTGCAGAAACGAAGAACGATAAATGAAGAGTATTATGCATCATTATTGCACCGGTTGAACGGAGAAATAAGAAAAAATGCCCTCATCTGGCAAAGAAAATGATTCCCGTCCATTAAGAAAATGCAAGGGTGCACACCTGCGCAGTTTCGATGGAGAAAACTGTAGAATTAGGGTTAGAATTACTAAAAATTCCACCGTAGTTACCAGATTTAGCCCACAGTGACTGTTTTTATTTCCAAACTTATAAAACCGGATTGGCGGGAAACGATTCACGTCTAACGAAGAGGTCACCTCCCAATCAGATGCCTATTTTGTGGACCTTCCGAAATCCTGACTTTTGGAAGGAAACAAATAGTTGGAGAAAAGCTGGGAAAAGTGTATCGAGTTAAACGGCGATTGTGTTCAAAAATAAAAAGAAAAAAAAAGAAAAAAAAAAAGAAAAAAGAGCCTGCCAAAAATAATTTGTTTTTCTATCTTTTTGTAAGGACTTCTTGAATGCCCCGCCAACTTTAAATACGCTTGTTATGTTTTAAATGCATCCACAAATACATATCTTGGGCAGAATAATCAGTTATTCTGGCAAAAGAAATATTTGCTACAGTTCGAGGACGGTAACTTTTTTGGAAGGCTAGAACGCTTATCACCAAAATTGAAATTGAGTTTTATTTATGGACGCTCCCTAACTGTGATTCTTATCGTCCCGTTCCATGCTATAAATCTACGATATGGTACCAACGGCTTTACTTTCTTTCCGAAGGAAGCCATGTAAAGCCACCTTGGGAACCCAAGGCTAGCAAGAGAAAATATTCTTGTTTTTTTTTTTTTTTCATCACTAATTTTAAGGAACACCAATGTACACATTGTAACAAATATTTCAGGTGAGCAGTGTGGACAACTTCCCGACTGAAGGTACTGTAGCATGCCACTAACTCTGCTTGTTAGTAATAATTTGGTAGAGTAGAAGTAAATAGGTTTAAGGTCCTAGAGATAAGAAACAAATGAATGAACGCTTCAGAGGCAGAGTCTCTGTATCAAGTCACCCAACTACCTCGCATTTGACGTGTACAAATGTCCGTTCATACGTTAAAAGAGTTGCAAAACTGATAGGGGCTAGTTCAAGTTAAAATCAGCCAGGTTTTAACAAGGACCCCTCTCAATAAGCACGGGTCGTCACCACTGAGATCAATCAGTCACTTCTCCATTTACCGATTTTATCTTTAAACAGCCCGTTGAGTTCTGAAACTCTTTTAGCGCACAAAGGGATACCTGCACACGTCAAATACGGGTACTGCTTTTTTTAATTAAAAATACAATTCCGGAGGCTTATCAGGACTCCGGCGCTGTATTCCTTTTTCCTCTTTTTTTTCCAGTTTCCAACATTTCCTTAGTTGACCTATTAATGTTTAACGTTTTCCTTTTACACATACATATACACAGACATGACACATTTACAAACACAGAAACACCCATATCCAAGGCAGGACTCGCACCCGCGATCCCCTGCACCACGAAGCACCAAAGTAACAGCGACCAGCAATTGTTTAGACTGCTCACCTATTGCCATCCGTGGTGTAATGGTTACCATGCTGACTTCATATACCCAAGGTCGCGGGTTCAAACCCGGAGGACGATGGATTTTTTCGGGTATAAAAATCCTTAGCATGGCTTCCTTCGGAAGGGAAGTAAAGCCGTTGGTCCCATGTCGTAGATTTAAGGGCACATAAAAGAACTTCAAACCTGATAGAGAGGCCTCTGAGCAAAATTAAGTGGTCTTTCACGCCCAATTTAGAATCGGACGCTGAGAACGACAGCAGTTAAAGAGCGTCCACCCATTTTTTCCTCACCTAGGTGCCCCGGGTTCGATCCCTGGCGACCGCATGTGGGATTTGTGGTGGACAAAGCGGCGCATGGGCTGGTTTTCTCCGGGTTCTCTGATTTCCTTCGCCATTGCATTCCTCCGGTGCTCCATCTTTATTCTATTTATCAGCAGTATCATCGTCTGCGGTGTCTTATGTAATAAAGTGGGCATTAAATACCTAGTATAAAAATAAGTTGGGATACTGCCCTTGTTTTAAAATATTAAAATGTATATGCATCGTTTGTAAACTTGATCACGTATCATAATGTACAATAATTTGTAAACTACTGTAATTAAGTATCATAGCTTTTTACTTTCTCTACACGTACTATGTACATAGTATATAGAGAAGGTATTGTAATGCACCCAAAAATTCAATTCCGAGATTTCACCGGAAATATATATTCTAGGGTCACCTGTATCGAAAAAAAAGAAAGCATTTTCAGAAAAAGGTCCGTGAATGTGTGTGTCCATGCGTCCGTGATCACGATAAATCAAAAACGAAAAATCGGTAAAGTACCAACTTTTGTATTTAAGTTCAATACCTTCCAGGAATGTGACACGAAGATTTTGAAAAAATCCCCCCACCCAAACTACCCCTTACTTGGAAGTTTTTTTTGGAAATTTTGATTTTCTCAAAAATGGCTGTAACGATTTTGATTAAAATATCATATATTAAAGATATTTACCTGACAAATAAAATTTATAGCTTGAATTTTCTGGGAATAGCCTCTGAAGACTACTTTATTCTGGATGAATTTTACGGAATATTGCATATCTGCTAAATCGTAAGATATGGACAAAAGGTTACCACACAAAAAATGTAGAGCACATTAAAACACACACTTTATGTTGTATACATTTTTTTCGTGGAGTTGATCGTTTTTTACATATTCCTTGTTTCTGGTTTCAGCTTTGAAAACACTTTACTTTTCTCATACAGGAATTCGTTAACTCTGTCCATACAAACAAAGGAACTTCAGTCACATAGCAACCAGCTTTTGACTATCACTTTTACTTATGATACTCCCTTATTTTGCTTCTACTTAAAGGAAGCAAGTAATAAGACTATTTCTACTATTTTTTTGCGATTAGCATGAAGTAAATATAAGAATAATATTTTTAACAATAATTTGTTAGGTATAGAGAAAGTCATGTGAATGGAACACATAAGATTTTTTATTTGCTTTGTTATATCTAACGGTGTTGTTCTTAATGTAAGAAACTTTTGGTCAACAAAATGCGCCAAAAGTAAACTACTAAATCTTACCCAGTATGCTGCTATGGCTGTGAAATAGCAGTGCAATGCCGTTCTAGTTTCTTAAATTACTTCTACTCTATCTGAGAAAAAAATTATCAGCATTTCTGCAACAATAACAAATTCATATATACTCATTATATTAAAAGGAATTTATACAGAAACACTAAATACTTTACGTTACTCAAGATGTACATACTGTTGTTTTGGAATCATTTCAAGTCTATTAAGAAATGGTTCCCTTCAATTTTACAGCACGTTGAAACCAAATTTTAAGTTTATTCACGGTAGCAAGTTCTTGCAATGGAGTGAAGAGAAAAAAAAAGCCAAACTTTCGGGCATACCCGTTAAATGACGCTTTCAAACTTGAAAAAGTGTAAACTTGCAACATGGAATAATTTGTAAAAAAGTGCAGGGTACAAATAAAAATGTTTTACAGATTGAGAACTTAAATTAACCCCTAAGCATTTCCTATAGTAGGTTTCAACGGTTTTATAGTCATATAAGTGAATTAAATTACATCAGATAAACTACTTCATAGGTCATTCAAGGAAATTCTAGTATAAAGACAAAAATCTTTTCAAGATTTGGTGTTTTAATAACAATGTAGCTGTTTTTCAAATAACATGAAACATTTTGAATTTTATCCTCTAAAAGTATACTTTGAATTGTAAGAATTTTCATAAATGTTCTCCGTTGCATACCTTAAAAATGATGAACTTTATCAAGCTTATTATCGATTCGGGTTTCTCTCACATAAACACCCTCATCCTTTTATTTAAAAATCTATGAAGTGGTATGTTCACATGACTAACCCGAACCGTTTATTAGTTCATATACAGGATGTTAATGAACTGCGCCGAAATGACTGGTATAAGTAATTTGAGATCGGCGATGCATGGTCCCCGGATAAACATAGCGTTAAACATGTGGGCATCAGATGCTGATAAGTCGGTGTTAAAGCAAAGCAGGTTGAAAAAATGGCTTAGAATGTCTTTAAAACTGCTGCCCAAGTATAAAATATCGATTTTTAGCACTCATTACTAGCGTTCTCAAGATTTAATGTCGCAGAAATTTTTAAAATCTCGAACTAATCACTTGACAGTGCGACACTGAGCATTCATTAATTACGTTCTTGAGTTATGTAACCTACTCCAGAGGAATATTTTTAACTGCTCTGGTGGCTTAATCCGTAACGCGGGAAGCTGCTGTCCCAAAGATCATGATTTCGATTCCTATCATAGAGTAAATGTTTTTTATTATTATTATTTTTCATTCCAAAGTACCACGATACGCGGGATACTGGCACTTCAGAAACTTATAGCCGTTACTTCGAAATTTTAATAAGCAGGCCATAAGTCTCCTATCTCAAATTACTCATTTAAGTAATCTACATATTCTGTGAAAATATTTCGGTATAGTTCATTAACACCCTGTATGTGAAAGTCGTTTTATAAACACATGTACACTAATTTATGTTTTAGTTACACGCTTATTTTTTCAATATATCTTTAAAGTCCTTCAATATAGCATCGCTGCTTTTCTATGACTAAATCCCAACGTAAAGAAGCTCTATTATTCCATCCAGGACACCAATTCTGTCCATCAGTCAAATGGCTCTGGTAACCGTGGTAGAAAGCTCTTCCAGAGAAGGACAACCACGTCCAAGCACACGTTCCTTCAACTTTGGGAACAAGCCGAAGTCTGGTGTCCGGACTGTAAGAAGGATGCGGCAACATTTCCCGTCCGCATTCACGCAGTTTTTGCGTTACATTGCCGATATGCTGACGAGTATTGTCGGGGAGAACAAGCGACAGCGCCTCGAGCAACTTGTGCTTTTTTCTGCGCAGGTTTTGTAAGAAGTTACAATAATACACTACTGTGACATTTTTCCGTGCACTGTAAACTCACCGCTTAATGTAATGGGATTTCTGTCGAGTTTTGCCGCGTACAAACTCTAGTCTTCAAGAGTCAGTTTTCTGAAAATTACACTTATATAGTATATACTTTTACTTTAGTTCATTAACGTTAAAAGTTGAAGAAAATGAACAAATTATGCGATAATCAATAAAAACCTGCTAAAACGAACAATTTTTAGTCGATCTATTAACAATAAGGAGTTGTAGTCTAATGAAACAACTTTTCAAATATACCACAGCTTATATTTATTTATTTTTTGTAAACTCCTTTAACGGTCGTCTACTTAGCGCGGTGGTAGCGCAGCTGCTTACCGAGCGGGAGACCTGGGTTCGATCCCCAGTACCGGCGTAGGGATTTTTGCCCCGCTAGGAGACCTGGCTCTGGGTGCACTCAGCCTCGTAAGGTCCCTGGGGGCCAATTGAGGTGCTACTTGATGGAGAAGTGGCGGCTCCAGATCATGAAAACCGGCCGGGGGGGGGCTCGAGGCGCTGACCAGGTCTCACCCTCCAATTCACCCCATCCATGACGTCTGTAATGGACCGAGATGGGGGACGCAGCGGTCGGGCGGTAGGCCAAGGTTCCCCGTGAGCTGTCGTGCCATGGAGTTATGTTAAACTCCTTTAACCTGGTTGGTCATATCGAAAAATGAATGAAATTGGTGAAAACAAGCTCATATGATCTCGGGGTCAGTTAGTGATGACAACTGCTCTGAGAACTTGAATACGAATTTTCAATTTCATTTATATGATAGTGTGCAAAATATCGTAATTTTACGTTTTTCACTTTTTACTGTTAATTTCATATTTTCAGATTTCAACAGATTTTAATTGTTTTGAAAATAGTCTTCTAATCCTTATTTTAAAACTTGAATCTTAGTAATGTCGTGGATCTTGAAATTATTATCATCCGGAACAGGGGACTAACAAGTGGTAACAAAAGTAACTATGTGGTTATCTAGTATTTTAGGACGCAATTTTAAAAACTGTTTCATTTAAAGGGACACAAAAGTGGTTTTCAGCCGTTTTTGCACAAAAAATGCAACTGATTGAGAATTTTTATGGTCTTATATCAATCCCGACTTCTATATGGTTTAATCCTTCATAAAGAACACTTTTATAAAACTTAATAATGAAGAATTTAAACTGCTTATTATAAATAAAAACGTGAATAAAAGATCCACATTCATTTTCATCTCCACCCTACTTTAAACTACATAATTGCGAAGTTTTAGGCTTCTAGAGTGTACATAACACATATTGAAAAGATATTTTTAACGCTCTGCGCCGCCTATATATCACTATGTCCAGATAAATGATGGTCATTTATTTATTAAATTTGTGTTATTTATCTTTTTTCAAAATCTATCATCTCCTCAAAAAGTATACTTCATAGCCTGAAAATGGTACACAATGACTTAAGAATGTTTGTAACAGCATTATAATTTTGATTAGATATATAATTTATTCTTTTTAAAAAAGTATTGTAATAAACGTACGCACCTTTGAAGACTTTTTTACATTTTGCACTATAAAATATTTTGTAAATAAATACTATCCAATATATGAAAATTCCACCAGAAAAATTATTTTATAGGTATTAAGGAACGTAATCGTAAAAATGAAGTCTTTACCAGAGAAGATGCCATTTGATTACAGCTAACAAAATTGATATAAATCAGTTAATACATAAGACTGCAATTAAATATTAAACTGAAATGTTCTATAGACATTTAAAGAGAAATTTAATCTGTATCTTTAACATTTTAGAAAATCGCTTTCAATTTTCGGAGGAGAGAAATTCAGAAGATAAACATCTGTAAAAAGTGAGGGGATAGTAGGTAACATTTTATAAAAAAAAAAAAATAGCTTGTCAGAGATGCTTGCTTTTTATTAAGTGAAGTTTGTTGAAGGTAATGAATACAGATTACGTTTAACATATAGTTTTTAAAATTAGGTATAGACCTCAGAATGTATACAAGTGTTCGTTTCTACCTCGCTTTTATTACTTTTTCTACACGAACTATGTACATAGTGTATAGAGAATGTATTGCATTCCACCAAAAAATTCGATACCGAGATTTCACCGGAAATATACATATATTGAGACCTCCTGAATCCAAAAAAAAACATTTTTAGAAAAATGTCCGTGTGTGTGTCTGTTTGTCTGTGAGTATATGTGTTTTCTTGGGTAGTGTTTAACGCCCGCTTTAACTACTTATGGCACCGCAGGCGGTGACACTGATGAAGATGAAGCAACTTTGGAATGCGATGGCGGGGGAAACTGAGAACTCGGAGAAAACCCGCCCCAGTGGTTTTTCTTAAGAAAATCAAAATTTTCGAAATGTTTTCCATGTAAAGGGTAGTTTGTGGGGGGGGGGGATTTTCTTGAAACTCTTCGTGTCGCATCCTTGGAAGATACGAAGCTTAAATACTAAGTTTGGTTTTTTACAGTCTTTTGGTTTTTGAGATATGCTGCCCACAGACACACACATACACACAAACAGACGAACACACACAGACATTTTTCTAAAAGTGCTTTTTTTGCATTCAGGGGTCTCAAAACATATATTTCCGGTGGAATCCTGTTATCGAATTTTTGGATACAACACAATACCTTCTCTATACACTATGTACATAGTACGTGTAGAGAGAGTAAAAAAACCTTATCCCGAAAACCCACCCAAACCAAAATTCAAACTCAACTTCCAAAAAGTTATTTTTCTATGTACCTATTTAAATAATTAAAATGAAATCTACCGATATCAATATTAATAACTCTTTTTACATAAAGGAAACTTTAAATTATTATTTTAATTTATTTAAATACTATGGAATAAATATTTTTCAGGTTCTATTTGATTTATGCCTTTAATTTCTTATAGAAAAACTTTCAATTCGAATTTACATTAAAATTCAGTAAGTTAAGCGAAAATCACGTTTTCAAACGCCGCTACGGCTTTGAAATGTCATACTGTTTGCATAGATACGAGCAAAAATATTGAGAGAATTAGAAGTAAGGAGATTAAATGCAATAACAAGTAATATATTGGAAATGGTTACCTCAGCAAGAAAAAGAAAATTTCACACAATAGCGTGCTGCAAGGAGATCGAGTAGTAAGGCTTTGTTTGTATCGCATTTCAAAGTAATTCAGAATTAAGAGGCACATTCTAATTTAAGAAAATTCAAGATACGCAAAACATTTTATTTTCCATTCGTATATATCTAATATTTAGAACCTTTATCTAATAAATAAATATATATAACGAAAATGACTCCATATAAATGCAGCTTTGCTGTTCACAAACACACGAGCACGCGTGGGCTTTTTTCTAAGAATTCTCCTTTTTACATTCTCTATACACAATATGTACATGTGTATAGAGAATGTATTTCACTCCACCAAAAACTTCGATACCGAGATTTCGGCGGAAATATATGTTTTAGGGACCCCTGTATCCAAAAAAAGTATTTTCAAAAAAAGGTCCATGTGTGTCCGTGTGTCTTTGAACACGATAACTCAAAATCGAAAAGTCGGTAAAATACCAAACTTGGTATTTAAGTTAAGTACCTTCCAGGGATGAGACACGAAGATCTTGAGAAAAATCCCCCCTCCCCAAACTACTCTTTACATAGAACTTTTTCCGAAAATTTTGATTTTCTAAAATATGCCTGTAACAATTTTGATTAAAATATCGTATATTAAAGATATTTACCTGACAAATAAAATGTATATTTTGACTTTTCTGGGAATAGCCTCTGAAGATTACTTTATTCTTGGTCAACTTTACGGAATTTTGCATAACTGCTAAACCGTAAGAGATGGACAAAAAGTTACCATACAGCAAATGTAGAGCACTTTAAAAGACACAATTTATGTTACATACATATTTTTCGTGGAGTTGATTGTTTTTGAGATATTCCTTGTTTTGGTTTCAGCTATAAAACACATACTTTTCTCATACAGGACTTTGTGAACTCGTGTCCATACAAACAAAAGAACTTCAGTCACATAGCAACCAGCTTTTGATTATCACTTTAACCTATGGTACTCCCTTATTTCACTTCTACTTACAAGGAAGCAAGAAATAAGAAAATTTCTGCTATTTTTTTCTCGATTAGCAGGAAGTAAAAAGAAGCATAAGCTTTTTTAATTAAGGGGTCTAGAAAAGCGTATTTCCGCCAGCATCTCGGTATCAAAACTTTTGATGTAATTCAAAATGTCCTCTACTACTTATAGTAAGGAGAGTAAATATTGCATTCTACACAAAAAAACTCGCTATCGAAATCTCATCTCTTTTGGGACTCCTGAATCCAGAAAACAGCATTTTTAGAAACATTTGATATGTGTGAATGGGAGGAGAGGATTGGCTAACGAGAGCATAACTCAACAACGAAAGGATGGTTAAATTTTTAACAGGTTGCTCTAAAATTTGTTATTAAAATTACATATATTTAAGATATCTTCATGACAAATTAGAAACTTATACAAGGAAATATGCTATTACGTGCTCTTCTTTTTAAGCTTTTTTATAATTGTTAAAACATAATGGAACAAAAACTTACGAATCATTAAATCACGCAATTTATATATATGGATTTTTTGACCACTAACCATTTTGGTTTGAATCGACAGTACTTCATAAGTACTTTTTATACCATTAAGTTTCTGTTGCTTTTTTTTTCTCGTGATCACGCACAGAGAATGGAATTTTAAGACCATCACAAAGTAATCCAATTTTAAAAAAGTTGACTATCACTGTATTTCTCTTGTACTTGCAACTATATTCGTAGTAAAATATTTCTACAAATGCTTATCTGGATTAACTTGAAACAAATAAATAAACACGAAAGAAAAATTTTGTAAGAATGGGAGAGAGATCGTGTGGATGTTACACAAGATATTTTCTTTCTAAAATACGAAAAATAACTTCCTGGAGTCACAAGTTTACGTAGTTCAAATACGATATACGCTGGAAGCATTTACGAAATTCTGAGTTACGGGACTGCATTAGAAACGTGTTCAAGTCCTACAGTTGGTTTTATTTCTGTGTATTTCCTCAGCCAGGGGAAATTGAACTTCTTCTTCTTCTTCTTTGATGAATTACCCTCTTCTTTTAAGGACTTACATCCCCAAGGACTTAGAAGCCAATGCCTTGGGAGTATTGACTGTTCTGAAGGAAACAAATTTAGATCATAAACATATCTAGGATGGATGACCAGCCTAATGCCTAGTGTGTGATGAAGAAGAAGAAGAAAAATTAATAATGAAAGTGATTATAAGAATATGCGCATTTGCCTAGAAGCGAGGAAAACAGCGAAAAAGCTTTCGATCAGATTGGTCGATCAGAACCCAGGATCTCCTGAATGAGAGAGACAATCATTACTGTGGTGGAAATATTACGTTCGATAAAACGAAAAAGAAAAAAAAAAAAAAAAGAAAAAAAAAAGCGAAACCAAGTCAACTAGAAAGGAATAAATAATAATATAATAAAAACTCTTGCCTACTTCGCTAGCTGTCTGGCTCACATTCAAGAGGCAGCGAGATCGAATCTTGCTTAGGGTGAGTTACCCGGATAGGGTTTTTTTCGGGGGTTTCCCTTATCCTGAGAAGACGAATGTCGAGTAACTTTAAGCTCCATGAACCCTGTTATCATTTCAGCCAATTCATCGATTTCATTCGTCGTCCGAAATGACCAACCAGATTATAAGTCGTTAAACTAAAAATCTGATGAGTTCCATTCACATGACTTTCTCTATATCACTGCGACAAATTATTCTATTTACTTCATCTAAAGAGCAAAAATTAGCAGAAATAATCTTATTACTTGCTTCCTTGTAAGTAGAAGCGATAAGGGGTACCATAGGTTAAAGTGATAGTCAAAAGCTGGTTGCTGTGCTACTGAAGTTCCTTTGTTTGTATGGACACGAGTTCACAAAGTCGTGTATGAGAAATAGCTGAAAAAAAACAAGAAATATCTCAAAAACAATGAACTCCACGATAAAAATGTATATAGCATAAATTATGTGTTTTAAGGTGCTCTATGTTTGTTGTGTGGTAAATTTTTGTCCATCTCTTACGATTTAGCAGTTATGCAAAATTCCGTAAAATTGACAAAGGCTATTCTCAAAAAATTCAAAATATACATTTTATTTGTCATGTAAATAACTTTAATATACGATATTTTAATCAAAATCGTTAGAGCCTTTTTTAGAAAATCAAAATTTTCGGAAAAAGCTCCATGTAAAGGGTAGTTTGGGTGGCGGAATTTTTCTCAAAATCTTCGTGTCGCACCCCTGGAAGATACTAAACTTAAATACCAAGTTTGGTGTTTTACCGACATTTCGTTTTTGAGTCGTGTTCTCAGACACACGGACGCACGGACCTTTTTCTGAAAATACCTGTTTTTTTATACAGGGGACCCTAAAACATACATTTCCGGTGAAATCTCGGTATCGAATTTTTTGGTGGAGTGTAATACCTTTTCTATTCACTATGTGCATAGTACATGTAGAGAAATTAATAAATAAAATTCTGATTGCCATTCTCCCCCTTTCAGAATTTGCTAAAATTTCTAAAACGATCTCTTTATTGCCATGTGTTAATTACGATGAATATGTACCGAAATGGTTTCAAACCATGGAAACATACAGAACGTAAGTGACACAGTTACATTTTAATGAAAGCCACGCAATATAAATGGTACACAATGTTTTTTGATCATTCTTCATATTCTTATGCCCCTTTGCCCCCTAAGAAATTGTCTCAAAATCTCTAGAGCAACACAAATTTAATTTAATATAACCCCCAATATACCTTGTAATGGGTTTACATTATCCAATACAATAGTTCTACTTTCCTTAAGTGTGAAGTAGTCATTCGTTTTTCTTTTGTTTCTTTCTATCTTTCACGTTTTACTTTCTCTAAACGTATTATGTACATAGTGTATACAGAAGGTGTTGGAATGCAACCAAAAATTTATTACCAAGATTTCACTGGAAATACATATTTTGGGTCCCCCTGAATCCAAAAAAAGCATTTTTGGAAAAAGGTCCGTGTGTGTCTGTATCTGTGGGCAGCATAGCTCAAAAACGAAAAGACCGTTAAATACAAAACTTGGTATTTAAGTTTGGTATCTTCCAAGGATGTGACACGAAGATTTTCAAGAAGAACTCCCCATTCCCGACTACCCTTTACATGAAACTTTTTTCGAAAATTTTGGTTTGTCAAAAATGGTTCTAACGATTTTGATTAAAATATCAAACATTAAAGGTATTTACCTGACAAATAAAATGTATATCTTGAATTTTCTGGGAATAGCCTCTGAGGACTACGTTATTCTGGATGAATTTTACGAACTTTGCATAACTGCTAAACCTTTAGAGTTGGACAAAACGAAACACGTAAAGAATGTAGTGCACTTGACAATTTATGTTATGTGCATTTTTCTTTGAGTTAATCACTTTTGAGATTTTTTTTTTAAGCTTTGAAAAACTTTACTTTTCTCATACAGGAATTTGTCAACTCGTGTTCATACAAACAAAGGAACTTCAGTCACATAGTAACCAGCTTTTGACTATCAGCTTACCTTATAGTACTCTCTTATTTCCGTTGTACTTACAAGGAAGCAAGGAATAAGAATGTTTCTGCTAATTTTTTCTTGATTAAAATGAAGTAAATGGAAGCATTAGCTTTTTAACAATAATTTGTTGCAGAGATGTAGAGAAAGTCATGTGATTGGAGCACATCAGATTTTGTTTTTTACTCCTACTATATGCAAATGCATGAAATAGTATTGTATGAGAGAGAGAGAGAAAGAGAGAGAGAGAGAGAGAAAGAGAGAGAGAGAGAAAGAGAGAGAGAGAGACACATACATAAATTCCGTAATGGGATAAGTAAACCATTGATACCTGATTGAGACACTGAGAAATGGAAATTTCCATACACTCCTCCCTACCCAAAATACCCGTTTAGTGATCATTTTGTTTTATCAAAACACCTCTAATACATGAGAAATAAGGTGACAATTCCTGAATTTTCTATGAATTAATAATTGAAGTTCATCTTATTCTTAATGAGCTTTATATAGCCGGTAGACAATAAGATATAAATTAAAACTTATTCAAGGTAAACTGTAGAGTTATAAAAATATTCAAGTTACACCAAATAATGTTATGGTAGGATTAACCATTTCGGATAAATTCATTAGTATATTTGCAAGTTGAAATGAAGCCTATATTGTGGCTATCTATACTTTTTTTGAAACAAAGAGAAGGAATACATATGTTCACACTGAACTTTGGAAACCATGCAAATAAAACCAATCTGATGTGTTCCATTCATATGACTTTCTCTATCTCTCGGCAACAAATTATTGTTAAAAAGCTTATTCTTCTGTTTACTTAATTCTAATCGAGAAAAAAATAAAGTTACAAAAGTAAATAGTAATACTTAACCAATGAATTATGATTGTTTCCGTGTGTAACAATAGATTCATTTCGTCAAATGATGTGCCTCTATAAATAAAACGTCATAATTGAAGTTTAGTCTATGTTTCATCGTTTTCAAGGCTCAAAAGTTAATATATATTTAATTCTACTGCCTATTCTAACATCATAAAACAAATATACCTTAATAAATCGTAAACATGCTTTCAAGACAACTCTTCTTCTGCTTCCACATCAAGGATATACTTTAAGGTTTGTTTCTCCTCAAAGAGAAATGTTTCAAACGTCACCGAAGCTTCAGTTTTAATTCCTCCCTTATACCTGTATTGTGTATATGACCTCTTAAAGTATATCCTAGCATTCATTTTAAAAATATCATCAATTTGCTGTATTTAGGGCCTAGTTAGGCGAATTTTAGAGTTGGAACAGTTAGAATTCTGTTTAGCTGTCCTTGAGCATGTCTTTCACTATTAAGAGTTTGAAGACCAATAAATAAACTGTGAAAATAGCACACCGGCTGCCAGGTAATATCCCGGGGCATATTCAAACCTTTATTTTGTTTTCAAAAGCATTGCAAGTTGTTTATCTATTGTTTATTTGTTGATATTTAACTGAGCTAAAACTACAAAACGATATAATAATATCGTTTTGAAGACAAGCGATATAATTAGCCTTTGTTGCCTGGATACGACAAACTAATCAATTCTTGCTTAAGGTTAGTTACCCGGATGTGGTTTTCTGTTTTTTTTTTGTTTTTTTTTGTTTTTGTTTTTGTTTTTTTCCCTTATCTCGAAAGAAGAAGTGTCGAGTAGGTTTAATTTCCATGGACCCCGAAGTCATTTGAGCATCATTTTACTAATTGCATTCACATCCGATATGACCAACCAGGTTACAGGACATTAAACAACAGAAAAAGGTAATGTTAACAAATGTTTTAATTTGGAAACAATAGAAATTTAAGAGTAATTTATTCGCGGGAGCCTGGTATAAGTTAGGGCATTATGATTATTAACACAATGTCAGCTAAAAATCAGAACGCATGACACATATTGTTGCCAACGCACATTTACGAGCTTGTGTAAAATTGTTTTATTAAAAAAAATACTAAAACAAATTGTAAATATGAAAGTAATTAACATATTTTACTTTAGTTTTTTTGTATTCAGTGTTTTGTTAAATTCTCAGAAAAAAAAAATGTGTTTGACGTAGAGGGAACTTATTTTCGAAATGAGAATTTAGGTCGAGTATTTTCTGCTTTGTATCACGAGGAAGTTACAACTTGAATGTATAAACATGTGGAAAGACTCCAGTTAATGACTCAAGATGAAGTAAACGCAAATGTTTTTGTTATTATTTTTGGTGTATGTGGGCATGCTTGTTAGTCCTTTGCCACCATATTTTCTTTCTGTCAATCCGTGTGCCAGGCAGGTGTAGCGTCACTTCCGCCCTTTTTCTTTGTGATTCTTTTCGCCAGTTTTGTCACGTCATTATTTCCTTCCTTCCCATCTCTTTTCGCGTATCGAGAATGTTATCTCCGTCATAGTATACTCGGAATTTCCATTTCTTCTCATCTTTCTGTCTTTTCTTCGGTACAGTCCCCCCCCCCTCTTTTGTGCAACTTCGGGTACGAGCGCTCACTTCCCCTTTTTAATGATTACCATGCCGTTCTTTCTTTATTCCTCTATTTTCTCCCACTTGCAGGTTTTTGAGCAGCATTTTGTTATTTGCTTTTAATGTTTCCTTCCTTTGTGATATCATTTATATACTAGAGCTAATATCTATTTATTTTATTTACGTTGACACTATCTATTACTTAAGTGCATAAGTTTTTATTTTGACCATCATAAAATGTTTAATTAATTGAATGTTGGTTATAAAATGCTAGCTACAAACTCCTAATTGTTCCATCTCTTTTCCGCTTGTTACTTGTATTACTGCATTCTTTACGTTTTTTAAATATTAATGTACAACTCTTAAAAACGCATTCAAGAGGTCCTGAGTTAGAATCTCGGGGAGTTTTTCCCCTGATGATTTCCCTTATCCTGAGAAGGGTGTCGAGTCCATGGACTCCGGACTCATTTGAGTATCACTTCACTGACTGCATTCATCGTCCGCTGTCATCTTCAAGGTTTAATTTACAGGCATCCGTATACGTATTTTTCATATGCAAATTGTAATGCAGATATAATACTATCATTTTAAAACAAACACTGCTTGAGCATGCCAAATTTGGGATATTAAGGTGTTCCAGACGTTTTTATATCTTTTACATGTCCATTCTCTTTGTTTCTATTCCACTGATTGTTAAGTTGGTAGCCAATGGTTGACTTTCATTGGTATTCGTATAAAAGGTGAGTTCTTCATCCAAAACCTGGTAATCATTGCAAGTTAGGGAATTAAGATTTGTTTACATACAAAATGCGGAAATAATATTCAGCTATTTTTACTTTCTCTACACGTACTATGTACATAGTGTATAGAAGAAGGTATTGCACTCCACCAAAAAATTCAATTCCGATATTTCACCGGAAATATATGTTTAAGGTCCCCTGTATCTAAAAAGAGTATTTTCAGAAAAAAGGTCCGAGTGTCCATGTGTTCGTGTGTCTGTGAATACGATAGCTCAAAAACGAAAAGTCACTATAATACCAAACTTGGTATTTAAGTTTAGTATTTTCCAGGGATGCGACATGAAGATTTTGAGAAAAGTCCTCCCACCACAAACTACCCTTTATTTGGAACTTTTTTCGAAAATTTTGATTTTCTAAAAAATGGCTATAATGATTTTGATTAAAATATCGTATATTAAAGATATTTAGCTGACAAACAAAATGTATATTTTGAATTTTCTGAAGAGCCTCTGAAGACTACTTTATTCTGAGTGAATTTTACGGAATTTTGTATAACTGTTAAACCGTAAGAAATGGACAAAAACTTACTACACAAAAATGTAGAGCACATTAAAACATACAATTTATGTTGTATATATATTTTTTTCGTGGAGCTGGTCGTTTTTGAGATATTCCTTGCTTTTAGTTTCAGTTTTGAAAAACTTAACTTTTCTCACAGGAATTTGTCAACTCCTGTTCGTAGAAATAGAGGAACTTCATTCACATAGCAACCAGCTTTTGACTATCATTTTAACCTATGGTATTCCCTTATTTCGCCTCTACTTACAAGGAAGCAAGTAATAAGATTATTTCTGCTACTTTTTCGCGATTAGTATAAAGTAAATATAAGCATAAGCTTTTTAACAATACTTTGTTGCAGAGATGTAGAGAAATTCATGTGAATGGAACACATAAGATTTTTCTCAAATATTTCGTTACTAATTGTGAACTCTTGTGAAAATAAAGAGAATAATTATTTTCAACGACTTATAGATGATGGAGGTTACAAGATTAGAAATCAATTATTTCACTCAATGATATTCAGCTGGTTTTGTCTGTGCCGTTTTTGGGAAATGGTAAACGACTTTTCAATCAGGCGGTAGGGAGGCAGAAGAATAGCGGTTGTATACATTTCCTCACTATCCTAAACTAAACCAACCATGGTTCGTTTGGGGCACTTCTTTTGTATCCAACTGTACATCTTAGGCAGTACGTCACTGGTTGAGGGGGAAAATTAAGGATGTTATCGGAAAGGCAAAAGAATTTAGCAAGCTGTAGCAAAGTGCTTACCTCCCCCTTCTAATCAGAGCTCCGAAGTTGGGGTAGAGTTTCTCTCCATCAGACTTAATGTGGGGTACCGAGTAATCTGCAGCAGTTGCCGGAGGAAAACCAAACTAAACTTGACAGTCACTTGGGCTCCCACTCCTCGTCATAACCTTCACCAAATTACACCTTGACCACAATCTAGCCACAGGATTCCCTCCTGCACCAACTTTCCCCATGTTTATCAACCGTGTTTTGTGTGCGGCAATATTAACTTTCGGATCAATGTTTGACGTAGGTACTGATGGCCTTGCGAAGTGCCTAGACATCAAACTTGCTAGTCTGCATCGCCTTCAGGGCTCTAGGTTATTTTATAGCACGAACCAATTATCGAACCAAGCTTTCAGAGCTGCTGTAATTAGTATTCGACCGATCATGCTGAATTGTTAGAAGCCCTCAAATTGGATAAGTAGAGTCAGACTGAAAAATTCAATGCCATAGCTGGGACTTGAACCACGGATCTCCCGATCACCAGCCGGTTGCTCTGCCGCTGAGCCATCATGACAAAATGCCGGCATAGCATTGAATTTCTCAACTGACTCGCATGTTTCCCGGTAAACCACAAGGTGTTCTCAAATTATTTTGAGATGACAACCCCAATGGCGATTTTCAATGTTGTAAGTACTTATGTTCCAGGATTCATGGTATAGCCAACTATTATGGTCAATTGGTATTGGATTAATTGCTTTTTTCACACAAGCCGTGTGTAGGACAGGAGTTGGATAGATAGAGTCAGACTGAAAAACAAGGCTTGTGTGGAAAAAGAATTAATCCAATCCTCAAATTATTCCAAAAGTTTAATTTTTTGTATTCTTATACTCAAGATTAAGCAATATGATCATCAGAGATCCAAGGTTTTATCTGTACACTCGCAGAATCCTTAGCTATATATGTGTTTACTTTTATTACGTTAAGTCGCTTTACGATTAGTATTACTTTGGAACAGAGCACCCCACATAGGCCTTTAGGACCCTTTGCTTCTTATGTGATCCAAGAGAGGGAAGGATAACGGAATCCGCCTAACGATGAAACGCCTCCGAAAAACCTCGGACCCACTCACGAGCCCCGAGCCATATATGATTCCCCAAGTGGGACCCGATCATGCGACGACAAGACAACACTGCGCAAGCTACCATCCAACCGCAACTCGTCGAACACCGTCGCCTGGAATTATGGAAGCAGGAAAGGGTGTACAAGAGTATTCGAGGATGTAATGCTGGTGTCTAATACCCAAGGATGTGGAGAGCGATGCATTTATTCGGACGTAAATTTCCTAACATACTTCCTTCGGATGGAAATTAAGGCTATTAATCCCTGTAATATTTATTTGCCCGTAAAAAAGAACCCATACCTTGAAGGAAAAGGTGACTGATCTACATCTATCATATTTCGCGCCCGGAAGCCGCGATTTCATGTGCCGTCTATGGACGATAGTTGATGATGTGCACACAGTGGTGAACTTGCGGGCTAGAAATCCCCCGATCAAGAAATTGCTGAAAAGATAGTTCAATATGCGTCAATATGGTAACCCGGGGTAAATCTCCGAAACCACTCATGGGTCAGAAAGGCTTGCACCTCCAGAATGAGAGCCCGCACTCGTCACTACGGCACCACCTCGCTGGATAACGTTTCTTAACTTCTTGGTCACATCTGTAAATTCACTGGTTCATCTGCCTGGGTGTATGCCAGACAGATGGCACTGGAGTAGGACTCCCATTCCTGTTCCATCTGATTGAGGAATTGTTCATGCATGATACTCTTTCCTGTATCTAATTTGTTGCAATTGAGTTTTGGTGGAACACACTATGGGTTCGTGGAAATGCTGGCTGTTCTTTGAGTGTACAAGTACTCATATTGGGCAGCTGACCTTAGTTGCATAGTCTCCTTCCGGTAATACCTGTTTAAGAAAACGCTGGTTACGAAGTTGTCTTCTTGTATAGTTAAAGTTTTATTTCTATACCATGTGCTACGTACACAGTGGATAGAGACGTTTATTGTATGCCACCCAAAAATTCGATACCGAGATTTCAACAGGAAATATATATTTTGAAGTCTGTTGACCCTAAAAGCAAGTTCATCACATTTTAGTTCACCATCTTCCAAAGTTACGACATGAACATTTTCAAAAAATTCCCCACCCCAACTAACCATTTCGTGGAATATTTTTGAAATTTTTGTTTTTTTCCAAAAAAGGCTATAATAATTCTGATTCAAATACCATATGTTCAAGATATGTTCATGTTAACTAACATGTGCATCTTGAATTTTTTGACAAATTCTCTGAGGTCCTCTTCATTCTGGCGGCTTTTGCATAACTGGAAAACCATTAAGAGATAGGCAAAATCTTAATGCACAAAAAATATACAACTGGTTTAACCACACAAATTATGTCAGATACTTTTTTTATGGAGTTAAGCATTTCCAAGATATTCCTTGTTATTAGATCATCCTTCCGAAATTCGAAGTCGTCTTTCTTTTGTCTTTTTTTTAAAATCCTGAAGATGCAAAAGGTAAGGAATTTCTGTGTGGAATGAAGAAAATAGAAGAATAAGCTTATATAAAAATAGTTTGTTGCGAATAGATTAAAAAAGTATGTGTATAGAACATATCAGATTATTGTAATTCAGTTTTAACGGAATTGACTTCAGGATCTTTGGCTGTTCTTTGAGTTGAGTGTACAGGTAGTCATGATTCTGGACAATTGAAGTAGTCTCCTTCCTGTACCATCTGTTTAGAGAGTATACAAAATGCTGTTAGTTGCGTAGTCACTTTCCTGTACCATTCGCACTTTATTTTTCCAATGTATGTAGTTCTATAAGTGAAAGTTTATGCCATGTTATTGAATGTGCAATCCGGCAATAAAACAAATAAATAAAGCAGTGAAATTGACTGGTATACGGGATATGAACCAATGCAAGCCACAAACATTATCGCCTCAACTATCTCTTGGTACTAAACTTGTTCTTTCTGTGTCGTTTTACGACTATCCTTTCACCTTTCGGAATAGGAATATTAAAATTGTACTTCGAAAATAAATAATCCCTACAGAGCGAGTTGGCTGAATGATAATGCTCACCTTTGGCAAGACCTTCTCTTCTACTCTAACAAAATTTTATCGTAACGTAATAAGGCAATTCATATAGTAAAGAATAAAAGTAATAATAATGATGGAGACTACCTTGCAAGTTATAAGGAAAGTCAATATGTATATCGATATCAAACCAATAATATAAGAGCATTAATAAAACAATCTCTCTGACTGTTGGCCATTAAAGAAAGGGAGGCTATCTAAGCCTGTTTTGGTGCTCATCTTTTCTTCCACTTTCGCTCTCTGTGCAAGTTATTTGCACTCTTTAGTTTCTTACTATCTCTATACATAAAATGTACATAGTGTATAGAGAAGGTATTGCATTCCACCAAAAATTCTATATCGAGATTTCACCGGAAATACATGTTTTGGGTCCCCCTGAATCCAGAAAAAGCAAAAACGAAAAGATCGTTGAATACCAAACTTGGTATTTAAATTTCGTATCTTCCAAGAATACGACACGAAGACTTTCAAGAAAATCCCCCACTCCCAACTACCCTATACATGGAACTTTTTCGAAAATTTTGATTTTCTCAAAAATGGCTCTAACGATTTTAATTAAAATTTCGTATATAAAAGATATTTACCTGACAAATAAAACGAATATCTTGAATTTTCTGGGAATAGACTCTGAAGACACTTTATTCTGGATCAATTTTACGGAATTTGGTATAATTAATAAATCGTAAGGGATGGACAAAAACTTACCACACAAAAAATGTAGAGCATATTAAAACACACAATTTATATTATATACAGTTTTTTTCGTGAAGTTGCTCGTTTTTGAGATATTCCTTGTTATTGGTTTCAGATTTAAAAACATATTTTTGTCAACTCCTGTCCATACAACAAAGGAACTTCAGTCACATAGGAACCAGCTTTTAACTATCACTTTAACCTATGCTATTTCCTGATTTCGTTTCTACTTACAAGGAAGCAAGTACTAAGACTATTTCTGCTAATTTTTTTTTCTAGATTAACATGAGTACATAGAAGCATAAGCTTTTTAAGAATCATTTGTTGCAGAGATGTAGAGA
Organism: Hymenopus coronatus; assembly: GCA_030762935.1. Taxonomy (NCBI): domain Eukaryota; kingdom Metazoa; phylum Arthropoda; class Insecta; order Mantodea; family Hymenopodidae; genus Hymenopus; species Hymenopus coronatus. Next base: position 85,748,980 of record CM060891.1, read on the forward strand.
AAATCATGTGAATGGAACACTCCCTGATCCCGTCGAGTCGGGAATAACACAGAATGGTAATTTGGTATTCATGGCTTACCTAAATTGCCTACATCAACAATAGCATTTATGCAGTTTTTTGTGTGTGTGTGTGTGTGTGTGTGTGTGTGTGTGTGTGTGTGTGTGTGTGTGTGTCATTCCGGGGGTTTGCGTAAAGGAGGTTCCACAGTGCAGCCACCATGGGCTTATTGTGCGTCAAACCCCAGGAGGATAGAATGATATAAGAGAATATTATCGGTGGCGGGCCGAAACCGGACCGTGAGGAAAGAGCTACTGTGGAGGGTGCCTAACATAGTCCAAACAGTCTTCTCCGACACTTAAGTCCTGAAAGAGACTGATTGAATGAAATGAAAGAAAATAAAATCGGTGAATAAAGAAACCTCTCCAGCATTTGCCTATTAACTCCGGAAAATCCCAGAAAAACCATGGGTTAGAGAGATCGAACACCGGAATCAAGTTGTCCCGAATGCGAGTCATGTTGTTACTGCGACGACACCTCGCTGATCGATTGAGTGGAAATCCACTTATGACACATTGAGTTATGGTTTCACTTATCCACTATTAATTCTTTGAATAAGTATTTACATATCCTGTATTAATTATTTAAGATTTAAGATTAAACCACACCTTGATTCCTATACTTTCTCATTCCAAAATGTTCACGCTAAACACAAACTATATTATCTATCCACTATCCACATTTTGTTACCTTATTTACTAGGGTCGGCTAAGATGTCCCGAGCATCTCAATCAATACATCATTTATTTTATTTTTTTTTTTGCTTTATTTCTCAACATAATCTCCAGAAAGTCTAATACATTTGTCATATCGGTGTTCCAAGATCCTCAAAATAGCCGTTTACTGCATCAATGACCTCGTTGCTGTGAAATCTTCGTTCTCCAAGACATTTTTTTGAGGTTTGGGAATAGGTGCTAGTCACTGGGTGCTAGATCTGGCGAGTAGAGTGGATGTTCAAGCAATTCCAACTTTAATTCGCACATTTTTCCCATTTCATTGACTGAACGACGGACTGGAGCATTGTCGTGATGAAACCAGATTTTTTTTTTTTTTTTTTTTTTTTTTTTTTTGCCAAATGATGTCTTTCTTTTCGCCTCATCACTCAAATGTTGCAGTAATGTTGTGGTAGTCACCAGTGATACTTTTAACCTTTTCCAAGTAATCAATACAAATAATTCCCTGTGCGTCCCAGAAAGCACTCGCCATAACCTTGTTATAACTATAACTCCATGGCACGACAGCTCACGGGGAACCTTGGCCTACCGCCCGGCCGCTGCGTCCCCCATCTCGGTCCACTACAGACGTCATGGATGGGGTGCAGTATTGGAGGGTGAGACGTGGTCAGCGCCTCGAGCCCCTCCCGGCCGGTTAATGCGGTCCTCACGACCTGGAGCCGCTATTTCTCCATCAAGTAGCTCCTCAATTGGCCCCCCAGGGACCTCACGAGGCTGAGTACACCCCGGTCCAGGTCTCCCAGCGGGGGAAAAATCCCCACGCCGGTACTGGGGATCGAACCCAGGTCTCCCGCTTGGTAGGCAGCTGCGCTACCACCGCGCTAAGGAGACGACCCCATAACCTTGTTAGCTGACAAAATTGAACTTCGCCTTTTTGGAGTTGGTTCACCTGGCGCAATCTACTGTTTTGACTGTGATTTACTTTCTGGAGTGTAGTGGTGTATCCAAGTTTCATTCCTGGTAATAAGCCGTCTCAAAAATTCACTGGGATTTTATGGCAGAGCTCCACATTCTTAACAGAAACAGTTTTTGTTTGCAACTTTTGATCAAGTGTCACCTATCTTGTACAGACCTTGTGGAAGCCCAAAACATTACTTAAAATATTACATGTACGTTCTTTTGATATGTCTGTAGCCTCTGCTATCTCTAACTACTACTTCCAGTACTAAACGAAAAATTATTTTCGATAATCTCTGGAGTTGTCACTTATACAGGGCATCCAGAGCTAGTGCTCATACGTCCCATTTTAAACCCTGCAACCCACCTTTTAATCACTGAATATGAAGGGACAGAGTCTTTCATTTCCTCCTTAATTTATTTAGGGCGTTAAGCCTTTCAAATGGAAGTATTTAACCACTGCTCGTTTTTTTCCAAATCCTCCTTTTTCGTGAAAACTCTAAAGTTGTCTTGTTTAAAACGCTGTCATTCGAGAACTAAACAAGTCATTGACTGTATGGATACAAGCTAGTCTAGAGCTAAATTACACGATGCCACCGTCTAACTGGCCTAGTGGCGCCAGTTAGGGACTTATCAACCGACCCTCATATTTATCAATTCTATAATGTTATTCATATCTCTTTCTAAAGAACGAAACTGGTCTGAAACATATGAATTCACAGCCATATTGGATGTTTTCTTGGATAGATTTGCTGATTACGAAACACATAAATTATTATACATTTAATTCTGCCTTAAAAGTATCTTTTTTTTATGAATTGCACTCAGTGCGTACATGCTAATAATGACTTCAACAGCAAAGTTCACATTTATTTGCTTTTCCTGCTATGCCTGTCCAAACCATCATGCACACTGCTCCGAACTAAATTTTGTAGGAATGAAACAAATGCAGCTGACCTCTACGTGACGTTTAAGCGCGCACGAATTGCTTATCAAGTCGCGGAAAATGTACACAACAGCCTTCCATTTGAGTTTCACTCTCACTTGTCAACTAAGAGTACATACTCGCTTCCACTTTCATCATGGCACAGTCCAGTGGTTTCGACATCGATCGACCTTTTTTTATCCATCAACGTCCCGTATCATATCGAGAGAGAGAGAACGGGTGTATGTATATCAACCGTAGTGAAGGATGTAATCACTCTAGGAAATCGAGTCCAATAAAACCACAGGTTCTGTGACTGGCTTAAAAATTTGATGTCTTCCATTCACATGACCTTCTCTATACATTCGTACAAAAGATAATTCTTTTATCTGCATAACTCTAATCAAAATAAACACAACGAGAAATGTTCCCTCTCAAGAAGAAGGGATACACTACCTTAAAGAGATAATTAAATTTGTTACAGCTCTTGTCATGCGAGTGCCATTGAAATGCAGTTCTCTTTGCATGCCAGGAATAAGACAAAAGATACAAAATGGACGAGAGTTTCCTGTTACAGAAAAGTTTTAGGTATTTTAAAATTGAAACCAATAAACCAGGAAATGTCTCTAAAATAAAAAAAATAAAATTTCTGACATAAATTGTGTTAGTAAATACTATGAGAAGATATTATACTTCATCCAAAATGTCGAGATTTTGCTGGAAATAAATGTTTTGAGTCCCCTGAATACAAAAAAACATTTGTCTGTGGATACGTAACTCAAAAACGAAGAGCTCGTTAAATATCAAATTTGGTATTTAACTTCAGTGTCTCCCAAGGTTATGACACAAAGATTTTCAAGAAAATCCCCACCCCAAACTACCCTTTACATGAAAATATTTTCGAAAAATTTTACGTTCTCAAAAATGGCTATAGCAACTTTGATTAAAATACTATTTATTAAAGTTATTTATTTACTAAATAAAATCTATGTTTGATTTTTCTAGTAATAGCCTCTGAAGCTCTCCTTATGGACGAATTTTGCATATTTGGTAGGAGATAGACAAAAATTACCGTAGAAAAAATGTAGATCACATAAAACACAATCTAATGTCCCTTACAGTTTTGTTGTTGAGGTATCCGTTTCCGAGATATTCCACATTATTGGTTTCAATTTTAAAATACTAGTGCTTTACTCAGTCAGGAAGTCGCCGTGTTTCTTTCCTTTCACTTCTGGCCAAAAAGAAACAAAGTCAATGACAATCGCATGGCGATCGTTTTTTTTTTACTTTCTCTACTCGTACTATGTACATAGTATATAGAGAAGGTATTGCACTCCACCCAAAAATTTGATACCGAAATTTCACCGAAAATATATGTTTTAGGGTCCCCTGTATCCAGTAAAAACATTTTCTCAGAAAGGTCCGTGTGTGCCCGTGTGTCTGTGAACACGATAACGAAAAGTCGATAAAATACCAAACTTGGTATTTAAGTTTAGTATCTTCCAGGGATGCGACACGAAGATTTTGAGAAAAATCCCCCCATCCCCAACTACCCTTTACATGGAAATTTTTTCGAAAGTTTTGATCCTCTCAAAAATGGCTCTAACGATTTTGATTAAAATATCGTATAATAAAGCTATTTACCTGACAAATAAAATGTATATCTTGAATTTTCTGGGAATAGCCTCTAAAGAGTACTTTATTCTGGACGAATTTTACGGAATTTTACATAACTGCTAAACCGTAAAGGATGGACAAAAACTTACCACACAAAAAATGTAGAACACTTTAAAACACGCAATATATGTTATAAAGGTTTTTTTTTTTGTGGAATTGATCGTTTTTGAGATATTCCTTTTTAAAAGCCATACTTTTCTCACACAGGACTTTGTCAACTCCTATCCATACAAACAAAGGAATCTCAATCACATAGCAAACCAGCTTTTGACTGCCACATTAACCTATGGTACTTCCATATTTCTCTTCTACTTACAAGGAAGCAAGTAATAAGACTGTTTCTACTAATTTTTTCTCGATTAGCATGAAGTAAATAATTTGTTGCAGAGATGTAGAGAAAGTCATGTGAATGAAACACTTCAGATTTTTTTATAATGTTTGACTATCCGTAGCATTAGGCAAACTACAGTTCCCTTCTATTCATAAGTAACTAGGTAATAAGAACATTCTGCTGATGCTTACCTCGATTATTATGGTGTGGAAAGAAGAACAATCTTTCCAAGAAGTTTGTTCTTAGAACAGCTAGGCAAAACTATGTGAGTGTAACATGTCAGATTTTTTCTGCAGTAAGTTTTTAATTTCTTTTGCACGTTTGTACAACGTACATAGTAGATAGAACAGGTATTGCATTCCATCCTAAAATTTGATACAGAATGTCTGAGTTTGTATGTGTGTGTATATAAGATATGTTTATGTAAACGAAATGTATATCTTGAACTTCCTGAGTATATACTTTGAATACCTCTTTATTCTTGATGACATTTGTCATACAAAATGTAAATCTTATTACAACACAAAATTTATGTCATATACATTTTTTGTAAAGTTAACTGATTCCGAGGTATTCCTTCCAATTAGTTTCAACTTTAAACTACTTAAACTTTTCTCAAATGGGCAGTCAACTTTCCTTTCATCTCTTTTGTTTTACTTCTGCGAATGCAAATTAGAACCGAATTTCAATTATTTCACATAGCGATAGCTTTTAAAAGACAATCGCTTTTGGCTATCCGAGCCACATGGCGTAACTAACTACTTACAACAGTGTAAGTCGTCATTGAGGTTATCATCTCAAAATAATGTGAGATCACCTTGTGGTTTACCGGGAAACATGCGAGTCAGTTGAGAAACTTAACGCTGTGTCATATCGTCATGTTAGCTGAGTGATTAAGCAACCGGCTGGAGTCCAGGAGATCCGTAGATCAAATCCCGGCTATGATACTGAAATTTTCAATCTGACTCTACCTATCCGAATTATGAACTGTGATAGCATATCTATTCTGTTTTGTTAGGTTTAACGTCTTTTAACATGGTAGATTATATTGTAAATCAATGAAATTATGTTCAAATGAGTCCGGGGTCCATGTTGCTTAAAGTTACTTGATGTTCATCCTCGAGGGAAAATCCCGGGAAAAGCCTCATTCGGGTACCTCACCCTATCCCAGATGCAAAATCGGGACCTCTTGAATGTGCGGCAGATACGCTATCCACACACTGTAGCTTCAAAGCACGTATAATGTATTAAAACGATGATACCAAGAGCCACGAAATCAGTTAATGGGGACGAGGGGGAGATTAAGTACATTTATTTATATATATATATATATATATATATATATACATATATAGGATGTTTCAAAACGACACCAAACGAAGATGTGGACCATGTTGGTCTTACCGTACATGATACGTGAATATAATTTTCAGCTCTAAATTCACATGCAAAAACTGCCATAAACTCACCATGGATTAGACAGTCGTACATAACCAAATGTCATGTGCCTGGCCCACTCCAAGAGAGATGCCGGTGGGTAGCGAAGGTCCCAGTCACGTGGTGTAGTCGTGGTTTGATAGACAGGCCGGCGCGGCACAGGTCGCCTTAGTAATGGAAATCGTAGCATGTGGGTTTTGTTATGTGTTTCGTATAACACGTTCTGAGGTTGTTTATGTAGCGTATGACAACCATTGTTCCTTCGCAGCCTAATCCCAAATGTGTGCGATTTTAAACATACATAAAACTTTAAATAGAAGTTGCGACATCAAGTTTCGGACAAGTCAAAGTATAAGCTAAACGACTGCTATCTTCGTTTGGTGTCGTTTTGAAGCAGCATGTATATATATTAACGAGCTCTAGTTTTTCGAACTATTAGCTATTGCATATGCTTAAACAATTTTAATACATTGATATCGAATATATAAGATTTCGCAAGCTATTCACGAATAGTTGATATACAGATTTAGTCATGCAAATTTATTCACCTCCCGCTAATACAATCACACGCAGTGCTTTGAAATTCAGGCACTCTATGATATCTGAATTTTTACTGCAGGCGTTAATAAAATACATTTATATCAAGTATATATATGTGTGTATAATTATTGTTGCAGACATGCCATATAAACATATTTTACAGCTGAATTTTCATATTTAAATTTTACTTTGGTTTGTTTTCTTATTTGTTAACAGTTACTTAGAACTCAATTCAAGCAGCCTTCTTATTGTCAGCTGTTAATACAAGGTGAGTAATCGATCAACAATTGGCAGAGCCTAGAGCAATCGATCTTGATATTGCTTTTGAACAGCTGACAATAGTAAATTTTATTTTCATATAAATACTTCATCGAAAAATCTGATGTGATTAATTCACATGACTTTCTCTACATCTCTGCAACAAATTATTGTTAAAAAGCCTATGCTTCTATTTACTTCATGCTAATTGAGAAAACAAATAGCAGAAATAGTCTTATTACTTGTTTCCTTGTAAGTAGAAGCGAAATAAGGGACTACCATAGGTTAAAGTAGTCAAAAACTGGTTGCTATGTGACTGAAGTTCCTTTGTTTCTATGGACAGGAATTGACAAATTCCTTTATGAGAAAAATACAAGTTTTTCAAAGCTGAAATCAAAAACAACGAGTATCTAAAAAAGATCAGCTCCACGAAAAAAGTATATATAACATAAATTGTGTGTTTTAATGTGCTCTACGTTTTTATGTGGTAGGTTTTTGTCCATCACTTACGGTTTAGCAGTTATGTAAAATTCCGTAAAATTGATCCAGAATAAAGTAGTGTGCAGACGATATTCCCAGAAAATTCAAGCTATACATTTGATTTGTCAGATAAATATCTTTAATATACGATATTTTAATCAAAATCGTTATAATTATTTTTAAGAACATCAAAATTTTCGAAAAAAGGTCCTGTAAAGGGTAGTTGGGGGTGGGTGATTTTTTTTAAACTCTTCGTGCCGCATCCTTGGAAGATACCAAACTTGAATACCAAGTTTAGTATTCAACGGTCTTTTCGTTTTTGATTTATGCTTTCCACAATCACACAGACACACACACACACACACAGACACACACACGCACATACATGGACCTTTTTCCAAAAATGCCTTTTTGGATTCAGGGGGACCCAAAACATGTATTTCCGGTGAAATCTCGCTATCGCATTTTTGGGTGCAATACAATACCTTCTCTGTACACTGTGTACATAGTACGTGTAGAGAAAGTAAAAAGATAATAACAAGATATAATGCAGGAAGTGCTTTGTACAAAGTCAGATATTCAGCTTGTTTCTTTCTACAAAGCTTCACTTATCACACTTGTATCGCAATATTATAAAACTAAGAGTATTTCAATCAAAACCGTTAGTAATTTGATATTCTTTCAGTATTTGTCCAACAAAGTTTTGGGGTTAGTTCTCTCTCTCTCTCGTCACCCTCCGTGGTGTAATGGTTACCATGCTAACTTCATATACCCAAAGTCGCGGGTTCAAATTCGGCGGAGGACGATGGATATTTTGGGGTGCAAAAATCCTTAGCATGGCTTCCTTAGGAAGGGAGGTAAAGCCGGTGATCCCGTGTCGTAGATTTACGGCACGTAAAAGAACCTCAAGCCTCTGAGTAAAATTAAGTGGTATTTCACGCCCAATTTAGAATGGGACGCTGAGAACCACAGCTGTTAAAGAGCGTCTATAAATAACACACCATTTACATTTATTTTCTCTCTCTCTCTCTCTCTCTCTCTCTCTCTTTCTCTCTCTCTCTCTCTCTCTCACTCATGCACACACTTGTTCGCTACGCTGGTGGAACGTCATGTAAGAAAGGTTATTTTGGGTTCAGGAATCTCAGTATACGTATTTTTGGTGAAATATCGTAAGAGAAGAAAAGAAAAATGAAACACAATAAAGCATAATGAGTATAGAAGTATTATTTTGCATAAACTCAAAACATTAAAAGCATTCGTTGACAGGAGGTCCAACCAACCCACAAACAATGTTACAAAGACATGCTAATACTTTCTCTAACGCATATGTACAATTTACATAGTAGATAGGAAATTAATTGTGCTCTACTCAAAATTCGACACAGAGATTTCCCCAGAAATACATGTTTTGAGATCTCCTGAATAAAAACATAATTAAAACGTCCGTGTATGGGTATTTTGGGCAGCATGGCTGGAAAACGTGTATGGCATTTAAGTTTCACTATCTTCCAAGGACGCGACACGAAGATTTTCAAGAAAATCCCTGCACCCCCAACTACAGTTTTAATGGAGCATTTTCTGAAATGTTTGATTTTCTCAAAAACGCCACTAACGATGTTTATGATATTTACATGACAAACGAAATCTATATCTTGAAATTTCTGGGAATATCCATTGAAGAGCTTTTCATTTTGTGTAAACTTTAAGACTTGCACAAGAACACACATTTTATGTCATGCAATTTTGTAGAGTTAACAGTTTCCAAGATATACCTTACTATTGGTTTCAATTTTAAATTGAACTTTTCATAAACGTGAAGTTATCATTCGTTTCATCTCTCTTTTGCTTTACCTCTGGCAAGCAAAGAGAACCGAATGTCAATCGTTTCTCTTAGCGAACAGCTTTCTAAAGATTTAACTGTCGCTTTAGCCTAGTGTACTCCCTTATTTCCCTTTCACTTATAAGGAAGCAAGCAATAAGATCAATTCTGGTAACGTTTATCTCGATTAGCATGTTGTAGATCAAATAATTATCTTTTGTAAGAATGTTTCGAAGTAGAGAAAGTCATGTGAATATAGCTCATCAGACATTTACTTTCTCTGCACGTAATATGTACGTAGTGTATAGAGAAGGTATTGCACTCCATCCAAAAATTCGATACCGAGATTTCACCGGAAATATACGTTTTAGGGTTCCCTGTTTCCAAAAAAGGTATTTTCAGAAAAAGCTTCATGTGTGTGTATGTCTGTGTCTGTTTCTGTGTGTCCGTGTGTCTGTGAGCACGATAGCTCAAAAACGAAAAGTCGGTAAAATACCAAAGTTGGTATTTAGGTATTTAAGTTTCGTATCTTCCAGGGTTGCGGCACGAAGATTTTGAGAAAAATCCTCCCCTCCCCAAACTACCCTTTATATGGAACTTTTTTCAAAATTTTCGATTTTCTCAAAAATGGCTTTAAAGATTTTGATTAAAATGTCGTATATCTAGGATATTTACGTGACAAATAAAATGTATAGGTATCTTGAATATTCTGAGAATAGCCTCTGAAGACTACTTTATACTGGATGAATTTTACAGAATATTGCATAACTGCTAAACCCTAAGAAATGGACAAAAACCTACCACACACAAAATGTAGAGCGCGTTAATACACACAATATGTTATATACATTTTTTTCTTGGAGTTGATCGTTTTTGAGATATTTCTTGTTTATGGTTTCAGCTTTAAAAAACTAACTTTTCTCATACAGGAATTTGTCAACTCCTGTCCAACTTCAGTCACATAGCAACCAGTTTTTGAATGTCACTTTAACCTACGATACTCCCTTATTTTGCTTCTACTTACAAGGAAGCAAGTAATAAGACTATTTCTGTTAATTTTGTGTCGATTAGCGTGAAGTAAATAGAAGCATAAGCTTTTTAACAATACTTTGTTGCAGAGAAAGTCATGTGAATGGAACACATCAGAGTTTTCCATTGAGGGTTGTCAGAGTGTGTGAATTGAGCGAGTACTTCTGCTGAAAGAAGGAACCTCACACTGACGCCTCCTATTGGAGGCTGGCTCTTCTGCCCGCCGTGGTAAACCAAGTTTACACGTTGACGCTAATGTAGCCCGACATAATTAACATACCCGCAATGTTTTGCCGAGGGAGAAGGAACAGGTAAACGCGCATGCGCACAAAGACTGGACTTTACCATTACAGCAGCTGTCGCTCGCAACATGTTCAGGCATCTGATGGTCCATTAATGTAATTGCAGTTTGCATGTATTGCCTTGCTGTACGGCGTCGTGTCAACTTTGTAGGGGAAGCAGCCTCCTAGTTGGGTGATGGATCGGCTGCCTTTTCCGTAATTTAATGATCTTGGGTTGGAACCCTGATCACTCTACCAACTAACTTCAAACTATCAGACTAATTATAGCTGATAGAGTCTCCAAAGTTTACATTAAGTATTCAAGAGCTGATGGTTTCAATTTAAAATTGTATTACTTTCTGTAGCCCCATATGTACGATGTACATACGGATAGAGAAGGTATTGTAATGCACCCAAAAATTCGATAACGAGATTTCACCGGAAATATATGTTTTGGGGTCCCCTGAGTCCGAAAAAAACATTTTATAAAAAATCCGATGTGTTCCATTCACATGACTTTCCCTACTTCTGTGTAAAAAAATTATTGTTAATAAGCTTATTCTTCTATTTACTTCATGCTAATCGACAAAAAATTAGCAGAAATAGTCTCATTGCTTACTTCCTTGTAAGTATAAGCGAAATATGGGTGTATCATACATTAAAGTGAACTCAAAAGCTGGTTACTAGCTGACTGAATTTCCTTTGTTTCTATGGACACGAGTTGGCAAACTCCTGTATGAGAAAAGTACAAGTTCTTTAAACCTTAACCAAAAACAATTAATATCTCAAAACCGATCAACTCCTTGAGACAAATTAATATAACGTAAATTATATGTTTTAATGTGCTCTACATTTTTTGTGTGGTAAGTTTTTATCCATTTCTTACGGTTTAGCAGTTGTGCAAAAATTCGTAAAATTCCTCCAGAATAAAGTAGTCTTCAGAGGATATTCCCAGAAAATTCAAGTTATACATATTATTTGTCAGATAAATATCTTTAGTATATGATGTTTTAATCAAAATCGTTAGAGCCATTTTTGAGAAAATAAAATTTTTTGAAAAAAATTCCATGTAAGGGGTAGTTGGGTGTGGGGGGATTTGCTTGACACACAGACACACACACACGGATCTTTTTCCAAAAATGATTCTTTTGGATTCAGGGGTACCCAAAATATGTATTTCCAGTGAAATCTCGGTATCGAATTTTTTGGGTGCATTACGATACCTTCTCAATACACTATGTACATAGCACGTGTAGAGAAAGTAAAAAGGGTCCGTGTGTGTGTGTGTCTGTCCGTCTTTCTGGTTGTGTCTGTGGACAGCATATTCCAAAACGAAAAGACCGTTAAATACCAAACTTGGTGTTTAGGTTTAGTATCTTCCAAGAATACGACACGAAGATTTTCAAAGAAACCCCCTACTAAAAATTACCCTTTACATGGAACAAATTTCGAAAAGTTTGATTTTCTTAACAATGGCTCTAACGATTTTGATTAAAATCTCGTATATTAAAGCTGTTTATGTCCGAAACAACCTGTATATCTCGAATTTTTGGGGAATAGCCTCTTAATATCTCTTTATTCTGGATGAAGACGTGACGCCCAGATATTTGATGGAATTTCCCCACTCCATTCTCTGACCCTGGTAGGAGAAGATGAGTATCTGGGCAGTAGCGGGCATTTTCTGGTGAACATTTTGCCCGGATTAACGGACATCTGCCAAGTCTGCACCAGTCCTGGACGAGACGGGGTGTCTCTGTTTAGGGTTGAAGTCTTTACTGTCAAGCACAGTTTACCATATTAGCCTCTAATATCTAAGGTTGCGGGTTGAATCCCTGCTGAGATTGATGGGTTTATTCTGACGTAAACATTCTTAGCATGGCTTCCTTCAGAAGGAAAGGAAAACCATTGGTACGGTGTAATTTTTTTTTCACGTAAAATAACCTCATACCTTTAAATAAAAGATACCTGTGCAAATCTGCCATTTTTATCTCCGCAAGTGGTGATTTCATCCTATAGAGCCATCTATGGGCCATGATTTGAGCCTTTTTTGCCACGCGCATAGTGGCGGACTCGCTAACTAGAAATTCCCTGTTTAAGGAATCACCGTAAAAGATGGCCCTATACGCAGACCGAATTTGACTTGACTACGTGCATGTAATGAATGGAATCGGTCCGATATAAGGCAGTTTTATTTTGGTAGAGAAATACTAAATTACCTCTGCTATGTCCAGTCTTTCTGGTTAATGTTTGTTTTGTTCACTCATTTCCTTCGCAATCAATTCGAAAATCTCCTGTTTTAATAGGTTAATGTTTGAATATCAGACGTTTTGCAACACACCAATACGAGAAGGAATCATCAAGGCTTAGGAACCAAGCATTCCAGCCGCTCAGGTTAAATGTTCCCGCATTCCTCCCCTTTCGCCTCTCACCTAGACCTGACCACGGTTTTGCGTGCGTGTTGAACTCAAACCAATAACAATTGGCCTATCCAGGGCTGGTCTGGACGACAAATAAGGGCAGTCAATATTAAAGAAAACCGCTATACAAAATCAGGAAAATCAACACGTGTCCATGATTCAACTCTACCTGACTCAGCAACATTGACTCATATGAAACGAAATGCTTGGAATCTTTGGTAGAAGGAAAACCACCCTAGAATTTGCTCATCACTTAGGGAAACTACGAAAGTAAAAAAAAAAAAAAAAAAAAAAAAAAAAAATCTGATGTATTCCATTCACATAAATTTTTCTAATTGTTCCACAAACAAACTTTCCTTACAAAAGATTATTCTTTTATCTACATCATGCTAATCAAGATAAACTTGAGCAGAAATTGTCTTATTACCTGCTTCCTTGTAAGTAGAAGAGAGATAAGGGAATACATTAGGGTAAAGAGATAGTCAAATCTTTTAAAAGCTGGTCGCTAAGTGAAACTCTTGAAGATCGGTTCTCTTTGCTTGCTAGGAGTCAACAAAAGACAGACAAAAGAACATTGTTCTACCATTCATAAAATGGCATAAATTGTGTGTTTTAATAAGATCTACATTTGTTGTGTACTAAGTTTTCCCCACTCTTCTTAAGATTCAATAGTTATACAAAATTTATGAAAAATAAATTCAGAATTAAGAGGTGTTCGTAGACTATTCCCAGAAAATGTAACATATATGTTTCGTTTACCATAAAAATATCTTAAACATATAGTATTTTAATCAAAATCATTAGAATCCTTTTGAGAAATTCAAAATTTTCGAAAAATGCCTATGTAAAGGGTAGTTCTTTATAATCTTCGTGTCGCATGCTTGGAAGATACTAAACTTAAAAACCAAGTTTCATATTTAACCAATTTTGCTTTGTTTTGGCTATACTGCCCACAACCACACACAAGAATATATATACAAAAATGCTTTTTGGGATTCAGGGATTTCAAAACATGCATTCACGGTGAAATCTCGGTATCTAATTTTGAATGGAATACAATATCTTCTCTATCCATTATGTGCATTGTACGTACGTGTTAGGGAAGGTAAGAAAGCCATACGATTCGAATTCTGGACCTCCCAGATGCGTACCCCACATATTATCACTGTGTGTGTGTGTGTGTGTGTGTGTGTGTGTTTGAATCGTTTATCACCATATTTTATTATTTTCTATTCATGGACTATATACATGGTGTATAGAGAAGGCATTGTATTGCACCCAAAAATTCAATACCGAGATTTCACCGGGAATACATATTTTGGGTCCCCCGAATACAAAGTGTGTCCGTTTGTCTGTCTCTGTGTGAACCAAATTTGATTTTTAAGTTCACTATCTGCCAAGGATGCGACACGAAGATTTTCAAGAAAATTCCCCTACCCCCAACTACCCTTTGCATATCGAAAATTTTATTTTATTTTATAGAAAATTTTGACTTTCTCAAAAACGGCTCTAAAGATTTTGATTAAAATATTGTTGATTAAAGATATTTACCTGACAAAGAAAATGTATATCTTGAATTTTCTAGGAATAGCCTCTGAAGACTTCTTTACTCTGGATGAATTTTATGGAATTTTGTGTAATTTCTAAACCGTAAGAGATGGACAAAAACGTACCACACAAAAATGTAGAGCATATTAAAACACGCAATTTATGTTATATAATTTTTTTCGTGTAGTTGATTGCTTTCGAGATATTCCTTGTTATTAGTTTCAGCTTTAAAAACTTATACTTTCTCATACAGGAATTTGTCAACTCCTGTCCATACAAACAAAGGAATTTCCATACAAGGAACTTCAGTCACATAGCAAGCAACTATTGACTATCATTTTAACCTATGGTACTCCCTTATTTCGTTGCTACTTACAAGGCAGCAAGTAATAAGACTATTTCTGCTAATTTTTTCTCGATTGACATGAAGTAAATGGAAGCATAAGCTTTTTAACAATAATTTGTTGGAGAGATGTAGAGAAAGGCATGATTTTTTTGTTTTTATTAGCTTAAATATAGTGGTCAACTTGTTTCAATATAAATAATTAACTTTACTGCACGGGCAAGGATGCAATAATTAAAATGTGTGCTCAGCGTGTTTCATTTGTTGCAGATGTTGGTCGGTTCTGGCAGCCGCAGAAGCATTAGCCCGGCAAGCGTCACATCCTGTTCTCTGAGTCCCTGCAGGTAAGAGGATTACCAGGATATCTACGTTATCTGGATATATGTGGAAACATTTTTAAAACTTATGTGCACGTCGCCTCTTTAGGTTTGAAGATGAATAATTTGTATCACAGACCTGTATCCTTGATATATTACTGCTACAGTTCCTTTTGAGAGGTGCCTAGTTATCTGTTTAGGAAATTTAGGTAGGTTTTGTTGCTTAATAAGAAATAGACATCATTTATCGCATACACATCATTCCGATAAATAGAAAAAAATCAGAAGCAGAGATAATAGACCCGACCATCCGCATTGAACTGAATAAAGACCAACCTCAACAAGTTCATCTGGAAAAACAGAAAATATATGAGCGCACAATACCTTATTTTAAAGAAAAATAACAATAGTAGGCTTATTTTTTGGATCTCGAGGAACAATTAAAAATATATTTATGAAATGGAGAGCAAAATATAAAATTTACAGAAGTGTGGAGCAAGCGATCACAGAAAACATCATAAAACATTCCGTAGCCATTTTTCGAAATAATTTATATGCTTTGAACAGAACTTAAAATGTATAATGGTTTATAAGTCTCTTTATTACTTTATCTACACGTACCATGAACATAGTGTATAGAGAAGGTATTATATTGCACCCAAAAATTTGATACCGAGATTTAACCGGAAATACATGTTTTGGGTCCTCCTGAATCCAAAAAAAAAAGCGTTTTAGGAAAAAGGTCCTGTGTGTGTGCGTGTGTGTGTCTGTGTGTCTGTGGGCAGCATAGCTCAAAATCGAAAAGACCGTTGAATACCATATTTGGTATTTAATTTTGAAATCTTCCGAGGATGCGACACGAAGATTTTCAAGAAAATCCCCGCACCCCTACTACCCTTTACATGGAACTTTTTTCGAAAATTTTTATTGTCTTAAAGATGACTAACGATTTTAATTAAAATATCGTATATTAAAGATATTTACCTGACAAATAAAATGTATATCCTAAAATTTTTGGGAATAGCCTCTGATGACTACTTAATTGTGGATGAATTTTACGGAATTTTACATAACTGCTAAACCGTAAAGGATAGACGAAAACTTAAAACACAAAAAACGTAGAGCACGTTAAAGCACACAATTAGTGTTATATAAACTTTTTTTCATAGAGTTGATCGTTTTTACTTTCTCCATACGCACTATGTATATAGTGTATAGAGAAAGTATTGCACTCCACCAAAAAATTCGATACCGAGATTTCACCGGAAATATATGTTTTAGGGTCCCCAATATCCAAAAAAAAGCATTTTCACAAAAAGGTCTGTGTGTGTGTGTATCCGTGTGTCCGTGTGTCCGTGAGTCTGTGAACACGATAACTGAAAAACGAAAAGTCGGTAAAATACCAAACTTGGTATTTAAGTTTAGTATTTTCCAGGGATGCGACACGAAGATTTTGAGAAAAATCCCACCACCCCCAACTACTTATTACATGGAACTTTTTTCGAAAATTTTGATTTTTCAAAAATGGCTCTAACGATTTTGATTAAAATTTCGTATATTAAACATATTTACCTGACAAATAAAATGTATATCTTGAATTTTCTGGGAATAGCCTCTGAAGAGTAGTTTATTCTGAATGAATTTTACTAAATTTTGAATAACTGCTAAACCGTAAGAGATGGACAAAAACTTACTGCACAAAAAATGTAGAGCACATTAAAACACACAATTTATGTTATATACATTTTTTTCGTGGAGTTCGTCGTTTTTGTGACATTCCTTATTTTTGGTTTCTGCTATGAAAAACGTATACTCTTCTCATACAGGAACTTGTCAACTCCTATCCATATAGACAAAGGAACTTCATTGATATAGCAACCAGCTTTTGACTATCACTTTAACCTACAGTTGTCCCTTATTTCGCTTCTACTTACAAGGAAGCGAGTAATTAGACTATTTCTGCTATTTTCTTCTGATTAGCATAAAGTAAATAAAAGTATAAGCTTTTTAAGAATAATTTGTTGCAGGGATATGGAGAAAGTCATGTGAATGGTACACATAAGATTTTTTAGATATTCCTTGTTTTTGGTTTCAGCTTTGAAAAACATACTTTTCTCATACAGGAATTTGTCAACTCCTGTCCATACAAACAAAGGAACTTCAGTCACATAGCAACCAGCTTTTGACTATCCCTTTAACCTATGGTACTCCCTTATTTTGCTTCTACTAAAAGGAAGCAAGTACTAAGACTATTTCTGCTAATTTTTTTCTCGATTAGATTAAGTAAATAGAATAATTTGTTTGCAGAGATGTAGAGAAAGTCATGTGAATGGGACACATCAGATTTTTTAGATAAATGGGGCCCTAAAACATATATTTCCGGTGAAATCTCGGTATCGAATTTTTGGCTGGAGTGCAATGCCTTCTCTATACACTATGTACATAGTACGTATACAGAAAGTAAAAAGTATATTTATGCAAGTGGGTGTGTGCAACGAAAATGAGGATGCCTATAAAGTAACAATCATTTTAACCTCTTTATACGAGCCAAGACAGCTCCTGACACCCTCTGGCATTGAATTCCTGAATTCAAACTTCAGAGTTCGAGAGCTGGTAAAAAAGCTAAAGAACTTGGACCATCGTTAGTGGAATTTTAGCCTTGGGAAGGAACAATTCAGCTCATAACAGTCAAGAATAAGGAGTGCGAAGTGCTTGTTGGACGGAATTTAGTACTTAAATGTCTACACTTGGTAATTAAAAGTCACCGTAAAAGTGACGGTGTCCCATGACTCAGTCAGTAGATAACGACAGTGTTGGGACAGTATTGTGTGACACAGCGGTATTGAGTCTGTGGGAAACAAAAGAAGGTAGTTCACTCCATGCCTGTCATCACTTCAAAGACACCATTTTGTGACTTTACTTTCTAATAGCAAAGTGCTGTTTGAAAAAAAAGGTCTAATGTGTTACACTTACATGACTTTCTCTAGCTACTCTACGTACAAGCTTCTTACGAGTTCCTTATAAGTAGAATGTACTAAGGGAATGCACTAGACAAAAATGATAATCAAATGTTTTAAAAGCTGTCGTTATGCAATTGTCATTGCAAATCGCTTCTTTGCTTGGTCAGGAGTAGAACAAAAGAATAACGGACACTTCCGTCTGAGAAAAGTATAAGTACTTCACAATTGACACTAATAACAAGGAATACCTCGAAAACGGTAAGCTCCACGAAAAAAATGTTTGTGCCATATCTTGTGTATTTTTATAAGATCTACATTTTTTGTGGTGTAAGTTTTTGTCTATCTCTTACGGTTTACGAGTTATGCCAAATTAAGTAAAGTTCATCTAGAATAAACAGGCATTTAGAAGCTATTCCCAGAAAATTCAAGATATACATTTTAGCTATGATAGAAATGGCTTTAATAGGTAGTATTTTAATCAAAATTAGTAGAGCCATTTTTAAGAAAAACAAAATTTTCGAAAATTGTTCCATTTAAATGGTAATTAGGAGTGGGGGATTTTTTTAAAAATCTTCGTGTCGCATCCTTGGTTGATACCAAACTTAAATACCAAGACACACACACGGACCTGTTTCTGAAAATGCTGTTTTTGGATTCAGGGGGTCCTAAAACATGTATTTCCGGTGAATCTTGACATCGAACTTATGGGTGGAATAAAATACTTCCTCTATACACTTTTACATAGTACGTATAGAGAAAGTAGAAAGCTGTTGTGCTCCATTCACATGTTTTTTTTAATAATAGATTCCAAATAATCTATGCTTACAAAATATTAAACACTCCCCTGAGTATTGTGCTGGTAGCGTGTCTACTTCACATTAAAAAGGTTGTGAGTTCGAATCTCGCTTAGGATGAGTTCCCCGGTTAAGTTGTTGTTGTTTCTTTCTTTTTTCTTTTTTTTTTTTTTTTGCTTTTTTTTTATTTATCGTTTTCCCATCCTGAGAAGACGAATGTCGAGCAATTTAAGCTTCATGGATCCTGAGATCATTTGAGCATTATTTCACCAATTCCATTGATCGTGCGTTAGGACCAATCAGGTTAAAGGACCTTAAGCAAAAAAAAAAAATTATCTACTACATGCTAATCAAGATAAACTTTACCAGAAATGGTCTTATTGCTTTCTTAGTTCTAAGCAGAAGGGAAATAAGGCGATACGCGATAGTCAAATGTTTCAAACCCGGTCCAGTGCTTAAGTGTGCTTAAAAGCGACTGTAGATTCAGTATGTTAAAGAACTTCTGCGAGACGAAATTCCGGCACAGAATCCTGATAATTGCGAGCGTCATTAATAAATAAAATAATTTTAATGTAGTTTTCTAATTGCTGGTCGCTATGACAGCAATTGAAGTTCGTGTTGCATTTCCAGCAATAAAATAAAAGACACGAAACGAAATGTGATCCATTTCTAAAAGGTTACATGCTATAAAAGTGTGTTCATTAGCAAGGAATATCTCGGAAACGGTCAACTCTACAACAAATTGTGTATTGTATCGAGATCTACATTTTTATTAAATAAGTTTTTGTCTACTTCTTATGGTTTACTAGTTATCAAACATTCATCAAATTCATTCAGTTTAAATAAGTCTTCAGAAGCAATTGCCAGAAAATTTAAAATATACATTTTATTTGTATACCAATAAGGATAGTAAAATGTTGATGACCAGTATACATTTATAAAAGCGTAGGCTGTGGTGCATCGCCATTCCTCTGACACTAAACAAATGTTCTTAAAAAGAGTTACCGCTGTGTAAATTTAAATAAAGCTCAATTTAAAAACTGGACAGTGTTTGAAGTCCGTTTTTCAGTTCTTTGTGTTGTTATTGCTTTTTCCGGTAGAAAAGTAGTATGTTCCAGCTATATGTATTGTTTTAATTTGTATTATTTGTTCTTTCTTTTTGTGGCTTATTAACCTAGTTGGTCATAACGGACGATCAATGAAATTGGTGAAATGATGCTCAAATGATGTCGGGTTCCATGGAGCTTAAAGTTACTCGACATTCGTCTTCTCGGGACAAGGGAAAAACCCCCAAAAACCTTATCCGGGTAACTCACCCTAAGCGAGATTCGAACTCACGACCTTTTGAATGTGAAGCAGACACTCTACCACCACACTACCTATTATTTGTTTTATTATTAATTATATTACATAATTACTATCACTATTTATTATTATTATTATTATTTGCACTACTGTTATTATTTTAGCACTAAGCGTTTATAATTTTTTCTGAGTTTCATGTTTATATCCGTTTAGAAATTAACACATCCTCCATTTTGTGCATCACTGCTCTGAATTTATAAATTACGATGTGTGCACTACCTTTAAATGAATGGTCATGATAGCACTTGTTAACGTAAAGATGCGAATGTTTCACAGTTAATTAACAGAAGGAGGGATGCTGTCGTGTTTCATTATGTAAAGGAGAGATTAGGGGAGACCGTGGTGGATAGCGCACAGCACAAAGTGAACATATGCGGTACTCCTTACTGTCTTCCTTTGCGGCATTTGTGTGTTTGGGGTAAGGATGCGCTTTCACACCTTATATTGCATTAAATAATTAAGCCATTAATTTACTCTATCAATATTATCGCTAATTAGCCTAGGAAGCCAATATATTTGGAAATTAATTTTATTATTTTAGCTGAAACCAAAAACAAGGAATATCTAAAAAATGATCAACTCCACGACAAAAAAATATATATATATATATATATATTAACATAAACTGTGTATTTTATCGTGCTCTAATTTTTTTTGTGTGGCAAGCATTTGTCTATCTCTTACGTTTTAGCAGTTATGGAAAATTCAGTAAAATTCATCCAGAATAAAGTAGTCTTCAGTGGCTATTCCCAGAAAATTCAAGATATACATTTTATTTGTCAGGTAAATATCTGTAATATACGATATTTTAATTGAAATTGTTAGAACTATTTTTAAGAAAATCAAAATTATTGGGGTTGGGGGGATTTTCCTGAAAATCTTCGTGTCGCATCCTTGGAAGACACCAAACTTAAATACCAAGTTTGGTGTTCAACGGTGCTTTCGTTTTTGGGCTATGCTGGACCTTTCTCTGAAAATCCTTTTTTTGGATTCAGGGGGACCCAAAAACATGTATTTCTTGGTATCGAATTTTTGGCTGGAATACAATACCTTCTCTATACAGTATGTACATATTACGTGTAGAGAAAGTAAAAAAGCAAATCAAGCCCACTTCCGTAGTGTAGGGGGGACTACCTGACATGTAAGAGGTCCTGCGTTTATATCCTAAGCAGAGTTACCGGATAAGGTTTCTTCTGGGATTTCTCGTTATCCTGAAATATGGCTGCTAGGTAACTAAGCTCTATGGCTGCTGATCAGTTTAATATTGTTACTTTCGTTCATTATGACATAACCAATTTAAAAAACGCAAGTTAGTGTCTTTTGCACTCTTTTGAGTAATAACAGAACATTTCCCTTCAGTTATACTATAGTTATTTAGATATGAGTGAACGCAGTTCAGAACATGTTTTCTTCCTAATGCGATTTAGATATACTATCAAAGCACTTCTCATTAATGTAATTGAATGTCATAGCTGAAGAAGATATTCGCTAGAGAAAACAAGAAACCAGCAGCAACAGTGATATTAGTGGACAGAACATCACTGAAGCTTGTTTGTTTAATCTTGTATAAAGTTTGGTCGTACATAAGTTACACAGCTTTTATAGGGACATAACTCGTAATTGTGTAGTTGAAGTTTTCCCAAACTGTCCAAGAGAGACAACTTAAACTGAATGAAGCAGTTTTTAGGTGTTTACTGCAAAAGCTATTTTGATATTTCTCATAGGAGACTACAATGTTAATTCCATTGGATACGAGCTTTATTCGCCAGCAAAATCTGGTTTTATCTTGTCAACAGCTATAAGCTGCGACAGTATATTAGGCCGTTGTGTGTTCTATTAGTTTAATTATTATTTTTGTATAGGTTTAATATAGGAATATGTGATTCAGCAGCCTAGACCGAGTAGATTGTAGAGAGCAAAACCTTATGGCGAGGAAGTTGCTACATGCTCGCCAAGGTTACTTTCTTTGTTAATGCCAGTAACAAATTGCTTTTGTGTAGCAACATTTTTAGAGTAATAGAGATACAAGTAACAGGGTGAAGTTTAGAGAAAGGTTATATACCAAAAAGTGAGGAACTCGGGACTTTTTCATTATAAAGAGCGGTCACGTAGGTTGAATACAAAGAACTTAACATGTGACAACGCTATGTTTCGCGCTTATTTTCAGCCAATCAGGAAGGAGTTCAATAATGGAGATTTTAGGTATTTAAGCCACGCGCTTACAAGGAATCGGGTTACTGTGTTCTTTACTATGATGGTTAGCATGATTCTTACTGTGATTGTGATAGGTGTGTGTGCCTAAATATGTAATCTTATTACGCGAGATATAATAGTTATCGCACGCGTCGATTGTCGCGTAATAGATAAGATAGCAGGGATTAAGGAAGACCGTCGAAACAAGAACTCAGTAATTAGCAGAAAATAGCACTTGTTATTAATACTTCTACTTTTTCAAGAATTTTTATGTCGGGAGTCGCTCGTAGGGTGAGTGCCTCAACAAGCAACAACGGAGAATTGTGTTCTACAAGAATGAGTATATCCGGTGCAACAATGGACTTTTCAGAGATATGTACACGCTTGTTTATTAAATATTTCACGGGTGCTAATCTCGACCGACTCCGAGGTAGATAAAAACGACAGTGACATATTGTCAACACAATGAGATAGTGACAAAATAAAGGCTGTTGAGTATTTCAGGAAGATTTGACAGTCATGATTACAGACAGCATAATTGAAATTTCACCTCAGGCAATTTCAGGATCAACGTTTGTGCTTAATGATTCCTTATAAAGTAATCTTTGATGATTAAACATTTACCTTTACAAATCCTTTAACTTTCTTGAAACTTGAACCAATAACACAACATTTTATTGCACTTAGATTACACTTGCAATTATTTACATCATATGTTTTTACTTAAACTACTTCACTTATCCTAATGCACTGAGGTTGGAGTACCGCTTAAGGTGTTAGTGCGAGTAGCACTTTGGTTCCATCCAAATCTCTGTTTTTCTACTTGTTCCCTCTGCCTTTCTTTTTTCTTATCTACTTTTCTTGTATCTTTCTGAATTCTCTTTCCCCACTTATTTAGTTCCCCTCTTTCCCTAAACATTCAACATTTTCGTTTTTACCACCTCTTTGCGATGCTATTACATTTCTGCTCCCAATTTTTTTCCTCCAATTTCTTGCTTCTTTACATTCCGTTAAACAGTGCACAATACTGTCTTTCTCCCCGCATAAAATACGTCATAGTTCATTTCCCCTCATTCCTTTCAAATCTTCTAATCTAAGCTAAG
The DNA here is from genome assembly GCA_030762935.1 of Hymenopus coronatus. Lineage (NCBI taxonomy): Eukaryota > Metazoa > Arthropoda > Insecta > Mantodea > Hymenopodidae > Hymenopus > Hymenopus coronatus. Next base: position 85,772,486 of record CM060891.1, read on the forward strand.
CCTTTCCTCTCTTGTTTAGTGCATATATATACACGCATATAGCGCAAACACGAAAAGACCGTTGAATACTAAACTTGGTATTTAACTTTGGTATCTTCCGAGGATGCGACACGAAGATTTTCAAGAAAGTCCCCCCACCCTCAACTACCCTTTACATGGAACTTTTTTCAAAAGTTTTAATTTTTTAAAGATATCTCTAATGATTTTGATTAAAATATCGTATATTAAATATATTTACCTGACAAATAAAATTTATATCTTGAATTTTCTGGGAATAGCCTCTGAAGACTGCTTTATTCTGGATGAATGTTACGGAATTTTGCATAACTGCTAAACCGTAAGAGATGGGCAGAAACTTACCACACAAAAAATGTGGAGCACGTTAAAACACACAATTTATGTAATATAATTTTTTTTTCGTGGAGTTGATCGTTTTTTCGATATTCCTTGTTTTTGGTTTCAGCTTAGAAAAGCATACTTTTCTCATACAGGAATGTGTCAACTCTATACAAACAAAGCAGCTTCAGTCACATAGCAACCAGCTTTTGACTATCACTTTAACCTATGGTAGTCCCTTATTTCGCTTCTACTTATAAGGAATCAAGTAATAAGACTATTTCTGCAATTTTTTCTCGATTAGCATGAAGTAAATAGAAGAATAAGCTTTTTAACAATAATTTATTGCAGAGATGTAGAGAAAGTCATGCGAATGAAACACATCAGATTTTTTCTTTTCGCAATGGATTGTGGTCAGCAAGTAGTGAGGCCTATGTGGGAAACGGTCATGCGTCAAGAAGGAAAGAAAGGAAAAAGGATAAAGGGACGCCGCTCGTCTGTTTTCACAAAGAGCTTATGTACCCTCCCCGCGCACTACTCCAAGCTTCACCACAAGCAAAGAGATTTGTGTTTTTAGCATCAGGGCCCAGAAAGAGAAAGAGGAAAAAAACCGTAATTTGTTTACCTTAATTAACAACCTATCACATGCCGTTTTATTTTAGCCACAGAAGCTTTTTCATTGCAGCTGAACGGTTACGTCAGAAAGAGAAGTGAAAGAAAACTGCGTGTTTCCTCTTTACTTTGTTTTTCGGTTCATAGAAAGTCGGAAATTTCAGTTTTTAACTGCTCTGTTCACGCAAATGCGATATAGTCCTTTGTTTATTATAAATCGCTATAGTTAGCCCAAATTCGATATTTATCAACGCTGGGACATCATACAAGCATTCTTTCCATTACTTATAAATCATTTGAGTTAAGAATGAATAAGGTATTAAATGCCGAACATACGAGAGTGTATAAATATAGAGCGCACAATAGGTGATTTTTAATTTTTACTTTCTCTACACGTACTATGGTGTATAGAGAATGTATTACATTCCACCCAAAAATTCGATACCGAGATTTCAATGGAAATATATGTTTTGAGACCCCTTGAACCCAAAAAAAGGCATTTTTAGAAAAATGTCCGTGTGTGTGTGTCTGTCTGTGTGAATGGTGTGTGTGTGTGTGTGTGTGTGTGTGTGTGTGTGTGTGTGGGCAGCATATCTCAAAAACCAAAAGACCGTTAAAAACCAGACTTAGTTTTAAGTTCGGTATCTTCCAAGGATACGACACGACGATTTTCAAGAAAATCTCCCCACCACAAACTATACCTACTTTACATGGAAAAAATTTGCAAAATTTTTATTTTCTTAAAAATGGCTCTAACTGTTTTGATTAAAATCTCTTGTATTTAAGTTATTTACTTGCCAAATAAAATGTATATCTTGAATTTTCTGGGAATAACCTATGCAGCTTGCTTTATTCTGGATACATTTTACGGAATTTTGCATAGCTACTAAACCCTAACAGATGGACAAAAACTTAAAACACAAGAAATGTAGAGCACATTAAAACACACAATTTATGTTATATAATTTTTTGGTGAAGTTCATCGTTTTTTAGATATTCCTTGTTTTTGGTTTCTGCTTTGAAAAACATACTTTTCTCTTGTAGGAATTTGTCAACCCCTGTCCATAGAAATAAAGGAATTTCTGTCACATACCAACAAACTTTTAACCATCACTTTAACCTATGGTACCCCCTTATTTCACTTCTACTAACAAGGAAGCAATTAATAAGACTATTTCTATTAATTTTTTCTCAGTTACAAGAAGTAAGTAGAATAATTTGTTGCAGAGATGTAGAAAAGTCATGTGAATGGAACACATCAGATTTCTAATTTTTGCTTTCTCTACACGTACTAAGTGCATAGTGTATAGAGAAGGTATTGCACTCCACCCAAAAATTCGATACCGAGATTTCACCGGAAATATACGTTTTAGGGTCCCCTATAACCAAAAAAAGCATTTTCAGAAAAAGTTCTGTGTGTGTGTATGTCCGTGTGTCCGAGTGACTGTGGACAGCATGGCTCAAAAACCGGACACTCTTTCCAGGTTCTTCATTCCGTAGATAGTGCCGCTGGCTCCCCGACAGGCTTCTGCCCCTAGTAAGTCTAGAGGGGTGTCAGTCCTACATACGGAGAGGTTAACCCGACTACGTAAAAGTATTATAGGGGAACTATTGTATTCCACCCAGAAATTCAGTCGCCCTCCGTGGTGTAATGCTTACCATGCTAACTTCATACACCCAAGCTCGCGGTTTCAAACCCGGCGGAGGACGATTTTCGGGCGTAAAAATCCTTAGTATGGCTTCTTTCGGAAGGGAAATAAAGACGTGGGTCCCGTGTCCTAGATTTACGACACGTATAAGAACCCCAAGCTTGATAGAAAGGCCTCTGAACAAAATTAAGCGGCCTTTTAGGCCCAATAAAGAATAAAAATGGCACGCTGAGAACCACAGCAGTTAAAGAGCGTCCATAATTAAAAGCGCTATTTCATTTCACCCAGAATTTCGATGTCAAGATTTCACAGGAAATATGTGTTCTAAATCTAAAAGAAAGTTTTTTTGTTTTGTTTTTTGAAAAAGGTACATGTGTGTTTGAACAGCATAACTGAAAAGTGAAAAGTAAAATGCACATTCACTTCATTATTTTCCAAGCATGTGATATAAGATTTTGAACAAAATCCCCCACCTCAAACTATGCTTTTAATTTTTCAAAAGCTTTGATTTTCTGTGGAATGGCTGTAAGGGTTATTATTGAAGTATTAAGTTATAATATTTAATTTATTATTATGCAAAATGAAATGTATACCTAGCTTTTTCATGGAAGAGCCGCTGAAGTTCTTTTTATTCCGGATGACTTTTGCATAATCGGTAAACCAAAAGAATAGAGATAATCTTCCTACAAAAAATCTGATGTAATCCATTCACATGACTTTCTCTATATCTCTGCAACAAATTATTGTTAAAAAGCTTATGCTTCTATTTACTTCATGCTAAGTGAGAAAAAATTAGCACAAATGGTCTTATTACTTGCTTCCTTGTAAGTACAAGCGAAATAAGGGAGTAACATAGGTTAAGGTGATAGCAAAAGATGGTTGCTATATGACTGAAGTTCTTTTGTTTGTATGGACAGGAGTTGACAAATTCCTGTATGAGAAAAGTATAAGTTTTTTAAGACTGAAACAGAAAACAAGGAATATCTAAAAAACGATCAACTCCACGAAAAATAAGTACAAAACATAAATTGTGTGTTTTAATGTGCTCTACATTTTTTGTGTGGTAATTTTTTGTCTATCTGTTATGGTTTAGCAGTTACACAAAATTCCGTAAAATTCTTACAGAATAAAGTAGTCTTCAGAGTCTATTCTCAGAAAATTCAATATATATATATATATATATATATATATATATATATATATATATATATATATATATATATTTTATTATATTTGTCAGGTATATATCTTTAATATATGATATTTTTATTAAAATCGTTAGAGCCATTTTTTTAGAAAATTAATAATTTCGCAATTTTTTTCATGTGAAGGGTAGTCGGGGGATTTTCTTGAAAATCTTCGTGTCGCATCCTTGGAAGATACTGAGCTTAAATATCAAGTTTGGTATTTAACGGTCTTTTCGTTTTTGAGCTATGCTGTCCACAGACACACACACACACACACACACACACCGACATTTTTCTAAAAATGCTTTTTTGGGGGGGAGATTCAGGTGATCTCAAAACATGTATTTCCGGTGAAATCTCGGGATCGAATTTTTGGGTGCAATACAATACCTTCTCTATACATACGTACATAGTACGTATAGAGAAAGTAAAAAATTCGATCTCGTTAAAACACACAAATTAAGTAAAACATTTCTTTTTTTTGGGTGGTTAACTGTTGCCTAGGTACTCCTAGACAGTAGTTTAAATTTTAAAACACTTATACAGTTTTCAAATGAATTGACACCAGTTATAATTTGTAGCTCTGCCCACTCCAACCTTTTTACTTTCTGTAAGTGATCCAGGAGATTAGTTATGACCTTGTGGATGACAGAATTAAACTTGAGATTGCACTCTATTTGTTCTCTCTCTCCCCAACATTTTACACTCTGCTTCAAAAGTATCATGAAGTAACATAAGCTATTACGAAAGCTAGCCATATCACTAATGAATTATGTTTATTGGAATCTCACGAACGAACCCACACCTCATAACAACGTTGACACTGTTTGATTGCATAGTTAGACAAAATGAGAATGGTGTTAGCTATTTGCATTGTATCAAGAAGCTCTCTACTCCACTGCACGATTTCAGTTCAAGGAAAGAATTAATATTTTAGATGCATAGGCTACCACGACCTGTGTCCTTAGTTAAACTAAGTGAGTTTGAGTGCGTAGTGACAGTAATGTGAATCTAACAAATAATTTTATTTTTTAAAAGTGGTAGTTATTCCTAATTATATGATTTTCTTCATTGCTTGAAAACTCTGAAAACCCATATTTTTGCCCTTGTGAGATGCAAATTTTCCGGACAAGGGAACCCAAAAGGAAAGCAGTGCGAGTAACGAACCCAAAAGAAAAAATATATAACGCCACTTTGAGCAAGCAAAAAAAGGGAGACGTTCCTTGAATTGCATGTGACACCGTGCTTGACACTCTCTTGATTTTCTCGTTGGCCCTAACACTGCCCTCAAATCTTTACCACCTTCAGATAAAAAAGCTCACTTTTTTGTTCCATTTTCCGACAAACGGAAATGGAAAATGCCGTGGAAAGGAAGTCCAATCTACGAGCGCAGCAGTAGTTTGCCGACTTCTCTCTTTCAAGTGGAACCTACGAGAGGGGCGCACAGAAGCCAAGGGCCTCTATAAGCCATATATATATATTGGAGTTTCTGAGCAAGATGGCTGTGCACTGTAGAGGAAAGTCTGATAAGGGGACGGAGTCTGCAAGTTCAAAGTGAGGCGGTCCAAAGGGTCAGTTTTTATGTCCATCTCCTCCAGGCAACCTAAAGTAGAATTTAGTTTTCCGACTCCTTAGTATATTAAAGGGAACGATAGATCTGCTAACTTATGCTTTCTCTACACGTAATATGTACATAGTGTATAGAGAAGGTATTGCACTCCACTCAAAATTTCGATTCCGAGATATCACCGGAAATACACGTTTTGGGTCCCCTTGAATCCCAAAAGAATAATTTTCAGAAAAAGGTCCGTGAGTGCGTGTGTGTGTCTGTATGTGTCTGTGTGTGTCTGTGGACAACATAGCTCAAAAATGAATTAAGTTTGGTATCTTCCAAGGATGCGACACGACCCCCAACTACCCTTAACATGGAACATTTTTGGAAATTTTTGATTTTCTCAAAAATGGCTGTAACGATCTTGATTAAAATATGTTATATTAAAGATATTTACCTGACAAATAAAATGTTAATGTTGAATTTTCTGGGAACAGCCACTGAAAACTACTTTATCCAGGACCAATCTTACGGAATTTTGCATAGCTACTAAACCGTAAGAGATGGACAAAAACTTACTCCACAAAAAATTTAGAGCGCTTTAAAGCTCACAATTTATGTTATACACATTTTTCTCGTGGAGTTGATCGTTTTTGAGTTATTCCTTGTTTTTGGTTTCAGCCTTAAAAAACATACTTTTCTCAGACAGGAATTTGTCAACTGCTGTTCATACAAACAAAGGAACTTCAGTCACATAGCAACCAGCTTTTGACTATCACTTTAATCTATGGTACTCCCTTATTTCGTTTCTACTTACAAGAAAACAAGTAATAAGACTTTTCCTGCTATTTTTTTCGATTAGCATTAAGTAAATAGAACAATAATCTTTTAACAATAATTTGTTACAGAGATGTAGAGAAAGCCATCAGATTTTTAAATGACTGAGTTGCCATTTAAACACGAGTATATAGCAATTCTAGTGGTGACATTCAATTCAGTTCCTTGTGGAAAATTTTTTACCAGATTGTTATGCATTTGGAATATAATGTTTAGGATCTTTGTTTTATAATTTGATCTGAATTAGTTTCAGAAGTTAATGTTGTTTTGGAGTTTATATTATAATTTACAAAATCACATTATTTCATATATACCAGTTTCTTTAGGAAATTTAAATATATTCAATTTTATTTCTGTTCTAAAGGATTATTTTTGCATTTACACTAAGAACATTCTTACCAAATATTAGATATGAAAATTGTTCTACAAGGAGCATTTCATATTAGATAATTAAGTTTTTAATTAAAAAGTAGAAAAGTGAAAACTTATTGTAGTAGAAAACACGAATTAGAAGTTATTCCATAAAAATATTCCATGCAATTTAATTTTCATAACTTTAAACCTAAATTTCAGATATTTTATTTCTTATGAACTAAAAAATAAAACTGCCCAGATAATTATTTTTGGAATTTATTTAATAACTTATTCCTTGTACATACACTAGAAATAGAGGAGTAGAGTGGGCCAGAGTGTTTGTCAATTTTTAAAGAGAAGGTCGATAGGTGATGATTTTGAAATTCTTTTCTGTTTGCTTGAACTTGACAAAAGTACTAATAGTGATTTTCCACTTAGGAAAAGTAAGTTACCTAAAGTATTTAAAATTTCAAAGCAATAAACAGGAGTATATTTGAAATGATAAATTTCGCAATATATTTGGTATAAATGGTGAGTTTTAATGATATATGTGTTTTTTATTGTAAGGTTTCATGCATTTTAACAATAATTTGTTACAGCGATGCAGGGAAAGTCATTCTAATGGACACATCAGATTTTTGAGTAAATCAATAATTTAAAAAGTAGATGGAGGGAAAAGCTTTGGGTCGCATTCTTGGAAGATATTAAATTTAAATATCAAGTTTGGTATTTAATCGATCTTTTACATGTGAGTTATACTTTCCACAAACGGACAGACACATGTACACAGACACACACACACACAACATACGCACGCACAGATAAGCAGACACAAGTACTTTTTCTAATCTGATTGATATGAATACAGAGATTCTGAAAATGTGCATTTCCGATATGATGTTGCTACCGAATTTTTGATAGAATGCAATACCTCCTCTCACTAGTACATAGTACTTGCTAGAGAAATTAAAAAATTTGTTCCTCTATGCTTACTCCATGATTATTTCTCCTTGTTGCTTCCAGTTTAACCTTTCGGTTGACGTTGAGAATAAAAAGGAAAAAAGCAGACATTCTTCATTTTGCATCTCAGAGAAGATTTATTAAACTTAAATTAATTTACACCTCTCCAGGAAAGCACGTTTGTCCTCCACTCGCAGTATTTCTGAAGACCGGAATACTCCCTTTCATTCATCTGTTTAGGACGCCTTATAATATTAGCAGCTCTACATAAGTCTTGTAATTCAAGGAAATGCCACTTCTGCTTTCCTTAACATATTCACGCTACACACGTTAGAAATATCTCTGTGTTAACCATTTGTTGCCTGTCGGTACCTATAAGTTCCGCTTGTTTTAAGCGTAGCTATACAAATAGGGTTGTACTCAAGCATTAATTTCATGTTATACTAACCTTCAAACATAAATGACAAGTAATTAGACTGTAAAATATGTATACAATTTTTGCTCTAAAATTGCAGTACTTTTTTAAATAAATAAGAGAATAAAATCACATAACTACAGTCAAATGTAGCCGCATTACTCTCCAAGCATCACACCGATTATTTTACTTGGGCTCTCCCCGTCTTTTACTACAATCACTGTAATTTGAACTTGCATTATTTTACTTTGAATATATGGCCAGTCCATTACCTATCATCTAACACTCATGGCCGTTTGCACCACTTTTTGATAGTTCCTTTGGCAGGATTATCAAAACAACGTCAATGCTCATTTGAAATCATTGGTGGCAACATTTTTTGAAGTGGGTATTGCAAAGCATGTGCACAGGTATGATAAATGCCTCAATCTTTTCGATGATTATGATGAAAGGTAACCATAAGTGTACAAAACCTTTAGTAATAAAATAATTGTTTTTTATGAATTTTATTTATAGCCTATCGGAAGCTGAAAAAAAACAGCCCTCGCATATAAATAGGTACTTCTTTAGTTGCTAATAATGCCTGTGCAAAATAATCGAAGCTCCAGTTTTAATAAATACTATTGAAAATGACTTCTAGCCCTTCGGTGTTACCTTAAATATGTGGGTTCCTATAGCTTTCTAGTATTACAAATCACTGCTGTGGAAGCTTAATATATATAGTATAAAAGTCACACACACAACGAAGGAACAACGGCTGTCATACGCCACACCCATATGCTACAATTTCCATTATTAAGGTGACCTGTCCCGCGCCGGCGTGTCTATCAAAGCAAGCCTACCCCTTGCGACTGGAACCTTCGCTACCAACCGGCATCTCTTTTGGAGTGGGTTAGGCACGTGCCATCTGGTTATGTACGACTGCCTAATCCATGCTGATTTTATGGCAGTTTTTGTACTTTCCAAATTTAGAGCTGAAAATCATATTCACGTATCGCTTTGGGTACGACCAACAAGGTCGGCATCTTCGTTTGGTGTCGTTTTGAGTCACCCTGTATATATGTATAAAAATCACTTCCAATTTCATATCGTAATGTCACTTCAACTTTAGTGAGCATAATCACCTCAAATATTTGTTTTATAAAGACCTTGACGTATTCGTATCAGTGGGCATATGCATGATGTAGTAGCTGCCAAAGAAAATACTTCGTTTCATAAAAACAAAAGGAGAGAAAAAAAATTTACGTGCGAAGGGGATTTGGAAGTTGGGAGATCCCTGTGCTATAAACTGAAGCGCAGTGGATAAATACGCAGTCCCCAGGGACACGTGTGTTGTATAAATGCATACTCTCTCAGGTAGCGGTGTTTTTATGCCATGTATTGCGTTTCTGTCGGAACATAAATCATCAAACACTTCTCTTTCCTTTTCTGATATCTAGCTTATTTCTGGAACGCCGGCTTTACGTTTACCGGTTTGCAGTCTATAATACCTTACCTTTTTTCTACCAGGAAGGTATTGCACATCCGTGAAATGTGGAGAATTCACATGTAACATGTTTTATTCAAAGTTACTCCAGTTAGTATACACAATAATAACGATAATTTTGCCATGTATCAAAATTCTAGCTTATATTGTTATATAAATAAGTTTTACTGCCTAAATTCATTCTAATAAAAATCTGATGTATTTCATTGACATGACTTTCTCTACATCTCTGTAACAAATTATTGTTAAAACGTTTATGCTTCTATTTACTTCATACTAATCTAGAAAAAAGTAGTAAAGACAGTCTTATTACTTGCTTCCTTTTAAGTAGAACCGAAATAAGGTTTTACCATAAGTTAGAGTGATAGTCAAAAGCTGGTTGCTATGTGAAGGAAGCTTCTTTGCTTGATTGGACAGGAGTTGACAAATTCCTGTATGAGAACCATATAAGTTTTTTAAAACCATAAACTTCGCGAAAAAAATGTATATAACATAAATTATGTATTTTAACGTGATCTAAATTTTTAGCGTGTTAAGTTTTTGTCCATTTCTTACGAATTAGCAGTTATGCAATATTCCGTAAAATTCATCCAGAATAAAGTATGGTTATTCTCAGAAAATTCAAGACAAGCATTTTATTTGTCACGTAAATATCTTTAATATACTGTATTTTAATCAAAAGTGTTAGAGCCATTTTTAAGAAAATCAAAATTTTCGAAAAAAAGTTCCATGTAAAGGGCAGTTTGGAGTGGGGGGATTTTTCTCAAAATCTTCTTTTCGCATCCCTGTAAGATACTAAATGTATATATCAATATTAGTATTTTACCGACTTTTCGTTTTTGAGTTATCGTGTTCATAGACGGACACACACACACGCGCGCGTGGACCTTTTTGTGAAAATGCTTTTTTTTGGATACAGGGGACCCTAAAACATATATTTCCGGTGAAATCTCGGTATCGAATTTTTGGGTGTAGTGCCATAACTTCTCTATACACTATGTACATAGTACGTATAGAGAAAGTAAAAACAGATCACGTGACGCATTTTTAAAACTAGTCAAATAAAATGTTCCAGTTTTATAGTAAAGGAGTATACAAATAGATGTCATATACTTTTTTTTTAATTAGCTCTAATTAGTTTAGAAGAAATATTACTTTCCGTACTCTCCAAGTTAATTTATTTTTCAAAATTGAATTATTTATTTCTCAAAATTCAAGAATTATTTCGAAACAAAATATATAACTATTTCCATCAATGTAGCTTTTTGCACCAATATGAAAATGTTTAATCAAATTACAACAAAATTTTATCGTGTGAACCATTTTGAGTATGGAAATGTGTTGCACCCGTTTATAGCTTCAGCTATTTGATAAATTATAGGGCGTCATGCAAGAAAATCGATATATTTTCTTAAAGTTTAGAATTGATGTCAGTTTAGTGTGAAAGAAAACATTTTTCTTAACTTGTCAAAACTGTTGGTCATTTTTCACAAATGCATCACCTTAAGATGTAAACAAAGATACAGTGACCAAATTTAAATGTCACAGGTTGTGTTCCCGACTGGAACTGGATGTCTCAAAGTTAGAATTATTCTCTACCTTATAACGTCTGGATATGAAGTGATGATGAGTGTGTTTCGTAAAGTGACCAAATGCAATTGAAAATAAAAGCTAAACTCAAAAAGTTGCCACTGATATTGCTTGTTTTAAACTCAAATGAGTCATAGAACATAACAGTTAAATCAAACCATAAAAATCTGATTTGTTCCATTCACATGACTACATCTCCGCAACAAATTATTGCTAAAAAGATTATGCCTCTATTTACTTCAAGCTAATCGAGAAAAAATTAGCAGAAATAAGCTGGTTCTATGTGACTGAAGTTCCTTAGTTGGTATGGACAGGAGCTGTCGAATTCCTGTATGAGAAAAGTATGTTTTTCAAAGGTGAAACCAAAACAGGGAGTATCTCAAAAACGATCAACTCCACGAAAAATATATATAAACTAAACTGTGTGACTTAACGTGCTCTACATTTTTTGTGTTGTAAGTTTTTGTCCATCTCTTACGGTTTAGCAGTTATGCAAAATTCCGTAAAATTCATCCAGAATAAAATGGTCTATAGGCTACTCTCAGAAGATATACATTTTATTTGTCAGGTAAATATCTTTAATTTACGATATTTTAGTGAAAATTAAATTTTTTTAAAAATGTTACATGTAAATGATAGTTTGGAGGATACTAAACTAAACTAAAATACCCACTTTTCGTTTTTTAGTTATCGTGTTCACAGACACAGGGACATTTTTCTAAAAATACTTTTTTTGGATACAGGGGACCCTAAGTCACATATTTCCGGTGAAATTTTGGTATCGAAAAACATTTTCAAAAAATGTTCCATGGAAAGGATAGTTGGAGTGAGAGGATTTTCCTGAAAATCTTAAAGTCGCATACTTAAATATACTGAACTTAAATATCAAATTTCGTTTTTGAGTTATACTGCCCACACACTCACACACACATACACACACACTCAGACACAGATGGCCATTTTTCTAAAACTGTTTTCTTTTTTGGGATTCAGGAGGTTTCAAGACATATATTTCCTAGGAAATCTCCGTATAACATTTTTGGATGGAATACAATACCTGCTCTCTCTAATATTACGTGTTAGAAAGTAAACATCGTACATGCTAAATTCACATCACTTTCTCTACCCATACTGCAAACAATATTTTATGAGCTGTACATTTAAGTATAATTCTTTGCTGGTTGAAGTATTTGTACTGAGATAGGACGCGTTTCTTCATGTTACCATGCCATCTTCAGCTTCCGACCCAGCGAAAGAGTATAGACGTCATCGTCTCATACACTTCTTAACTAAGAAATCTTCACTTTTAATATTTTTTTTTACCTTAATAAAACTATTTTTACAAAAGCTTATCCTTCTATCCACTTAACACAAGTCAAGATAATATTAGCAAAAGTGGTTTTGTTACATATTGTTTCCTTCTAAAAGGGGAATAAGAAAACGCAATAAACTTAAAGCGATAGTTCATTTTTTTAAAAACCGGTCAATATGGATGGTATTCAAATTCGCTTGTTTTTGCGTAACCAGAATAAAACATGTAAATAACGAATTCCTATTTGAGAAAAGTATAATGGTGGAAAATTTAAATGACAAAAAAGAAATATCTCGGTAATACTTAGTTCTAGAACAAAAATTTATTTGTGTTTTGACTAGAAGTACACATGTGCAGCATGTTTTTGTTACGGTTTACCAGTTATGCCAATCTCATCCAGAATGAACAGGACATACATTTTATTTATATGTAAATATCTTTAATACACAATATTTTATTCAAAATCACTAGAGCCTTAACCGAGAAAATTGAAGATTTCGAAAAATCATCCATATAAAAGGTAGTTTGAGTCGGGGGGGGGGTGGTCCTAAAAATGTTTGTGTCGTTTCCTTGGAATATTCTATACCTAAATACTAAGTGTAGGACTTTACCGACTTTTTTTTTGTTTTTTTGTTTTTTTAGTTGTGCTGTCCAAAGACTCAACCACACATACACACACGAAAGTTTTTCTAAAATGGTTTCTATTTCGGGTTCAGGAATCTTAAAAATATATGTTCAAAACAGTAATTATATTTATTCTTTCAGAAGTATTTTATTTTTATCAATCTTTTGAACATTTTATATTCCTGAATTAGCACTGAATGAAATTAATACACCTCTAATTAAAATTCTTTAAGAGTATTTTTGTGAAGGCATTTGAAAAGGTAAATTAACTCTATAGAAATCTGAATCTGAATATCGAATTTTTGGTTGAAATACGATAACTTCTGTACCTTACATACGTACATCTTACATGGTAGAGAAATTAAGAGCACATAAGATATAATTTAAAAGAAAAGCTACAGTCTGGAGGTACAAGTTGTATCAGTTGTTGAACTAAAATGAGCAATAGAAACAAGAGCAGATAATATGACTCATGATGACTCTCCATCACTACACTTGGCTTGAAGCTCGAGAACGTCTAGAATATGTTCGTTGCCAGGAAAGCTTCAGATCCTATTAAAGAGCAGATAAAGATAAAATTTATTGAGGACTATAAAAATGAAACCATAAAAATTATTGAGAATATTTTGTTATTACTGATAAATGATGTATATTTTGTTATTATGGTAGAGAAGTAGGACATAATTTAAAAAAAGCATAATGCTGTTTAAAATATACTTTTAGATAATTTTCTGTATATAAACTTAATTAGGTAACATTTCAAGTCGCTACAGCCTGGAGTTATCAGTGATATCAGTTGTTTAACTAATATGAGCCATAGAAACAAGAGCGGATGAAGAGTACTATAAAAATGAAACCATAAAACATTATTGAGAGCTTTGTTTGTTATTACTAAAGAGAAAATGTGTATGCAGTATGTGCATAGATTGTAACAACAGCGTTAACAGTTCCAAAGTCTTGTACTTTGTGATGGATATAAATCACAAAATAGTTTTGTTTCCAAACCCTAAACAAATAAAAGACGAAGCTCTGCAACCAGACGAATTTACAAATTATACAAGGATATGTTAAATATGCAGGTTTATTCGTAGAGGACAGAGTTTCACAGAATATTAACGGGAAACAAGCTGTGTCTTTTATTTATCACAGAAATAAATTATTGTATAACATGTTAATAAACTCCATTAGCAATTTTAGAAAAAGTAAGCCGAAAGCGTTCCCATGTTAAAGATAGTTTCGTGTCTGAATTTTGCTTTACACACACACGCACATACATACACTCACATACACACATACACACACGCACACACATACACACACGCTTACACGAACACACTCACAAACATACACATACACGCACACACTCACACATACACATACACACATACACGCACACATTCACACACATACAAACACGCGCACACCTACACACACGCACACACATACGCACACACATATACACACACTCACACACACAAATTCATGCACGCACACACTCACACACATACACACACGCAAACATATATACACACATACACACACGCACACTCACATACACACGCACACACATACACACACTCACACACATATACACACATACACATACATACACGCACACACATACAAACACGCACACACTCACACACATACAAACATGCACGCACACATATACACGCACGCACACATATACACACACTCACACACATACACACACTCACACACATATACACACGCACACACATACACGCACACACTCACACACATACAAACACGCACACACATACACATACGCACGCACATATACACACACACTCACACACATATACACGCTCACACACATATTCATCCACGCACACACTCACACACGCATACACACACGCGCACACATACACACATACACACACGCACACACTCAAACACATACACATACACGCACACACATATACACACATACACACACATATTCATACATGCACACACTCACACACATATACACACGCACACACATACACGCACATACAAACACGCACACACATACACATACGCACACATATACACACACTCACACACATACACACACTCACACACATATACACACACTCACACACACAAATTCATACACGCACACACTCACACACATACACACACGCACACATATAAACACATACACACACGCACACTCACATACACACACGCACACACATACACACACTCACACACATACAACACACACATACACATGTACACACATACACATACATACACGCACACACACATACAAACACGCACACACATACAAACACGCACATACTCGCATACACACATACACACACATTCACATACACACACACTCACATACACACATACACACACGCGCACACACTCACACACATACACATACACGCACACACATATACACATATACACACACACGCACACACTCACACACATACACATACACGCACTCACATATACACACAAGCTCGCGCTATCCTTTTTCTAAAAATGCATGAATTACGATGCAGCCTCGGTATCGTACTTTGTAGTTGGTAGAAAAATAAAAAAATGGAAAAGGGGTAAAACTCTTACATTTTCTTCTGTTAAAACGGCACAAATGATGATTTAAGGATTGACAATGAATATAACAGTGGCTTTGGTGTTAGTTATTGATAGCTACCTCTAACTCATTTCAATCACGTGGTATTTTTCGCTCAAATGTTGCAGGCTTGTAAATTTTATTAATTGCGATAGCCAAACTGTAAGATAGCTGAGAAGGTTGGTAAGTTTTCTTAAATATTATTTTCTTTTTTTGCAGCAAGGG
This sequence comes from Hymenopus coronatus, assembly GCA_030762935.1. Lineage (NCBI taxonomy): Eukaryota > Metazoa > Arthropoda > Insecta > Mantodea > Hymenopodidae > Hymenopus > Hymenopus coronatus. The sequence goes on from CM060891.1 coordinate 85,788,221, forward strand.
AAGGAGTCAAGCACGTATTCCTACTAGAAACTTTTCGGTATGCTTGTTTGTATGTTCAATAAATAAAAGATTACAAAGTTTAATCTAGTATTGAAATTATTTTATTATAATTTTTTTTTTCATTTTCACTTTCTCTACACGTACTATATACATAGTGTATAGAGAAGATATTGCACTCCACCCAAAAATTCGATAGCGAGATTTCACCGGAAACACATGTTTTAGGGTCACCTGTAGCCAAAAAAAGCATTTTCAAAAAAAAAGAAGGTCCATGTGTGTATGTGTGTCTGAGAACACGATAACTCAAAAACGAAAATTCGGTAAAATACCAAACTTCGTATTTAAGATTAGTATCTTCAAGAGATGCGACACGAAGATTTTGAGAAAATTCCCCCCATCCCAAGCTATACTTTATTTGGAGCTTTTTTCGAAAAAAATTATTTTCTCAAAAATGACTCTAACGACATTTATTAAAATATCATATATTAAAGCTATTTACCTGATAAATGTATATCTAAAATTTTCTGGGAATAGCTTCTGAAAACTACTTTATTCTAGATGAACTTTACGGAATTTTACATAACTGCTAAACCGTAAGAGATGGAGAAAAACCTACCTCACAAAATATGTAGAGCAGTTTAAGACACACAATTTATGTTATATACATTTTTTCGTGGAGTTGATCGTTTATGATATATTCGTTGTTTTTTTGGTTTCACCTTTAAAATCCTTACTTTTCCCATGCAGGAATTTGTCAACTCCTGTCCATACAAACAAAGGGACTTCAGTTACATAGCAACCGGTTTTTGACTGCCTCTTTAACCTATGGTACTCCCTTATTTCGCTTCTACTTACAAGGGAGCGAGTAATAAGACTATTTCTGCTATTTTTTTCTCGATTAGAGTAAAGTAAAAAGGAAGCATAAGGTTTTTAACAATAATTTGTTGTAGGGATGTAAGAAAGTCATGTGAATGGAACACATCAGATTTTTCATTATTCATTTTACCAAGGATTGGCGAGAAAAATGGAAGGGTGCAAACACAGCGAGCCGCTGTGAAGTAAGAAACTTCTACTGCACTCCACGTTCTTAGGACAGACCTCTATAAGAAACTACAAGGTAAATCACTTTGCCGTAATTAAGGAATAGCTTCATTTGACTAAGGAAAATCCGTACACCTCCAGGACTCGGGGATTTGCTTGAATCTGGTGTCTTCATTAGTGAACACGACTTGGGGATTGCATAATGTATTAGACCCGTCAGGGAAAGCAAGCTGGTTTACATTATTTATCGGTGGTTCGTCTTGCAGAAAGCCCGACGGCTTCACCCCTCTTCAAGTCGTGAAGGTCATAAGGTTTTAATAACTTTCTCATCACCTAGGATACCTTAATCTATGCGCGCTTCAAACGGAATCATGTCTTGGCCTAGAGCAACGTTGTATTCTTTTAGTTCTTAGAATACTCCTTCTTTACTGAAACACTTATCTATGGTATATAGAAGTATTGCACTCCAAGTTTTGGTATCAACATTTCAGCAAAATTAATTATGTTATACACTAAACCCCAACTCCCCAAAAAAGCATTGCGCCCATATATCTCTAAACGTTAAACTCAAAAACGAATAGGCGCCTTTAAAACTTTCCATTTAAGTGTGACTCGTTTTAAGGATGCAAGGCGATGATCTGTAATTCCCTCCCCCCAAAACACCCATTTAGCAAGAAAGATGTAAATTTTTACTTTCTGTACACGTACTATGTATATGGTGTATAGAGAAGGTATTACATTCCATCCAAAAATTTGATACGAAGATTTCACCGGAAATATACGATTTAGGGTCCCCTGGATCCAAAACAAAAACATTTTCAGAAAAAGGTCTGTGTATGTGTGTGTCCGTGTGTCTGTGAACACAATAACTCAAAAATGAAAAGTCGGTAAAATACCAAACTTGGTATTTAAGTTCAGTATCCTCCAAGGATGCGACACGAAGATTTTGAGAAGAATCCCCAACTCCAAACTACCCTTTTACATGAAACTTTTTTTTTATTTTTTTTTTTTTTTACATTTTTGATTTTCTCAAAAATGGCTCTAACGATTTTGATTAAAATATCGTATTTTAAGGATATTTACCTGTCAAGTAAAATGTATATCTTGAATTTTCTAGCCTCTGAAGACTTTATTTACGGAATTTTACGGAATTTTGCATAGTTGCTAAACCGTAAGAGAATCCAATTACAAAAACTTACCATACAAACATGTAGAGCACGTAAAAACATACAATTTATGTTATATATATTTTTCTCGTGGAATTGATGGTTTTTTTTGTTTTTTTTTTTACATATTTCTTGTTTTTTTTTTTACATATTTCTTGTTTTTAGTTTAAGCTTTGGAAACATACTTTTCTCATACAGGTATTTGACAACTGCTGTCCACACAAAGAAACTTCAGTCACAGAGCAACCAGCTTTTGACTATCACTTTAACCTATGGTACTCCCTTATTTCCCTTCTACTTACAAGAAAGCAAGTAATAAGACGATTTCTGCTAATGTTTCTCCATTAGAATGAAATAAATAGAAGCATATACTTTTTAACAATAATTTGTAGCAGAGATGTAGAGAAAGTCTCGTGAATGGAACACATAAGATTTTTCCCAAAATGAGTTGTGCGATTTTTTATATTAACACCGTTAAATGGGATAATTCCCATAGTTCAGGGTACAAGTATAGGCAAAGAATAAGATTTCACCGACACCAATGAAATTTTTGTAAAAGCTGCAAAGCTATGGGAAAGTGAAAATAAATTCAGTAAGCTGAGAGTACAATAGAGGTATGATCGACAAAAGAGAGTCAGCCAATTTGGATTTGTTACCGGAAGATCTAGTTTATTAGAAACAGGGGTTGATTTACGTTAACTTAACAGATTATTCGTCCTGTCGTTTTAAGAGACTAACATAATTATAAAGAATATGATCCTCCGAGTTTTGGGCGCTGGAAGAGGAAAACCAACGATTTGTGCAAACGCAGATATCCATTTGGTTGTCAATAATCTGTAATGGAGACCCATACAAGGTTCATCGCATCAGTAGTTGAACTTGCTACGTCCGATGGAGTAGATGTAGTGACTCCATCTGGCTAACAGCGACTAGTGATAAAGTACTCACTCGCGTTGGAGTTGGGAGTGGTTTTTCGTTGGAAACTGCTTGTTTCTCGCGGAGAAAAATCTGTAGATTTGTCGCTGTAGAGTGTTGTCAATAATATGTGTCGTCGTTCATTTGTCTATCTCGGTCGAGATTACCACCCGTGAAATATTTAATAAACAAACGTGTACATACCTCTGAAACGTTCCTTGGATGCACCGGCTTTGCTCGTTCCTGTAGAACACAAGTTGATTCTCACTCAGGGGGAAAAAGAATACTATAGTATGTAACACGGGGTAGACTAAAAATTAGAAGTACTTTACTTTGGATTCCAGTAAATGAATATTTTTATTCTCCTATCCTACGAGCGACTCCCGACATAAGAATTTTTGAAGACGTAGAAATAATAACCAGTACTAATTTCTGCTGTTGCTAAGTTCTTGTTGTCGACGGTCATTGGTAATTACTGCGCACTTTTCTGTTACGCGACAAATTAACTCGTGCAATACCTACAATATCTCGCATAATAAAATTACTTACCTGGGCACTCACACCTCCGCATTCACATACGTACAACGTACCGCCTCTAGCGTACCGCGTACTGCATCGCGCGTCTATCACACAGAATAAGCTGCAATAACAACAATAATCACATACGTACAACGTACCGCCTATAGCGTACCGCGTACCGCATCGCGCGTCTATCACACAGAATAAGCTGCAATTACAACAATAATCACATACGTACAACGTACCGCGTCTAGCGTACCGCGTACAGCATCGCGCGTCTATCACTCAGAATAAGCTGCAATTACAACAATAATCACATACGTACAACGTACCGCCTCTAGCGTACCGCGTACCGCATCGCGCGTCTGTCACACAGAATAAGCTGCAATAATCACATACGTACAACGTACCGCTTCTAGCGTACCGCGTACCGCATCGCGCGTCTATCACACAGAATAAGCTGCAATAACAACAATAATCACATACGTACAACGTACCGCCTCTAGCGTACCGCGTACCGCATCGCGCGTCTATCACACAGAATAAGCTGCAATAACAACAATAATCACATACGTACAACGTACCGCCTCTAGCGTACCGCGTACCGCCTCTAGCGTACCGCGTACCGCATCGCGCGTCTATCACACAGAATAAGCTGCAATAGCAACAATAATCACATACGTACAACGTACCGCCTTTAGCGTACCGCGTACCGCATCGCGCGTCTATCATACAGAATATGCTGCAATAACAACAATAATCACATACGTACAACGTACCGCCTCTAGCGTACCGCGTACCGCATCGCGCGTCTATCATACAGAATAAGCTGCAATAACAACAATAATCACATACGTACAACGTACCGCCTCTAGCGTACCGCGTACCGCATCGCGCGTCTATCACACAGAATAAGCTGCAATATCAACAATAATCACGCTTACAGTGAGAATCACAGCAACAGTAACCTAGTTCCTTGTAACCGCAATATTTATATACCTAAAATCTCCAATATCGAACTCATAAATGAACCCTATGCAAAAATATTAATTAAACTAATAAAATACACAGCGGGCTAACATACTGTTGCAGATTTAGAACTGATAAGATTTGTTATGGGCAGAGCACTATCACTATGATAGCAATTCCTAGTCAAATGTCCTGTTATATTTACACAGAAAACATATTGGTGTGTTTGAAGAGACTTAGTGATGTACGAATAAGCTCTTAGGACATTTGTCAAAATCGTCAGGTGAAACAGAGTTGACGTTAAAAACCTGAGGTCCAGCACGCATGTGCTTGATAGCAGAAGTAATGCAGTAGTTAGCACATTGAAACCGTAGCCCGAGTATACTCGGGCCGTACGAAATGTTCATGCGGCCCACACCCGAGTATAGCAGGTATTTCTAACGCTTTTAATGCAATTCCATGACTTTCGGCAAAGAACATACATCAGTTATCATTTAGTTGTCTGATTTGTGCTACCATCTGTCCTCGCTTTAGTCAACTATTAGGAAATTTAAAAGAGTAACATTGGCTATTCTCGGGCAATCGCCCCGTTTTCTATTTGTTACGTTTCGTGTTCTAAAATGTTAAAATGCTGCATTTTGCTCGATTTCTGTGAACTGAAGCTTAAATGCCAAATACAAACGAAGCTCTGGAATTTTCCGATTCCGAGGTATAGTTTTTGGAACTTTCAATAAATGGAGAGTAAGCAGTTTTACGCAGATTTTTTCAAACTCATATATGATACTGTAAATTGAAAATAAAATATTAATACGGAAGTTATGATTATTTCTGATTGTTGAGAAATCCTGGAATACCATACTTTTAGATTGTACCGATACTTTTTGGCAGATTTGATTGATGTAATGTAAATAATAACTCAAAGTAGGCGTAAAGACTCTGTGTTTCTTGGCTCTTCAACTACAGAAACGCATGGCTTCAATGTGTTAAACACTTATCGTTCCAGAACAGAGTTTGGTATAATAGTTCAAACATTGGATAGTATAACCTGACGTTGTTTGCTTAAAAGGGAACGCAGCGCTTATAGGGACAGTTGAGTGCCGAGCACTAATTGATCCATCTTCTGTTTGTTTGCTAAGTAGATGCATATTCATTATTTGAAATTCTGGAAGCAAATTTGATAAAAGAAAGATATTTTACCGAGGTACCATAGTAGTATAAGTGGGCGTCAAAATTTCTGGAATAAAAATCACCATTGATATATTCATTAAGAGGAACCACATCTTGTGCCATAATAACGATAGTCTAGACTTTCGTCGAAACTGTGAACCAATTTAGAGTACCTTTTCGGTGTGTTGAACAATTTAGAATTCGCTTTTAGATTACATATAGATAGTATGATAAATAAATAGATTTCATTTGTTAGTTCAGTGAACTGAATTCATTTTGTATGATCAATTCAAAGGCAATTATTTTTAGTATGACGATTATTTTCATTGAAATTTTCAACAATGTTGAGTCCCTATGCTAAGAGCATACGATGGACTCTGGAGTTAAACGAAATGAAATAATAATTATGAAAATAAATGAGGGTAGCATGTGTTTTAGGCTGGTATTAGGACCGAGGAAAACCGGAAGAAAACCAAGAACCATTCTTGAGTCCTTGCCTAACGATTCTAACACTCGGATGATCTGTATTCTTTGTACAACAAGATCATTACTGAAAACAATTTAAGTGTATAGCACTAATTAAATCTGATAACAAAATACAAATAAGCTTTATCGTACTATTCTGATGAATTTACAAGTAATTTCAAAGCCAAATCAATCAAGGATCAAAACCTGTAATTTTAGACTCACTTTATTTTTTTTTTAGATATCACTAGTATTGACTTGGATACTTTGTTTGGATACTTTTTATGTAACTTTTTAACTTATTCCCTTACAGTTTCGTCATCTATTTGGAAGGTTTATCACTTACGTAATATGTGTTCCCTTGATGGGATTTATTTCAGACATTTAGTTAAATGTATTTTGAAATGTATAAAAATATATAGTTGTACACCCGCTTCTGATCTATATTTACTTTCATAAAGTTCTGAAGTGTTCCATTCAAGCGACCTTCTCTACCCGTTCTGCAAACAAATTATCTTTAAAACCAGTTTTGTAATCGTACCTTTAAAATTCCTACATTTGTCAAACCAATAATTCACACATGTTAAATTAAATGTTTTAAAAGAGCTTTAAACCGAGATGAAAAACTGTATTCTATCATAAAGAGTTAATTATTTATGAAAATTGTGGAATATAAAAGTCTGGGCTATTTTATAGTTTTTAACCATTTCAAAAATCTATAGGAAAATCTGATGTGTTCCATTCATAAGACTTTCTCTATATACCTGAAAAAATGTTATTAAAAATCTTATGCTTCTATTTACTTCATTCTAATTGAGAGAAAATTAGCAGCAATAGTCTTATTACTTGCTTCTTTGTAAGTAGAAGCGGAATAAGGGAGTACCATAGGTTAAACTGATAGCCAAAGGCTGACTACTATGTGATTGAAGTTCCTTTGTTTGTATGGACAGGATTTGGTAAATTCCTGGATGAGAAAAGTATGTTTTTCAAAGCTGAAACATAAAATAAGGAATATCTTTAAAACGATCTACTCCACGAACAAAATGTATATAACATAAATTGTGTGTTTTAATGTGTTCTACATTTTTTGTGCAGTAAGTTTTTGTCCATCTCTTGCGGTTTAGCAGTTATACAAAATCTCGTAAAATTGATCCAGAATAAAGTAGTCTTTAGAGGCTATTCCCAGAAAATTGAAGATATACATTTTATTTGTCAGGTAGCACCTTTAATAAACGGTATTTTAAACAAAAACGTTAGAGCCAATTTTGGTAAAACCAAAATTTTCTGAAAAAGTTCCATGGAAAGGGTAGTTGGGGGTTGGGGGATTTTTCTCAAAATTTTTGTGTCACATCCCTGGAAAATATTAAAAACTTAAATACCAAGTTTGGTATTTTACCGACTTATCGTTTTTGAGTTATTGTGTTCACAGGCACGCGGACACATACGCACACACACACGGACCTTTTTTTGATTTTTTTTTTGGATACAGGGGACCCTAAAACATATATTTCTGTTGAAATCTCGGTATCAAATTTTTGGGTGGAGCGCAATACCTTCTCTATACACTATGTACATAGTACTGTAGAGAAAGTAAAAATAGATGTAAATAGTAAAAATTCGATGTGCGGTCCATTTCTGAAATGTGTTTACTATCCGCTCATTGCAATGCTTGTGTATCCCTCACGCCAAGTCCAGAGATTGTTCAACAATTGCGCTGTAATCCCAGCTCTGCTTCATACATTTGGAATCAGTGCCTGATAATTATAAAACTCCGAAGCAGGGAAATCAATTACGAAAAATAATTACTACAATCAGAGGTTTAAAGTTAGCACTGCTTTATGAAATGTTCATTTACTTGTCAGTGATTAAAACGGTAGGTAGCTAAAGGTTTGACAGTCGCAATATTTAGTTCGTGGCATTAATTAATTTCAGTATCGGAAATCTTCAATTGGATTTGTGTCGGGGAGGGGGAATTGCTTGGCGAGGCGACAGCAAAGGAGAAAATGGAATTGCCTTGAGGGCCGTTCTGTCTTTGCCACGCCCATTTCCCTCCACATCAGCTCTAGTTTATAAAAATCCAAATAAGGGATGCTTGTAGAGTAGTATATACTTTACCATACTCCAATATGCTTTCCAGACAATATGTGAGGTAATGCGTATCTAGAGTTGAATGCGCTTCTTTCAATATGAGATCTTTTCTCATTTCAGAACTGCTTCTTATGGCGCATTTCACTTAACATCAACAAGACAGAAGCAAAAACATGTTCACTAAGACCTTGTCAAAACCTTGATTATTTACATTTACAGAATAAACAGTTAACCTGGTTGCCATCTCAAACCTCAGCTAAATATTCTACTGGACACAAAAATGACATGGAATGATCACATTACACGCATCACAACGCTTGCTAACTCAAGACTCATCAAACTTTATCCATTAATTAATAAACGTTCCAATATTAGCCTGGACTGCCTGTTTACATGGAAAACATTTCGAAATTTTTGATTTTTTTGAAAATAACTCTAACGGTTTTGATTAAAATCCCGTATATTAAAGCTATTTATATCCGAAATAAAATGTATATCTTGAATTTTCTGGGAATAGCCCCTGAAGGCCCCTTTATTCTCGGTGAATTTTGCCGAATTTTGCTTAACTGCTAAACCTTAAAAGATAGACAAAAACTCACTACACAAAAAGCGTACATCACGTCACAACACACAATTTATGTCCTTACGCTTCTTTTGTGGAGGTAACCGTTTCCGAGATATTTCTTGTGTTTTTATTATTATTATTATTATTATTATTATTATTATTATTATTATTATTATTTTCATTCCAGACGAAATGCCGCGATACATGGCATACTGACACTTCAGATATTTATGGCCGTTATTTCGAAATTTCAATAAACAGGCCCTAAGTCTCCTATCTCAAATTACTTATTTAAATAATCTATATATTCTGTGAAAATATTTCGGTATAGTTCATTATCACCCTGTATATCGTTAACCATGGAGAAAATGCAAATCAACCTTTATTCGCACAAAACGTGGAATGTACTGAGAACGAAAAAAGGAAAGTTTTAGTACCCGTGTGTATGTAAAGACAAAAATACCATCATTTCCACCAGAAAGGATAAATAAATTATAATTTCAGGATTCTATTCAATTATTTACATATCGTTATTCATGCGTATTATTTTTGCATTATTACAAGCTTTTGAATGACGAATAATCATGATATTTTCTCTTTTATGATCAACAGAATAGAAGGTTTTATCCGCTAATTACAGTAACTTTGAATTCAATGACAGCGTCTTACAAATTCCCTCACTGTTATTATTATAATAATCTCATTGGCAATTTGAGTGTATTGACATTATCCGACATGAATGGCAGCCATTTAGACCATCTGCTTTACTACCAGTAATTAACAACGTTTGAATCAGAACTTACTTATTTCCGACTGATCCTGCTCAGCGAAGCTAGAGGTGTTAAACAAACCAGGGAGCTAACTTTTCACTTGAAAGCAAAGAGCTGCGATCATTGTGCAAAGATAAATAATTATATTCATTCCCCTCTTAGGCAATAAAAATAACTAAAATTTCCAATTCTGGATTTATTTTTTCTCCATGCCATAACAACTTTTCCTTGATTTGGGTTGGTAATTTGATTAATTAATGAATAAAACGTTATTAGTTTTGAAAGGCAAGTGCTTAAAACACTTTGGAGTGGATAAATAATATATGATAGTATTAGAAAATGTGTTTGCTTGCCGTATTTGGGTATATATCAAATATATTCTGATGCCTTTGAACAGGCATTTTGAGGACGCTTTAGGACATTTCTAGGATTATCTTTTTACTTTCTCTAGCCCCATAGATAGAGAAGGCATTGTAATGCACCAAAAATTCGATACCGAGATTTCACCGGAAATATATGTTTTGGGGTCCCCTGAGTCCGAAAAAAGCATTTTTACTTTCTCTAGCCCCATATGTAGAATGTACATAGGGATAGAGAAGGTATTGTAATGCACCAAAAATTCGATACCGAGATTTCACTGGAAATATATGTTTTGGAGTCCCCTGAGTCCGAAAAAACCATTAAAAAAAAAAAGGTCCGTGTGTGTATGTCTGTCTGTGTGTGTGTGGACAGCATAGCCTCAAAACAAAAATATCGTTAAATACCAAACTTGGTACTTAGGTTTAGTATCTTCCAAGGAAGCGACATGAAGAATTTCAAAAAACTCCCCCCACCATAAACTACGCTTTACATGGAAAAATTTCGAAAATTTTGATTTTCTTAAAAATGGCTCTAACGGTTTTGATTAAAGTCCCGTATATTAAAGCTATTTATGTCCGAAATAAAATGTATATCTCGAAATTTTTGGGAATAACCTCTGAAGACATCTTTATTCTGGATGAATTTTGCTGAATTTTGCTTAAATGCTAAACCGTAAGAGATAGAAAAAAGCTTACTGCACAAAAACGTACCTCGTGACAAAACACATACTTTTTGTCCTTTGCGTTTTTGATGTGGAGGTAACCGTTTTCGAGATATTCCTTGTTATTGGTTTCAATTGTGAAGTACTTAAACTTTTCTCACACAAGAAGTGTCTGTTTTTCTTTTGTTCTACTCCTGGCCAAGCAAAGAAGTGATTTGCAATGACAATCGCATAACGATAGCTTTTAAAACATTTGACATCACTTTAACATAGTGCATTCCCTTATTCCCTTCTACTTATAAGGAACTAAGTAATAACATTCTGCTAACATTTATCTTGATTAGCATTGTGTACAAAGAAGAATCCTTTGTAGGAGTTTTGTAGAGCAGCTAGAGAAAGTCATGTGAGTGTAAAACATCAGATTTTTTGCTTACCGCTAAACTTTTGTACAAAATCACGACTATGTAAAACTTGGGCAACAGTCACTTGTACCTTATTAATATTCTTGTATTCTTTTTATTTAATTTTAAAATGCAAGAGTTCAAGATACTTCTTGGCAAATCTAAATTACTATTGAAGTGGAGTAGAAAGTAAATTAACTTGTGGGTTTCATTTCTTGCACTAACTAGATTTTCTTATTCATTTATCCGAATCTGAAGCTCCATTAGAAATACTTCCAGAAGGAACAGAAACCAATGAACCATGAAAAGTGCGTAGCTAGTGGAAAGCATGTTTATCATTTATAAAATTCTTCTTTATAAAATATACGGTAAAAATAAGCACTGCACACAATGAAGCTAGTTTCATTTTAAACTTTGAGTCGAGCTCATATACTGCAGTTTAAAGATGAAAGCATTTTTAAGGTTCCTTCACCTCATATTCGGCTAAGTTCAACTTCCGAAGCTGAGATGAAACTAGTTCTAAAATTTTTTCACCTTAAGCATATGCAAATGAAGCACAATAAGTTATTACTTTGATTACAATTAAAATATATATAATATGCTCCATTCACATGACTTTCTCTATATCTCTGCAACAAATTAATGTTAAAAAGCTTATACTTCTAGTTATTTCATACTAATCGAGAGAAAATTAGCAGAAATAGTTTTATTACTTGTTTCCATGCAAGCAGAGGCGAAATAAGGGACTACCATAGGTTAAAATGATCAAATCTTTTAAAAGCTGGTTGCTATGTACCTGAAGTTCCTTAGTTTGTATGGACAGGCGTTGAAAAATTCCCGTATGAGAAAACTAAATTTTTCAAAGCTGAAACCCAAACAAGAATATCTCAAAAACGATCAACCTCACGAAAAAAATGTTTATGACATAAATTATGTGTTTTAACGTGATCACATTTTTTGTGTAGTAAGTTTTTGTCTATCCTTTGCGGTTTACCAGTTACGCAAAATTCAGCTAAATTCGTTCAGAATAAAGAGGCCTTTAGAGGTTATTTCCAAAAAATTCAAGATATACATTTTATTTACCATATAAATATCTTTAATATACGGGTTTTTAATCAAACTCGTTAGAGCCATTTTTGAGAAAATCTAAATTTTCGACATTTTTCTCAAGTAAAGGGTAGTTTGAGGTGGGGGGATATTACTCAAAATCTTCGTGTCGCATCCCTGGAAGTAACTTGGCTTAAATACCAAGTTTGGTATTTTACCGAGTTTTTCGTTTATGAGCTATTGTGTTCACAGACACGCGGACCTACACTCGCGGACCTTTTTCTGAAAACGCTTTTTCTGGATACAAGGGGACCCAAAACATGTATTTCCGGTGAAATCTCGGTATCGAATTTTTGGGTGGAATACAATATCTTCTCTATACACAATGAACATAGTACGAGAGGAGAAAGTAATAAGAGAGCACGAGACTCAATAGTTTTTACATGTTGAAGATTTGGATGAAGGATTAAGAATAATCGTAGATGATGATGATGATGATGATGGTTAGTGTTTAAGGGCGCTCAACTGCAAGGCAAAAGCCAGAGATATTTTAAATAAGAACGAAAGATTAATCCAAGAATGATTGTATAAAAGTAATCATAGAAAAAGCCACAGATTGGTGATTTAAGAAAAATAAAAATAAAATCAAAACTAATACAAAAACAAGGATAAAAACAACTAAATCCGAAATTTGAAGGGTATTTTCGATAAAAATGTAAAAATCTTAGGTACCGCTTGACTATCGTCCGCCAGGACTTCTGCAAGACTGACCGGCAGTTGCAGTGATTCCCGAATATGTGCTAGATTAACACAATCTAGCAACACATGACGGACAGACAAATCTTCTCCACATAGCGGTCACAATGGAGTAGATTCAACATTAAGAAGGAAAATATGTGTAAAATTGCAGTGGCCAATACGCACACGAGCCTCATTGACTGGGGCAGAACACGCACTGTGCCCCTTTGCATCTTATATATCCCCCCTCCTGAGGGAGCCTGGACTGCTGGCACCATGACGATGACAGGATAATCCTTTACAGTGCTCAAGCCACCATGTAGCCGCAACCCGCCCAACACCTTCAGCCCTGAAACATATAAAAAAGAAATGATAGAACAGTAAATTGTGGACTGGTAAATTTTAGAGCTGTAATGGCTCACTCAGCATTCCCTTGAGAAACCCCCCAAAACCCCATAGTTCGGGTAGACCAGCCATGAGCATCGCATTCACCTCCGGAGCTCGTATCACACGTCATCGTGCTCGTTATAGATGGATGAAAGAAGCACATCAACAAAACTAGGTCGTAAAAGCAATATTGGAAAACCAAAAAAAGATGGACAAACCAACGTAACCTCCATGAGCTTTAAAACCCATACCTTGAAGTATATACCTGAGATGGTATAGACATACATCATATGTTTATGGATGACATATACAGGGTGTTAATGAACTATATTGAAATTATTTTCGAGATTGTGCACGTGACTGATATAAGTAATTTGAGATCGGGGATGCAAGGTCCCCGGATAAACATAACCAGCTACATAACGTTAAACGTGTGGATATCAGGTGCTGATAAGTCGGTGTTAAAGCAAAGCAGGTTGAAAAAATGGCCTAGAATGTCTTTAAAACTGCTGCCCGAGTATAGAAATATGGATTTTTAGCCGCTCGTTACTAGCGTTCTCAAGATTTAATGTCGCAAAAATCTGTAAAGTCTCGAACTAATCATTTGACAGTGCGACATTGAGCATTCATTAACCATATTCTTGAATTATGTAGGTTACTCCGGAAGTGTTTTTCTTCAACTGCTCGGGTGGCTTAATGCTTAACGCGGGAAGCTGCTGTCCCAAAGGTCATGAGTTCGATTTCTGTCCTAGAGTAAACATTTTTTATTATTTTTTTTTTTCATTCCAGACGAAGTTCAACGATACGTATACTCAGGTCGCGATTCTAATTGGCCAGCGCATTAACACTGTTATCACTTCCTTATTGTTGCTCACTGAGGTTAGTAACACAGAAAAAAAAAGTCAAGGTGAACGAGACCCGAACTCGGAGACTATGTTTCACTTGAAAGTCAGTATCATAACCACTACGCTAGAGTTACGCTGTAATGTCCCTTCGTTTTTCGTGTTATACTCTCGAATGGTTGATAAATTATCCAGTGGCGTACTGGGCACTTCAGAAACTAATAGGAGTTACTTTGAAATGTCAATAAATAGGTCATAAGTCTCCTATCTCAAATTACTTATTTAAGTAATCTACGTATTCTGTGAAAATATTACGGTATAGTTCAATAAACACCCTGTATATATACACATACACACATACTGTCATCCATAAAAAGTGACACATTATTCTATATCCCAGATATTTTTCTCCGTAAGTATTAAATCTTCCGGTGACCAAGTCTGGACTCCACTCTTGATGCCGGTATCAGTTCTCAATGTTACTGCCTGGAGAGAGAGAGAGAGAGAGAGAGAGAGAGAGAGAGAAAAAGAACAAACAACAAAACAACAGGGATATAAACACTAACCAATGAAATGTATGTGAAATGAAGGGGTGTTAGAGATGCCGTCACTATGAAAGAATTACGCTTCAAGAAAGTGCTAATCGAATAAAACATAATTCTGGAAGAAGAAGAAGTGAATAGCTACTTGCAGGTGCCATTTTATTGAATTAGACGACGTTACTACATGAATGTGAGCGTTTTCATCGGTGAGATGGGATGAAGATTACTACCGCTCTTACGCGCCAACAGATAGTATAGCATGAAAATATAAGTCTCATGTTGTAATGTTATCGTTCGACACTTCGGTTATACTTTTGGGGAGGTAGAACCCCTGCTAAACCATTGCTACAATTATATTCGTAAAACAGTAGTGGTCACGCTGCTAGCAACCGGGGCGATATTTTGCTAATACCAAACAAATCTGATGTGTTACACTCACATGGCTTTCTATAGCTCCTACAAAAGATTGTTCTTCTTTGTACACAATACTAATCGAGATAAATACTAGCAGAATGTTCTTATTACTTAGTTCCTTATAAGTAGAAGGGAATAAAGGAATGCGCTATGCTAAAGTGATTGTCAAATGTTTTAAAAGTTAATCGTTATGCGATTGTCAATGCAAATCACTTCTTTGCTTGGCCAGAAGCAGAACGAAAGAAAAACGGATACTTCCCGTGTGAGAAAAGTTTAAGTACTTCACAATTGAAACCAATAACAAGGAATATCTCAGAAACGGTTACCTCCACAACAAAAACGTAAAGGACATAAATTGTGTGTTTTGGCGTGAAGTACATTTTTCGTGTATTGAGGGTTTTTTTTTTCTAGCTCTTATGGTTTAGCAGTTAAGCAAAATTCGGCAAAATGCATCCAGACTAAAGAGGTCTTCGGAGGCTATTCTCAGAAATTCAAGATATACATTTTATTTGCCATATAAATATCTCTAATATATGGTATTTTAATCAAAATCTTTAGAGCTATTTTGAGAAAATCTACGTTTTCCATGTAAAGGGCAGTTTGGTGTGGGGGGATTTTTTTGAAAATCTTTATGTCGCATCCTTGTAAGAAACTAAACCTAAATACCAATTTTGGTATTTATCGGTCTTTTCGTTTTGGGGCTGTGCTGTCCACAGACACAGACACACACACACACACACACACACACACACGGACCTTTTTTTAAAAGTGCATGTTTTGGACTCAGGGGACCCTAAAACATATATTTCCGGTGAAATCTCGACATCAAATATTTGGGTGGAATACAATACTTCTCTATCCCTATGTACTACATTGTACATAGAGAAAGTAATAAACAGCTTCGTTCTAGTATAGAACACTTTTTGTGGAGTAAAT
Source organism: Hymenopus coronatus (assembly GCA_030762935.1). NCBI lineage: Eukaryota > Metazoa > Arthropoda > Insecta > Mantodea > Hymenopodidae > Hymenopus > Hymenopus coronatus. Next base: position 85,804,214 of record CM060891.1, read on the forward strand.
ATACATATTGTGTTAATCAGAAGGTACATGTATCTGTGAGTAACATTGTTGACATAAGGGTGGTAACCGATAGACTGCGATTCAGAAATATTGTGTGTTTCAGAACTGAAGAGCTTTGTTGATGTTTTGCTGCCGCCAGAGCCCCAAGCAGAAGCGAGTTAATTGGGAGGACTCCAATGGTAAGCTGAAAGATCTTTACTTCTCTGCATTGGATAAATAAAATAAGAAACCATTATATCACTCGTGATTTAGAACATGCTGCAGCTGCTACGGGAATGCATGAGTAGCTGTAGCATTCACATGAATTCTCAAAATGTGCATTACGTAAAAAAAAATCTGATGTGTTCCATTCACATGACTTTCTCTACATCTCGGCAACAAATTATTGTTAAAAAGCTTATGACTCTATTCACTTCATGCTACTCGAGAACAAATTAGCAGAAATAGTCTTACTACTTGTTTACTTGTAAGTAGAAGCAAAATAAGGGAGTATCATATTTTAAAGTGATAGTCAAAAGCCGGTTGCTATGTGACTGAAGTTCCTTTGTTTATATGGACAGGAGTTGACAAATTCCTATATGAGAAAAGTAAGTTTTTCACAGCTGAAACCAAAAACAATGAATATCTCAAAAACAATCAACTCCACGAAAAAAAATTATATAACATAAACTGTGTGCTTTAAAGTACTCTACATTTCTTGTGTAGTAAGTTTTTATCTAAGTCTTAGGTTTAGCAGTTATGCAAAATTCCGTACAATTCTCCCAAAATAAAGTAGTCTCCAGAGGCTGTTCCCAGAACATTCGAAACATTCATTTTGTTTGTCAGGTAAATATCTTTAGTATATGATATTTTAATCAAAATTGTTAGCACCATTTTTGCGAAAATCAAAATTATCGAACAAAGTTCCATGTAAATGGTAGTTTGGAGTGGGGGGGATTTCTCTCAAAATCTTCGTGTCGTATCCCTGAAAGATACTAAACTTAAATACCAAGTTTGGTATTTTACCGACTTTTCGTTTTTGAGTTATCGTGTTCACAGAAACACGGACACACGGACCCACGGACACACACACACACACACACACACACACACTCACACACGAACCTTTTTGAGAAAATGTTTTTTTTTTATATAAGGGACCCTATAAAATATATTTCTGTTGAAATCTCGGTATCGAATTTTTGGGTGGAGTGCAATACCTTCTCTATACACTATGCACATAGCGCGTATAGAGAAATTAATAAGGGATATCTATAAAAGATCAACTCCAGGAAAAATGTATATAACATAATTGTGTGTTTTAAGGTGTTCTACATTTTTTGTGTGGTAAGTTTTGTCCATCACTTACGGGTTAGCAGTTATGCAAAATTCCGTAGAACTCATCCAGAAAAAAGTAGTCTTCAGAGGCTATTCCCAGAAAATTCAAAATATACATTGTATTTGTCAGGTATATATCTTTAATATACGATATTTTAATCAAAATCGTTAGAGCCATTTTTAAGAAAATAAAACATTTGGAAAAAAAATGCCATGTAAAGGGTAGTTTAGGGTGGGGGGATTTTTCTCAAAATCTTCGTAGTGCATCCCTAGAAGATATTAAACTTAAATACCCAATTTTAGTTTTGTGAGTTATCGTGTTTATAAGCTCAAGGACACACGGACGCACTGACACACGGACACACACACACACACACGCACAGGGACCTTTTTCTGAAAATGCTCTTTTTGGATAAAGAGGACTCTAAAACATATGTCTCCGGTGAAATGGCGGTGTCGAATTTTTGGGTGGAGTGCAATAGCTTCTCTATACACTATGTACATAGTACGTGTAGAGAAAGTAATAAATCTTTCGTGCACAGTTCTGAAAAAAACGCTTACTGTTAGAATGTCACACTTATAGCAAAAACGGTACTAGAATTTAAACGATCTCAATTATTCTTATATTCTCGGCAACCCAACTGCCCCGTATTTAACTTCTGCAGATATCCCCCCTGGTGCGTTAAAAGAGTTGCGGAACCCAATAGAGCTATTTCAAATTAAAATCTGCCAGTGAAGACCTGGAGATTGAACTCGCTTTTACCGTCTTGCTTATCAGCAAGGACGTGACACGGGTCGCACTCATCGGGAGGGTAAAGTGAAAATCGGTCTCACCGGTTCTTCTCGACTGCCAGGTTTAACTTAAAATGTCTTGTTGAATTGTGCATTTTTTAACACACCAACGGATATCTGCAAACGTCAAATACGGTGCAGATGGCCCACTTGATATAAGTTTTGGTATTCAGAAATGTTGAAAAAAGAGAAAACTTCTAATGAATGGAGTGATATCAGAGTTTGTTGCTTACTTTACTTTCTCTACGCGTACTATGTATATAGTGTATAGAGAAGCTATTGCACTCTACCAAAAATTCGATAACGAGATTTCACTGGAAATATGTTTTTTAGGGTCCCCTGTATCCAAAAAAAGCATTTTCACAAAAAGGTCGGTGTGTGTATGTGTGTGTGTGTCCGTGTGTCTGCGTGTCCTTGAACACTATAACTCAAAAACCAAAAGTCGGTAAAATACTAAACTTGGTATATAAGTTTAGTATCTTTCAGGGATGCGATACGAAGATTTTGAGAAAAATATCCCCACCCCAAACTACCCTTTACATGGAACTTTTTTCGAAAATTCCGTTTTTCTCAAAAATGGCGCTAACCGTTTTGATTAAAATATCATATACTTAAGACAAATAAAATGTATATCTTGAATTTTCTGGGAATAGTCTCTGAAAACTACTTTATTCTGGATGCATTTTATGGAATTTTTCATAACTGCTAAACCGAAAAAGATGGAGAAAAACTTACCTTACAAAATATGTAGAGCACTTTAAAACACACAATTTATGTTATATGCATTTTTTCATGTAGTTTATCGTTTATGAGATATTCTTATTTTTTGGTTTCAGCTTTAAAAATCCTTACTTTTTTCATACAGGACTTCGTCAACTCCTGTCCATGCAAACAAAGGAACTTCAGTCATATAGCAACCAACTTTTGACTTTCACTTTAACCTATGATACTCCTTCGCTTCTACTTACAAGGAAACGAGTAATAAGACCAATTCTGCTATTTTGTTCTCGATTAGAATGAAGTAAATAAAAGCATAAGCTTTTTAACAATATTTATTGCAGAGATGTGGAGAAATTCATGTGAATGCAACACATAAGATTTTTTAAAATTGCACCGTTGATATTATTTTTTCCAGATTTCCATGTATAGTTTATAATCTTTGGGTAAACTCGTCCCTATTAAATGATTTTTGAATCCACTGGAGGTACCCAACAGACTGTGATTGCATGGCAATGATGATGGCGAGAAAGAATTTACATTTATTAGGAGAAATTGGTTTATTAAATAGAATAATTAGTTGAATATGAATATTTATATTATTTTTAATAATAGTTTCATTTTTAGAGCTGCTTATGCTTTATATTTATATTCTTATAGTCGGAATTTATAGAAGAGTAAGAGGTTATTGTCGTGAATAGTTCAAACTTTTATCGTGGTCTTCGAGCCATGTTGGTCCTTGGGAATACTTCCAAATAACTAGTTGGATACGGATGGCATAAAGTCTAGACCCCATACCGTTTAACCATTGAGCTATCCGTTAACCAAAATATTTAAATTAAAAGACCGCATTGTTTTCAATCTCTATTGATAGGTTAGAGTGAAGTAGTCTATTAAAGCAACCAATTCAGGATGTTAAGAGCCCATTGATTCCTGAAGAGGTAGTCCAGAAGTGGAGCACTCCCTTTCGATAGCTCGAGATGTGCATACTGAGCATTCTCTACAGAAAATCAATTACTAATATACGAGACTATGCATGAATGGCTGGTATGTTGTCAAGCGCGAGCATGAAGCTAATCGCATTACCATCACGTGAACACCCTCTTGTAGTTCCGCTGATGTTCACGCCTCCTAAGGAATATTGGGCACGCTGAAATAAAACACAAATTTGCTAATCCTCATCTGTCTTCCAGATAAACTAAATACATGACAATTAAAATCCTTAAATTCAAACTCACTGTATTCACTTTTAAGTGCGTGACCTTGAGAATAATTGCCTGCAAAAAGGGCATATAGAGCGCAACGGAAATTTTTACTTTCTCTACACGTACTATGTATATATATAGTGTATAGAGAACGTATTGCGTCTAGAGAACCAAAAAAGTTGATACGGAGATTTCATCGGAAATATATGTTTTAGGGTCCCCTGTATCCCAAAAAAGGTATTTTCAGAAAAAGGTCCGTGTGTGTTCGTGTGTGTCCGTCGGTAAAATACCAAACTTGGTATTTAAGTTTAGTATCTTTCAGGGATGAGACACGAAGATTTTGAGAAAAATCCCCCCACCCCAAACCACCCTTTACATAGAAAAAAGTTCCATATTTGATAATTTACCTCACAAATAAAATGTATATTTTGAATTTTCTGGGAACACTCTCTGAAGACTACTTTATTCTGGGTAATTTTTACGGAATTTAGCATAATTGCTAAACCGTAAGAGATGGACAAAAACTTACCACACAACAAATGTAGAGCACTTTAAAACACACAATTTATGTTATATACATTTTTTTCGTGGAGTTGATTGTTTTTGAGATATTCATTGTTTTTGGTTTCAGCTATAAAAACAGGACTTTGTGAACTCGTGTCCATACAAAGGAACTTTAGTCACATAGCAACAAGCTTTTGACTATCACTTTAACCTATGGTACTCCCTTATTTCGCTTCTACTTACAAGGAGGCAAGTAATAAGTCTATTTCTGCTAATTTTTCCTCGATTAGAATGAAATAAATGGAAGCATAAGCTTTTTAACAATAATTTGTTGCGGAGATGTGGAAAAAGTCAAATGAATGGAACACATCAGATTTTTAAAAATGTATTATGCTGCTATCCAAGCTCTGATGTTAAGTTTTGAGCAACTGCTGATATTTGATGCATGGCTATTGAATTCAGAATTTTCATCCTTCGCCATGATATTAACATTCCCTTGGTCAACCATTTTTCCCCTCTCTTCCCACTTTTTATGTGATTTAAGTTTAACTTTACGTAAGGGCATTGCATTGTTCAGATCTTTTGTAATATGTGATTAAAAATTTCATATTTATTATTTACATTTTGCGTTTCATAAACTTCCTTCCAACTTATCTCCTCACATTATTTCTTTAATTTAATGTTATTATCTTGTCTTTTATATTCAAAAGTATTGAGTAGTTTCTCTCTTTTTACATTTACTTTTAATAAATGCCTATAACGATCCCTAATGTCTGCCTTAATTATTGTTGTCCCCATTTATTTCACATTAAATTTGTAAATACATTATCGATATCCCAGCAGAAGATAGCTTTCTGTGCTTCATGAAGATTAACATTTAACCGTTATACCATATAGTTATTAAAACTCTTTAATACAAACTCTAACTAGTTCTTGCTGGAAGTATTACACTTGGTTACTTTCTTAAAATATTGGAATAGAGTGCACTTGTCACGAAAATGTATACGCCTTTATTACTTGGATTATTTTGAATCAAGGAGCACATTTCAGGTTCTTATTTCAAACACACAGTGAATCAAATACACATTTCTCACACCATTGCAAATAAAATCAATGTTTGTAGAGTAACCTGATTGTATTTATGTGACCGCACTATAAACTAGTCTCGCAAAAGTTTATTCTTTTAGCTGCTTCAACTTAATTGAGAAAGTTAGCATTACAGATTTCTAGTATTCCCGCTGCCGACCTCTCTGATCATTTTTTTTCGGGGTTTTATTGGGCCACTAGCAAAATACTGGGGAAGTTTCCTCATTCTTCCAAACTTCCTGTCTCTTCATTTCATCCTCATTTCATCCCATCGGTCTCTTTCAGGGTTATAAGAGTACGTGAGAACTGTGTTGTTGGCGCCCTGCCATGGTGGTGATTGGCTTTTTAGAGATAACAGCTCACTGCAGGGGGATGGCACTGGAAGTCGTCTGCATGCACAGGGAGCTCTATAAGACTAGGGGCGCTGGCTTCTAGTCCCTTCCCTTCTCGAAATGAAGAACTGCTTGGAGTAAGTTAGGGACCCTCCGCGGTTGCTCTCCCCGCCGTCCGGTTTCAGCCGCCCGTTAATGTCACTCTTATCTCATGCTTTCCTCCTGGGGTCTGACGTAAAATAAGTCAAGGTTGCAGTGTGAAATGCCCTTCGGTATCACACACAGACACACACTCACACACATAGGTGTGGATAACGGTATTCGGTATCGTTGAACTTCTAATCCCTTTCCAGGACACCTAGAGAAACAACTGAGGGCAGCATTTCTAAAATGAAATTCATTACACAATTCCATATTATATATATATATGTGTGTGTGTGTGTGTGTGTGTGTGTATGTGTGTGTGTAAGTAGTAAGCTTTTGACCGTATGCTATGGTTTACCAATTGTACTAAATTCATTCAACTGCACCATTTTCAGAGAGACGAGGACTTCATGGTCTATTAATAAAAAATTCAACACATACATTTTATTCCTTGTGAAAAATATTTTAATTAAAATAATTAAAATATAGGGGTTTAATCAAAATAGTTAGAAATACTTTTCAGAAAATACAACATTCAAGATATTTTTGTGGTATTCTGGTTTGAAAATATATTTAAAATTTTTATAGACATCTTGGAAAATACTGCACTTAAACACTGGGTTTGGTATTTGTCCTAAATTTTAATTTAAACAATGCTGTTCACACATGTACAATGGCGACCACAACAAAAACTCAAGGAAGTGGTTTTATAATAAAATAACTTCTGTTTATGTTTACCTTGATATGTAAAGTATGAAGTACATAGAATGTGTGTGTGTGTGTGTGTGTGTGTCTGCAAAGTGATGTAAGAGGGCATATCATAAGTTTGTTTCAGAGAATCGTATTTCACGACGGACTATAGCAAAACAGGAAGAATCTTACATTACATATTACGTTCTATAAATTGATTATATAAATGCAAGTTTTCAACTAGCTAAAATTCGACGGATTATTAAACGTCGGTACTCTGTTGTACAGCACTTCAATAGACTAGAAAAAGCATGAAGCTCAACACACTTGTGCGACGCAACCAGTGCGAAGTAAGTGACCCAAACCAAGAAGACTACACATTACAGTGTAGTAACGTTTGCTTTTAGCAGCAGAACTAGAAGAACACCATGAAATCGCTGAGCCAAGTAGCAATGTCTCTAATTTTCGATGTTTGGCAAGAGTTGTCTGGGAAATAACAATCTAGCTTCGAAAAGCGCTCTTTAAAACCTCTTCGGTGAGCCCTTTCTCCATGCAATGTGTACAGCTTTTAACATTTGGTTGCAGGGAAACTGTTTGTTGCTACCTTTTCCAAAGCTGATTAGTAGCAGACGCGCAATGTCTATTCTGTGTGAGTGTTGCCAATTTCACCCATCCCCATTACTAGAGTGCCTTCCCGGCTGTAACATCTTGCAGAAAGGACATCATTTGAAATAATCATCAGCTAATTAGGTTATCGTTGTTCCATTTCCTAGAAATGAACAAAGTTAAGATTCTAAAGCTATCATAGGTGTCCTCCGAAAACGGTAGACAGTCCACTAGGTCACCAGCTTTGTTTTGTTAAGCTTGGATATTATGTTCAGTCTATAATAGATTTATCAATGTTTTGATATAACAAAAATAAATTCCTCATGATTTATGTTCTTTAGGATTATTTTTTTTTACGGGAAAAACTATTTCACTGCAATAGTAGAAGCCCAGGACCTGATCAAATACCATATGAATTTATTAAGCAACTACCAGAGAACGCCTTACTTTACACTTTAAACCTATTTAATCATATCTGGACAGCCAAGCTTTTCCCCAATCAGTGGCGATCTTCCATAGTTATACCTATCCGTAAACCTAATAGGGACCCATTACTCCCAGAAAACAGTCGTCCAATGTCCCTCACATGCATGTTATGCAAACTCTTGGAGAAAATAATTAATAGAAGACTTCGTTGGTATTTAGAGTCTACTCATTTTATCGCCGATATTCAAAATGGATTCCGACAAAAACGCTCCACTATTGATAATTTAACTCGGCTTGAAACTGAGATTTGTCACACGTTCATCAACCGACAACATATGACTTTAGTAAGCCTTGACATAGAGAAAGCATATGACACAGTCTGGCGATACTATATAATTCGGTCTCTACTGAAACACAACGTTAAAGGGAGTATGATCGCCTTTATATACAATTTCCTTCAAGACAGAAGGAGGGTAAGGGCAAATGGAGTTCTCTCTCAAAGCATCAAACTTGACAATGGCATTCCGCAAGGCTCGGTTCTAAGTGTGACTCTATTTTTGTTCGCAATCAATAACGTGGTTTCATGTCTTAATCCCCCTGTTGGAGCTTGCCTCTTTGCAGACGACTTAACAATTTTTTTTGCAGGGGGAAAAACCAGGAAACTACCCAAACGCTGCTACAAGCTACTCTCAACAACCTACAGAAATGGAGCCATGATACTGGACTTAAGTTTTCGCCACAAAAAAAGCCAATGTGTTGTATTCAACAGACTACGAAAGGACTCGCCAGAACCTAGACTCCTATTAGGGAGCGACATGATACCTATTGTTAAATCGTATTTTGGGCCTACATTTTGATCAAAGATTGAACTGGAGTGAACACATAAGGTACCTCAAGGTTGAATGTATTCGATGTCTCAATCTACTGAAAATGCTGGCGTCCAAAACATGGGGTGCTGACTTCACTGTTTTACTTCGCACATACAGATCAATCGTTCGCCCCAAGTTGGATTACGGTTCCACCGTCTACAACTCAGTTAGTCCTATCAACCTCAATGACTCAACAGCATCCAGTGTTCAGCACTGAGAATTGCCTTGGGAGCCTTTCACACCATTGCAATTAATAGTCTTCAAATTGAAGCAAACGAGCCTCCCCTCTGTATAAGGAGGAAAGTGCTAAGCCTAAAATATGCTATAAAATCTGCTACCAAGGCTCGCCCATGTACTTCCTCCTATATCCTTCCCGGAAATCCTCTCATAATTTCTTTTAATAAAAATGTTCGCACCTTGCCTTTCTTAAGCAGAATCCAACAATTCCTCAGAGACTACAATTTGACGCTTCCACCGTTGATTCCTTACTCCTATGATGCAGAAATCATCCCTTGGAGATCCAAAACTCCCAACATAAATACCTGCTTAGCGAGATACCGAAAAGAGACGACTGACAAGTTTACCTACCTCAGACTGTTTACGAAATATGTTCAAACTACCCCGACTTTCAACACATCTATACAGACGGATCCAAATATGGCAACAGTTGTGCCTGTGCTGCATGTTTTCCCAAACATACAATGTTGTATAGTCTACTCAAATATATCTCCATCTTTTCATGTGAATTACTAGCCATTAAATTCGCTATGGAGTACATTCTTCGAACCAATGAGCACCACTCCTACATCATCTTCAGTGATTGCATGAGTGTTCTAGTTGCTCTTCAGCAGAAGCACCCTATGCATCCACTGCTCCTGGAGATCCAAAACGTACATAACAAAATACTGTCTTCTGCTAAAACAATATTGCTCTTTTGGCTCCTGTCGCATGTAGGTATACCGGGAAACGAAAGGACAGATGAAGCGGCCAAAGAAGCTACCAGACATCCGTGTAGCCTACCAGATTTCAAGACTCCTCACCGTGACTACAGCAACTTTGTTCAAGGTGTCATTATCCAAAAGTGGAAACAAGAATGGTCTGCCTTGTCCAACAGCAAACTGCATGAGGTACACACTCTCGCCGACTCTAGCTACTCATACAAAACTTTTCATCGTAAGTGCCAGACTGTACTGACTCGTCTGCGTATTGGACACACGTCACTCACACATTCATACCTTCTGTCTCGTGAAAACCCACCGATGTGCAACTGCCAGCTAACAGTGAAACATCTCATTACCAACAGCAGTCTCTATGAGGAACAACGAACCACATGTAAAGTGCCAAATGAACTCTCGGCAGTCCAGGACAACTACAATTCTCCAACTTCTTACAAGTAATCCGACAAATACTTGTTCTCAAGTTTACTGTAAAATATCTTTTGAAAAAATCAAAATTTTGCTATAACCTGAAATTTCTAAAACTGACTGCAGAAGATTTCATGGAAGAATGAATATGTTCCGTTCATTTTCTATCATCTATCTTCTTTGGCATTTTTGAGAACGTTGTTTTGTTTTAGCTGGATAATAATTTTCTTCTTTCTTTTCATCATCAGCATGATCATATTCTTTTACTTCCTTTCAACCATGGATCATTGCTGTTCTGTTTGAGGCTTGTTGAATTCTTCCATCCTCTTCTTGGGCGACCCAAGTCTCTTTTCCCAACAGGTTGATAAAAATATGGTTCCTACGGTACATGATGTCAGGTTCCCTGACATTCCTTAATTTCATAATTTATACTATTCTCTTATTTATTCTTTATTTCACTACTTATTTTTACTTTCTCTACACGTACTATGCACATAGTGTATAGAGAAGGTACTGCACCCCACCCAAAATTTCGATACTGAAATTTCACCGGAAATATATGTTTTAGGGTCCTCTGTATCCAAAAAAAGCATTATCACAAAAAGGTCCATGTGTGTGTGTGTGTGTGTGTGTGTGTCCGTGGGTCCATTGTGCTGTGAACATGATAACTCAAAAACGAAAAGTCGGTAAATACCAAACTTGGTATTTTAGTTTAGTAACTTCCCGGGATGTGACGCGAGGATTTTGAGGAAAAAACCCCAACCCAAACTACCTTTTACATGGAACTTTTTTCGACAATTTTGATTTTCTCAAAAATGGCTCTAACGATTTTCATAAAAATATCATATATTAAAGATATTTACTTGCCAAATAAAATGTATACCTTCAATTTTCTGGGAATAGCCTCTGAAGAGTGCTTTATTCTGGACGAATTTTACGGATTTTGCATAACAGCTAAACCGTAAGAGATGGAAAAAAACTTACCTTACAAAAAATGTTGAGCGCTTTAAAACACACAATTTATGTTATATGCATTTTTCATGGGGTTGATCGTTTTTTGGTTTCAGCTTTAAAACATTAAACTTTTCTCACACAGGACTTTGTCAACTTCTGTCCATACAAACAAATGAACTTCAGTCACATAGCAACCAGCTTTTGAATATCACTTTAACCTATGGTGCTCCCTTATTTTGCTTCTACTTACAAGGAAGCAAGTATTAAGACTAGTTCTGCTAATTTTTTCTCGAGTAGCATTAAGTAAATAGAAGCATAAACTTTTTAACAAACATTTGTTGCAGAGATTGTCATGTGAATGGAATACATGAGAATTTTTTTTAATGTTATCTTTTTCACTGATCATGTAATATCATTTGTACGCTTTCAATTCGTTTCCGCCTTAGGCTTCTTAGGGTTCTGCTTCACTAGTATATAATAGTGCAGACTTTGGTAGAACATTACGAATATAATTAAATTAGATTTTAAAATCTTGGTATATACCTTTCCAGGTGGTAAAAATAAAATATCAGGATCATATCAGCACCGCTGGTGAGCTGGATATTCGTTCCTCAGGAAACAAAATGTAAACGGCAGTAAATTTATTGATATGGAGCTCAGCCTTTTAAGTGCATTTAAAAACCATCGGTCTGAGCGGCCGCGCCGTGGCCGAGTGTTTACACCACTCGACTCTCACCTAGACGGCCGGGGTTTAATCCCAAGCGACCGCATGTGAGATTTGTGGTGGACAAAACGGCGCTGGGGCGGGTTTTCTCCGGGTACTCCGGTTTCCCCCATCATCGCATTCCACCGGTGCTCCATCGTCATTTATGTAACATCAGTGTCCCGCCTGCGGTGCCATTAGTAGTTAAAGCGGGCGTTAAACACTACCAAAAAAAAATCGGTCTGAGTCGAATCGGTGTGTGAGAGATGTGTTAAGTTAAAAGAACAATATCCTCTTAAAATTAAAATTCACCCAAATTCGAATTTAAGAATAAACCAGTTTCAGAACATTAGTTTGCTTAACAATACTTCTAGTATTATTTCATACTTTCTTCCCCTCAAAAGCCCATTAATAATAAAATTTGACTTATGATATAAAAAGTTATATTTTTAATTTTGAGCCTTTCATGAAAAGAAGTCCCCAATGCTTAACTTAAAATGATTTCGGAGACAATTTAGAGATTAACACAAATTGGAGAGAAAAATAATTTTATATGGAAAATCCCTGAAACTTTTTTTTTTTTTTTTGGAAGTTTAACGATCTTTAACCTGGTTGGTCATAAAGGACGATGAATGAAATTAGTGAAATGATGCTCAAATGATCTCGGGGTTCATGGAACTTAAAGTTACTCGACATTCGTCTTCTTAGGATAGGAGAAAACCCCGAAAAAAACTTTATCCGGGTAACTCACCCTAAGCGAGATTCGAACTCACGACCTTTTGAATTTGAGGCAGACGCGCTACAGCAGACAGTTTTATCCCTGATTGTTTTCATGACTATAATATTAATTAATTGAAAGAAAATTCTACTGCATTTAAAGAAATATTTTTGGGATGCAAAATTATGAAATGAACGACCTGTACGTTTGAAAGTGACACCTCCATTGGCCAAGGTGTTAAAGTACATATAAAATATGGTGATAAAAGAAAGGAGGGTCAAAATATTTATGGCACAAATATATAGAGCTTCTGACATACCTTATACTGCATAAGCTTTAAATCTCAGTATTTATAGAGTCCAGCAAAAATATTCGGAAATATTCGACACAGAATATTTATGCTTTTAAAGGATGCTGGCTTACCAGTATAAGCTTAAAACTTGGGTTGCTATTCTGTTATTCCATAAAACATATATTGACTTAGTATTTGTCAAGGTATATTAATAACTACCATTTATTAACTACAACGGGATAATATTCAAAAATCTTATGTGTTACACTCACATGACTCTGTCTAGCTACTCTACAAATAAATTCCTTACGAAAGATAATTTTTCAACACCATGCTAATAGAGATAAACATTAGCAGAATTGTATTACATAGTTCCTTATAAGTAGAATGGAACTAAGGGAATGCACTAGGCTAAAGTGATAGTCAAATGTTTTAAAAGTTGTCGTTATGCGATTATCATTGCGAATCGCTTCTTTGCTTGGCCAGGAGTAGAAAAAAAGAAAAAGGGAACTCCCGTCTGAGAAAAGTAATAAGTACTTCACAACTGAAACTAAAAACAAGAAATATCTCGAAAAAGATAAGCTCCACGAAAAAAAAGTATATGACATAACTTGTGTATTTTAACAAGATCTACATATTTTTATATTAAGTTTTTGACTATCTCTTACAGTTTACTAGTTATGCCAAATTAAGCAAAATTCATCCAGAATAAACAGGTCTTTAGAAGCTATTCCCAGAAGATTGAAGATATACCTTTTATCTGTAATACAAATGATTTTATTATATGATATTTTAATCAAAATCGTTAGAGCCATTTTTAAGAAGAACAAAATTTTCGAAAATTTTTCGATGTAAAGGGTAGTTAGGGGTGGGGAATTTTCTTGAAAATCTTCGTGTCGCATCCTTGGAAGATACCAAACTTAAATATCAAGTTTCGTATTTAACGGTCTTTACGTTTATGAGCTATTCTGTCCACAGGCACACACTCACACACACACACACTGACCTGTTTCTGAAAATGCTTTTTTTGGATCCAGGGGGTCCTAAAACATGTATTTCCGGTGAAATCTCGACATCGAATTTTTGGGTGGAATACAATACTTCTCTATCCCTATGTACATGTGTTCCATTCACATGACTTTCTCTATATCTCTGCAACAGATTATTATTCAAAAGCTTATGCTTCTATTTACTTCATTTTAATCGAGAACAAATTGGCCAAAACAAGTCTTATAACTTGTTTCTTTGTAAGTAGAAGCGAAATAAGGGAGTACCATAGGTTAAAGTGATAGTCAAAAGCTGGTTGCTATGTGTCTGAAGTTTCTTTGTTTTTAGGGACAGGAGTTGACAAATTCCTGTATGATTTTCAAAGCTGAAACTAAAAGAAGAAATATCTTAAAAACTATCAACTCCACGAAAAAAAGATGTATATTTCATTAATTGTGTATTTTAACGTGCCCTACATTTTTTGTGTGGTAGGTTTTGTCCATCCCTTACGGTTTAGCATTTATGTAAAATTTCGTAAAATTGATCCAGAATAAAGTAGTCTTAAGAAGATATTCTCAGAAAATTCAAGATATACATTTTATTTGTGAGGTAAATATCTTTAATATTCGATTTTGGGCTGGAGGGATTTATCTCAAAATCTTCGTGTGCATCTCTGGAAGATATTAAACTTAAATACCAAGTTTGGTATTTTACCTACTTTTCGTTTTTGAGTTATCGTGTTCACGGACAGACGGACACATACACACACACACACACACACACAAACACACACACACAAACTGACCTTTTTATGAAAATGCTCTTTTTGGATATAAGAGACCCTAAAACATATATTTCCGGTAAAATCTCGGTATCGAATTTTTGGGTGGAGTGCAATACCTTCTCTACACATAGTACGTGTAGAGAAAGTAAAAACTATGTGCTCTAGATGGTACAGATAGGAGCGCAAAAGCTGAACCGAAGGGAAAAATAGCATTGTCTGCTTCATATTTATTGCTTCCTTATTAAGTACTAATTAGATTCAGCTAAATGGAGAAAACTTGAGTTATTAGGGAGCCTACGGTCCAGGTAAGCAATTAATTTTTTTCCAGAAAACAGACGAGATATTATGCTTTTAAGAATAATTAGCAGACTTTTTGATGTCCTGTAGAAGCTTTATAATGGAGGGACTACTCTACAACAATAAATGAAAACTGCTTTACCGTAATTATTATCTGGTTCTTGAGATAGCTGTTAGAGAAGTCAAGGGCTTATAAATGATGGAGGGGTATATGCAATTAGCGAAGTAAAGGGCAAGGCTCATCGTTGTTGCTAGACAACTCCTCAACAAGTTTTCTAAATACCCTTATCAATTATAGCATTTCAAGATTTTGACAGACACAAAATTAAAAATCTGATGTGTTCCATTCACTTGACTTTCTCTACACCTGTGCAACAAATTATTGTTAAAAAGCTTATGCTTCTATTTACTATGCTAATCGAGAAAAAATGAGCAAAAGTAGTCTTAGTACTTGCTTCCGTGTAAGTAGAAACGAAATAAGGGAACACCATAAGTTAAAATGATAGTCAAAAGCTGGTTCCTATGTGAATGAAGTTCCTTTGTTTGTATTGACAGGAATTGACAAATTTCTGTATGAGAAAATTTAAGTTTTTCAAAGCTGAAACCAAAAACAAGGAATATCTCAAAAACGATCAGCTCCACGAAAATAATGTATACAACATAAATTGTGTGTTTTAATGTGCTCTACATTTTTTGTGTAGTAAGTTTTTGTGCATTTCTTACGATTTAGCAGTTATGCAAAATTCTGTAAAATTCACCAAGAATAAAGCAGCCCTCAGAGGCTATTCCCTGAAAATTCAAAACATACATTTTATTTGCCAGGTAAATAATATACGGTACTTTAATAAAAATCGTTAGAGCCATTTTTTAGTAAATCAAAATTTTCGAAAAAAGTTGTATGTAAAATGTAGTTTGGGGTGGAGGGAGTTTTCTCAAATCTTCGTTTCGCATCCCTGGAAGATACTAAACTTAAATACCAAGTTTGGTATTATACCGAGTTTTCCTTTTTGAGTTATAGAGCTCACAGACATACGGACACAGACACACACGTACCTTTTTCTGAAAATATATATTTTTTTGATACAGGAGACCCTAAATCATATACTTCCGGTGAAATCTCAGTATCGAAATTTTTGGTGTAGTGCAATACCTTCTCTATACACTATGTACATAGTATGTATAGAGTAGTTAAAAATAGAATTGTTCTATTCACATTAAATTCTCTACCTATTCTACAAACTTCTTACAAAAGATTCTTCTTCTTTCTATCTTATGCTAATCAAGATAAACATTACTAGAAATGACTTTACTGCTTAGTTCTTTATGAATAGAAGAGAACTAAGGGGATACACGGTGCTAAAGCGATAGTCAAGTGTTTTAATGACAAAAAACACGGATGACTTCTTGTTTGAGACAAGTTTAAGTATTTTAAAATTGCAACCAATAATAAGAAATATCTCGAAAATGGTTAGCTCCACATGAAAAATGTGAGATCGACATTTTTATGCAATACATTTCTATCTATCACTAACAGTTTGTTACGCATGCAAAAATAATTCAGATTAAAGAGGAATTGAAACTATTCCCAGGAAGTTCGAATAAAATTTAATTTGTCATGCAAATATCTTTAATGTGCAATAATTTAATAAAACTGGTTAAAGCCATTTTTGAGAAATAAAATGTTTCGTAAAATTTTCTATATTACGGGTAATTTGAGATGAGGGATTTTCATGAACATCTTCGTGTTCGCATTTGAAAAATTCTTTTTTTGGATTCAGGGGGCCCCAAAATATGTATTTCCAATGAAATATTGGTAGATATGCTGTGGGTGGAATGCTGTCCCTTCTCTTCCTACATATTATATACGTTGTAAAACATGCTAGAGAAAGTAAAAATAATGAATAAGGTTTATAAAGATTTTATGGAAGTAATAATCTGTGTGTTAATAAGGAGAGAGTTGGAGGGAGGGAGGGCTCCCGAGGGAGCCTTGAACCCGGAATGAAGGTCCCGACCAAGAGTCCCTGACGACGATGCCGGGATAACGTTTTATAATGCGCAAATCACCTTCCAGCCACAACTTACCGAATCCGTCACCTGTTCTTGTAACCCTTCTTGAGGTGATTTGGAAATGATGGGAACAGGAAATGGTAATCCAGAATAATCCGGGGATGTAATGAAGCTCGCGTCAGATAGGCCTTCCATAGGGATCGAACCCGCGATCTCTAGAATACGGGCCACAGACTCAACTGTCCCGCTCAGTTGATACTGTAATACTGTAGTAAGGATTTACATGTTACTATAATTGTAATAATTAACTCAATTATTAAGATAACCGAATTTCAAAATTCTTATTCTAGAATAAATATTATGTAGATGTAATTAGAATTCCTGTTAATACCTTTATTGGTAATGTTCGATTATCAGCTTCGAGTAGTCGAATATTATAAGGATCTAATTCGTTTTGGGGAATTATATAGGAATCAAATTCAATATCTAAAAAATCTGAATATTCATATATATCAATATCATTGATGTTCAATAGTTTTAAGTGTTAATGTGGGTTAAATACTTTCATCAGTATTAAAACCATATTGAAACTTAAAACATATAATTTATTATGCACATTTCATCATGTCGAAATGCCCTGCCTAAAACCTCCCTAAGCAATTTATAGCTGGCTGCTATCTTTTATTTTCGCTGTATTAGCCTGACGGATGCCAGAGCAAAGAAAAAAATTGCCTCGCTTCCCAGCGGTTCTTGATTAACAGCATAACAACCTGGAAAAATGTTATTACATTCTCCACTCGAAGGGTTTTCTTGACCTTTCCGTTCGCTTTAACCCGAAAAGTCGTGCAGTTTAGAGAGCGCTATCTGAGATCAGATTCTGATATTATAGCTGTCTAAGGTTGCTCTCCTCTATTGTGGACCAGGAGGATGCAATAGTACATTAGCCCGCTGTGTATTTTATTAGTTTAATTATTATGTTTACATAGGTTTATTATAGGAAATATATCTGCTTCAGCAGCCAAGACTGAGCAGATTGCAGAACACCAAACCTTAGGGCTATTGTGCACGCCTCTATGCTGACCTTAGCGATACAAATGCCTTTGTAAAAACTAGATTTTAGCGCATTAGAGACATAAGTAACAGAGTATTTTTAGAGAAATGTCTCTCCCCTAAAAGTTAGCAGCTCGGGACTTTTCCATTATAAAGAGCGGTCACGTGAGGCTAACACAAAAAATCTAAAATTAATCACGTGACAACGTTATTTTCGCGCTTCTTTTCAACCAATCAGTAATGAGCTTCAAGTTGGAGATTTTAGGTATATAAGCAATGCGCTTACAAAAAATTGGGTTGCTGCTTCTTCTTCTTCTTCTTCTTCTTGGTTGTGTTATACTTGTGATGCTATACACGGTACTCTATATGCTGTACGTTGTACGTACGTGAACGCGGTGGTGTTAGTGCCTGAGAATGTGATATTTTTACGCGAAACATTATAGTTATCGCTCGAGTTGTTTTGTCGCGTAATAGGGAAATTCGAAGTAATTACGATGACCGTCGAAACAAAAACTTAGTAAGCAGAAGAAAATCTAATATGAAGTATTTCCATTGTAAGTCTACATACCCAATCATTATTTCTCCCCCTCAGTGAGAATCAAACTTGTGTTCTACATGGATGAGCATAGCCGGCGCATCAAAGAACCTTCAAGAGGTATGTACACGCCTGTTTATAAAGTATTTCACTGGTGCTAATCCAGACCGACTCCAAGGTAGACAAAAGAACAGCGACATATTGGCGCACAACGTGACAGCGATAAGCAGAATGGTTCAACTTAATGTTTGTGATGCTTTTTTTTTTTTTTTTTTTTCTTCCAAGATTACAAGTTCACATATTTCTAATCTTCGAGCATGGCATCCTTCTCCGGAAATTATTTTACTTTCTCCTCTAAGTATTATGTACGAGGATGGTGGGTAGAGAAAGTATTGTATTCCACCTAAAATTTTATATTGAGATTTCACCGGAAGATCGTGTTTTAATACTTAAGGATGCGATATAAAGTTTTTCAGGGAAATCCCTTCCCAAATTACCCTTTATATGAAACATTTTTCGAAAGGTTCGATATTTTCAAAAGTGGCTCTAACAATTTTGATTATATTAATCGCATATTGAAGATACTTACATGAAAAATAAAATGTATATCCGAAACTTATTCAGAATAGCCTCTGAAGTCCTCTTCATTCTCGATGAGTTTTGTATAGCAAGTGAGCCGTAAGAGATAGACAAAAACTTACTACACAAAAATGTACATAACTTAAAATACACAATGTATATCTAGAATCAACCCTTTCCGGGATGTCCCTTGTTATTGGTTTCAGTTTTGTGATAAGTATACTTTTCTCAAACTGTGACTCCTCAAAAGGATGCTTATTCTCAAGGTAATACACAACTAATAAAAGTTGTTGCTATACCTAAAAACAAAATTACTACTCCTTATTTGAAAATTCAATAGAAATTGGTATATTAATGCATTTCAATTGTCTATTAGACTCATTTCTAATTTGATTGCAATGTTATTTATTTGAGATGGATTATGGGAAGTTGTCATTTGTTTCACATATTTTTGATTTGGTCCTGTCACATAAAGAGAACAGATTATCAATTGTAAAACAAGCTGCAGCTTTTAAAGTTTTGACTGTCATTGTGCGTAATATATTTCCTCATTCCCCTCCTTCTTACAAGAAAGCAAGCAATGAGAGCGTTTGTGTAATGTGTACATCGATTACCATGAAGTGGATAAAACAATATTTTTAGGTGTACCCTAAACTGAAAATTGATCAAAAAGTGCAAAAATGAAAAAAAATTGCGTAATTAAGTAATGTAATGCTTGTAGTTCAATTTCCTGTTGTTTTTATTGCCATGTGGCGCTTTAAACCGTATCACGTGACGATTTTCATACTTTCATCACAGACTCAGAGAATATTAATAAAAAGAATTGGCATATGATTTTTTTTTTACAAATGAAAATTACCTGATATATTGCACAATCAATATAACAACAAACATAAATTATAGTAAAATAATAATATTTAAAGGTTTAAACATTTTTTCTGAAGCAACCAGAAGAGTAACAAAAATTCTATGTGCCAATTTTATTTACATACATGTAATAAATGTACTAATATTTTTAGTTTTCCAAAAAAGGAATTTATGCATCGTGCACAACTTCTGATGAATTGGCATAATAAAAACCTTTAATTATTTTTAAATTGAAGATATCTACATGAAACTCAAATCCTATGGATAATTGTATGGCAGCAGTATGTAAATGGAAAAAAATCAAAAAGATTGCTTGAAAAATGCGAGATTTGGAAATTTCAGTTTAGGGTACCCTTAAGAATATCTTATTCGCAGAATAGGCAGAGAAGGTAATTTAAACGAAAGACATCAAATATTTTTACTTGCATCACGACATCGACTACGAAATTTTACAGCCTTATTTCTTCCAATTTATAATATATTTGAGCACCAGAGGGTAAGTTCCAGAATTTAGAACTTCACAGTTTCATATTAGGGAAACACATATTCCTGATATTATTAGGTGAAGCTACTCATACATGTAAACTCTATCCCTTGAGAAAAATATATCAGGTGGCCTAACTGATATTTGATACACATAATTAATGTGTGCAGATATTTCTGGGTGCGTTAAGAGAGCTGCAGAACTAGTTCAAGTTAAAACTGAGCAAACTCTGTTTTACCCCTCTAGCTTTTCAGCGGAGAAAGTGAGCGGGTCACATTAATTTACAGCGGTGATAGGAAGGTTGCTCAAGCAAAGAGAGGAACTGGGATTTCCAAGGTTTTCACTTGAAACATTCCCGTTAAGCTCAGCATCTCTTTTAAGGCAATGCACCGGTGAAATTTGAAAACTCCATAATATGTAAAATACTTTACTGAAAAAATTGTAAATTATTATACACCACAATAGTGATCATTTTGCCATTTAATACAATTCTAGCTTATATGGTTATTTAAATAATAATGGTTTATGGTCTAAATTCATTGCCGTAATACAATTGACACACATGCTGCATTTTTAAAAAAATATTCACATTAAAAAATTCAAGTTTTACAGTAAATGAGATTACAAATAGATCTATCATATTATATTATTTTCACTAGCCCGCTTATACAACGTATATAGTGAAGGTATTGTACTCCGCCAAAAATTGTGTCTGTGTGTATGTGTCTGTGGATAGTATAGCTCAAAACTTAAATACCAAACTTGGTATTTAAGTTCAGTATCTTCCAGAGTTGCGACATGAAGATTTTCAAGAAACTAGCGTTTACATAACCATTTTTCGAAATTTTGATTTTTTTAGAAAAATGGCTCTAATGATTTTGATTAAAATACTGTGTATAAAAGATATTCACTTTCAAATAAAATGTACATTTTGAATTTTCTGGGAATAGCCTTTGAAGAACTCTTTATTCTGGTTGAGTTTTGCAGAATTTTACATAACGGTTAAACCGAAACAGACAGAAGCTTACTGCACAAAAAAGATATATTTCATTAAAACACACAATTTTTTTTTCTTCTAGAGTTGACTGTTTTCAAGATATTTGAATTAACTTTTATGAAACGGGACCATGCGAAGCCAACCGAACCTCAATTGTTTCAGAGTGATCATCTTTTAAAAGATTTGACTATCGTTTAGCCTAATGTATTCCATTATGTTTCTTCTGCTTATAGGGAAGCAAGTAATATGATCAATTCTCTACTTGTTACCTAAATTAGCATGACGAAATCTTTTGTAAGAAAAGTTTGTTTACGTAACAGTTAAAGAAATTTATGAGAATGGAATGCATTAAATATTTCATATTAATCCTGATTATGGTAGAAAAATTATAACATTTCGTACTCTCCAGAAACCTTGATTTTTAATTGTATAATTTATTTCTTCAAATTGGCGTTTTATTCCGAAGAAGTAATATGACTCTCTTCTTTTATGTACCTTTTAGTGACGCTATAAACTTTTTGAAACAAATTAGTAAAGAATTGCATCATATCAGCATTTTGAGTATAAAAAGTGTTGCTGAGAACAAGACTTAAAGTTGGGCATGCGTATTACAACCATGCGCCAGCCCATTTATAGTTCCAATTAATTAGTAGATAAAGTGCGCCAAAAAAAAAATCGTTTTCTTAAAGTTTATAATTATTATTATCATTTTATTAAGACAAATAATAGTTCTTTTAATTTTTTTTACAATTTTTGGGTAGTCAAGTTCAAGTCAAATAGGGGCAGTTTGAGCAACGGTACCTACTCCTCGGTTATTACTCTATTCGAACGTTAGAGAGAGAGAGAGCGAGAGAGAGAGAGAGAGAGAGAGAGAGAGAGAGAGAGAATTTGTAACTATGTGCAAGGGTGTTCTCAGAAGTCACAAAATGATAAAGATAACCTATAATTTATTCTCCCAAATGCTAAATGACTTAAAAGGAATTTCAATGCCTGAATATTAGAATGCAAACAGTTGAAATTTCTCGTTGAGAATGACATGCAGTAGAAAATAGTTTTAGATACTCCACATTAAAATGTAAAATAAGACAAAAGCAGCGGGTAGTTTCATTACATCTCCCAAATTTTCCAATCCACCATTTTCTTTTCCCATCATTTCCTGGTCATCTCTTTCAGAGTTGAAGGACCAATTGTTCGGCGGTTGCGGATGAATGGTGGCTTACACAAAAGGTTTACCTGGCGTTGTCGTTCTTTCGGGGACCACCGGAGACTTGGAGCTCGTGAGTAGGTACTATTATCGGTGAGAAATTACCTTGTAATTGACATTCTGCTGACACGTGGCCGCCTCGGTACGCTGTTGCCATATTTATTCGCTGTCCGTCTGCAGCGGCACACGTTTCACTGCTTCCTCTAAAATGCCTTCTTCTCTCCATGCATACCCCTCGTATGTTGAACTATTTTCCCCATTTCTCACTAGCTATCTCATCTATTTCTTTCCACATTGGGTCCTGTACTTCACTAAACGGAGAAGTTTTATTGTTTCGGCTAAAGTAACCTCAACTTACTTATCACGGATGTAAAACATTTTCAAATCACTCGTGATATTTCTAGGATGAGAACAAGAGCAATGCCCGCGATGTATAAAAGGTGGTAACGATTATAAATGTAGATCCTTACGATCACTGTGTGTAACACAACCAAACTTTTCACAGAATGAATTAAACAATCAGATTGCAAACATTTGACTAGTCATGCATGAGAACGTGCGCGTAAATTTCCACTGAACTTGTAGGTGTTACAACGCTGATGACGTCACGTCTCTGACGGTTATGTATTCTTACACTGTGATTGGTCAGCAACCTAACAAGCACTGCCAGATCACGACACACCTCACAAGTGTCAATCACAAGAAAATTTCTCACCGATAATAGGCCACGACGGAAGTGTTTCATCTGTAACCCCGTCCATGCTTGCGCTCGTCGTCATCCCGATTTGGTCGCTCTTCGAATGTCTCCCTCCTCTGCAGGTTTCGTAAGAGAAAATGTGAGGCTGTGTGCGATGTTCTGCCCCAATTTCTGGGGACCCCGTCTGTATGTAATCCTAATCCATGCCATATTATAGGCAGCTTTACAGACTTAGGAAAAAGCTTCTAAATTCTGCACTGTACTTGACACTTATTGATTCTTTGGATGGTCATATATAATCTCAGGCATTGCATGAAGTGTATTCCCAAGTTTATTAATATTTCTATCAAGATCTTGTAAACATCTAACTTAAGAAAAGAATGCATAGGAATGTATAATCATGTATAATCTAAAGTTTTCCATTACAAAAATCTCTGATTAATTTGATGAAGGTTTTAAAATTAAAGCAGAATCCACAGCTCAGTTCATGTTTTTTTTTTAATCTATTTTATTTACTCCGCTTTATCTTCAAAGTCCTAGAGCCACGAAATTATTCGTAAGATACCTCATTGACATTATATGGTGGAGATTAGTCTTTAGGGCCATACCACTTTCGCGGCTATCAATTCTAGCTGCTCTCATATCCGTAGTCAGATGGCGTCATTCGTAGTCAGCTAAACATCATGATCTCTACTGCTTTAACTATCTATGGATAGATGATAGCGCGGTCCTGTGCCTTGTATTGTCTGTATTTTTGTATTGTTTTAGACTGAAGATGTAACGTAGAGCCGTGCTATTAAATATATATTTTTCAGTATTTATCTGGATGACTAAGGGGGAAAAAAAAAAAGGCGGATTAATGGGCCACGGGATTTGAACCCGGCACCTCGGGAAAGCGTGCCACAGACGTTCCATCTCAGTCATCCCGCTCGGTTGAGCTCACATTTTGCGTTAGTTAAAGAGGTCTCTTTCCCCTTATTCCTGTACAAATATCTGTTCTCAGCTTCTCCATACTCTCTCTCCCTCTCTCTCTATCTACACTCTCTCTCCCTCTCTCTCTATCTACACTCTCTCTCCCTCTCTCTCTATCTCTCTCTGTGCCTATGGTGTGCACAACGCAAGCATAATAAAACAGTAGCATAGTCCCTAATTATCGATAGTGTATTACAACACACAACTGGTCAGAAAAATAACACACCAATCAGCTCCTGTTATGTAACATGTTTTACAAAAGCTCAAACGTGTAATAAGCGAAATAAGAGTTTTCGATTTTCTACCTCATTATCAACATTCAGTCTACACTCAAATTGGGAGCTGAGGTATGCAACTACAACAATTGTCTTTCTTGAGTAAAAAATGTAGTGTCTCACTCGCCCTCTCTCGCTCCCCCTCCCTCCCTCTCTCTCCCCCTCTCTCCCTCTCTCTATCTCTCTCTATCTCTCTCCCTCTCTCTCTATCTCTCTCCCTCTCTCTCACTCTATCTTTCTCTCCCTCTCTCTCACTCTATCTTTCTCTCCCTCTCTCTATCTATCTCCCTCTCTCTCCCTCTCTTCCTCTCTCTATCTCTCTTCTCCTCTCTCTATCGCTTCCTCTCTCTATCTCTTCCTCTCTCTCCCTCTCTCTCCCTCTTTCCCTCTCTCTCTCCCTCTCTCTCTCCTTCTCTCACTCCCTCTCTCTCCCTCTCTCTCCCTCTCTCTCTCCTCACCCTCTCACACACACACTTTCTCTTATAAACAAATTCTGATATGTTCCATTCACATGACTTACTTTAGCTGTTCTACAAACAAACCATTCTTTCAAAAGATTATTCTTTTATTTAATTATGCTAATCGAAATAAACATTAGCAGAAAGTGTCTTATTACTTGCACCTTGTAAAATGAATATGAGGGAATATACTAGAGAATGAAGCGATAGTCAAATATTTAAAAACCATCGCTATATGAAACAATTGAAGTTCGTTTCGCCTTGCATTGCAATGTCCTCCAGCACCAACCTGGAGAGTTAATAGACACAAAGTGGTAAATGTCACCCCGACTGAGTAGTCATATCACGTAAGTGGCGTATCCACTTCCTCCCTTGCTTGCAAAGGGTCCGGGTTATCAAATAGATACCAACATAATGGAAAGACCCCAAGGGCCGCACGCACACCTGAGTCGTCGGGTCACTGCTTGCTTTATCATCTCGCAAACGGTCAATTCTACAAGAAAAATCTGATGTGTTCCATTTATATGAATTTCCCTATCTCTGCAATGAATTATTGTTAAAAAGCTTATGCTTCTATTTACTTCACGCTAATCGAGAAAAAATTAGGAGAAATACTCTTATTACTTCCTTGTAAGTAGAATCGAATTAAAATAAAGTGATAGTCAAAAGCTGGTTGCTATGTGACTGCAGTTCCTTTGTTTGTGTGGACAGGAGTTAACAAATTCCTGTAAGAGAAAGCTGAAACCAAAAACAAGGAATATATAAAAAACGATCAACTCCATGAAAAACATGTATATAATATAACTTTTTTAACGTGCTCTACACTTTTTATGCAGTAAGTTGTTGTCCATCTCTTACGGTTTAGCAGTTATGCAAAATTTCGTAAACTTGATCCAGAATAAAGTAGTCTTCAGAGGCTATTCCCAGAAAATCAAGATATACATTTTATTTGTCAGGTAAATATCTTTAATGTACGATATTTTAATCAAAATCGTTAAAGCTATTTTTAAGAACATCAAATTTTTCGAAAATCTTCCATGTAAAGGGTAGTTGGGGGTGGGGGGATTTTCTTGAAAATCTTCGTGACTCATCCCTGGAAAATACTAAACTTAAATACCAAATTTGGTATTTTACTGACTTTTCATTTTTGAGTTATCATGTTCACGGACACACGGACACACGGACACACGAACGCACACGGATCTTTTTCCGAAAATGCTTTTTTTTTTTTTAGATAAAGAGGGCCCTAAAACATATATTTCCGGTGAAATCTCGGTATCGAATTTTTGGGTGGAGTGCAATACCTTCTCTATACACTATGTAGATACATAGCAAGTATAGAGAAAGTAAAAACGTAATGACGTAAGTTATGTTTTAAAGTTAGTTTTTGTCTCTCTCTCTCTCTCCCTCTCTCTCTCTCTCTCTCTCTCTCTTACGGTTTACCACTTATGCAAAATTCGCCCAGAATAGAGATCTTCAGAGGCCACTCCCAGAAAATTCAAGATATGCATTTTATTTGTCAGGTAAATATGTTTAATACACTGTATGTAAATCAAAATCGTTACAGCCATTTTTGAGAAAATCAAAATTTTCGAAAATTTTTCCATATAAAGAGTAGATTGTGGTGGGGGGATTTTCTTGAAAATCTTCATGTAGCACCCTTGGAAGATACAAATCCTAAATACCAGATTTGGTATTTAATGGTCTTTTAGTTTTTGAGCTATGCTACCCACAGGTATACACATACACTCAAACACACACTTTCAGGACCTTTTTATAAAAATGCTTTTTGCAATCAGGGCACCTCAAAAATTATATTTCCGGTGAAATCTCAGTATTGAATTTTTTGGTTGAAATACAATATCTTATGTAACTACCATGTGCTTCTATGAACATACGTGCCAGAGAAGGTAATATAATTTAAAAACACATGTTTTAACTTCAGGATAGTACATTACATTATTTATCAAAGTTTATATCGAAAATTACTAGAGTAAATTTTCGTTTAGGTATTAAGGTATAGGCATGAATTAGCACATAAGGAAGTATTTAAACGCACATCTAATTAATCTTTTTAAAGAGAGGATTTTTCTTTAATTATTGGGCATTAGAGAAGAGAGATTAACTCTATTTCACATTTAAAGATACCTTAGGATTCATGATGTTATTTATTATTTTATGTTTAATATCTTTAAAGGAAGTTTATATTTTAGGACACGCAGATAATTTTATCGTGATGGATTGGGAGTAGTGTCTTATTGATTCCAAAATTAGTAGATTATAAATTTCTGTTTTACTTTTACATAAAAATAAATACTAAAGTCAAAGGTATTTTTTTCTCCAAAATCAATTGTGAAATATTGCGTATTTATGCTTTTTGTTTTGTTTTTAAGTTTCACGTCCTCTAACCTGAAAGGTCATATTTGACGAAAAATGAAATGGGTAACATGATGTTAAAATGAATCTGGGGCCATAGACATTCATCTTCCGAGTAACCGAGATTTGAGCACGTGAGGTAGAGACGCTAGCAGCGTGCTATAGAGGTGGGTTCCAGCATTCGTGATGACACTTCACTAAAAGCTGCATGACCATAGTCTTTTTTATAGTAAAACTGGCTGTTAATTACTTTATACGAAATATATAGTGTATAGAGAAGGTATTGTATTGCTCCCAAAAATTTGATACCGAGATTTCACCGGAAATACATGTTTTGAGACCTCCTGAATCCAAAAAGCCTTTTTAGAAAAATGTCCGTCCGTTAAAGCGCACTTGGTGTTTAAGTTTGGTATCTTCCAAGGATGCGACAAGAAGATTTTCAAGAAAATCCCCCCACCCCCAAATACCCTTTACATGGAACTTTTTTCGAATGTTTTGATTTTCTCAAAACTGACTCTAACGACTTTGATTAAAATTTCGTATATTAAAGATATTTACCTGACAAATAAAATGTATATCTTGAATTTTCTGGGAATAGCTTCTGAAGACTACTTTATTCTATATGAATTTTACGGAATTGTGCATAACTGCTAAACGATAAGAGATGGACAAAAACTTACCACACAGAAAATGTAGAGCAGGTGAAAACACACAATTTATATTATATACATTTTTTTCGTGGAGTTGATCATTTTTTAAATATTCCTTGTTTTTGGTTTCAGCTTTAAAAAAAACGTATACTTTTCTCATACAGGAATTTGTCAACTTCTGTCTATATAAACAAAGGAACTTCAGTCACATAGCAACCAACTTTTGACTGTCACTTTAACCTATGGTTTCAGCTAATTTTTTCTCGATTACCATGAAGTAAAAAGAAGCATAAGCTTTTTAATTATAATTTGTTGCAGAGATGTAGAGAAAGTCATGTGAATGAAACACATCAGATTTTTTTTTTTGTGATAGCTTTCGCCACTTTCAGAGTGAGTGATACACAGCAATTTGCAAATATCAAGTTTTGTTTTGTTACAAAAATCCCCTTTGGAGACATTGTTTAAAGTCACTTACAGTGAAGCAGCAATAAGGAAAAAACCAGAATTAAGCCCGGCATAAACGATTTTCCGATGATTTGCGAGCGCAAACACGAAAATACTGAGACTGGCTTTAGAAAGTGGTTTCCAAAAATACTTCCAGTTGCTTTACACCCGTTGGTAGAATGCTACGGAGAAAATTTTCTAGGAAATGTTATATAAATGTTGATATGAGAACTTTTTTCTGTGCTATTTACAAATGTCGGAAGCTTTTTTGATTCTGCAGTGTATATTTGACACAAAGTAATTGCGGTTGGGGCTACCATTTTGTCGATTACTCTATGGATAGACAGTGAAAACTATTTCCCGCAATAGCCTCAGGTGGGCAGAGTCTGTTGCTACGGTTCGATTCCTTATGCTGTCATGCTCTGCTGGTTGTATGCCAGCCGCTTCAGGTTCTTTCATCCCAAATTGAATTAGGATTAGAATGTGGACAGAGTGTGCACCACAGAGTGACGCGACACGAAACAATGTAGTTTTGAACCTATGCCTCAGTGGGAGGTAGGGTTGAGTCAAGAAGAGACGTCGGGTATACGGAACCAGGAGCTACGTCAAAAACAGGGTCCCTACTATTTCCAGTTAGAAGCACCCTCACCGTCGGACAGGCAGACCACAGAATCCAATATTCTCGCTAGGGGCGGTTCTCATCCCGGCAACCAGCCTAAGTCGGATCGGAAATAGTCACAATGAGCATCCCTTTTCCCTGCCACGCTGCACCGAAAACTCTCACCGACATTTTCAACCCTGAAAGAAACCAACGAATGAAGGATGATTATGGAAGCGTTATGGTGAAACAGGAACATCTGGGACGGGAAGAAACCTACCTTCACCTGGCGACCCGGGTCTAGGAGTAATATGTTAGCTTCTGGTTCCAAAGGTCATGGATTCAAACCCGGAATAAAATCCTTAGCACGGTTTGGTAGATTTACGGCTCGTAAAAGGCCAGATAAAGAGGTCTCTGAGCAAAATTAAGCAGTATTTTACTCCCAGTAAAACCACAACGTCCATAAATAAAAATCAGTTTAATTTAATTGCTGGCGACCCGAGCAAACCCCGAAAAAAAAACAAAAAAAAAACATGAAAGTGGGGACTGCCATCCACTTGGTTTCATCCCAATTCTGAAGCTAGTTAAAGAAACGCAGTATATATTTGTGG
Source organism: Hymenopus coronatus (assembly GCA_030762935.1). NCBI lineage: Eukaryota > Metazoa > Arthropoda > Insecta > Mantodea > Hymenopodidae > Hymenopus > Hymenopus coronatus. The sequence continues at coordinate 85,833,805 of CM060891.1, forward strand.
TCATCTAAGCGACCCAACGGAGACGCAAAAGCTTATCAACTGGCACCGCATTACAGCTCCGGTCATAATGTCGCTCTCTCTCGACGGAGACGAAGGGTGTAGCGGCGCCTCGAGTGTAATTACCTGAGGTACTGACGAATAAATAACTGACCCGTGGTATGATATTAACATAATGAGTGATTAAGATCACACCACATTACAAATGTGTCTGTCTTAAGCAAAACAAAGCATCAGTTCAAGTTATAAATGTTACTAACAAATACAATTGCACCAACAAAAACAAAATCTAAGAAAGTTATAATCTAATTCTAAACAAATTATACTTTATTTTATGTCCCTTCTGCTAACTATTATCTACTCCATTGCAGAGCATAAGAGGGCGAAGTGATAATCAAATGTGTTAGTATATGCTGACTTAGAAATTCCATGTTCATTGCATAGCACTGCGAGAAACTAGTGTAGATTGAGGGAATTTAAAAAATACAAAGACACTGAAAAAATGTAAAAAAAAAGATTCTCTACAACGGTTGATTCATGGAAGGTTGTTAGAAATAACCTGAATGTGTTTCGTTTAGTCTAGTACTTTTTTGTTTATCACATATGGTCACATACAAAATATACAAATTTCCTACAAAGAGAACATATAGAATTTCCCTCTATAATAAAATTTTATAAACCATTTTAGGAAAATAAACTATAAATATGTGTGTGTGTGTGTAATGGAAAATTCTTACTACACAGAACTCGTATTTCGCATTAAAGCACACACTTTCTCAAATACTCCTTTTAGTTAAAATTTTCCGAGACGAACTCTATTACTTGTTTCAATTTTAAAATATTTATGCTATTCTCAAATGGAAATAGTTGTGCTTTTTCTTTCTCATATTCAAGAAGAAATCATATTTCTCATATTTCAAAGAAATCACAGCTGTTAAAATCATTCGCTGTACCCTACTCTATTCCAATTATATTTAAAACGAAACATGTAACAAAAGTATTTAAAAAGTTTATCTCGATTAATGTAAAGTAGTTAAAAGAATAAGTTATTTCAAGACGATTTTTATGTCTTAGTGTACTTTTTATTAAATAGACATCTCCTCTACTAAGCGCTAGTAGAGAAAGTGGTATTAGCAGCTTGAAGCTGTCACGCTGGTAAAAAAAAGAAAATCTGATGTGTTCCATTCATATGAATTTCTCTATATCTTTGCAGTAAATTACTGCTAGAGAGCTTATGCTCATGCTATTCGAGAAAAAATTAGCAGAAATAGCTGGTTGCCATGTGACTGAAGTTCTTTTGTTCGTATGGATAGTAGTTGATACATTCCTGTATGAGAATAGTGTAAGTTTTTTAAAGCTGTAACCAATAACAAGAAATATCTCAAAAACGATCAACTCCACGAAAAAAATGTATATACCATAAATTGTGTATTTTAACTTGATCTACATTTCTTTTATAGGAAGTTTTGTCTATCCCTTACGGTTTACCAGTTATGCAAAATTCAATAAAAATCATCCAGAATAAAGAAGCCTTTTGAGATTATTCCCAGAAAATTCAAGACATACAATTTATTTGGCAAGTAAATATCTTAAATATAAGATATTTTAATCAAAGCCCTTAGAGCCATTTTTAATAAATTCAAAATTGTCGAAATTTTTTCCATGTAAAGGGTAGTTTGGGGTGGGAGGATTTTCTTGAAAATCTTCGTGTCGCATCTCTGCAAGATACCAAACTTAAATGTCAAGTTTGGTTTTAAACTGGCTTTTCGTTTTTGATGTATGCTGCACACACACACACACACACAGATAGACACACGGAAATGTTTCTAAAAATGTTGTTTTAGGATTCAGAGGGTCTCAAAACATATATTTTCGGTAAAATCTCGGTATCGAATTTTGGGTGCAATACAATACCTTCTCTATACACTATGTAGATAGTACGTATAGAGTAAGTAATAAATTACGTGAAAGGTTAAGTTGGACACTCTGAGGTGAGAAATCCTCGAGGTGTCCAGCATAGCAACATCAAAGGGAAAAAACACTATTGTCAATTTTTTATATTCTTGGTATTTCCTGTTTTTCCCCTACGATCTTAAACATAAAGGAACAAATATAAGAGAAGTGCCGTAGTAGGAAGTGCATGCACGTGGATTAGTCTTCTGCGGGAAGATGGAAATCTCGGCATTTTCCTTTGAGACCGAGTCATCTGCCAGAAGGGTCGCTTTCTGTAGCCGAGAAATGAGCCCTCTTCTTTGTTATGCAGCAAACATTCTGACGGGCTTATGAAATTGTAATCGTAACACTACAAGCATGGTGGTGGCGAGAATTGGTCTGGGCTCCGAGAATAGGTACCCCGGCAACTAAGGTTTAGCTCAGATAAAAGTTTCACTTCCAGCAGATATACTACGTCCGTTTATGTTGGTACTGACAAATCTAGCCCTACCATTTGGGTAACCTCTGTATTCCTCGTGCATAGTTCTAGCAACTAGATTGCCTCCCACAAGAACCTCGAACTGCCAAAGGGTAAAATTACAACTAGTTTACCAAGCCCTGATTATCGAAATACTATTAGGAGCATTCATCAGTGTATTGTTGTACAAAATAGAATGTACAATTAACAAAACATCTGATGTGTTCCATTCACATTGCTTTCTCTACATCTCTGTAACAAATTATTGTTAAAAAGCCTATGCCTCTATTTATTTCATAATAATCAAGAAAAAATTAGCAGAAATACTTTTATTATTTGCTTCCTTGTAAGTAGAAGCGAAATCAGGGACTACCATAGGTTAAAGTCATAGTCAAAAGCTGGTTGCTATGTGACTGAAGTTCATTTATTTGTATGGACAGGAGTTGACAACTGCCTGTATGAGAAAAGTATGTTTTTCTAAGCTGAAACCAAAAACAAGGAATATCTCAAAAACGAGCAACTCCAGGAAAAAAAAAGTATATAGCTTAAATTGTGTGTTTTATCATGCTCTACATTTTTATGTGGTAAGTTTTGTCCATCTCTTATGGTTTAGCAGTTATGCAAAATTCCGCAAAATTCATCCAGAATAAAGTAGTCTTCAGAGGCTATCGTCAGAAAATTCAAGATATACATTTTATTTGTCAGGTAAATATTTTTAATATACGAAATTTTAATCAAAATCATTAGCCATTTTTGAGGAAATCAAAATTTTCGAAAAAAGTTCTATGTAAAGGGTAGTTTGGGGTGCGGGTATTTTTCTCAAAATCTTCGTGTCGCATCCCTGGAAGATACTAAACTTAAATACCAAGTTTGGTATTTTACCTACTTTTCGTTTTTGAGTTATCGTGTTCACAGACACACGGACACACACACGGACCTTTTTCCGAAAATGCTTTTTTTAGATAAAGGGGACCCTAAAACATACATTTCCGGTGAAATCTCGGTATCGAATTTTTTGGTGGAGTGCAATACATAATACATAATAAGGAAAATACAATAACCGAATCTTTTAAAAGCTGATCGCTATGTATTGATGTGGAAATGTTGTTCCTTTTGCATGGCCAGCAGAACCTCCTTCATGTTAATGGGCATGTTTATTTGCATAAATGGTTCCATTACACATGCTAGGATACCGAGGGGATACAGCAAGCTGAAACAAGTCACATTTTTAGGTTCTCTAGCCCTTAGATACAGTATACATAGTAGCTAGAGAAGGTGTTGTATTCCACCAAAAATTTCGATGTCGAGATTTCGCCGAAAATATCTAAAAGAATTTTGCTGAATTTTGAGTAACTGGTTAACCGTAAGAGATAGACAAATGCATACTACTGAAACAATATAGGTAACGATAAAACACACAATTTATGTCATATATATTTGTTTTTGTTTTTTGTTTTGAATTGGCCATTTCTGAGATAGTCCTTGTTATTTGTTTCAGATTTAAAATACTTTAACTTTTCTCGCACAGAAATGTGTAAACTCCTGGCCCTGCATAGAAACGGATTTCAACTACATGACAAACAGCTTTTGAAAGATTTGCGTACTGTTTTAGCCTCGTGTTTTCCCGTATTTACCTTCTACTTATAAGTTTGAGAAAAAAAATTAAGTAAATTATGTGCTTTAAGGGAATGCATCCTAAATCCAACAATATTCAACTAATCAGGCTGAAATTTATGTTGTACAATAGTTACATGCTTTAAAATGTAGTTTCTGTATCATAAGTAGTTTTTGAGTTATTAATGTTTTAATTAAAAACTGGCGCCAAATTCAAATCACTCCACACAATGAAAAATTATTTTTTTTATTTTTCAAATTAAGCATTTAAATATGAGGAACAGAACTGTCATATGAATATATTATACTGCAATTAGTTTTAGAGGTAAAAAAATTAAAGCAAGAAACGGACTAAAATTCAAGAAATTTTTAAATACAATTGACTTTAAAAATCAGTATCTAAAGCAATATTAGGAATTTTAAAAAATGAGACAGAAATCCTCTTTTGCTTGTTAAGAACCTATCCTAAAAATTTACGATCGTGTGGAACATTTTAAAGTTTTGAAAACGCTGAAAAATAAAAGCACAAGAAAACCTGTTTTAAGGTTTAACATACAATTTAACACTGTAAGTCTTAGAATGTCATAATCTCCTGCAGAAATTTTAAACCAATAATATTAGTCACTGTTTAATTAGGCAAAAAAAAAAAAAATAGTAATTGTTTAGGATTTTGGGTGATGCATCCCCTTAACAAGATCTACAATTTTTGTATAGTATGCAAAATTCTGCAAAATTCATCCAGAGTAAAAGAGGTATTCAGACTATTCCCAGAATACTCAAAATATACCTAAAGTTGATTTGTAATGCAAATATTTTAATATACAATATTCTGATCAACATCATCTTTTTCGTGTAAAGGGCAGTTTACAAGTAGGGGGATTTTCTTGAAAATCTTCGTGTCGCATCCTTGGAAGATACTAAACTGAAATACCAAGTTTGGTTTTTAACAATATTTTGAGTTACGCCGTCCACAAAATACGTACACACTGAAACTTTTTTCTAAAAATACTTTTTTCGAACTCAGGGAACCTCAAAACATGTTTCCGGTGTAATTTCGGCGTTGAATTTTTGAGTGACATACAGTACCTTCGCTGTCCATTGTGCATATGGGTAGAGAAATTAGAATGACTTTTTATTTCCGAAAAGCATATGTATTAGAAAATGTAGTCCAATAACAAGGGATAATTTGAAAATTGTTAACTCTCGAAAAAAAAAAATCTGACAACGGAATCTGCATTTTTTTGCAATAAGATTTTCTCTATATCTTACGGTTTAATAGTTATTTAAAGATCATCCATAATGATGAACAGACTATTCTCAGAAAATTCAAAATGTACATTTAATTACTCAAGAAAATATCTTAAACATATAGCATTTTAATCAAAATCGCTAGACTCATTTTTGAGAAAACCCAATGTTTGGAATAACATAAAAGTTAGCCTGGGGTGTTTTATTTTTCTTGAAAACTTTCGTCTCTTGGAAAATTTTGAACCTAAATATCAAGTTTTGTGTTTTACGTACTTTTTATATTTTAAGTTATACTGTTCACATACACGGAACTTTTGCTAAAAGTTATTTTCTTTTTTGGATTCAGGGACCTCAAAATATGAATTTCCGGTGAAATCTAGACAACGAGTTTTTGGATGAAATATTTTACTTTTAATTTATAACTATTATTTCCCTTCTCCTCAGTCGTATTTATACTATTATAAACATTTTAATTAACATCAAGGGATATCTCGGAAACGGTGAATTGTACATAAAATTGTTTAGCAATAAATTACCTTATATAGTGAGATGTACATCCCTCTTCTACTTCTATTGGGCTTCAAAGAAGATCATTAATGGTGTTTAGACTTTTAATGTGGTTTTATATACAGGATCCTTATTTCACTTCCTGATTTATTAAATGTATATGCGAATTTTAACACATTTAGCGTAAAATAAATTTGATTTATTTCTCAAATAAGAAATATCCTATTAAAGAAAAACTTGTATTTATTTTTCTTTTAGAAGAGCAATAATAAGTATTCATCTAACTATTTCTTGTAATCTAGGGGCGGCAATTCCATGCTTCCCCATAAATGTCGCCCCTGTTTAGTTATATAGGTTAGGTTGAGCAGAATTCGTCGCTCTTGTCAGTCTGTGATGTTACCTCTTAATCACATATGTTTTCCTAGTGATGCAGCATTCAGAATATCGATCCGTGTGATGACTCAGGGACCCAGCCGCTAAGCGAAGTTGCCGCTCGTGACGTGCAACTAACTCTCTCTCCTCCTATACACATTTACACTCCTGATACTCCAGTCCGGGAAAGTATCTATTGTCTTTTCTAGAATTCAAGCGGGTTTGAGTACACTTCTCGTATTAGCTGAAATGGTCTTTTTATTTGCTCTACACGTGCTATGTACATAGTGTATAGAGAAGGTATTGTAATGCACCCAAAAATTCGAGACCGAGATTTCACTGGAAATATATGTTTTAGGGTCACCTGTATCCAAAAAAAACATTTTCAGAAAAAGGTCCGTGTGTGTGTCCGTGAGTCTGTGAACACGATAACTCAAAAACGAAAGGTCGTTAAAATACCAAAGTTGGCATTTATGTATAGTATTTTCCAGGGATGCGACACGAAGATTTTGAGAAAAATCCCCCCACCCCCAACTTTCCTTTACATGGAACTTTTTTCGAAAATGTTGATTTTCTCAAAAATAGCTCAAACGATTTTGAATAAAATTTCGCATGTTAAAGATATTTACCTGACAAATAAAATGCATGTCTTGAATTTTCTGGGAATAACTTCTGAAGACTACTTTATTCTGGAGGAATTTTACAGAATTTCGCATAACTGCTAAACCGTAAGAGATGAACAAAAGCTAACAACACAAAACATGTAGAGAACCTTAAAACACACAATTTATCTTGCATACATTTTTTTCGTGGAATTGATCGATTTTTAGATACTCATTGTTTTTGGTTTCAGCTTTAAAAAACATACTTTTCTCATACAGGTATTTGTCAACTTCTTTCCATAAAAACAAAAGAACTTCAGTCAAATAGCAACCAAATTTTGACTATCACTTTAACCAATAGTACTCCCTTATTTGGCGGTTACTTACAAGGAAGCAAGTAATAGGACTATTTCTTCTGATATTTTCTCGATTAGCATGAAGTAAATAGAAGGATAAGCTTTTTAATAATAATTTGTTTCAGAGATATAGAGAAAATCATGTGAATAGAACACATCAGATTTTTTGATTATTTACTGTTCCTTAACTGCAAATGGCATAAAAAAACAGAACTGTACAACAATTAAATACAATGCAAGTCATTGGAACACATCACATAAATAGTCATTACAATGTATGGAAATCACTACAATGAATTACAACAAAATCGTTAAGATACAAAACATGAACAGCGTTTAACAAAGGAAGTTCTGTATGGATGTTTACAGTTACACCTTCTTGTATAGTGATGTTGAATGAAGACATTTTAAGACACTCTGAATCGTTTATTGGTCATTGAATATTGCTGAAAGGTGAGTGGGCATATTGTGCTCTCTCTTTTTTCCTCATAAACTGGACATTCTGCGAAGATGTGCTTGATGGTTAAGGCCTTTTGGCAGTGTTGGCATTCAGGCGAGTTTTGTGTGTCCAATGCGAAGTCTTGATATCAGCACTTGGTCTTGTCGTTTTAAAATTGATAATATAATAGGTGATGACAATTTATTAGATATAATGTCATGCAGCTTGATTTGGGAAGTAGTAGGCCAAGTATTGGTCCAATTAACTTCTATTTTATTTTTCATATGGGTGTTATCATCCTGGTCGTTCAAAGGGTGTTTAGTAGCTTCTCGTGCTGGAGAGTCTGCTTCTTCGTTGTCTTTAATACCAACATGAGATGGTGTTCATGCGATTGTAATTTGTTTCCCTCTGATCTTAATACTTTGTGACAGCTGTTGTATTTTCTGAACGATGGCATTACGCGAGTATCTGTCTTCTAAGGTTTTTATTGCACAATTATAAAGTTATAACTTTGTTCTTGCTGTATCTGTATAAGACTTTGTTTTATGGCGAATAGTTCGCATGCGAATATGGTATAGAAATCTGTTAAGTCAGGATATAGAATCGCAGCGCCCTTGTGAACTTCAATAACAGACCCATCTGTTTAAATTAATACGTGGTCATTATAGTGTCCCTTTACGACCTGGAACCATGATTGTAGTATTTTGGGATGTGTTATATTAAAACAGTCTTATTAGTTGCTTCCTTGTAAGCAGGAGGGAAATACGAGAGTACGCTAACGACACACAAATAATTTAAAATCTGATCCCTACGTAATACAATTGAAATTGTTTATCTTTGCACGGCCAGCGTAAAACAAAAGGAGATATGAAGTGGATGATGACTTACAATTTTAGAGAAGTTTAAATATTTTAAAACTGAAACCAATAAGAAGGAATATATCGGAATTGACAAACTCTACAAAAAAAAATATATGTACACACAAATTGCATTATAACGAGATCTACATTTTTTGCGTAGTAAGTTTTTGACCATCTCTTACGGTTTACCGGATATACAAAAGTCATCCAATGAAAAGGTCTTCAGAGGCTTTTCCAGAAAATTAAAGATATGCATTTCATTTGTCATGGAAATATATTATACACGTTATTTTAATCAAAATTGTAAGGACCATTTTTGAGAAAATACAAATGTTCGCATAATGTTCTATATAAAGGTTTGGTTGAGGGGGATTTTTTTGAAAATCTTCGTGCCACTTCTTCGGAAAATGATGAGCTTATACATCAAGTCTGATATTTAACGGACTTATTGAGATTTCTTAAGATATGCTACATACATACATACATACATACATACATACATACATACATACATACATACATACATACATACATACATACATACATACATACATACATACATACATACATACATACATACATACATACATACATACATACATACATACATACATACATACATACATACATACATACATACATACATACATACATACATACATACATACATACATACATACATACATACATACATACATACATACATACATACATACATACATACATACATACATACATACATACATACATACATACATACATACATACATACATACATACATACATACATACATACATACATACATACATACATACATACATACATACATACATACATACATACATACATACATACATACATACATACATACATACATACATACATACATACATACATACATACATACATACATACATACATACATACATACATACATACATACATACATACATACATACATACATACATACATACATACATACATACATACATACATACATACATACATACATACATACATACATACATACATACATGCATGCATGCATGCATGCATGCATGCATGCATGCATGCATGCATGCATGCATACATACATACATACATACATACATACATACATACATACATACATACATACATACATACATACATACATACATACATACATACATACATACATACATACATACATACATACATACATACATATTATGTACATACAAAATACGCACACAGGGACTCTCACACGGACCTTTTTTCTAAAAATCTTATGTGTTCCGTTTACATGACTATTCTGTAACAACTATTTAAAAAAAAAAGAAAGGCGCATTCCTCTATCTATTTAATCATGCTAATCGATATCAATATTAGTGGAAATGCAGTTGCTACTTAATTCCTTTTAGTAGAAGGGAAATATAGGAATACAGGCTAAAGCGAAAATCAAACCTTTTAAAAGTCGTTTGCAATGTAATTGAAATGCGGTTCTCTTCGCATGGCCCGAAGTAAAACAAAAGAAAAATGAGTGCCAAATTCCCGTTTGAGAAAAGTTAAAGGGTTTTAAAGTTGAAACCAATGTAACATGTCGGAACTTGTTAGTATACGACATTATTTGTGTGTTTTTATATCTATAATATTAGTGCATTTTTGTCTTCACTTTGAGGGTTTAATTTAATTATTAAATCCATGGATTTTATCGAAATCGTTAGAATCATCAAAATCGGCTTTTTCAATAGTTGGTTGAGTTCATGGAGTGGCCAAGTTGCTGATTTAGTTATTCAACAACTTGGATAAATTGGTCGAATGAGATTATATGACATTATTTAAACCAGTGAGAGATGTCGAAGGGTGAACTGGAATCATAGATTTGTGGAAAATTGCCTTCTAAGCTTCAAAGATAAATTACAGGGTGCTCTGCTTACATATAGAAGAGAAAGTTTCATTTGAGGGATACGCTCACTGAGTTTTCAGCAGAATGTGTGCTGAGTTTTTGAAGGTGGCCAAGACTGTATTGTTCCTGCATTACAGGAAATATATTAACGCTTGAAAATTATTATAAACGCGTATGACAGTTCTTTCGTGTATTTATAGTAACATTCTTTTATTTAATACTAATGAAAAATATAACAAAATATATTTCTAACATAAATATATACTTATATGTCTTAAAGAATATTGTAAACTCATATTCGTTTTAATTCCAGAAAAAGTAAAAATTTCTGACGTTTCCTTTAACCTATACAAAAAATATAGGGCTGTTTGTCATCCTTCTGCTTTTAGTTATCTAAATATTTCTTATAGTTCCTTCTGCATTCATTAGATCAACGAAACACAATACTGTAACAAAATAATGGTTATGTGATTACAAATAATCTTTATTCCGATACTTTCACAATAATTCTACAGTACATCTTATTCTCTCGTCGCTTCGACGCGTAGACAGATGACTATTTTCTCTCACTCAACTGCGCGCTCAAAACTTCCAATCGAAACTGACTCCCTGCAAAACTCTTCTTTTCTACTCGATGATGTTGAAAGAAAATTCCAAAAATAGAGTTATTGCACGAGTGCATGTCACACAGGCTATGTGACCTCTTCACCCAAGTGCGACAACAGAAGATTTCATGTGTGCCGATTGCACACGTGTTCACTCACGCAAGTGTGAAAATGAAGTCGAAACAGAAAGCAAAGTGCCGGACACAATTAACTATATCGTTTCGAAGCAAACCGCTAACGTAGTGCGGTAATTACGAGCCAGCAAGGCCTACTCAATACAATCAAATGCTTTTTGTAGTAACATTTAAATACGAGTAACAAACAATGCTGATAACCAGTGCTCGGATTTTTAGGCGTTAAAAACTTGGCAAATATTTATTTTTTGTGCACTAAAACTGTTAAAAATATGTACTAAAAAGTTAAAATTTGTGCCAAAACAAATAAAATATGTTTTGAAAGTCTAAATGGCTGTTCTAATAGAAATGCACGGGTACTCACCAATCATCATCATTCGTGGAAGGGATCACTGTATACGACCATATGTTTCCTCAAATTTTCCATCCCGAAAGATACACGATTGTGGCAAAGAAGTGCCATAAATTTCGAAAATGATCGCTCCACGTCACAAGAAGTAATTATGACATGGCATGTTACATTCACATCAATAATTTCAGGATTTTGCCATCAGAACTGAAAATATCCTTAAATTCCGCAGCATATTCTTGCACTTCTTTTCACTCTATGTTTAATCCACTGTGACGTCAAAACTGTTCGATATGTAACTTTCCAACACAACTAGATGGTTGTCTAAGCTTTGCGGATTCACAAATGACAAATGAGTGACTAATTGACTACACAGTTTAACAAGTATCAGTATATATACTATTTATTTATTTCAAGCATGTGACAGTTGAAGAATTCCCGTTCTTATTTTTCGAGCTCATGTAACTAAGGAAGGCATTCTTCAAACTGAAGGGATACTAAAGCTGACATATCAGTTCTTCCAGTAATTCACAACAAATTGCGTGTTCTGGCATGTGTAATTGAGCATTACAGAAGTGGACAGTGAATTGTAAAAAATAAATCTGCTGCTGCTTTTGTGATTTTATGAAATTATATGAAAATTATTTTAAAAAACTTTCCTTTGTACGATGTTTGTGTAATTTATATGAATATACGAAAAATATTTATGTAATAAAAATATACATTTTTATGTGCAATAAAGCTTAAAATTGTTGGTTAAGTGTATCTACCCAGAAAATTAAACTGAGTTTCAAGTTCATGTTGGGACGCAAACAAAATATGTATTCACCTAAAAATCCGAGCCCTATTGATAAACGGGTAATATCAAAGTTACTGCAGCGTTGTTACATTGCCTTTACTACAGCCTATATGAATCAAAATTCCAAACTGAAGCGAAAAGATGGGCTTAAAGAAGGAATGAAACAAAGTAAAATGTAGGTCAGCAGCTGCTCTATCGTACAGTTGAGTTTGGCCTTGCTTTAATTGTTCCATGCTCTCGCGAAAAGTGCATAATTTTTTTTCTATTGAAGACCTCATAGAATATATTGGTATTAAAATTATGTGAATGGCATCCTCACTCTTTCATTCAAGGCATTGCATTGTGTAAAATAAACAAAACAGTATAATTTAATATAGAACAAAGAATTCTAAACATTTGAAGGTAGCCGTAAAACAAACCGAAAATAGTAAACGAGATGCAATGATGATTACAGATGCGGAGGGCATAGGTTTGAATGTTGCCAGATCCAGCTTCTCTGTAGCTGCAGGCGGTTCTGCTCCCCGGGCTTGTGTGCATGGAAATGCTTTTTCCTTCTCTTTTGCGCTCTGATAATGCCGAGCTCAGTTCTACCTGCTGATTTTCGCTTTTCTCTTGTTTCAGAGGCAGCCGTTAACCAGAGGACGTTTCTGCTAGGGTGAGTGCACATAAAAAGAATTTTACCAGCAACAAAATGAAATGCACATTTTTCGCTTTTATTTCACGTATTAAACCCAAGCAGCACTCCATTTTTCGTTTTAATCTTCCCACTTATAGATTTTTCAACTTGCTTTGGAGTCTTCCCATAAATCCACCTCCTTGGTGAAAGTGGTAGCCTAATTGTCTCTCAGAACTAAACAATTGTTACAAACTCTTCCGAATCTCAAATATAAGAAATATACCGACAGGTCTATGGCGTGTTATTTATAGACGCTCTTTAACTACTATGGTTCTCAGCGTCCCATTCTAAAGTGGGCGTGAAAGACCGCTTAATTTTGCTCAGAGGCCTCTCTATCAGGCTTGAGGTTCTTTTACGTGCCGTAAGTCTACAACACGGGACCCACGGCTTTACTTCCCTTCCGAAGGAAGCCATGCTGAGGATTTTTACACCCGAAAAAATCCATCGTCCTCCGCCGGGTTTGAACCCGCGACCTTGGACAGGTCTATGGACTCTACAAACACCTAAAGAGTAAAATCCTCAGGTCAAAATATTATCTCCCATTTTGACGACATCCAACGGTTTGTTAAATGGACAAAATGGATCTGAAGAATAAAATGGCCAAATCTTTATTTCTAAATGGACCTTTTTGGTTAAATCAAACGAGTGGTTTTGCTTTTTCTGCTATCCTAGTAAGCATTATTTAATAATAGATAAATAACGTAAATATGTTTTTAATAAGAAATATTAATAACTATTATTGTAAAAGGAATAATTTAATGTTAATAAGCTATAGAATATAATTTTAATGTCTGTATAATAGTCTTATTTAACATTTCATGAAACATTTTGCATAAAGATTGGAAGAAAACAAGAGGAAAGTTTTAACATTTTGGTAGGCAGATATTTTTATTTTTTCTACACGCACTATGTGCATGGTGTATAGAGAAGGTCTTGCACTCCTCCAAAAAATTTGATACCGAGATTTCACCGGAAATATATGTTTTAGAGTCCCTTATATCCGAAAAAAAGCATTTTCACAAAAAGGTCCGTGTGTGTGTGTCCGTGTGTCCGTGTGTCTGTGAACACGATAACTCAAAAACGAAAACACGGCAAAATACAAAACTTGGTATTTAAGTTTACTATCTTCCAAGGATGCGACACGAAGATTTTGAGAAAAATCCACCACCCCAAACTACCCTTTACATGGAAAAAAATTCGAAAATTTTGATTTTCTCTAAAATGGCTCTAACGATTTTCATCAAAATATCGTATATTAAGATAATTACCTGACAAATAAAATGTATATCTTGAATTTTCTGGGAATAGTCTCTGAAGAGTACTTTATTGTGGATGAACGTTACGGACTTTTGAATAACTGCTAAACCGTAAGAGATGGACAAAAACTTAATACACGAAAAATGTAGCGCACGTTAAAAGACACTTTTTATGTTATATATACTTTTTTTCGTGGAATTCATCATTTTTGAGACATTCCTTGTTTTTGGTTTCTGCTTTGAAAAACATACTTTTCTCATGCAGGAATTTGTCAACTGCTGTCCACACAAACAAAGGAGCTTCAGTCACATAGCAACGAGCTTTTGACTGTCACTTTAACCTATAATACTCTTTTATTTCGCTTCTACTTACAAGGAAACAAGTAATAAGAATATTTCTTTTAATTTTTTTCTAATTAGCATGAAGTAAATAGAAGTATAAGCTTTTTAACAATAATTTGTTGCAGAGATGTAGAGAAAGTCATGCGAATGGTACACATCAGATTTTTTTGATAGTGGTTAACGTCCTCTTTTATTAGCATGGCACCGCAGGCGAGGTAGACAGATAGAATTACAATGGCAAGTACTACATTTCAGGTAGATTTACAAGGAATTTGTAAAAATAATATGTCCTATGAAAATAGAATGTCCTAAACTGGCAGCCGAGCGCAATGAAATAAAAAGTTCGATATACTTCGTTAAGCAGTCACACCAGTTCACGCCTTTCACGCATTCCCAAACGTTTATTCGTCTGTTTATTCGCATCAACATTTACAATTAACGTCAACCAATACAAATGGTCCGACAGTGAGGAACCATCCAGGCTAGCAATCCCAAAGAATAGGAGACACCGGCGGCCCAAAATGCATGCGTCAGGGCAAAGGGAATAGGTCGGCAAGCGACAGACCAAGACGTTTTCGGTAGCTAACTCCCAATTAAACGGTCTTGCACACAGAAGTTTTGTGGTCCATTTTAATTTCTTCCCGTTTGGACAACAGTAAAGGAAGGCAGATGGTGGGATGCACATTATATATCCATTTGTTCTGTTAACATTTTATGTTATAAAATATGGGTTCTCTATAATCTCTCCATTACTTTCTAATTATATTTTCTATATTGTATACTTCATAAATTTAATTTCATTATTAATTATTTTATTTTTATTTTCTCTACATGTACCATGTACAAAGCATATAGAGAAGGAATTGTATTCCACCCAAAATTTGATACCGAGATTTGATCGGAAATACATGTTTTGGGTCCCCCTGAACCCAAAAGAAGCAATAAAAAAGGTCCTTGTGTGTGTGTGTGTGTGTGGGTGTGTCTGTCGAGAGCATAGCTCAAAAACGAAGAGTCCGTTAAATATCAAATGTGGTATTGAAGTGCAGTATCTTCCAAAGAAGCGACACGATTTTCAATAAAATCTCCCAACCCCAACTAACGTTTACATGGACAAATTTTCGAAAATTTTGATTTTCTCGAAATGGCTCTAACAATATTTATTAAAATGATGGATGAATTTTACTGAATTTTGCATAACTGCTAAACCGTCTGCTAAACAAAAGCTTACCACAAAAAATGTAGAGCACATTAAAACACACAATTTATGTTATATTCATTTTTTTTTTCGTGGAGTTGATTGTTTTTGAGATATTCCAGTTATTGGTTTCAGCTTTGAAAAACTTTTCTCACACAGGAATTTGTCAACTTCTGTCCATACAAACAAAGAAACTTCAGTCACATAGCAACCACTTTTGACTATAATCTCAAGCTATGGTAATTCCTTATTTCGCTTCTACTTACAAGGGAGCGAGTAATAAATCCATTTCGCCTAATTTTTTCTCGATTATAATGAAGTTAATAGACGCATAAGCTTATTAACAATACTTTGTTGTAGAGATGTAGAGAAAGTCTTGTGAATGGAACACACCAGGTTTTTATCATACTTTTTAATATCTATTACTCACTGCCATATTAAGATAGTGTAAGAGCGAATAATAAAGGCATACATTTTAGTATATATGAAAGCTTTAACAAAAGAAAACTTCTAAGAAACTTCCTCTTTGCTGACCAAGTTATTTTAGCTAGTGATGGATACTTTACTACAACGGAGACTGTTTAAACTAAAAAATTACAAAGGATATGAATTTTATCATCTCAAAAGAGAAAAAAAAAGTGATGGTATTCGTGGGTAAAAGCTTTGTAAGATCAAAGGTGGTAGTGGAAAACTATATTATAGAACAAGTTAATAAATCATTAAATAAAAACATAACCTAAGTGTTAGCAGCCTATTAGAAACTGTAGTTCAACATAAACAGAAATGGTGGGAATATGTACTTGAGCCAAGATAAACTTCCGAAGGCATTTCTTTAATGTGCACCTATTAGAAAATAAAGAATTGGTCGACCAGCAAAATGACAAATAAAGGAGCGCAATGGTCTTAAGCTTAATTCTTGAAGTAGAAGAATAAGAATAAGAAGGTTTTAAATGGAAAAACTACTGAAATTCACAAAATAGCTGATTGAGAAAATGATATAGACATAGGCAAAATACAGGCAATTAGAGATAATGCAAATATAGTTAAAAGCACTGTAATGTAAAGTATTGTAAATATAAACGTATTACAATCAAAGAGAGGCAGAAACTGTGTTAAGTTAATCAACGACACAAATTAAAAAGAAATGTTGTAAATTGAGGGGAAAATCACAGAAAAATTTAGTCTGCAAATGAATTTAAAAGATAATTACCAGAATGCAGTTAGCCAGCAGAAAATAAAAATTGAAAAGGTAATTAACCAAAGGAAAATAGATATTCAAAATGTGCTAAGTCAACTAAAAGAAGAAACTGAAACACGGGATAAAATAGCCAAAACATGATTTTTAAATTGTGTGTTTCAACGTGCTCTACAGTTTTTGTGTGATAAGTTTTTGTCCATCTCTTATGGTTTAGCAATTATACAAAATTCCGGAAATTTTAATTCAAAATCGTTAGAGCCATTTTTGAGAAAATGAAAATTTTCGAAAAAAGTTCCATGTAAAGGGTAGTTTGAGGTGGGGGAATTTTTCTCAAAATCTTCGTGTCGCATCCCTGGAATATACTGAACTTAAATACCAAATTTGGCATTTTACCAACTATTCGTTTTTGAGTTATCGTGTTCACAGACACACGGGCACACATACACAAGGATCTTTTTCTGAAAATGATTTTTTTGGATACAAGGGACCCTAAAACATAAATTTCCGGTGAAATCTCGGTATTGAATTTTTGGGTGGAGTGCAATAAATTCTCTATACACTATGTACATAGTACGTGCAGAGAAAGTAATAGAGGTCAACAATCAGTCTAGATCTATCAGTACCAAGTTAAACTGCTGCAATCCATTCTTCGCCTCTTGTTATGCACGTAAGTAAAGGGATTAACGTAATCACAAACACTTCATTATATTTGTAAAGGTGAGATAATCTAGGATGAACTGAATATAGGCGAGCAGCAACGATTCAACTGTCAGACATGCGTTGTATGGGCTTTTTGGTTATGTGTGATAGGGGAATGAAATCACTGATCCTCTGTTTTGATTCTGGATGAAGCTCCTGAAGCTCTGTCGGAGAATGGATAAGCTTTATCTTATTTAAGGACAACAGTGCAAGTTGCAGAACATGACAGTCATGCAAATGTGAAATTGGAGCCGGGACTAATCTCTCAATAGCTTTCTGCTTTCTTTTGTGTCAGGATTAAAGGACACCCAAACGGCAACAAAACTAGCCCGCCGCAGTGTTAATACGTTTCAACCATTAGCAAAATTAATTGTTTTTTGTTTGTGCGGATATTTCATATGCACAAAGGCCGGTTTGCTTTATTTGGCGAGTACCCATGAAATATGCATGGGCTTTCATCTGCGTTCAATCTAATACAAACTTGTTAACAAAGTTAATTTTCTGACTGCTTACTGCCTATGCAATTAGCATATAAAAGGGAAAGCGAAAAATTAAAATAATTCCTGCCGTTATTTACAATCACATCAAAACCTTTGTCCCGCTCCGGAAAACGTTTGATATTATTACGTAACAGATGGGGGGGGGGGGGGGCTCTGCTTCGATGTGACAGCCCTACCTGTCAATGAGATGTCAGCACATTACGCGTGTTATTGTGTTGGGCTCTAATGGTATTGATCAGCAGCGCTATACACCAAGCTTTCACCCATTCCTAGCGCTTTTATCGGATACCCACAGCACACTCACAATGCTTTCTGAAGCACTTATCGCATTTATTTGGGTATTTAGCTTACAGAATGCTTAAATTCTATATTTATGAACATATTTTAAATTTATACTGCAGGTAACACACTAAGGGTCGTCTGCGGTGGTAGCGGGAGGCCTGGGTTTGAGTCCCAGTACCGGCGTGGGGATTTTCCCCCCACTGGGAGACCTGGACCGGGGTGCACTCAGCCTCGTGAGGTCCCTGGGGGGGCAATTGAGGAGCTACAGTAGCGGCTCCAGGTCGGGAAGACCGCATTAACTGGCTGGGGGGGAGGTTCGAAGCGCTGACCACGTCTCACCCTCCTATACTTCACCCCATCCATGACGTCTGTCGTGGACCGAGATGGGGAACGCAGCGGCCGGGCGGTAGGCCAAGGCTCTCAATGAGCTGTGCCATGGAGAGTTAGTTAACACACTAAATCTTAAGCATATACACACCTTTCCATTGCAATATATGGAGTGGTTTTTAGGCTATTAATTTTTAACTGATTATTTTAATGGTAAAAAAAACAACAAAAAAAAAAACAACAAAAAACTGGTCCACACGATGTTTTAAACACCCTTACCCCTTCCCCCCCAAAATCTGATGTGTTCTTTCACATGACCTTCTCTATGTGTTCTGTAAATAAACTGTACTCACGAAAACTTATTCTTCTATTTACTTCAAGCTAATCAAGATAAACTTTAGCAGAAATAGGTTTAGTACTTAGTTACTTACAAGTAGAAGAGAAATATAGGTTAAAGTAATAGCTAAATCCTTTAAGAGCTGGTTACTTTTTGATTGAAATTCGGCTATCTTTGCATGGCCAGAAATAAAAAAAAAAAAGAAACAGAAAAGAAAAATTCCCGTTTGAGGAAAGTTTAAGTATTTAAAAATTGAAATCAACAACAAGGAATATCTTTAAACGTTAACTTCCCATAACAAATGTACATAATATAATTTGAGTATATTGGGTAAATTTTAAACTAACTGTTTGATTATGTCTTATGGTTTACCAGCAAAGGTAACCCAGAACGAACATTTCTTAAGAAACTATTTCCAGAAAATTTGATATACATTGTATTTATCTTGTAAATATCTTTAATCTACGATACTTTAATCAAGATCGATAGAGACATTTTTGAGAAAATCAAAATTTTCGAAACTTATTCCGTGTAAGGTGTGGCTTCTGGTGTGGAATTTTCCTGAAAATCTTCCTGTTGCATCCTTGGAAGATCCCAAGCTGAAAAACAAGTTTGTTGTTTAACCACTTTTCGTTTTTGAGTTATTGTGATCACACAAACACACACAAACACAAACACACACATACACACACAAACACACACATACACACACATACACACAAACACACACATACACACACAAACACACACAAACACACACACACAAACACACACACAAACACATACACAAACACACACACACGGATCGTTTACTGAAAATGTTGTTTTGTATTCAGGGAATACACATTAATAATAATATATACTAATTATTTCACAATATTCACTCAAATTAACTAATATTTATTCTCTTTAAATTAACGCTAAACTTCTTTAAGGTCAGAGGGCAGCTCTGAAAGGCTAGGCAATTCATTCCATTCTTCAATGGTCCAAAGGGCTACGCTATATAATTTTCGTTGTTATTTTGCATTATGTGCAAATCGTGTTGTATTATTCTATAACTGCGGAACGTTAAAGAAGTGCAAAGTTTTAAAACTTAGCTTTCTGTAATTATTTAAACCATTAATCAATCATTTCAAACAAAGAGGTGCCAGGAAGCATTGCATGGCTGAGAACAGCTTATATGCGGTGGAAATCAAGATCTGAAACATACAGGATTTCAATGAAAATGAAGCTGAAATTTGGAGAAAAGACTGCATCAATAAGAAATGGTTTTGGTTAGAGAGGAATATGCTGTAACTGAAATGTTTGTAAGAAGGTATGAAGATTCTTTAATAAGGTGAAAAAATGGATATGGGCAGTAAAAAGAGCCAAAGAACAAAATATAAACGAGACAACAAGCTAGAAGTAAGGAATTATTGTAAATTATGACTAATAGTGGTAAAGAGCTAGGATAAACTCCGGTCATATTTGCTCGTACATAGTTAGCATAAATAAATAGAATAGGGAATCAATCATTCTAATCTAGGATTCTTCCACCGGCAAAATAGTTTATACGCTATGCAGAATTTCAAACTTCGAAAAATTCGGGAGGAAGATTAAGGAAATCTGTCAATGTTTCACATAATTTTGCAGAAAAATCGGGGGATTTTTCATCCGTTATTTAAGATATTCGGGACTGTAAAAACTATATAAAGGCTAAATGTCGCTCCAAAACCCTCTACAACATTCCAGAATAAAATCATAAAGGGGCAAATAATATTCATTTAATAGGGTATAACATGCAATGTTGGGTTACCCGTTAGTATACAAGTAAAGAAATATACAAGTTGGTTCACCTGTTCCTTATTATTTTTGGAAATATGAAACACGTCATAATCTGAAAGTAATAAGGTCGAAATTACCGTGCTTGTGGATCATTTGATAACCATGCAGATGTAGCCTACTGTTCATCGGTCTAGTTATGTCCATTCCAAAAACATGCGCTTAATAACTGCTGTTACAGTACATGTTATATCAATAGGATCGTTGACATATGTTGTGTAACGTAAATTATAATGGATTAAGGCTAAATAAACGACTTAACCTAAAAAAGGAGTCCACAACAGTTATAAAGAGATCAGAAGCGGAGAGGGAGACATGAGTGACACTATACCTCAAGTTTTAAAGCAGAAAGCAGCCGCAGTGATTGTAGCTCAACTGGTTAATTTCATGTTCCTCATCACTTCCAGTTTGTTAGTGGTTCGAGTCCCAAAATCTGTGAGCATATTTTTTTCTTCTTCTTTGTGTACTATGCATCGAGTTGCAAAGTTAGCTCAGAGTTTGTCACTCTAATAATTTTAGGTTAAACAAAAAGGTATACAAATGAAGAACAAACGACAGTTCATTTTACGCGTGCTTCGGTCTTCGATTCTTAATTTTATTTCTAATTATTTTGAAAAAGAAACTTCACTAAAAAGTTTAAATAATAAAGAAAATGTTGAAAACGTATAAAGTTAATAAAACAATTCAAAATACTAGAACTCCTAACATGTTATCGATTGTTCTTCGTAGTTAAAGAATGTTCTCTACAAAATGTTGGCAGCTCGGTGGATTATCGATTATTAGCAGAAGACTGCATCGTGGGTCTCAGGAACGATGTTTTCAGGTTAGACTGTAATCTGCGGGCTGCATAAAACTAGAGAATAAGGGACAGGTGAACCACCTTGTATTTTTTGTATTTGAATAGTAGTGTGCCTTTAACTTATACTTTGATATCTGACACTATTCTATATATTGCAATTTAAGACAAATTAATGTATGCAGATATCCTGACACAGTCACAGGCTAGCTTTTGCAAAGCGGAGAGAGAGAACAAGGTTTAGCGCATGCGCAGAAAGGAGGAAAGGGACGCGGGTGAAGCTATTTTCCGTCACTTGCAACTCTGAATCTAATCCACTTTAACACTCTCGGCCAAGTTTCCAATCTTATTATTGGGAGGGGAGGTTCTCTACCGCTCTGCCATGCCGCCACTTCCTTTTATTGGCGAATAGCTAGCTACTCCTTTATTACTGCTCTCTTGCACATAACCGATTTGCCTCTTGAGCCTTCTTCCTTTCTTCTTATTCTTTTCAAATCTCATATCTGTCCAAGAGCATATGTACATTTGCTTATGAAAAGGTGAGTAAATCCAGAACCTCTGTGTGCCAAAAATAATTAACTGTAAGGAAACAATTTTAATTCAAATATGCTGTCAACTTTCCTGGGTCAGTGTTCCAACTAACTGTAGTATTTAAACATTATTTTTGCTTACAAAGTATTCCTTCTGATTTTATTTTTCCATTCAGAATTAGATGATATCATTTGTTCGACATGCAATGTTAAGCCATCTCTTGCATAGTTTTCTTACACATATCTATTTTTTATTTTTTGTGTAACTTAATGCTTGCTGTAGAACTTTACATAGCAATTTTCACTTTCTCTACCACTTACCTATAGTTAGTAGAGAAAGTATTGCACTACACCCAAAGATTTAATTCTGGTATTTCACGGGAAATACATTTATGAGACCCCGAATAATAAGACAAAAAACTTTTTAGAAAACTGTTCATAAGATTAGGTTTAGAACAAGGTTGCCAAATTCATTTCACAAAATATCGCCAGAATTATTTTAAAAATCGCAAAATTCATATTGAAATCGCCCAATTTCACATTCTAAATTTTCAGGGGGGGGACCGTTGTAAAATGTCTCTAAGATTTGGTTTAGAGATTTGTTTGTGTATTTATATTATGTTTCTTACGGTCAGATCATTGGTTGCAAACTTTAAAACAATATAAAAAAATTATATTACAAGAAACCCACTAAAGCCATTTATTTATTAATTTAAACTTCAAAACTGTAAAGTGATATCTGCAGGATTTCTCTTTGGAACAAATTGCCTATCAGCAATGGTGTTACCTCGTGAATGTTATATTTGGTTTGTGTTTCTCTTCGGGCTTTATTCATTAGATTACACGAACTCTCACCAATACTTTCAGACTTTGGGGAGGATAGGGAATAATATCGATTAGAGAAAATTTCCCACTCTCAATCGGGAATAAAACCCGGAATCCTAGCAAAGCAGGAAGGAAACTCTTGTTAAATGCTTATCACATTTTCCCCACTTACCCATTACTAATACTTTATATACTCAAATTACTATCAATGTATTATTCAAAGAGTATTATCGAGCATATAATATTACTATATATTTGCATTCAACCGGTGCATTTGATTCAAACAGTTCTCCTGAACTCGGTGCGACTGCATTAATAGCGACGTAACAATGAAAAGCTAACAAGGAACATAGTATAGCAGCTAATGTCACCTTTTTCATAGCAGTAGTGACTTAACGAAAATACCATTGATATATTACTTAATTTGTAAAACAATGTACAATACACTTTTCAAGAAATACATTTATATTATTTTCGTGATTTCAGAAGTAGCCCAAAAATTCGCAAATCGCCTCAATTAAAAATCTGATGTGTTCCATTCACATTACTTTCTCTACATCTCTGCAACAAATTATTGATAAAAAGCTTGTTTCTATTTACTTCATTCTAATCGAGAAAAATTAGCAGAAATTACTTTTTTCCTTGTAAGTAGAAGCGAAATAAGGGAGTACCATAGATTAAAGTGATAGCCAAAAGCTGGTTGCTATGTGACTGAATTTCCTCTGTTTGTATGGACAGGAATTGTTAACAAACATCTTTTGACTCTCCCTTATTTCGCTACTTACAAGGAAGCAATTGTTAATTTTTTCTCGATTAGCATGAAGTAAATAGAAGCCTAAGCATTTTAATAATTTGCTGCAGAGATGTAGAGAGAATGGAACTCATCAGGTTTTTCCTCATGCTGTCCTTTTTCTCAAAGGGGCTCTAGAGCCTACGTGCAATGCTCTACTCCAGTGATTGGGGAACTTGTCAATCAATCCATTATTAGGACATTATGACATATGTTGCTATATATATATATATTACATTTGAGCGTAAACCCTTTCATACTTTTTATTACTGCTTTGACTGCTCTGATCTGATGTACCTACTATATGTTTGTGCTAATGCAATCTACTAACGCTTATATGTCATTTTTTCGATTCCGTTTACACACATATGAACCAGTCAGCATAATTAGCTGTAGTTATTTATGCTTACTGTAACCTCGGTACGATTCATAACTGTCAATTTATGATTTCCTTTATGTCGTTTAAAAGGAGCCTTTTTAACGCCATTTAATTAGTATTACTTTGAGATTATTTGTCCTGTCAACTTTATTTTGTCGTTTTGAGGCTCTCTATCTGTAATATGGTTTGATCAGAAAAGTTACCTACGCTATTACTGAGGATTGTAAAAAACGACCATATTAAATATAAATAACATAAGTATATGTTTGAATTTTTTTGACCACATAGCATTCAATCTAATGAACTTAAGTAGCATCCCGAAATAACTTACACCGTATATGACTTTTCACTTAAAACAACTCGTTCCCTTCAGGTACTTTTATGTTTGGTTTAAATCATTTTATTTTCCTCAAACACACATACGCACTCAATCGCTCTCACAAACACACCCTTAGATTTGTGGGGGATATGGAATTGTTCTGGCTAAAGAAAAATTCCCCGACCCAACCGCGAATCGAACCCGAGAACTCCGGCCGAGAAGCCAGCTCGCTGACCACTCGACCATGGAGGCAATGGTGCTTTTTCTCTGGGCACTGTGGGTCTTTTTGTTCCATTTATGGTCGCCCTCCGTGGTGTAATGGTTATCTTGCTAACTTCATATACCCAAGGTCGCGGGTTCAAACCCGCGGAGGACAATGGATTTTTTCGGATGTGGCTTTCTTTGGAAGGGATCCCGTTGATCCCATCTGATAGAGAGGCCTCTGAGCAAAATTAAGCGGTCTTTCACGCCCAATTTAGAATGGCACGCTGAGAACCACAGCAGTTAAAGAGCGTCCATAAAGAACACGTCATTTACATTTTTTTGCATTTATGCCCCGCCTCTAACTGGATGATCCTCTCGGTGGCATTTCCCTGTGGAACATATTATCTATCGTCAATGGTGTTCGTGTGTTTCATTCTCTTTTGTTCATTAGATCACACAAATTCATACTTCCAGACTCCAATGCGGATAGGGAATAATCTGGACTAGTGAAAAATTCACAAGCCACAGCCGGGAATCGAACCCGGGACCTTTTGTACAGCAGGCACGAGCTATACCGACTGAGCTTGAAGAGTAATCAAGCTTTAAGTTAAACGTACTCATATTCACTGCCGTAGTCGTACAAATAGACTGCGGAGATAGGAACTAACTCTGAATAAAGAAAAACTGCCCACTCCCGCCGGGAACTGAGCTCTCTAGGTGAGAACCCATAATGCTGAGCAGTCAACTACAGAGACTTTCAAAGGGTATTTCATAATTAAAAATGTAATGGATTGTTTTACTGAATTGTTACAAATGTTTAAATTGAAGCCATAAGAGCGAGTTATCTTAATGTTCATCAGTTTCGAAACTATTTCTTTGAATATTAAGTTATGAGTGTATATTATATTGTTGACTTTTGTGTTATTAAATATCTTAAAGAGCAGGTGCACAGGTTTACATTTTCAGGTACTCTAATTATCTAAGGGTTATTCGATCTTTCCTATAAATGATTCGCCTCCAAAAGGTTTGACAGGATAGGTACACAACATTTCCACATTCAAGGGAGTTAAGGAAATCCAAAATACCGACACAGGCTGCTGAGGTCGTTAAAATAACGACCGCTGTTTAAATCTTGCCAATACTGTTCTCTTTGACAATTTATCCTTATTTTTCATAACTGACAAACTGACATAACTGTAAACTTAGGCTTAGAGCGTCCTTCCCAAATTTGCTCCCCAATCCTGATTATTTCATTTAATGCATTAGTGACTTGCTCCTGTGGTGCCATATGTGGTCAGAATGAGTGCAACGCCGTCGATATTTCATAATGTCAGGAGTTCGGCCCATTAATAAGAATATCACAATAGCTTCATAAATCAAGCTCGAAGGGATAGAGATGAGGATTTTCCGTTGACAACTTGTAAATTGTTTTATAATAACTTATAAATAATTAGGATATGTGCTAAATGAAATAAGTTATTCATTCTAGGTTTAAAAAAGCCATCAAAGGAGTGCTGGATAAGATGGTTCATAATGTATATAAATTCTATGACCAGATTAAGGAATTCTTAAGCAGTAGCAACAAATAGAGAATACACAACAGCGACCTCGAGACATGGTCGCACCGTGGCCGAATGGTTAGATCACTCGCCATTCACTAAGGCGATTCGCTCCCAGGCGACCGCATATGAGATTTGTGGTGGACAAAACTACGCATGGGAAGGTTTTTTTCCGTGTTCTCCGGTTTCACCAGCCGTCGCATTCCACCGGTGCTCCCTCTTCATTCCACGAACCATCATTATCATCTCCTGCTGTGCCTATGTAATAAAAGTTGGCGCTAAATATTTTAAAAAATGAAAAAATTAAATAAAATGACCTTGAGTCACTGACGGCAGGTAAAACGCGATCTCATGATTGCTCTTCGCGCGTTAACAGAAGTGGATGTGGTATGCTTTGTTATCTTATCTTTGACATTGTAAAAGTTCCGTGGATGGCGAAAAACAAGGCTGCGCTCCGTGAAAATCAGCTGTTTGGGCTAGTCGGAACAAAGATTTTTAAAGCATGCTTTGCTATTACATGCCTGAAAATGAGTTTAGACATTAGCTGCTTGCTTACTGTATATATTTTCCCACAGTACAATCAATTTTATGATACAATATTTTTATTTGGGGATCTGCAACTGAAGGTAATAGGGTTTTTTAATTCAGAAGAGAGTGCTAAGAATAATTTGTAATATGAAGCCAAGAGACTCAATAAAACAGGTTTTTAAACAATTTTATATTTTTACTTTGACTGATTTATTAATATATAATGCTGCACTATTTTATAAAAACAACTCATCCTTATTCACTCCCAAATGTGACGTTCATAATCATTTTACTAGAAGTATGAATACTCTCCCATATGACATTATTAAAATAGATGATATGTGTAAATATAGAAGATCACTACGTTCATTTTTACATGACAAAACTTTTTACAGTTTAAGTGGATTGTTTAATTAATGTAGTGTATGACGTGTCTATCTGTACAGTGTATGGCAACAGAAAATAAATCTATCTGTCTGTCTATCTGTCCCTCTGTCTGTCTGTCTGGCTGCATGTCTAATGTTGTAGTGGCATAATGCACTTACTTTAAACGGCGTTGTTTGACTTTAGTGTGCGTTATTGTTAATGTAACGTGCTAAAATAAAAGCGATTTTAAGATGTAATTGCATTATAGTAAGAAATAAACACAAATTAAAAAAATCTGATGTGTTACAAAGTTATTCACAGAAAATTCAAGATATACATTTCATTTGTCACTTAAATATCTTTAATATACGACATTTTAATTAAAATCGTTACAGCCATTTTTGAGAAAATAAACATTTTCGAAAAAAGTTCCATGTAAAGGGTAGTTTATTATGGGGGGGGGGGGATTTTTCTCAAAACCTTCGTGTCGCATCCCTGGAAAATACTAAACTTAAATACCAAGTTTGATATTTTACAAATTTTTCGTTTTTGAGATATCGTGTTCACAGACACACGGATCTTTTTCTGAAAATACTTTTTTACTTTCTAGCCCCATATGTACAATGCACATAGGGATATAGAAGTATTGCATTCCACCCAAAAATTAGATACCGAGATTTCACCGAAAATACATGTTTTAAGACCCCCTGTATAAAAAAAGCATTTTCAGAAAAATGCCCGTGTGTCCGTGTGCCTGTGAACACGATAACTCAAAAACGAAAAGTAGATAAGATACCAAACTTGGTATTTAAGTTTCGTATCTTCCAGGGATGCGACACGAAGCTTTTGAGAAAAATCCCCCCACCCCAAAATACCCTTTACATGGAACTTTTTTCGAAAATTTTGATTTTCTTAAAAATGGCTCTAACAATTTTGATTAATATATCATATATTAAAGATATTTACCTAGTAAATAATGTGTATATCTTGAATTTTCTGGGAATAGCTTCTGAAGACTGTTTATTCTGAATGAATTTTGCTTAATATGGCATAACTAGTAAACCGTAAGAGATAGACAAAAACTTACTGTACAAAAAATGTAGGTCTTGTTAAAATACACAAGTTATGTCATATACATTTTTCTCGTGGAGCTTACCGTTTTCGAGGTATTCATTGCTATTAGCTTTAGTTGTAAAGTATCTATACTTTTCTCAGACGGGAGTGTCCGTTTTTCTTTTGTTCTACTCCTGGCCAAGAAAAGAAGCGATTTGTAATGACAATCGCATAACGACAGCTTTTATAACATTTGACTATTGGTTTAGCCTAGTGTATTCCCTTATTTTCTTCCTACTTATACGGTACTAAATAATAAGAACACTGTGCTAATGAGTACCTAGATTAGCAAGGTGCAGAAAGAAGAAGAATCTTATGTATGAAGTTTGTAGAACAGCTAGAGAAAGTCATGTGATTGTAAAACATAAGATTTTTTTGGATACAGGGGACTCTAAAACATATATTTCCGGTGAATTCTCGGTATCGAATGTTTTGGTGGGGTGCAATACCTTCTCTATACACTATATACAAGGTGCGTCTGGAGAAAGTAAAAAGTCAAACAAATCCAAAGTATACCTAGATATGTAAGTGTTCAAATGTTGTTTGTCTGAAAGTCTTTAGAGCTTACCGTTTGTATTCTATGCTTGTGACTGTGCAGATGGTCCCGCATGGTGAAGTGCCGCTGTGCGGGTATTACTGGATATCATTACGAATACAAATGAATTTCCCTGTAAGGCATTCGGCTTCCCATTTATTTGCATCATGTGTAGAATAGTTCAACACAAGTCGAATCGGTAAAGGGAAATATAACAGATGTGACTCACATGCATTAAACGTATGTTGCAACGCGAAAGGTAAATCGACAATGAAAAAATCTGATGTGTTCCATTCACATGACTTTCTCTACACCTCTGCAACAAATTATTGTTAACTTGCTTATGCTTCTATCTACTTCATGCTAATTGAGAAAACATTAGCAGAAATAGTGTTATTACTTGCTTCCTTGTTAAGTAGAAGCGAAATAAGGGAGAACCATAGGTTAAAACATAGTCAAAATCTGGTTGCTATTTGACTGAAGTTCCTTTGTTTGAATGGACAGGAGTTGATAAATTCCTGTATGAGAAAAGTATAAGTTTTTCAAAGCTGAAAATAAAAACAAGGAATATCTTAAAAACTATCAACTCCACAAAAGAATGTATATGACATAAATATGGTTTTTATGTGCTCTACATTTTCTGTGTGGTACGTTTTAGTCCATCTCTTACGGTTTAGCAGTTATGCAAAACATCCTAAAATTCATCCAGAATAAAGTAGTCTTCAGAGTTTATTCCCAGAAAATTCAAGATATACATTTGATTTTCAAGTATATATCTTAAATATAGGAGATTTTAATCAAAAAGGTCACAGCCATTTTTAAGATAATCAAAATTTTCGAAAATTTTTCCATGTAAAAGGTAGTTTACGTTTTTTTTTTTTTTTTTTTTTTTTAAATCTTCGTATCGCATCCTTGGAAGATACCAAGCTTAAACACCAAGTTTGGTTTTTAACGGTCTTTTCATATTTGAGCTATACTGCCCTCAGGCAAACACACAGAGACAGATATTCTGACAGACAGACGGACAGATACACACGGACTTTTTTCTAAAAATGTGAGGGGGTCTAAAAACAAATATTTCCGGTGAAATCTCGGTATCGAACTTTTGGATGCAATACAATATCTTCTCTATACACTATGTACATAGCACGTATAGTGAAAGTAAAAAATCTGATGTGTACCATTCACATGACTTTCTCAATATCCCTGCAACAAATTATTTTTAAAAAACTTATACTTCTATTAACTTCATGCTAATCAGTAAAACATAATCAGAAATAGCCATATTACTTGCTTCCTTGTAAGTAGAGGTGAAATAAAGGAGTACCATAGATTAAAGTGATAATCAAAAGCTGGTTGCTATGTCACTGAAGTTCCTTTGTTTGTATGGACAGCAGTTGACAAATTCCTGAATGAGAAATGTATAAGTTTTGCATAGCAGAAACCAAAAATAAGGAATGTCAAAAAAACGACGAACTCCACGAAAAAAATGTATATAACATACATTGTGTGTTTTAACGTGCTCTACATTTCTTGTGGAGTAAGTTTTTGTCCATCTCTTACGGTTTAGCAGTTATTCAAAATTTAGTAAAATTCATCCAGAATAAACCACTCTTCAGAGGCTATTCCCAGAAAATTCAAGATATACATTTTATTTGTCAGGTAAATATCTTTAATATACGAAATTGTAGTCAAAATTTGTTAGAACCATTTTTGAGAAAATCAAAATTTTCGAAAAAAGTTCCATGTAAAGGGTAGTTTGGGGTGGGGGGATTTTTCTCAAAATCTTCGTGTCACATCCCTAGAAGATACAAACTTAAATACCAAGTTTGGTTCTTTACCTATTTTTCGTTTTTGAGCTATCGTGTTCACAGTCACACGGACACACACACACACACGGACCTTTTTCCGAAAATGCTTTTTTTAATAAAGGGGACCCTAAAACATATTTCCGGTGAAATCTCGGTACCGAATTTTTGGTGGAGTGCAATACATTCTCTATACACTATGTACATAATGCCTATAGAGAAAGTAAAAAGGAGCCAAGATTATCGTATGGTATTCTATACACAGATGTGAGTCACATTGTGTTATGCTTGCATTCCAACAGCAAAATGGAGCCAAGTTTATTGTTTTAACAGCGGAAAACAATTTTGAATTGGTTGTTGGGTAGTTGAGAAAGTTGTTGAAGTTCAACGATAATGGGCATGTTGTACACAACAAAACTCCCAACGCGAACAACTCACGCATTTGACACTCATGGTACTGTATGTGAATTTTATAAGTGAAGAGCTGGGAAACCTTGCACGGCAAGTCCCGTGTACGTGGCCTTGGTTTTTTACGTTTTGAGCACTCACCGCAGAAATCTACGACGCAATGTGTGCGTGAGGCTGGGATTAGTAGAACGCATTATTAAATCAGTAAAGTTGAAAGTTTTAATCCCAAGACTTTTGCATGCATTAAATAGAATGCAGTACTGTAGGTGGTTTCGGAATATGGTGCAACAGGAATAGGCCTTCGTAGGGAATTTGTTTTGTCCAACGAGGCACAATTTAATTTGAATACAACTGCTAACTGCCATATCTGGATCTACTGGTGTGCAAACAATCCATATGATTCTTTTTAATTGCTTCATTTATATAACGTCCATAACTTTTATGGCCACATCGGAGGCTTTGCTGTAGAAACAACTGCTGGTGTTTTTTTCGCTGTACTTTAGAATTTGTTAACGTTGATTTTCCAATATTATACTATTAAACACAGGCACATTCCACACTTACAAATTCTATGAAGATAAAGAATGATTGTAGTTAAAGAAAAATTCCCCACCGCAGCTGGTAATCGAACTCGGGGCCTCTCGGTGAGAAGCCAGTATTGTGACCACTCGACCGGAGAGGCAGTCATGTGATTTTTTGAACGTGTTGTTTATTTACTTGGAATTAAGGTTCGGCAACGGCTACATCTAATGGTGTAATGCACCAATCCGTTTTGAAGGAACAATAACTGAGCAAGTCTATCTGAATATGATATGCACATCCGTCTTACCCGCAATTCATACACTTTATAGAAATGAGGAATTTAATTCCCTACAGCATAATACACCACCACATTACCACCCAAGGTCGCAGGTTTAAACCCGGCGGAGGACATTTTCGGGTGTTAAAAGCCTTAACATGGCTTCCTTTGGAAGGGAAGTAAAGCCGATGGTCTAGTGTCGTAGACTTACGGCACGTAAAAGAACCTCAAGCCTGATAGAGAGGCCTCTGAGCAAAATTAGGCGGTCTTTCACGCCCAATTTAGATTGGGACGCTGAGAACCACAGCAGTTAAAGAGCGTCCATAAATAAAACTCCATTAACATTACCACCGATATGTACGTGTGTACCTATATGACAATATTCCAGTAAATGGATAGGTCGAAGAGTTCCGATATAATGTCCACCACATTCTCCGTATGTAACTGCGTTGAACTTCTACCTATGGTGACTCTTAAGGATGCTTTTTACTCTATAAAACAGCTACACAGCAGCACTTCGGAAGGAAATTGAAACGGTGTATGCTGCAGTCGCTGAGGACCTACTCAGAAGGATATTTAGCCCAAAGGTGAGTGCATTTTGAGGGACTTTTGTGTTAGTTCAAGTTCTGCTAATACTGTTTTTTTCTTTGCTTGAGGTGTGCATACATTTTAAGTACCCTCTGCGTGTATATATACATAATTTGGTATTCAACCGTCATGTGCCTTTTGTCTATCCATTTTAACTAACTTCATGGACGAGAGTGTCTATTTCTTATGGTTTCGCAGTTATGCAAAATTCATCAAGAATGAAGAGACGCTATTCTCATAAAATTTAACATATACATTTTATTTGTATTCTAAATAGCTTTAATATATGGTATTTTAATCAAAACCGTTTCAGCTATTTTGAGAAATTAAAAAATTTCGAGAAATATTCCATATAAAGGATGGTTTAAGGTGAAGTATTTTTGACGAAAATCCCTCTGTCACATCCTTAGAAAATACTGAATCTAAATACCAATTTTGGCATTTAGTCAACTTTTTGTTTTTGTATAACACAACCACACATACGGACGTTTTGCAAAATATGTTTTTTTTTAATCCCGGGGTCCTCAAAACAGTAGAATAGTGAAATACACTATATTACCTTTTCTAACTATTATTTTCAAATGTACATTGTACGTGGTAGAGAAAGCAATAAGATAATAGTAAACAGAGGAAGTTATGTGAATGGAACCGTTTGAATTTAACTACAGCATGAAGCGATTTGACTTTTGTATACAACAATGGTTCCTGAATTGAGAAAATTATGTATTATAGTTTTCATCATATAGCTGCTATTGCTTTCTGCTTTTATAGAATCAGCACATTTAAGAAGTAACTTTTCATTTTTTGTTTTAGCTTAGCGTCCTTTAACTTGATTGGTCATATTGGACGATGAATGACCTCGGGGTTCACGGAGCTTAAATTTACTCGACATTCGTCTTCTCAGGATAAGGGAAACCTCCCGAAAAAAAATCTTATCTGAGTAGCTCACCCTAAGGAAGATTCGAACTCACGACCTGTTGAATGTGAGGCAGACACGCTACCCCCACAGTACCCAGGAGGGCTTTTCATTGTATGTTTCTAAATTAATTTAAAACGTTTACGATTGGCTAACGTTATTCCGTTGTCAAACCAAGTGAATAAAGTGGTACTACTTTTTCTTTACGCACTATGTACATATTGTACTCCACCCGAAAATTCGATACCGAGATTTCACCGGAAATACATGTTTTAGTGTGTGAGTGTATCTGTGGACAGCATAGCTTAAAAACGAAAAGACCATTAAATACCAAACTTGGTATTTCAGTTTAGTGTCTTCCAAGGATGCGACACGAAGATTTTCAAGAACATCCCCCCACCCCAACTACCTTTTACATGGAACTTTTTTCCAAAATTTTGACTTTCTGAAAAATGGCTCTAACGGTTTTGATCAAAATATTGTATATTAATGATATTTTCCTCTCAAATAAAATGTATATCTGGAATTTTCTGGGAATAGCCTCTGAAGACTACTTTATTCTAGATGAATTTCACGGAATTTTGCATAACTACTAAACCGTAAGAGATGGACAAAAATATACCACACAAAAAATGTAGAGCACGTTGAAACACACAGTTTATATTATATACATTTTTTCGTGGTTTTGGTCGTTTTTTAGATATTTCTTGTTTTTGATTTCAGCTTTAAGAAACGTATATTTTTTTACAGGAATTTGTCAACTTCTGTTCACACAGACAAAGGAACCTCAGCCACATAGCAAACAGCTTTTGACTACCACTTTAACCTATGGTACTCCCTTATTTCGCTTTAACTTAACAAGGAAGCAAGTAATAAGACTATTTCTGCTAATTATTTCTCGATTAGTATGAAGTAAGTAGTAGCATAAGCTTTTTAACAATAATTTTTTGCATATATATAGAGAAAGTCATATGAATGGAACACATCAGATTTTTGTTCTTCTTGTTGGTTTAAAGTTTATGTCTGTAATGCCTATCTATGCTAATATTAAACCTGTGTAAAAGACCTCAGGGAAAATTCTGTGTGCAACTACGCTACACTACAGTTTCCTATTTAATGAACTGTAAAAACTAAATAAAAGATGTGTTGTACATGGAAAAGTGAAAGTCTGTTTTGCCCAACGTAAGAGATGTACCAGTCCAGAGCGTACAATGGAATAAATACTACTCAGCGAGCCTTACAATAAAAGGTAGCCCGTAGTACCACGTTTTCATTTTGCATTTATAGTTCTTCCATAAATGTTCAGGGAGAAATGTGTGATGTTTACTTTTTTAAAAAAGAAATAACGGCATAATAATATCAGCAGGAACAACAGCATATCGGATATAAAACAAAGTAAATGAAGCAGCGAGCGAAGCTAAGGATCCTTATTGTTTTCCTACAGCCTGACACAAAAGTCTACCTACACTTGAAGCGGCACTGAATTAACAGGGAGCCATTTCAAAATTAATGTATAGCATATCTGTATTTAGAGTTCCAACAAAGGAATGTTTTGATACTATGTATATCCGGTTTGTCATATTATTCTTTTTAATTTTATTGACATATTAATCCATAATACATTAAGACTCTAAGTTAAATAAATTAATATCCTTCAAGATTAAAAAAGATCTTTAATATACGAAATTTTAATAAAAATCGTTAGAGCCATTTTTGAGAAAATAAAAATTTTCGAAAAAAAGTTCCATGTAAAGGGTAGTTTAGGGTGGGGAGATTTTTCTCAAAATCTTTGTGTCTTATCCCTGGAAGATACTAAACTTAAATACCAACTTTGGTATTTTACTGACTTTTCGTTTTTGAGCTATCGTGCTATTTGGGATACAGTGGACCCTAAAACATATATTTCCGGTGAAATTTCGGTATCGAATTTTTGGGTGGAGTACAATACCTTCTCTATACACTATGTACGTAGTACGTGTAGAGAAAGTAAAAAAAATAAGGCATAAAGATATCAGCAGAAACAACAGCATATCGGATATAAAACAAAGTAAATGAAGCAGCAAGCGACGCTAAGGATCCATATTGTTTTCGTACAACCTGAGACAAAAGTCTACGCTTGGAGCGGCGCTGAATTAACAGGGAGCCAAAATTAATGCATACCATATCTGTATTTAGAATTTTAACAAAGGAATGTTTTAACACTATTTATATCCGGATTGGCATATTATTCTTATTAATGTTATTCATATATTAATCCTTAATACATTAAGACTTTAAGTTAAATAAATTAATATCCTTCAAGTTTAAAAAAGTCTGATGTGCTCCATTCACATGACCTTCTATACATCAATGTATGAATAAGTATATTTATTGATATAACAATATCATACATAGAATTTCAACAATTTACGGGTCCATAGACCGTACGTGCTTTTGTACTAAAAAGCAATATTAAAACAACAACAACAACAACAAATCAAAAGAGTAAACCCGAAAATAAACATATAAAGATATTCAAATACAGCAATTTAGATTTACAGTACAGAGCACAGCTTCATAAATGTACCCTCTTATAAAAGATAGATACAATTAAAAGAAATATATGCAGTTAATATATACACAATATATATATGTCATTGTAGTCATTTTTGTTTAGTTGTTCTTATCCATCAACGTAACAAATTATTATTAATAGCCTTCATGTTAATCGAGATAGACATTAGCAAAAACGGTATTATTACTTAGTTCCTTATAAATAGAGAGGAAATAAGGGAATATACCAGACTAAACCGACTGTCAAATGTTATAAAAACGGTTGCTACGAGATTAAAATTCGTTTCTTTGCGTAGCAAGGAGTTGACAAATGCCCGTATGAAAAAAGTTTAAAGTATTTTAAAACTGAAACTAATAACAAAGAATATCTCGAAATCGGTCAGTTTCATGAAAAAAATGTATGTGTATGTTTTAAGGAGATCTAAATCTATAGTGTAGTATTTTTTTTTTTTTTTACTCTGTTTTCTATATGATTACTGAATTGCTGTTTTATTCTTTTACACACACACACGTACATACACAAACACATAACACCCATGCACAAGGCGGGATTCTAACTCACGATCCCCTGCGCTACGAAGCACCAAAGCGAGACGCTTTGGAGAGCGCGGCCATGGGGACCGGCTAGGCTTTGTCTATCTCTTACGGTTTAATAGTTATGGAAAATTCAGAAAATTGTATCTAGAATAAAGAGGTCTTCAGAGGCAATTTCCAGAAATTTAAAGACATACATTTTATTTGTCATGTAAATATCTTGAATATAAGATATTTTAATCAAAATTGTTAGAGCTATTTTTTGAGAAAACCACAATTTTCGATTTTTTTCCATGTAAAGAGTAGTTCGGGTAGGGGGATGATACTGAACTTAAATATCAAGTTTGGTATATAACGGACTTTTCGTTTTTGAGCGATGCTGCCCACACATACACTCACACGGACAACTTTCTAATTTTTTTTTTGGATTCAGGGGTCCCAAAACATGCATTTTCGGTGAAATCTCGGTATCGAATTTTTGGGTGTAATACAGTACCTTCTCTATACACTAGGCACACATAGTACACATAGAGAAAGTAAGAAAGAATATTCTTTAAGTCCTAACTTGATTGATAAAAGCTGAAAAACCAGCAGCTGATATGTTTTTTCTGAGGATTCAAGAACAATAGGTAATCGAAGGACTTAAATTGAACTCCACCTGGTTCCCTATACTTTTCAAACACCTCTGACCTCAATCCTTTCCGTTCTCCCGCTAGCTGGCACTGCTTTCCTTGACAGGCCGCAAGCGACTGGCTAAGTTAAGAAGTTACGCAGCATTGGGCCCGGTCGCTTCCTGGGTGGGTACCACTCCAGGAGGTAAACCAACCCGCGCCGACAGCACTAAGGGAAACACGTAGCCCCCAGCATGCTTATATGGACACAAACGCTTGAACATGACTACATCTATTGCGGATAAATCCGCTAGAAAAGGGGGATAGGTACCGTGGCAATTTACCCCCGCTCGAGAACGCTCGGGCGGCTCGTTCCTGCTCCTGGCTCCTGATTGTTTTAATTATTTCCGAGTTAGCGACGTAAGCAAATTATCTCTGAAGATGTCCCTCACAGATAGGGACGAAATGCTAGGTAAAAATATTTTAACTAAATGTATTTTAACCTACAGACCACGGCAAAACAGCCCGAAAAGTTTAAATGTTAAACATGCCGCCAGAGTAGCGTGCACGGTGCGTATAACAAGTTAAGAAAGCGCAAGCTAGGTTGAGGTTCATAGACTTCACTCGCTTCCAGCTCATCATCATCATCATCGTCATCATCATCATCATCACCACCATCTTCTCCAACGCCCCAGAATTTGCCTGTGAACCTGGAGAAACCACAAAAAACCAACGGATATATTGGAGTATCACCGGGAATCAAACCCGGGGCATTCAGAATGTGGGCCATAGCTGTTACTGCCTGACCCAGTGGATAAGTGGATTGTGAAGTAAAAAAATCTGATATGTTCCATTCACATGACTTTCTCTATATCTCTGTAAATTATTATTGTTAATAAGCTTATCTTTTATTTATTTCATGCTAATCAAGAAAAATTAGCAGAAATAGTTTTATTTCTTGCTTTATTGTAAGTAGAAGCGAAATAAGGGAGTACCATAGGTTAAAGTGAAAGCCAAAAGCTGGTTGCTATGTGACTGATGCTCCTTTGTTTGTATGGACAGGAGTTGACAAATTCCTGTATGAGAAAAGTAATGTTTTTCAAAGCTCAAACCAAGAAAAAGGAATATCTCAAAAACGATCAACTCCACGAAAAAATATATATATTATAAATTGTGTGTTTTAACGTGCTCTACATTTTTTGTGGGTTAAGTTTTTGTCCATCTCTTACGGTTTAGTAGTTATGAAAACTTCATCCACAATAAAGTAGTCTTCAGAGGCTATTCCCAGAAAATTCAAAATATACACTTTATTTGTCATATAAATAACTTTAATATGCAACATTTTCG
The DNA here is from genome assembly GCA_030762935.1 of Hymenopus coronatus. Lineage (NCBI taxonomy): Eukaryota > Metazoa > Arthropoda > Insecta > Mantodea > Hymenopodidae > Hymenopus > Hymenopus coronatus. Next base: position 85,872,128 of record CM060891.1, read on the forward strand.
AAAAAAGTTCCATGTTAAGGGTAATTTGGGGTGGGAGGATTTTTCTCAAAATCTATGTGTCGCATCTCTGGATGATACTAAACTTAAATACCAAGTTTGGTAGTTTACCGACTTTTCTTTTTTGAGTTATCGTGTTCACAGACACACGTACACACTGACACACGGACACACACACACACTGACCTTTTTCTGAAAATACTATTTTTGGATACAGGGGACCCTAAAGCATATATTTCCGGTGAAATCTCGGTATCGAATTTTTTGGTGGGGTGCAATACACTATGTACATAGTGAGTATAGAGAAAGTAAAAATGACGCTAATATTAAGTGGAGTAGCATTATACTGTACATGCACAACAATTTTGTTTTGCTGGAAATGCAGTCTGGAATTCCTAGAATGCCAAATGCTGGACATTCCGTTTCAAGCACTTAGCTATAGACTTCTCAAGTAAAGTAGTCATCAAACTGAGCCTGAATGACTTACTATCACTTGCGCTTAATTACATTTCATAAACAAAAGCTGTTAGAAACGTCAGCGCCAGTCGTTAATTATCGTTTACAAGAGAAGACAGACGCTGGAGTAGAAAATACATTTAATTTTAATGGTACAACAGTATTTTATACTAATGAGATACGGGCTGAGGCAAGGCAAAACAAGGGTGGTCCGACTAATTACAACAAAGGCACGCAGTAGAAATATGGAATATGAAACGCAGAGTGACTTCCTCGCTAGCGGCGCTTGTCAGGTCGCCGGAAATTCAACATCTGCTGGCTACAATTGCACTAACTAAAGGGTCTTTTAGTCGCGTTCATAGCGAAATTGTTTTCTCCGCTAAAAATCCACAGCAAGATAGAGACGCAAGTTTTTATTTATTCTAATACTTATTTCCACATCGAGATTTCACCGGAAATACATGTTTTGGATCCCCCTGAATCCAAAAAATGCATTTTCAGAAAATGGTTCTTGTGTGTACGTGCCTGTGTCTGTGGACAACATAGCTCAAAAACAAAAAGACCGTTAAATACCAAACTTGGTATTTAAGTTTAGTATCTTCCAAGAATGCGACAAGAAGATTTTCAAGAAAATCCTCCAAACCAAACTACCCTTTACATGGAATTTTTTTCGAAAATTTTGATTTTCTTTAAAATGACTCTAACGATTTCGTTTAAAATATCATACATTAAAGATATTTACCTGACAAATAAAGTTATATCTTGAATTTTCTGGGAATAGTCTCTGAAGACTACTTTATTCTGGATCAATTTTAGTCAATTTTGCATAACTGCCAAACCGTAAGAAACGGACAGGAACTTACCACACAAAAAATGTAGAGCACATTAAAATACACAATTTATATTATATACATTTTTTCTTGGAGGTGATCGTTTTTAAGGTATTCGTTGTTTTTGGTTTCAGCTTTGAAAAACTTATACTTTTTTCATACAGGAATTTGTCAAATCCTATCCATACAAAGGAACTTCAGTCACATAGTAAACACCTTTTGACTGTCACTTTAACCCATGGTTTCCCTTATTTTGCTTCTACTTACAAGGTAGCAAGTAATAAAACTATTTCTGCTAATTTTTTCTCGATTAGCATGAAGTAAATAGAAGCATATGCTAATCGAGAAAAAATTAGCAGAAATAGTCTTATTACTCGCTTCCTTGTAAGTAGAAGCAAAATAAGGAAGTACCATAGGTTAAAGTGATAGTCAAAAGCTGGTTGCTATGTGACTGAAGTTCCTTTGTTTCTATGGACAGGAGTTGACAAATTCCTGTATGAGAAAAGTATGTTTTTTAAAGCTGAAACCAGAAACAAGGAATATCTCACAAACGATTAGCTCCACGAAAAAGACGTATATAACATAAATTGTGTGTTTTAACGTACCCTCATTATTTGTGTGGTAAGGTTTTGTCCATTTCTTACAATGTAGCAGTTATGCAAAATTCCTTAAAATTAATCCAGAATAAAGTATTTTCAGAGGCTATTCCCAAAGAATACATTTTGTTTTTCAGGTAAATATCTTTAATGTACTATATTTTAATCAAAATTGTTAGAGTCATTTTTGAGAAATCAATATTTTCAAAAAAAATTCCATGTAAAGGATAATTTGGGGTGGGGGAATTTTCTTGAACATCTTCGTGTCGCATCCTTGGAAGATACCAAACTTAAATACAAAATTTGGTATTTTAGTGACTTTTCGTTTTTGAGTTACCGTGTCCACAGACACACAGACACACGGACACACGGACACACACACGGACCTCTTTTTGAAAATACTTTTTTTTGGATACAGGGGAGCCTAAAACATATATTTCCGGTGCAATCTCGGTATGGAATTTTTGGTGGAGTGCAATACATTCTCTATATACTATGTACATAATACGTGTAGGTACTATATACCATGTACATAGTATATGTAGAGAAAGTAAAAATGTAGGTCCGAATACTCGGTTAAATATCAAGTGTGATATTTAATTTCAGCTTCTTCGAAAGATATGACAGGAAGATTTTCAGAAAATCGTCGCACGGCAGACTATCCTATACTACGAAAAGGTTTCGAAGGCTTTAATGTTCTCAAAAATGGCTTTAGAGGTTTCATTAAAATATCGTATGTTTAAAACATGTGTATGACAAACAGAATGTATATTTTGAATAACTCTTAGCTACTCTTCATTCTGGATGACATTTTATGAATGTTATACCGTGAGAGATAGGCAAAAAGTTGCAGCAGAAAATATAGATCTCGTTAATACACATAAAATTTATGTCAGATAAATTTTATTGTGCAGTTAACCATTTCCGAGATATTCTTTGTTATTGATTTAATTTTTCCAATACTTCTATTATTCTGAATTCGGAAATCGTCATTCATTATTATTTTCTTTTTTTAATCTTAGCCATGCAAACAGAACGGAAATTCAATATCATCAAATAGCGACCACCTCTTAAAAATTTTGAGTATCTCTTACTTGTACAAATTATTTTACTAAAATGATTTAAGATAGTTGCAACGCATATAAATATATATATATATATATTAAATTTTCCGGGAATAATCTGTAAAGTTCTATTTTATCAGAATATTGACTTTTTTGTTGTTTGGTTTTTAATTTTACCTGAGAGGTCATATCGGATAATAAACGAAGTCAGTGAAATTATGCCCAAACAACCTGGTGTCCATCTACCTCATACTACTACATGCGCGAGGTAAATGTATAGGTAATGGAAAATTTAAATCAATAACAAAGATTTCCTCACAACGGTTTACGTCACAAAGTACTTTATTTGGTATAAATTATGTACTTTAAATGCTTTTTATGATTATGTCTATCTCTTACTGTTTATCAATTGTTTAGACCGCCTCTATAGTGTGGAGTTAGCATATTTGCCTGAGATTTAAGAGATCCTGAATTCGAATCTCGATTAGGGTGCGTTACCTTGTGAGGATTTTTTCTCACTTTTTCCCTTATCTCGAGAAGACACGTGTAAACAAAATAACTTCAAATGAAAACTTGGATAGGTATTTAAGTGTAAATTTATCTTCTAAAACAATTCACGAAGATTTTTAAGAAAATCCCCCACCCCAAAGTACCTTACACTAAAATACGTATTTCTTATTTTTATTTTTTTAAAACTTCTCTATTGATTGTTATTAAAATATCATACATAAATACAAATATATATATATATATATATTGGAATAATTTTTTTTTCAGTGTGAATCTACCTACCCAACTCCTGTCCTACACACGACTTGTGTGAAAACACCACTAATCCAATACCATAATAGTTGGCTATACTATGAATCCTGGGTCTAAAATACTTAGAGAATTGTAAGTCGCCATCTGGGTTATCATCTCAAAATAATTTGAGATCACCTTGTGGTTTACCGGGAAACATACGAATCAGTTGAGAATCATATATTTTTATAGGTAATATATATAGCTTTCTGCAAGGTCTGCAGAAGGTGTAGGTGGGAAACTGTAATAGGCAGAGAAAGTTTGGAAAATGAACATCAGATTTATTTGATTCTCAACAGAAGAAAATAAAGTTACACTAGAATTTCTGCTACTTTTATAATGAAGTGAATCTGTAAGATAACATCACTCTACTCACCCATATAAGAGAGTTAAACAAATTAGTTTCACAAGAGGGTTGCCTCAGGCGGTTACGTCTGTGACCCGCATGCAGGAGGTGATGGGTTCAAATTGATCAGCGGTTCGCGTTTCACCGTCAGCGTGCACTTTTTTTAGGCTGGCCCCACAGCCAGGCCGGTACAGCGTCTGCCTACCAAATTAGGGGTCCTGGGTTCGATTCCCAGCTGGAGCATTAGGGATTTTTCTCTAAAGCAAGACCACTCACCAGTTTCCCCAGAGCCTGGATGTGTTTGCGAATGTGTGCGTGTAAATATTTAAAGAAAAAACACAATATTTTAAGCCTGTCCCCGTGGCCGCGCTCGCTAAAGTGCCTCGCTTTGGTGCTTCGTGGCGCAGGAAATCGTGAATGCAGGTCCCGCCTTGGGCATGGGTGTTTCTGTGTTTGTATCTGTCTGTGTATGTAAAAGTGAAACGTTAAACATTAATAGGTCAACTAAGGATATGTAGGAAACTGGAAAAAAGGAATACAGCGCGGGAGTCCTGACAAGCTTTTTTTAAAAAAAAAAAATTGCGTGGGCCAACCAATCAGGCTGGAGTTTTTCGTGGCTTCCCTCGGCCGCAAAGGTAAATGCCGGAGGTACTTAGTTAGCAGTACTATATGTAACATATGGGATTAGTATAAGTATTGTAATATTGTTGAGACAGTAGTACGGTAGGTCCAAAAACAGTACGCCAAGTCGAACAGCCAACAGCAGGTCAGTTCAGTGCCGCGCAGGCGCATAAGGCAGCCTGAGAACGTTAGATAAAGCGTCCCCAGACCAGTCTGGGAAGACTCTCCGCCAGGGAATGGAAGCAGATAGACGTGCGCGCAGTAGCAGAGCCAGAACATCCGGCCATCAGACGTATAAAATACAAAGGTAAAGTCAATAAATACTAAACGAATAATCACTTGTAATGTGTGTGGGTATCTTCCTATTTAGCTATTTCTTCATACTCCTAGCGCAACCAACACGCAAAGCAAGCCGAGTGCCATGATGATTGTGTTTCGTTAGTGGAAATATACAAATCTGGTTGTTGTTGACCTGTTGTAGTGTTGAGTGACAATATTTAATACTACTTCAGTCTAAAACAAAGTAACACTGAAGATAGACAGTAATTGCGATTGCGCTGCAATCTGTCCACAGACAGTGAAAAAAAGACTGGGTGGCACCCACTGCTTGTCGCGAATCTAAGTTTGTGGTATAAGAAGGTGAGACCTTGAAACACTGCACTTAGTCTGACTACGCATGGCACCATCTGACTACGGATGATAGAACAGACGATGTCACTCTGGCACCATCTCTTGGTGCGAAGGTTCGGGGTACGGGAATGAGACCTTAACCCTTAGTTGCCTGCATAAGATACATGTGCCGTTTTTACTTTAATTCAAGTTTAAAAGTGGAGTTGTAGTAACAATATGTGAGAATAAACCTATAAATTACTATATAAAATAATAAAAAAATATAGTAATGAAACTAAATGTTAAACCTTTATTAACCTTTTTCTTCCCAATTAAAAGTTTAAATTCTTCTAAACCAGTTTTCACAATGTTACCAAAGGCACTATAAAAAAGTGGTTCAAATGGCCATGAATGTTAGATGATAGATAATGAACTGTTCAACCATTCAAAGCCAAATGTTGCAAGTTCAAATTCTAGTGATTGTGGTAAAGGACGGGTAGAGCCCAAGTAAAATAATCGGTGTGATGCTTGGAAGCTAATCGGGTTACATTTAACTGTAGTAATGTGATTTTGCTATTTTATTTATTTTAAAAAATATCGGCAATTTTAGGGCAAAAATTGTATATATTTTTACAATATAAAACAGTCTTGATTACTTGTTGTTTATGATTGAAGGTTAGTATAACATGAAATTAATCCTAGAGTACAGCCCTATTTGTATAGTTACACTTAAAACAAGCGGAACCTATAGGTACCGTCAGGCAACAAAGGGGTAAAAGAGCTCTTCCATCGCAATATAATCAAACTGATAAAGTAGCGTAAAATAAAATAGATTTAAAGAAAATAATTCCATGAAATCTACTTTAGTGGTGAGTTTACAGGTGGAATGTCTTTAAATTTGTGTTATATAAGAAGTTGATTAATACTTCGATTCGACTTTGAAATTAACATATGTACAGTAATAATAATAATAATAATAATAATAATAATAATAATAATAATAATAATATAAAATCAGAACAGTATGTTGTCCTAATCGTATTATCATGTAAATACAAAGCAGTACAAAATGTTCTATGCATAGAAATTACGACAGACTGAAGATTCATTCTATACTTTTGAAGTAAGAAAATTATATCTCTACTTAAGGTTCAAAATGTAAAGAGAGCTCAGATGGGAAAAGATGTAGAGAAACTTATGTCAGCATTAAACACGCATCTTTCTGTTAAACTTGGCGAATCTTTCTGTAGAGTATTTCTTAATTAAAGGCATTTCTATGGAAGGGATGAGCCGTTTCTGTAGCAAATTATAGAACTAGTGGGGGAAGAGAACTGGCGTCAAGAAGTCGGAAGATCACAGTGTTGAGAGTAATGAAGAAGCAAATCAAAAGCGCACTAGGCTGCTGGCGACAATTTCGTGAGAGCTGAAAACAGGCACTTCCCTCAGACACTTGTGTTGATTACCTCAACTTCTTTTTCATATCACGTCGAATTTCATTTCTTTCTATCCTTGTGCAAACAGTTATTTATGAGTCGCGTGTATTTTCATACAAGCGAGATCCAATAAGATCGAGTTATAGGAGACTTCCGAATTACACGGCAAAGACTATTTTGTTTACGCTATTCAAAATGATGATGTAAGTAAAAGAATAATATTTTGTAAGAATGGTAAGTTTTCAGAACAGACAGAGGAAGTTATATGAATTGAATACGTCAGATTTTTACTTTCTAAACACGTACTATGTACATAGTGTATAGAGAAGGTATTGCATTCCACCCAAAAATCGATACCGAGATTTCACCGGAAATACATATTTTGGGTCCCCCTCAAGCCAAAAATCGCATTTTTACAAAAATATCGGTTATGTGTGTGTGTCTGTGGACAGCATAGCTCAAAAAGACCGTTAAATGCCAAACTTGGTATTTAAGTTTGGTTTCTTCCAAGGATGCGACACGAAGATTTTGAGGGAAAAAACCCACCCCCAAAAACACTTTACATGGAACTTTTGTCGAAAATTTTGAGTTTCTCAAAAATGGCTCTAACAATTTTTATTAAATATCGTATATTAAAGATATTTACCCGACAAATAATATGTATATCTTGAATTTTCTGGGAACAGCCTCTGAAGACTATTTTATTCTGGATGAGTTTTACAGAATTTTACATAACAGTTAAACCGTAAGAGATGGACAAAAAATTAGCACACAGAAAATATAGAGCACTTTAAAACACACAATTTATATTAAATAATGTTTCCGTGGAGTTGATAGTTTTTAAGATATTCCTTGTTTTTGGTTTTAGTTTTAAAAACATGCTTTTCTCATACAGGAGTTTGTCAACTCCTTTTCATACAAACAATACACCTTCAGTCACATAGCAACCAGGTTTTGACTATATTAGGTTTGCTATTTAACCAAAGTAAAAATGAACTTCACGGTTAGTTTTAAAACATGACAGTTATCGCAATAGTGTTAAAGCTGCTGGTGAGTTGGCATGACTGATTGCTAACTGAAACATAAAGCCCGTGATTCGGGAAGTGTTTCCGGGTTCTAGTGGCTGTACTGCACACGTACACTTCTCTAATTTGCATGGATTAATTCAAAGTAAGCAGAGGGTAGAGAAACTGGGTCTAGTCAGTTCGCGTCAAAGCCAACCCTCCTGTCACTTCTCTTGCTTTCTCACGCCAACATAATATGGTAATTTAACGCCAAATTACACTATGTAATTTACTCAAGGAGATGCGGTGACAGCCAATCACAGAAATACTGTTTGCACCGACACTGGTTTTTCCTTGGAGATTCCGAGTTTCCGGAGTCGCTTCCCGACCTGTTCTTTCACCTGAACGTATAATGAAGCTGTAAGAACCAGTTTAAGGTATGTAAACTTTTTACAAACAGTTATCACTTTTTCTACACATACTATGTACATAGTGTATAGAGAAGGCATTGTAATGCACCTAAAAATTCCATACCGAGATTTCATCGGAATCCAAAAAATTTTTTTCTCGAAAAATGTCCGTGAGTTTTGTGTGTATGTCCGCTAAATACCAAACTTGGTCTTTAGGTTTAGTATCTTCCAAGGATGCTATACGAAGATTTTCAAGAAAATCCGCCCACCTTAAACTACCGTTTACATGGAAAAATTTTCAAAAATTTTGATTTTCTCAAAAATGGCTCTAACGATTTTGATTAAAATCCCGTATATTTAAGGTATTTACATGACAAATAAAATGTATATCTTGAATTTTCTGAGAATAGCTTCTAAATACCTCTTTATTCTGGATGATTTTTATTCATCTTTGCTTACGTGTTAAACCTTAACAGATAGACAAAAGATCTGATGTGTTACTTTTTTTTTTTTGGTAGTGTTTATAGCCCGCTTTAACTACGCAGGCGGTGACACTGATGACACATGAATGATGATGGAGCACCGGTGGAATGCGATGGCGGGGGAAACCGGAGTACCCGGAGAAAACCCACTCCAGCGCCGCTTGGTCCACCAGAAATCTCACATGTGGTCGCTTGCGATTGAACCCCGGCCGTCTAGGTGAGAGGCGAGTGGTCTAACCACAAACTCTCTACAAACAAACGTCTTACAAAAAATAATTCTACTTTCAACACCACGCTAATCGAGATAAACATTAGCAGAATTGTATTACTTAGTTCCTTATAAGTAGACTGGAAATAAGGGAATGTACTAGGGTAAAGGGATAGTCAAATGTTTTAAAAACTGTCGTTATGCGATTGTCATTGCAAATCGCTTCTTTGCTTGGCCAGGAGTAGAACAAAAGAAAAACGGACACTTCCGTCTGAGAAAAGTATAAGAACTTCACAACTGAAACTGATAACAAGGAATACCTCGAAAACGGTAAGCTCCACATAAAAAAAACAAAAAAACCTATGACATAACTTGTGTATTTTAACAATATCTACATGTTTTGTATAGTAAGTTTTTGTCTATTTCTTACGGTTTACTAGTTAAGCCAAATTAAGCAAAATTCATCCAGAATAAACAGGTCTTTAGAAGCTATTCCCAGAAAATTTAAGATTTACTTTTATTTGTGATAGAAATGATCTTAATATGTGGTAGTTTATTCAAAATCGTTAGAGCCATTTTATTTAAAACAACATTTTCGAAAATGTTTCCATGTAAAGGTAGTTAGGGGTGGGGGGATTTTGTTGAAAACCTTCGTGTCGCAACCTTGGAAGATACCAAATTTAAATACCAAGTTTGGTATTTAACCGTCTTTTCGTTTTTGAGCTATGCTGTCGAGAGACGCACCACACAGTCAGACAGACAGGCAGACAGACACACACACACACACACGGACCTGTTTCTGAAAATGCTTTTTTTTTATTCAGGGAGTCTCAAAACATGTATTTCCGGTGAAATCTCGGTATCGAATTTTTGGGTGCAATACAATACCTTCTCTATACACTATGTACATAGTTCGTATACAGAAAGTAATATGTGTTCCCGGTGAAATCTCGGTATCCAATTTTTAGGTGGAGTAGAGTACTAGCTTTGTCTACTCTGTCAGCGGAGCAGCGACCAGTTTTTCTTCACCAGGCCGAATATAACATTTCTGGTTACCTTTTACACACCCGGAATAAAATATTTAGATGATTGAGTTATTGAGTATAACCTTTGAACTTATTGAGTCGCTATGCAATCAAAAGCTAGTGAGAAACAACCATATCATTGATTTTTACCTTGTAGATAAATCATGTCGGTTTTCCTTTCTCTGCTGTATATAGTAAGTATAGGATTTATTTATTCCATCCAAAAAATTGAATACCGAAAGTTCATGTAAATATATAATTTGAGGTCTTCTAAATCAAAAAGACTAGTTTTATAAATATGTATTATGTATCTGTGTGTCTATAAATAGCATAACTCAAAAAGGAAAAGCCCGTTAAATATTAAAGATCTTCCTAGGATCGACACAAAGCTTTCTCAACTTTTTCCCTTATCCAATCTACCTTTTAGATGTATTCATTATTCTTAAGTAATTTTGCATAAAAACTAATAAACCGTAAGAGATAGACAAAAGCCTACTACACAAGAAATATAGATCTCGTTTAAAACATAAACTTTTTTCTTTGATATAGTTTCAATCAATTGCGAGATATTACGTATTGTTGGTTTCAATTTCAATTCTGACACAAGGCGACCAGCTTTTAAACAATTTGTCTATCGCTTTAGTACCCTTTCTTATTTCCTTGCACCTACAGGGAAATAAGTAGGGTTAATATTTGTCTCGATTAATAATAATCAGTTCCAGAGAAAGTACAGAACATCAAATGTGGAGTACATCAGATATTTGGACTTCATTGTACATTGTAGATAGAAAAGGAAAATGCATTCCATCCAAAAATTTGATACTAAAATTTCATTGGAAATACATGTTTTACAACCCCCTGAGTTAAAAACTGCATTTTTAGAAAAAGGTCAAGTATGTGAGTGAGTGTGTTGTGTTGACAGCTGAGCTCAAAAAAGAAGAATTCGTTAAATGACAAACTTGGTATTTAAGTACAGTATAGGGCCGCGCCGTGGCCGAGTGATTAGAACACTCGCCTCTCACCTTGACAGTCCGGGTTCGATCTCAAGCGACCACATATGAGATTTGTGGTGGATAAAGCGGTGCTGGGGCGGGTTTTCTCCGGGTTCTCCAGTTTCTCCCATCATTGCATTCCACTGGTGCTCCATATTCATTCATGTATCATCAGTGTCACCGCCTGCGGTGCCATAAGTAGTTAAAGCGAACGTTAAACACTATAAAAAAATCAGTATCCTCCAAGGATGCGACAGAAGAATTTCCAGAAACTCCCACACCAAACTAACTTTTACATGGAAAAAGGTTCTGAACATTTTGTTTTTCCCAAAGTTGCCTATAACATTTTGTTTAAAACTCCGTATATAAACATAATTAAAGGACAATTAAAATAAAATACGTATCTTAAATTTTCTGGAAGTAGCCTTTGAAAACCTCTTTTTTGTGGACGAATTTTCCTTAACTGGTAAACCGTAAGAGGTAGACAAGAACTTACTATACAAAAAACATAGCTCTTGTTAAAACACGCAATTTATGGTACATACATTTTTGTGGAGTTAACCGTTTCCAAGATATTTCGTTCCATCTCTCTTTTGTTTTACTTCTGGTCATGCAAATAGAACCGAACTTTATTTGTTCAAATAATTTTTAAAAAAAAGTTGCCCATCGCTTTAGCAAAGTTCATTCACTTATTTCTCTTCTGTTTAGAAGGAAGCAAGTAAGAAGATAATTTCTGCTAATTTATATCGATAAGCCTAATGTGAATGAAATAGTATTTTGCAAGAATTGTTTGTTTACCGAACAGGTACAAAAATTCATGTGAGTGGAACAAATAAGTTATTTTGATATTGTGTATCAGCATTTGGTGTGACGGCATTGTTTGTGTTTAGTCTAGAATTGTTATATTTACCAGAAGAGCATATTTTAGCGAGGTTAAGGGAATTTGGATAGAATCAGGCAGTTTGTAGTTGTTTTTACAGCCGTCATATTCGCATTCAATCGTAAACTAGCTTCTGATTTAACACATTGAAGCCCAAGCCGGAGTATAGCTCGGGTAGGTGTTTCTAGCGCTTTTAATGCAATTCCACGATCTTAACTCAGTCTTGGACTATCCGGCAAAGAGCTTTACATCAGTTATCGTTTGCTTGCCTGATCTGTGCTACCATCTGCCTTTGCTTTAGTCAACTATTAGGAAATTTAGGAGAGTTACTAATATTGGTTGCTCGCAGGTAGTTCCTCCATTTTCCTTGAAGTGGTGATCTATTTGTTACGTTTTGTGTTCTTAAATGTTAAAATGCTGCATTTTCCTCGACTGTGAACTGAAGCTGAAATTCAGTATACAAATGAAGCTCTGGAAGATTCTGATTCTGAGGTAGAGTTTTTTGAACTTTCAATAAATGGAGGGTAAGCTGCTTTACACAGATATTTTCAAACTCTTATTTGATACTTGTTGCAAATTTAAAATAAAATATTAATACGGAAGTTAGGACTATTTTCTTACTTGTTGAGAAATCCTTGAATGCCATACTTTTAGATTGTGCTAATATTTTTTGGCAAATTTGATTGATGTATTGTAAATAATAACTCAAAGTAAGCGTAAAAGCCCTGGGTTTCTTAGTCCTTGAACTAAAGAAACGCCTGGGCTTCAATTTGTTGCTTGTTCAAATAATAACAAATATTAATTAATATGCTAGTTTGTTTCCTCTGCTAACATTATAAAGCTGTTTACTTGGCGCTTAAGGCCAAGGCATATTGTGAAAACTGTGTGGCATACCTCTGTCAGCGTAATGCAGACTGCAGTACGGGTATAATTAGTCATGTTAAATCGTGCCTGGGTGGTCAAAGCTTTGGAATACCGCCTTATGCTAGTTGACGTGCCGGCTCGTACTGGGGGCCCACTCATGTGCAAACAGCGTATTGGGCTCTAGCCCAGGCAAAAACACTAACCCAAAATAAATTAGTTCACTTTAGTACGCATGAAAAACTGGGTAAACTTCGCGAGTACGTAAGCCTTTTACCATACTTCCACAGAAAGTTAAATATATTAAAGTTCATATGTGTGTAACTCCAGTATAGTGACATTGCATCTCACTCAGAAACTACTGGAAGTGTGCACGATAATACTGTATTAAATATCTCGTGCGTAAAGTAACATATAGCTTTCTCTCCCCGTGCGATATATTTTCTTAACTTTTCTAAGAAACATTAAAATTGACGATTATTATTTTACATGAACATCTATTCAGAAGAGAGTGCTAGGAATACTTTTTAATATGAAGCCAAGAGACTCATTAAGACATGTTTTTAAACAATTTTATATTTTTACTTTGATTTATTAATATATAATGCTGCACTATTTTATAAAAATCTGATATGTTCCATTCACTTCCAGATATTCATGTTTATTTTCCTATGACTGTGGTACGGAAGTGGTAACCTCGGTATAAGGCTTGATGTATCGAAACTGAGTTTGAATGCTTCTCACGGCCAACGATTCCACACTATCTAGGCCAGCAGGTCACGCATTTAGGTGTGAAAGCGTGGAAGCAAAACCCTGACTTACGTTCCTTCGCCGCGCTGTTAGGAGTATACAAACACATTAAATTATGTGATTAGTTTGTGGGAGAGTATTGTATGAAGAGAGAATATAGCTAACACACAGAAGTGGATATATACACTAACGTAGCTACCATTTAAATTCTATATCTAGGAAAGCGTGGAAGACATTTCGTAACGAGAACACTGAAGAAGAGGAGCGCTAAGTCCAGGGAAATTGCCTTCAAGTCCTTATTACAGCCAGTTATAGAATATGGAGTAGCATGCTGGGACCCATACAGGGTTAATCAAACTGATACAGAGACGGGCGGTTAAATTCATAAAGAGAGGTAAAGATTTTGGGCTTACTAAAGTCGAAGAGAATAAATAAATGGGAGCCGCTAAGAGTTAGGCTAAAACACATAGGTTAGTCGCACTATTTAAAGCTTATACTGGTATAAATGCATGGGTGAACGTTAGAAAGAGGTTAGAAACCCCAACATTCTACGGACAAAACGACCATTTGTATGAAATTAAGTGTAGAATGTACAGAACCGACGTAGGACATTTTTCTTTTGTTAATAGGACTATTGAAGAATGGAATGAATTGTCTGTAGCAGCCTTTCAGGGCTGCTGTCTGACCTTAAAGGCATTTAGAAAGAGAATAAATGTTAGTTAATTTGAGTATTGTGAGGTAATTAAGGATTTCAAAACCTGTATTAGGTATATTATTATTATTATTATTATTATTATTATTATTATTAGTAATGCATATATTAGTAATGTATAGTATTAATGTTGAAGTTTCGTAATAACTGTATATAAATTGCTGCTAATTGACATAAGTATTGCTGTACTGAATAATATGTAGTTAGGTATTTAAAAAAACATGTATATGTAATATGTTAATTGTATAACTATTCTTAATATAACTTAAGATTATTATTGTAAGTGAATTTTGTAAATTTAACTCTTCCACCGCGCAGTACCCAATTGCAGAGAATAAAATACATACAAAATACATAGATTCATTAAATTATCTGTATTTCTAACTTCACTCTGTATATTTCTTTCTGCTTTATTTAATAAAATTATTACGATTTCTATAGAGCTACTAATGGCTGTCAAAACCTTTTTTTATGTTTTATAGTTTTGCCATGTGTATCATTGTTGTCTTAGTAGACCTGGATACGAGTACTATGATGGAAGGAATATAATACGGAAACAAATAAACAGATGCACATTACATATAGAAGAGAAGGCCAAATGGTGCTAAAAGCGTATGAATATTAATTATTGCTTTTACAGTATATGGTGACTTTAATCAACCCTGCATCATAACGTTTAAAACATTGTATAATAGTATTTGTAACAGTAGATCTAGAGACGTGATTCACTAGGGAGGTAAGTAGAGTGGAGGGGATTCGGCATTGAACCGGTGAGGTTATAGAACCTCATCTTCAAGAGAAGGGAATAAGGAGGCGAGAGGAGACACCGGACTGCTGGAGCCAGGAGCGATGGGACAGCAACGACAGGGTCCCTACATTATCAGATTGAGACTCTCCGATGTTCGAACAGGCAAACGGAGAGCCCACTATGCATTGGGTCCAACGCCCCCCAATATGCCCCGGCAACCAGCTGAAGAGCTGGGGACGGTGAGAGCATTTCGTGGAGTTGATCGTTTTTTTAGATATTCCTTGTTTTTTGGTTTCAGCTTTAAAAAGCTTATATTTTTCTCATACAGGAATTTGTCAACTCCTCTCCATACAAACAAAGGAACTTCAGTCACATAGCAACCAGCTTTTGGTTATCACTTTAACCTGTGGTACTCCCTTATTTCGCTTCTACTTACAATGAAGCAAGTAATAAGACTAGTTTTACTAATTGTTTCTCGTTTAGCATGACATAAATAGAAGCATAAGAGTTTTATCAATAGCTTATTGCAGAGATGTAAAGAAAGTCATATGAATGGAACACATCAGATATTTACTATTATTACTATTATTATTATTATTATCGAAAAATATACGGTATTTTAATCAAAATCGTTAGAGAAATTTTTTAGAAAATCAAAAGTTGTGAAAAATATTCCATATAAAGCGTAGTTGGCGGTGGGGAATTTTTCTGAAAATCTTCGTGTTGCGCCCTTGGAGATACTAATTTAAATATCAAGTTTACTATTTTAACTACTTTTCGCTTTTGATTTATCGTGTTCATACACACACGAACCTTCTTATGAAAATGCTTTTCCTTATTAATTTTATTTTATAACTTTTGGTGGAAATTCAGAGGCTCTGAAAATATATTTCGGAGGAAATTTCTACAGCACATTTTTGCTGAAATACAATACATTTGCTAGTTACTAGAGTAGAGAAAGTAAACATCTCAGAGCAGCATATGGGAGGGAGTCTCAGTGTAAATGGAGTCTTGTGTGATCCCCATTATGTGCAGAAGCTGCGAAATGTTGTGGGCCGTTAAGAGGGCAACCTTTTTCATTTACCAGCAAAGCCTCTTTGTATCTGGGACTAGTTCTTCAATAAGCTCTTTAGCTTGCCTAGCTCCACTTTTTTCGTCAAAGCTCTAAATGCTGTTGCGAATCCACCGTGCAAGCTTTAGCCTAACTCTTTGCAAGCATGAACCTGAAAAGCCTTCTGGCCCCACCATGGACCAGAATTCTCGGAAATACCTTTAAGGTATATGCATGCCTAATAAAATGCACATCTTCAGTTTTATTTCAAACCTGTCAAAAACCCTCTTTCTTCTGAAAATAAATCAGAAAGAGAGACCAAAAAAACTAATTTGAGAACGTAATAAAGTATTCTGCTTAACACATTTCCTTCTTACAAAGTCTGTTGAACACGTTTGGAAGTTTGTGATTATTACTTTCTCTACACGTACTATGTACATAGTGTATAGAGAATGTATTGCACTCCACCCAAAAATTCGATACCGAGATTTCACAGGAAATACATGTTTTGAGGCCCCTGAGTGTGTCTGTCTGTGTGTATGTGTGTGTTTGTGGGCAGCATAACTCAACAAGGAAAAGTCGGTAAAATACCAAACTTGGTATTTAAGTTTAGTATCTTCCAGGATGCGACATGAAGATTTTGAAGAAAATCCCCCCATCCCCAACTACCCTTTACATGGAACCTTTTTCGAACATTTTGATTTTCTCAAAAATGGCTCTAACGATTTTGATTAAAATATCGTATATTAAAGATATATATCTGACAAGGAATATCTATATCTTGAATTTTATGAGAATAGCCTCTGAAGAATACTTTATTCTGGATGAATTTTACGGATTTTTGATTAACTGCTAAAACATAAGAGATGGACAAAAACTTACAACTCAAAAAATTTTGAGCACGTTAATACACACAACTTAAGTAATATACACATTTGTTCGTGGAGTTGATCATTTTTTTTAGATATTCCTTGTTATTGGTTTCAGCTTTGAAAAACTTATACTTTTCTCATACAGGAATTTTGTCAACTCCTGGCCATACAAACAAAAGAATTTCAATCACATAGCAACCGGCTTTTTACTCTCACTTTAACCTATGGTACTCCCTTTTTTCGCTTCTACTTACAAGGAAGTAAGTAATACGATAATTTCTGCTAATTTTTTCTCGATTAGTATGAAGTTAATAGAAGCATAAGCTTTTTAATAATAGTTTGTTGCAGAGATGTAGATACAGTCACGTGAATGGAACACATCAGATGCTTTTTTTTTTTTTTATGTATTCCTGTTATGCTCTACGAATAAAAATTAATATGATCTAGGACTTATTGTTGAGTTTGAACTTTTTTATTTTAGCTTAACGTCGTTTAACCTGTTTGGTGATTCGGACAATGAATGAAATTGGTGAAATACTGTTCAAATGATCTCGGGGTCCATGGAGCTTAAAGTTACTCGACATTCGTCTTCTCAGGAAAAGGGAAAACACCGAAAAAAAAACCTTTAACAGGTAACTAACCCTAAGCAAGATTCGAACAAGCGTCCATTTGTATGTAAGGCAGACAAGCTACCCCCGCACTAACCAGGTGGGCTGAGTTTGAACTCATGGTCTATTATAAACATATCGGGAGTAGAAGGATCATGTACAAGATATGCTGCATAAGGATATACTCAAATATATAAAATTAAAGGTGCAATAGAGCTGAGTGTTTCCAAGAGATTTTTGTGGTTGTTTTCCCACAGTCACCAGCTAAATATTGATTTGATATTTCAAAACCAAACAACAAAGTTCGCCAAAAGGAACACTCATAGAAATATGAGAAGGAAGCTATGGAAATACGCTTATCTATCAATATATTGTCTTAGTAGATGGTGTAGAATGACAATTTCACAGTTAATACATCCAGCCTGGTGGCCAGGTTGTTCGACTGGGGCTGGCATTCGGGAAGTCGTGGGTTCGATTCCAGCGACCGATCTCTCTTATCCAAATTTTGTTTTCGGGGGTTTCCCTGGTCACTTAGCAAACTTTGTGGAGGTTGCTTCATTCCCTGAATTTTCTGACCCTTCAATTCATCTCCATTTCATCTAAATTGTTTCTTTCAGAATTATAAGTGTCGGCGAGCACTGCGGTGGTGGAGCCCTTCCGTGGTGGTGAATGCGCTTTGGAATTAGAGCGAGATGACGCTGGACTAATAATTAATAATTAAAAAAGCATTGATAGTAAAAATATACCACTAAAAATAAATTACTTATAAAACTTAAATATATCTTAACCTTAAGGTAAGAGCTGAAACTTTCCTGACGTCGTCATATTACATACCAGTTGCTTAATGGCCAAAAATATGCAAAAAAAATCAGATACTAGCTTCATTCTGGTACTATAAATTCGCGATTTCGGACTTACATTTCATCAATTTACCCTGAGGACGAAAATGTTGTACATCTTCAAAACGTGACTAGATGTCCGAGAAAATTTAGATATCTTAACCTTGTAATAAACCAAATTAATCAAAATAATTATTTCTGCAATATAAGTTAAATAATTTATAATACTATATGTAAGCCTAGATAAACATATAAATATTAATAAAGTCTTATTGAAGTCATTACATTTTCATATGAATTAATTGAAAAACTCATATTTCCAGGAATGTTTTAAGATTAACTTGTCGCCCTCCGTGGTGTAATGGTTATCATGCTAACTTCATATACCCAAGGTCGCGTGTTCAAGCCCGGCGGAGGATGATGGCTTTTCTCGGGCGTAAAAATCCTTAGCATGGCTTCCTCCGAAAGGGAAGTTAAACCGTTGGTCCCGTGTCGTAGATTTACGGCAAGTAAAATAACCTCAAGTCTGATAGAGAGGCCTCTGAGCAAAATTAAGCGCTCTTTCACGACCATTATAGAATGGGACGTTGAGAATCAAAGCAGTTAAAAGGAGTCCATAGATAAACCATTTTTACATTTACTATTTAAGATTAATTTATTGGACTTTTTGATTGCAAAGTGTAGTTTTTATTACACTAAATGCTTTATCGTCCAGGAAATTCGGTCAGAACTGACGCGTGGCCTCCTAGTGCTCCCTTTTCGAAATTAAGAATTAGGTACTTGGGCTATGTTAGGAATTCTCCATGATGGCTCTTTCCCTGTGCTCCGGTTTCAGCCACCCGTCAATAATATTCTCATATAAACCTAATCTCCTGGATCTGATGCACAATAAACCCATATTGGCTGAAGTGTGGAACCCTCTCCGAAAAACGCACACGTCCACATCTACACACCATACACTAACACAAAAATGAATAGAAATCTGATGTGTTCCATTCACATGACTTTCTCTACATATCTGCAGCAAATTATTCTTACAAAGCTTAGGCTTCTATTTACTTCATGCTAATTGAGGAAACATTAGTAGAAGTAGTCTTATTACTTGCTTCCTTGCAAGTAGAAGCGAATTAAGGGAGTAGCATAGGTTAAAGTGATAGTCAAAAGCTGGTTGCTATGTGACTGAAATTCCTTTGTTTGAATGGACAGGAGTTGACAAATTCCTGTATGAGAGAAGTATAAGTTTTTCAATGCTGAAGCTAGAAACAAGGAATACCTTAAAAACGATCAACTCCACGAAAAAAATGTAAATAACATAAAATGTGTGCTTTAATGTGCTCTACATTTTCTGTGAAGTAAGTTTTTGTCCATCTCATACGGTTTAGCAGTTATGAAAAATCTGTTAAATTCATCCAAAATAAAGTAGTCTTCAGAGGCTATTCAGAGAAAATTCAAGATATGCATTTGATTTGTCAAGTAAATATCTTAAATATACGAGATTTAAATCAAAATGTTTAGAGTCATGTTTAATAAAATCAAAATTTTTGATTTCTTTTTTTCATGTAAAGGGTAGTTTGGGGTTGGGGGATTTTCTTGAAATTCTTCATGTCGCATCCTTGGAAGATACTAAACTTAAATACCAAGTTTGGTTTTTAACGGTCTTTTCATTTTTGAGCTATGCTGCCCACAGTCACACACACAGACACACAAACACAGACAGACAGACACACACACACAGGCAGTATTCTAAAAATGTTTTTTTTTTTTTTTTGATTCACGGGCCTCCAAAACATATATTCCCGTGAAATGTTGTTATCGAATTTTTGGGTGCAATACAATACCTTCTCTATACACTATGTACATAGTATGTATAGAGAAAGTAAAAACACTATGCAACTTATACCTTAAGGCAAATGATGAGTACAAGAGAATTTACAACCAACTTCGACTATATTACAACCGCAAATTTGTGCAGTATACTTATGCACAGATTTAGGTAGAGCGTCCCTGTCAAGTAAATAAGGTTCAGGATCAGACCACGTGCGCTACTTTCCTAAAGAAGAAATATAGCCTTTATCCTCATCTTGAGCAAGAAATGTACAACTTCTCCGAGATAGCGAAGTCGTATATTTCTTTGGTTGCCTCTTACTCTGAGTGGAAGAAAAGAAAGAGAAATAACCGCTGGAATATATTATGCGATTCTCGCGGATAACGCTCAGCAGTCGTAAAATTACTCTCCGCTGTTTATGATAGCGAGAAAAGTTTCCGCTGGCTCACTTTAACGATTTCAAGACTTACGGAAGATACAAGTCGCTAAAATGCCGTGATTATACTCCACCAGAGAAACGTTTGCTTTAACATCTTATTTTACCTGCTGGCTAAAGCCACAACAATAATAATAGTAATAATAATAATACTACTAATAATAATAATACCACTATTACTAACAATAACCATCATAATAATACTAATAATAATGATAATAATAATAGTACTACTACTACTACTACTACTAGTAATAATAATAATAATAATAATAAAAATAATAAGAACAATATTAATACTACTACTACTAATAATAATAAAGTTATGCAAAATTCAGCAAAATTCATTTTGAATAAAGAGGTCTTCAGAAGTTTATTCAGGAAAATTCAAGATATACATTCTATTTGCCATATAAATATCTTTAATATATAACATTTTAATCAAAATCGTTAGAGCCATTTTTGAGAAAATAAAAATTTTCGATTTTTTTTCCATTTGAGGGTAGGGGAATTTCTCTCAAAATCGTGTTGCATCACTGGAAGATATTAAACTTAAATACCAAGATTACAAAGATTTTCAGGAAAATCCCTCCACCCACAACTACCCTTTACATGGAACATTTTTCGAAAATTTTTATTTTCTCAAAAATGATAGTAATGATTTTGATTAAAATGCTGTATATTAAAGATATTCACATTACAATTATAATGTATGTTTTAATTTTCTGTGAATAAACTCTGAAGACCCGTTTATTCTGGTTGATTTTTGCAGAATTTTTATACCGGCTAAACCGTAAGAGTTAGACAAAAACTTAGTACACAAAAAATGTAGATCTCGTTAAAACATATAATTAATACCCGATACGTTTTTCTCGTAGAGTTAACGTTTTTGAGATATTCATTGTTATTGGTTTCAGTTTTGCACTAATAAGTTTTCTTAAACAGGACCATGCAAAGCAAACCGAGCCTCAATTGTTTCACATAGCTTCCAGGTTTAAAAGAACTGAGTATCGCTTTAGACTAGTGTATTCCCTTATTAATTAAACTTACAAGGAATCAAATAATAAGCCAAATTCTACCAATGTTTAACTCTAGATAAAAGAACAATCTGTTTGTGGAACAGCTAGAGAAAGTTATGTGAATGGAATACATCATATTTTTAAAAATATTATCGTAATCCATTTGTTTCTTGCGATTTCAAACAAGACCCACCGTAGTTTGTAATCGATCAAAATTATAGAAAATTCATTCTGAATGAAGAGCATTTTGCAGTCTATTTCTAGAAAACAAGATACATATTTATAGTTTCAGTTAAATGTCTTAAGCTATAGTATTTTAATAAAATTCAGCTGAGCCATTGCTGAGATAATACAAAATAACATACGTTTTTATGTTAAGTTAATTTGGATAGAACATTTTTTTAGGGCTCTTTGTTTCGCATCTTTGGAAAATGCAGGTGTAAGTCTAGAATTTTACCAAAGATATTTTTCTTAAAATGCATTTTTGTTTTGGAAGCATTAAATATGTACTTCCGATGAAACTTAGCTTTCAAATTTTTGGTTGGAAGGCAGTACTTCTTCTGCCTACTATAAGTAGGGGCATAAAGAAACTCAGACAGAGCGAAACCTTGGAAATGTCTCTATACTAAACACCCTAAAAGTAAAGCGAATGAAAGCTACAGTTTTAACATGAATTCCGGCTTAAAAGCGGAAGTCAACAAATCAGATCTTTTATTCAAACATGTGACTCTATTTCGATAGTGCTTAATGACACAAAATACTTAATGTATGAGTTAATGACGTAAACGTATTATGATGATGGGAAATAATCAATCAAAGGAATGAAAATAATAAAAACAGTAACACTAATATGACACGAATGCTATTTAATCACACAAATTATATTTTTAGACAGCACATAACAAATACATTTCTTATAAAGGTATTCCCAGAATATGTTATTACTTTTTGTGACAATCTTGTACTTGGTTGTCTTGTTCTAATTCATATTTCATCCGCAATGAAACAAATGCATTGTAATAGTTCTCCGTAGGCCAAAGGGTGTTAATGAACTGCGCCGAAATAATTTGCGAGATTGTGCCCGTGAGATCGGCGATGCATGATCCCCCGATAAACTAACGCAGCTACATAGCGTTAAACGTGTGGGTATCAGGTGCTGATAAGTCGGTGTTAAAGCAAAGCAGGTTGAAAAAATGGCTTAGAATGTCTTCAAAACTGCTGCCCAAGTATAGAAATATCGATTTGTAGCAGCTCGTTACTAGCGTTCTCAAGATTTAATGTCGCAAAAATCTGTAAAATCTCGAACTAATCACTTGACACTGAAACACTGAGCATTCATTAACTACGTTCTTGAGTTATGTAGCCTACTCTGGAGGAGTTTCTTCAACTGCTCTGGTGGCTTAATGCGTAACGCGGTAAGCTGTTATGCCAAAAGTCATAAGTTCGATTCCTGACATAGAGTAAATAATTTTTTATAATTATTTTTTTCATTCCAGACGTGGCGTACTGGCACTTCAGAAACTTATAGCCGTTACTTCGAAGTTTCAATAAACATGCCATAAGTCTCCTATCTCAAATTACTTATTTAAGTAATCCACATATTCTGTGAAAATATTTCGGTATAGTTTACTAACACCCTGTATACTCTTCTTAAATCAACTTCTTGAGCAGCGAAGTTCTCTGACCAGGCCGGATAGTTGATTCTTATCATTTTCTTCTTTATGTTGATCCCTATGATGTATACGCGCCTTTTGTCACTAGTGTTGCAATACACTTCTCCATGTATTTCCAAGCCTTTAGAGAGGAGACCATTTGCCAACACTCTCATGCCTCTTGAATGATGAATAAGTGTGTTTATTGACTTAACAATATTATACATTAAACTTAAACAATTGCACGGGTCCACAGACCGTACGTACTTTTGTAATACGCACTAAAAACAACACTAAAACAACAACAAAGAATTAAAAGAGTACACACGAAAATAAAAAGACAAAGGTAACACACAATAAAAAACAATATTAAAACAACATCAAGGAATTAAAAGAATAAACACTAAAATAAAAATACATTTAGATACAGCAATTTAAATTTACAGCACAGAGTAGACTTTCATAAATGTACCCTCCTATAATAGACAAATACATCTAAAAGAAATATATACACATAATATATACAGCAATATATAAAACCATAACACAACAATGACCTAAGTATAACATAAAATATATCTATGTAAAACATTGTAGTAACTTTTGTTTAGTTGTTCTTATCCCTCCCCCCCCCCCCTTCTCTATTGGCAGCCTCCTCAGATCTCAGCTGTCTTGACTTAAGTATAAATTTACCTAGCCCGTCTACGTCTTCCATGCCTGCCAGTAGCGTCCAACATGCTTCTAGCTCTATATTCGCGGTGGTAAAGAATCGTGGTAAACATTTTTCCCGCCATTCCTCCGTACCCCTACATCTTGCCAAGAGGTGGGTCCTCGACTCTTGCTCCTCGCAAATGGCACAGATTCTCGTACCATTCTCGTCAGAAATTTTTGTGCTCCTCCATGCTCCTAGTCTAATCCACGGGAGCCCATCTCTAATGAGTTTGGTACCTGTTTTGACGTATTGCTCCGTACCCCACTCCGATTTTAACCCAGACTGTACTTCTAATGAAATCTTCTCTGTGCATTGCGCAACGATACATGATATGAAGTAGTTGTCTTTGAGAACAACTCATTAGCTCGTGAGGAAGGGTTTTAAACTCGTAGCACTTCCTGCAACAACTAGTGCCGGAAGAACGGCCTGTGATTGTCGGAATGGGTGGTACCAGGCACTCATTTTGATCATATCGCACCATATCATTTGTGCCCAAGCAATGCAATCCCTTGCTTACCTTCTCCAGTGTGCCTGCTTTGCTGCGTACATGACGAATAACAAGAGACAGTGACATTTCACTGAAGATGGCCATGAGAATAGATAGACATTTCGCGTATAATGCAAAATTTATTTTTTCTGCGCTCAGAATGATAAAAACTGTTCATTTTGTTACAAACAGTGGTGCTACGTGAAAAATTAAAAATCACAGGACTCTTTAATTCTACACATGTGATAATCAGCATAAAAAAGATAACTCTAAGGTATTATTATAAAAAATTGAAACCTGCTAAGAACGATAACTCTCCAATTTAAAAGAAGCTATCCTTCTTCAATCCTGCGTCTGTCTGTGACTCCCATTAAGTCCGACATTGATAAATTTGGGTCAGGAAAACTGTCGGCGTTCTACTACACGCCCAATGGAGGTTTGTAAGTAAAACCTCATTTGAGCAAGAAAGACAGCCATTCTTTAAAACTGGCTAGTTCCGCCACTGTTGTGCTTTACCTGCCTCCCCCCCCCCTCCTTTAACCAGCTCCCCAGGGCTTGGTTAGGATTTACTCATTTACTAAGGGCGCTTTGAAAGAGAGAGCAGTTCTTACATTTTTGGACCGCCGTTTTCGGTAAACACACACACACTCTCTCTCCGTCTCTCTCTCTCTCTCTCTCTCTCTCTCTCTCTCTAAGATGTTACCAAAATTGCCTGGTCATTTTTACTTTCTCCATATGTACTATGTACATAGTGTATAGAGAAGATATTGCACTCCACCCAAAAATTCGATACCCAGATTTCACCGGAAATATATGTTTTAGGGTCCCCTGTATCCAAAAAAAAAAAAGCATTATCAGAAAAAGGTCCGTGTGTTTGTGTCTGTGTGTCTGTGAACACGATAACTCAAAAACGAAAAGTTGGTAAAATACCAAACTTGGTATTTAAGTTAAGTATCTTCCAGGGATGCGACACGAAGATTTCGAGAAAAATCTCCCACCCCAAACTACCCTTTGGAAAATTTTGATTTTTTTCAAAAATGGCTCTTTATTCTGGATGAATTTTACGGAATTTTGCATAACTTTTAAACCGTAAGTGATGGACAAAACCTTATCACAAAAAATTTTGAGCACATTAAAACACCCAATTTATGTTAATTACATTTTTCTCTTGGAGTTGATCGTTTTTTTAGATATTTCTTGTATTTGGTTTCTGATTTCAAAAACATACTTTTCTCATACAGAAATTAGCCAACTGCTGTTCATACAAACAAAGGAACTTCAGTCACATAGCAACCAGATTTTGACTGTCACTTTAACCTATGGTACATCCTTATTACGCTTCTACTTACAAGGAGCAAGTAATAAGACTATTCATGGTAATTTTTTCTCAATAAGCATGAATTAAATAGAAGAATAAGCTTATTAACAATAATTTGTTGTAGAGAAGTAGAGAAAGTCATGTGAATGAAACACATCATATTTTTTGTTTGTTTTGTTTTCAAGAAGTCAATATGTAAATTAATCTCATGTCATCCTATCCTCCTAGGGTTTGACGCAAAATAAGTCAATGGTTGCAGTATGGAGTCCCCTCCGGTGTCACACAAACGCGCTCTCTCTCTCTCTCTCTCTCTCTCTCTCTCTCCGACACACACATAGAAGCATAAACTTTTTAACATTATTTTGTTGCAGAGTTATAGAGAAAGTCATGTGAATGGAACACATCAGATTTTTTATTTCATCGAATCGTATATTTTGAGTTCTTGAGGACAATGAGTCTTAATGTAGTGCGACTGATTGACTACTTTATTTTTTTTTCTTTTAAATACGGTACCGGAGTCTGATCAGGACTCCGCACTCTATACCCTAATTTAATTTTGTTTTTCTGTATTATTACTGGATTGCTGTTTTTTTTTGCTGTTACAACACACACATAAACACAAACATATAACACCCATGCCCAAGGCGGGACTCGAACCCACGATCCCCAGCGATACGAAGCACCAAAGCGAGTGCGGCCATGGGGACCGGCACGAAGAAGAGTGATGCTTGACTTTATAGCAAGTCGGAGTGTCGCTGGGTAGCAGTTACATTTGTTAGACGACCAGAGAATTTAAAGAGGTCGCCTCGTAATCGAGTAGGAATTGCCTTATGGATGCCCAAAACTGCATTGTCACTTCGACACTCTTCTGAGCTCCCTAAAGGGCAAAGTCTCCGGACCTCACCGAAAATAAATAAGGGCAGATATTTAAAGTGAAGAGAGGAGTTTCTGTTTTCTCGGGCGTAGTCGCTTGCGTCCAAACTTGGAAAGAAACTTTTGCAGGATTATGCACGACGAAACTTTCTCCCCTTTCTTTCCGGGAAACGGATCTTTATTGAACAAGTGCGGCTTTCCAGAATCACTCAAGATGCAAATCGTTCCGCGAGGGTAAATCTTCCGAGCAGCCTTCATGGAAATCTTCCATGGCATACCTGGACACCGTGTTCTCATAAAACATTTGGGATTTGTATTTTTTACTTTCTCTATACGTACTATGTACATAGTATATAGAGAAGGTATTGTATTGCATCCTAAAATTCGATACCGAGATTTTACTGGAAATATATGTTTTGAGACCCCCTGAATCCAAAAAACGCATTTTTAGAGAAATGTCCGTGTGTGTCTGTCTGTCTGTGTGTGTTTCTGTGTGCAGCATAGCTCAAAAATGAAAAAACCGTTAAAAACCAAACCTGGTATTTAAGTTTAGTATCTTCCAGGGATACGACACGAAGATTTTGAAAAAAAATCCCCCACCGCAAACTACCCTTTACATGAAACTTTTTTCGAAAATGTTTATTTTCTCAAAAATGGCTCTAACGATTTTGATTAAAATATCACATATTAAATATATTTACCTGAGAAATAACATTTATATCTTGAGTTTTCTGGCAATAGCCTCTGAAGACTACTTTATTCTGGATGAATTTTACGGAATTTTTCATAAATGCTAAACCATAACAAATGGAAAAAATTACCACACAGAAAATGTAGAGCTCGCCAAAACACAAAATTTATGTAATATACAATTTTTTCGTGGAGTTGATCGTTTTTGAGATATTCCTTTTTATTGGTTTCAGCTTTGAAAAAGTTATACTTTTCTCATACAGGAATTTGTCTACTCGTGTCCATACAAACAAAGGAACTTCAATCACATAGCAACCAGCTTATGACTATCACTTTAACCTGTGCTACTTCCTTATTTCGCTTCTACTTACAAGAAAGCAAATATTTAGACTATTTCTGCTAATTTCTCTCCATTAGCATGAAGTAAATAGAAGCATTAGCTTTTTAGCAATAATTTATTGCAGAGGTATAGTAAAGTCATAAGATTTTTTTTTATTTATGGCACACAGGGAACCTACAGAGCAATATATTTGTTTTTTGTCTACCTCATGACTAAATATTATTGCACTGGATCCAAAAATTTCTATGTCGAGATTTATTTGGCAACACAATTTTTCGGGGCCCTTGCACCCCTTCCATATGCTAACTTCACAGGAGTTTATTTATTCATTTACATTTATTTTCAGATATATTTCATATGTTATTTTTGTCTACATGGTGCTAAATGTGGTGTATGTTGGCCGATACGATCATTTTACAAAGTGTTCCCTTCCGTTGTGTAACATATGCCTGTATAGGAGCTAAATCAGATAAAAGAAAGCTTTTTTGAGTTATATATTATGATTTTAGAAATTAACGCTAATTACCAGAGAAGGTGGTGTTGTTTTCCCGCTCACAATTTTCTGCCTCTTAGTCTTGTTGTTGCTTACGGGGTCTTTTTATAATGCATTAAACTTCTCCTGTGTTCTGGAAACCAGCATTTTCAAATCAGACCATTTGTCGCTGTTTTCTCGTTGTGGTGACAGTATGTCACTGTCGTGTCGGTCAAGGATTAGCACCCGTGAAATACTCAAGTAAACGTGTACATACCTCTGAAGGTCTTTCGTTGCACCGGCTATGCTCGTCCCTGTAGGACAGCAGTTGACTCTCCTCAGGTGGGAAAAGAATAACTAAGGTATGTAGCATGGGGTTGACTCAAGAAAAAGGATATTTCACTTAATTTCACTAAATAAATATTTTTATTCTTCTTTGTTGCTGGTTGAGGCACTAACCCTACGAGCGACTCCCAGCATAAGAATTCTTGAAAACGATGACATAATAATAATAATACTAATAATAATAATAATAATAATAATGATAATAAGAATAATAATCATAATAATAATATAAATTCTTCTATGGCTGTGTTCTTGTTGTCGACGGTCATCACCAGAATACGTTGCAACAGCAACAATAATCACTATCACCTTCAGAATCGCAGTAACAGTAACAATAAGAGTAACATTCGTAGTCTCAATAACAGTGACATTAAGCTTCGCAGTCAGAGTAACATTCACCATAAGAATTGCAGTCAGAGTAACATTCACCACAAGAATTGCAGTCAAAGTAACATTCACCATAAGAATTGCAGTCAGAGTAACATTCACCACAAGAATTGCAGTCAAAGTAACATTCACCATAAGAATTGCAGTCAGAGTAACATTCACCACAAGAATTGCAGTCAAAGTAACATTCACCACAAGAATTGCAGTCAAAGTAACATTCACCATAAGAATTGCAGTCAAAGTAACATTCACCATAAGAATTGCAGTCAAAGTAACATTCACCATAAGAATTGCAGTCAAAGTAACATTCATTATAAGAATTGCAGTCAAAGTAACATTCACCATAAGAATTGCAGTCAAAGTAAGATTCATCACAAGAATTGCAGTCAAAGTAACATTCATCATAAGAATTGGAGTCAAAGTAACATTCATCTTAAGAATTGCAGTCAAAGTAACATTCATCACAAGAATTGCAGTCAAAGTAACATTCACCATAAGAATTGCAGTCAAAGTAACATTCACCATAAGAATTGCAAAGTAACATTCATCATAAGAATTGCAGTCAAAGTAACATTCACCATAAGAATTGCGGTCAGAGTAACATTCACCATAAGAATTGCAGTCAGAGTAACATTCACCATAAGAATTGCAGTCAAAGTAACATTCACCATAAGAATTGCAGTCAAAGTAACATTCACCATAAGAATTGCAGTCAAAGTAACATTCATCATAAGAATTGCAGTCAAAGTAACATTCACCATAAGAATTGCAGTCAAAGTAAGATTCATCACAAGAATTGCAGTCAAAGTAACATTCATCATAAGAATTGGAGTCAAAGTAACATTCATCTTAAGAATTGCAGTCAAAGTAACATTCATCACAAGAATTGCAGTCAAAGTAACATTCACCATAAGAATTGCAGTCAAAGTAACATTCACCATAAGAATTGCAAAGTAACATTCATCATAAGAATTGCAGTCAAAGTAACATTCACCATAAGAATTGCGGTCAGAGTAACATTCACCATAAGAATTGCAGTCAGAGTAACATTCACCATAAGAATTGCAGTCAGAGTAACATTCACCATAAGAATTGCAGTCAAAGTAACATTCACCATAAGAATTGCAGTCAAAGTAACATTCACCATAAGAATTGCAGTCAATGTAACATTCATCATAAGAATTGCAGTCAAAGTAACATTCACCATAAGAATTACAGTCAATGTAACATTCACG
Organism: Hymenopus coronatus; assembly: GCA_030762935.1. Lineage (NCBI taxonomy): Eukaryota > Metazoa > Arthropoda > Insecta > Mantodea > Hymenopodidae > Hymenopus > Hymenopus coronatus. The sequence goes on from CM060891.1 coordinate 85,902,114, forward strand.
ATAACCTGATTTCTTGGGCACGCATCACTTGAATACTAAAAACCTCCAATATTGCATTCCTTCCTGATTGGCTGAGAAGAAGCGCGAAAAATAGCGTTGTCACGTGACTAACTTGGTAAGTTCTTTGTATTCAACACTCTTTATAAGAAAAAAGTCCCAAATTCCTGGGCATTTGGGAAATAACCTTTCTCAAAAAATCACCTTGTTGCTTGTGTCTCTTTTGCTCTAAAAATCTTGCTCTACAAAGGCAATTGTGTCTCCAGCATTAACAAAGCAAATAACCTTGGCGAGCATAATAGAAGCTTCTACGCCCTAAGGTTCTGCGTTCTACTGAAGCAGATATTTCTTATATTAAACTTATACAAAACAAATAATGAAACTAATAAAATACACAGCGTACTAATATACTGTCTCACTTTTAAAACAAATATCTTCATTTTCTCATGTTTCTGGCTGCATTTTTGTATTCTTTGGGCACATAAAATATACACACAAATGCTTATACGAACATGAGCACCTATATTAATTGTGAGATCGGAATGAAACTCACATGCCCCACACCTCAAAGCGACAAATTCCAAAGCTTTAACCAGCGTTTATCAATAGATATATAGGTAAAAAGACAGACAGATAGATACATATATAAATCAATAGATAGATAAATAGATAGAGAGACGGACAGGCAGATAGACAGGCAGACAGGCAGATTGAGAGAAAAGGACCTACTTAAAGGTGCATGTGCATTTCAGATAAAGCTAAAGGTGACAAACAGAAACACAAGAGTAATTACAGAAAAATAAAGATTAAAAAACTGTAACAAACAATTAGATCTAGCTTCACACACTTTAGCCAGGAAATTGACCAAGTTTTTTCAGTGTCTCTGGTCATCCAGTAGTTCCCAACATGCCAATCTCCTTATACAGGATATCTATCTTTGAGCTTAATTGTTCGCTGGCTGTCCACTGTGCGGGATCGATGCCAGGGGATTGCATGTGATATTTCTCCGGGTTCCCTTGCCATTCATTCTACCATCTGCTCATCCATTTCACCATCATTTCAGATTATCTTCTTTTTCACACGCATACCGGGTATAGGGCTGATCACCTGATCCGGAGACCGTGTGCTCCTCAGCAGGCAATGGTTTGTAAGTCCTGAGGGGGTAAGTTCTATACCAAGTGGTTCACCTGTCCCTTATTATTTTTGGAGATAGGCAACACTTCATACCCTGGAAGCAATAAGGTCTAAATTACCGTGCATGTCCACCATTTGCTAACCACGCAAATCTAGCCCGCTTTTTACAGGAAAATAGACCTTAGCAGCAATAGTTACGGCTATTCCAAAAACATGCGCTTAATAACTCCTATTACAGTACAGGTTATATCAATAGGAATCGCTGTATGTGTTTTGCAACGTAAATTATAGTGTATGGAGATTACACGAACGGCTTAAGCTACAAAAAGGTGTCATATAACAGTTATAAAGAGATCAGAAGCGGAGAGGGAGACATGTGGGACACTATACCTCAAGTTTCTGACGGTGAACAAGACGCAATCATTAGCTTAACAGGTAAATGTCCTGTCTCATCGTCTTCTCCAGCATATCAGCGGTTCGGATACCACAGTCTGTATGAACCTTTTTTCTTCTTTACGTATAATCCATCAAGGTGCAAAGTTAGTTCAGTGTTTGTCACACTAATAAATTTAGGAGAAAACTAAAAGGTATACGCATCAAGAACAAACGGCAGTTCATTTTACGTATTCTACAGTTTTCGATCTTTAATTTTCATTCTAATTGTTTTGAAAAATGAAACTTACCTAAGACTTTAAATAATACTGTACTGATAAAGTTAGAATAAACATAAATAAAGAGAACAACAATAAAAGCAAGAAATAAGTACGTTAACAAATATTCTGATATCCCATCTAGTTTTCTGCCAAATCAGGAAGAAAAAATCTGACGTGTTCCATTCACATGACTTTCTCTATAATTCTGCAACAAATTATTGTTACAAAGCCTATGCTTCTACTTACTTCATGCTAATCGAGAAAAAATTAGTAGAAATAGTCTTATTACTTGCTTCCTTGTAAGTAGAAGCGACATAAAGGAGTACATAGGTTAAAGAGATAGTCAAAAGCTGGTTGCAATGTGACTGAAAAGTTCCTTTGTTTGTATGGACAGGGATTGTTATATTCCTATATGTGAAAATTATGTTTTTGAAAGCTGAAACCAAAAACAAGATATATCTCAAAAACAACCAACTCCACGAAAAAAATGTATATAACATAAATTGTGTGTTTTAAAGTGCTCTGCATTTGTTGTGTGGTAAGTTTTTGTCCGTCTGTTACGGTTTAGCAGTTATGCAAAATTCCGTAAAATTGACCCAGAATAAAGTAGTCTTCAGAGGCTATTCCCAGAAAATTCAAGATATACAGTTTATTTGCCAGGTAAATATCTTTAATATACGAAATTTTAATCAAAATCGTTACAGCCATTTTTTGAGAAAATCAAAATTTTCGAAAAAAGTTCCATGTAAAGGGTAGTTGGGGGTGGGGGATATTTCTCGAAATCTTCGTGTCGCATCCCTGGAAGATGCTAAACTTAAATACCAAGTTTGGTATTTTACCAACTTTTCGTTTTTGAGTTATCGTGTTCACAGACACACAGATACACTGTTACACGGACACAGGGACACACGGACACACGTACACACACATGGACCTTTTTCTGAAAATACTTTTTTTGGATACAGGGGCTCCTAAAACATATATTTCCGGTGAAATCTCGGTATCGAATTTTTTGGTGGAGTGCAATACCTTCTCTATACGTACTATGTACAAGTAAAAAGCGGAGGAAAAAAAATTGTCAATGTTTTGGTGAGATTCGAGCTTGCAACTCATACCAACGCCACACGATAACCAAATACGCTACTGTTTAGCTATAGCTTGCAGCGCCAAAGTCTATAATGTTGCTGTGCAGAAGATGGTCTCGGGAGCGATGTTTCCAGGTTAGACTGTAATCTGCGGGTTGCATAAAACCAGAGAATAAGGGGCAGGTGAACCACCTGGTATATGAGGAGGGTAAATAGCGAAAGAAGATGATCTGCTCTCCCTCCTTATCGTTTGACGCTCTTGCACGTTCTGAGGGCGACTATCCTAAGACATTTTATCTACTTCGTAACAAAAACACTGTAGAGTATAACAATAATTTGTAACTGATTTCTTATCACCCTGTTGCCGAAGGACCGTCGATAGTTCGGCCATTTCCATATCACTGCTCTCACAAAAAATTAGCAATATTTACATCCATCATGACAGTCAGTATTTTTTTAAAATCTGATCTATATGGCGTTGTATTTGTCATAATTTAAATATTAATTGGTTGTTCAGTATCATTATGTCTCTTTCATATAAACTGCGTGCCCAAGAGGAACACGGGGTAATTAATTGCCATTTGTATTAATTGAATGTATAAAAAGTTGCCACTGCGTGTATTAAATTCTCCTTCCTATAAAAATATTTCACCATCGATACATTTCGAGGGAAGTTTAATAAATACCATTGTTTAAAAATGGATGGCGTTAATAAGGCAAATTAGCGTTACTTCCTTCTGTGTGTGTGTGTATGTGTGTGTGTGTGTGTGTGAGAGAGAGAGAGAGAGAGAGAGAGAGAGAGAGAGCGCGTGCGTTTGTGTGACACCGGAGGGGACTCCATACTGCAGCCATTGACTTATTTTGCGTCAAACCCTAGGAGGATAGGATGAGATGAGAGTAATTACATATCGACTTCTTAAAAACAAAACAAAAAAAAACTTATGTGCTTCATTCACATGACTTTCTTAACTTCTCTTCAACAAATTATTATTAATAAGCTTATTCTTCTATTTAATTCATGCTAATTGAGAAAAAAATAAGCAGAAATAGTCTTACTACTTGCTCCTTGTAGGTACAAGCGAAATAAGGAAGTACCATAGGTTAAAGTGATAGTCAAAAGCTGGTTACTATGTGACTGAAGTTCCTTTGTTTGCGTGGACAGGAGTTGGCTAATTTCTGTATGAGAAAAGTATGTTTTTGAAATCTGAAACCAAAAACAAGGAGTATCTAAAAAAAACCGATCAACTCCACGAAAAAATGTATATAACATGAGTGTGTGATTTAAAGTGCTCTTTATTTTTTGTGCGGTAAGCTTTTGTCCATCTCTTACGGTTTAGCAGTTATGCAAAATTCCGTAAAATTCATCCATGATAGAGTAGTCTTCAGAGGCTATTCGAAGAAAATTCAAGATATACGCTTTGTTTGTAAGGTAAATATCTTTAAAATACGATATGTTAATCAAAGTCGTTAGAGCCATTTTTAAGAAAATCAAAATTTTTAAAAAAAGTTCCATGTAAAGGGTAGTTGGGAGTGGGAGGATTTTCTTGAAAATCTTCGTGTCGCATCGTTGAAAGATACCAAACTTAAAAACATTAAGTTTGGTATTCAAAAGTCATTTCGTTTTTGAACTATGCTGTCCACTGACACGCAGATACACATACACGGACCTTTTTCTAGAAATGTTTTTTTTGGGGGGATTCAGGGGGACCCAAAACATATATTTCCGGTGAAATCTCGGTATCGAATTTTTGGGTGGAATGCAAAACACTATGTGTAGAGAAAGTAACAAACCAACAAATAGGAAAAGGGGTATGTGAACAATACTACAGTTATTGACCCGACTCGCTAAGAAGTTGAGGGGGATATGGCTCCATTTGGGAAGAATTAGTGTTGTTTCACCAAGACAACGCACCAGCACATCCAGCCGGAGCTATCAATTGCCAAACTGGATGAATTGCGTTTTGAATTGCTTCCACTCTCCTAGTATTCACCCGACCTAAGCCCTGCTATTACTTTTTGTATCCAAACACGAAGAAATGTCTCGAGAGAAAACAATTTAGATCAAGTGTCAAGACAGAGGTGTATTTTGCAGAGCTTGACAACTCCTACTCTTTACATATACCCAAGGTCGCGGGTTCAAACCCGGTGGAGGGCTATGGATTGTTTCTAGCGTAAAAATCCTTAGTATGGCTTCCTTCGGAAGGGAAGTAAAGCCGTGGGTCCCGTGTCGTAGATTTACGGCACGTAAAAGAACCTCAAGCCTGATTGAGAGGCCTCTGAGCAAAATTAGACGGTCTTTCACACCCTGTATAGAATGGGACGCTGGGAACCACAGCAGTTAAAGAGCGTCCATAAATAACACGCCATTTCATTAGTTCCTACTCTTTAATGGGTTAAAATGGTAGGAGCGTTACAGAAGTGTGTATCCTTAAAATGGGATTATGTAAGTAACACATAAGTTGTATTTTTAGAAAACTGGGGACCTCATTCCAATCACGGGTAAATATTGTACTGCCCTCAAATATTGCTGAAATAATGCGTTAATAAATAACTATCATAATAATTTTTGTATTAGAAAACGTATGTATTTTGAGTAATGTTTACTGTAGTTTATAGTAAACGCTTGTATCACGAAAACATTTAGTGTGAAGCATTTTAAGGTTACCCATAAACAAACTTTGGACAAAATAACATTTTAAAGAATATCTATAGAGGAAAATGCATCAACATTCATAATCAGGGCCTAATAATAGTTTTTCTCTTCTGGCCATTTAAATGCCCAATAGCGAAATTTAAATGGACGGGCGATGTGTACAAACCTAGAATACGTTTTAAAGTTTCAATTTTCTCTATATTAGTTTTGTTATGATGTTGTTACTTTAAAACGTTCGTCATGGGGGAGTTGAACACAAATCACAGATTTGTCAATATTTACAAAGGTACAAGGGCAGTAAGGATACTCAGAGGATTTTTTATTAAATATTATGCATATTATAGATTTTAATTTCATAATATATCATTGCTTTTAGAAACATCTGATGTGTTCCATTCACATGACTTCCTCTGCATTTCGGCAACAAATTGTTGTTAAAAAGCTTATGCTTCTATTTATTTTAATGCTGATCGACAAAAAATTAGTAGACATAGTCTTATTACTTGCTTACTTGTAAGTAGAAGCGAAATAAGCGAGAACCATAGGTTAAAGTGATGCCAAAAGCTGGTTGCTATGTGACTGATGTTCCTTTATTATTATGGACAGGGGTTGACAAATTCCTGTATGAGAAAAGTTAAGTTTTTCAAAGCTGAATCCAAAAACAAGGAATATCTAAAAACACGACCAACTGTGAGGCGAGAGTGGACGCGGCTTCATGGAAGAAGAAAGTGAATCATGTTCACAAAATAATAGGAAAAGCACAGGAATTAGACGGAATCACCAGTGAATGTGAACCACCAATGATATGTCTTGGTGACGACGACGATGTCGATGATGACAATGACGATAATCTTTTCCAGAATGATGACGACGGAAACTTGGATGGAATTGAGTCATGAAAATCATTTTGTTATACCTTTCTCTCACTGTAACGAGTTATTTTGCATTAATCTGTTCTACATTGTCGTAAATACGTGATGCATGCTACATACGTTAAAGTACCACTGTTATTTTTGATTAACATCAATAATAATGAATTAGTTTCATTATTCATCGGCATTCATTTACTATGTACACTGTTTATATTCGTCGTTACACACGATAGAGACATTTGTAATCAGCTGTTGTTTACTAGCTACTCTGGCAACGCCGCAAAGGCAGCATAGCCAACCTTACGCGAAACCACCCGAACTGTTAAGTGCAAGGATTCAGCAAATATGTATTGTCTTATCCACTGTATTATTTACAGATAAAGGTTACAAATGTCGTAATTAGAAGTATCGTTGTGGATTTAAATAACACCACAGAGTAATCTACATGGATGGCTGGCATAGACACTTTTTTGGTAGTGATTAACGCCCGCTTTTATTACATATGGCACTGAGGCGATGACACTGATGATACATGAAATGAGGATGGAGCATGCGTTAGCGGGGGAAACCAGAAAAGCCGGAGAAACCCCGTTCCTGGGCCGCTTTGTCCGAAAAATGTCACAAGCGGTCGCTTGGGATGGCTTGATGAGAGGCGAATGGTCTAAGCACTCAGCCCCGGCGCGGCCTCTGTAGACACTGAGCAGTAGGTTGGAACTTTTTTCAAAAATTTTGATTTTCTCACAAATGGCTCTAACGATTTTGATTAAAATATCGTATATCAAAAATATTTACCTGACAAATAAAATGTATATCTTGAATTTTCTGGGAATAACCTCTGAAGAATTTTAAGGAATTTGGCATAGCTGCTAAACCATAAGAGATAGACAAAAATTTACCACACAAAAAATGTAGAGCACGTTAAAACACTCAATTTATGTTATGTACATTTTTTTTCGTGGAGTTGGTCGTTTTTGAGATATTTCTTGCTTTTGGTTTCAGCTTTGAAAAACTTACTTTTCTCATTCGAAATTTGTCAACTCCTGTCCATACAAAGGAACATCAGTCACATAGCAGCCAGATTTTGACTATCACTTTAACCTATGGTACTCCCTTATTTCGCCTCTACTTACAAGGAAGCAAGTAATAAAACTATTTCTGCTAATTTTTTCTCAATTAGCACGAAGTAAATAAAAGACTAAGCTTTTTAACAATAATTTGTTGCAGAAATGTAAAGAAAGTCATGTGAGAGGAACACAACAGATTATTCACCTGTAAAAAAGTTAATGAAATGACTGGAGTTTAGAGTTTTTCTTCAGATTGCGAATTTCCGATTGAAGATTTTTCGGATTCATACCAAACAGTGCTTCGGTATGAATATATGAAAGAGAGAGGGAGTGAAAGAGTGAGCGAGAGAGAGAGAGGGAATGTGTGCAATAAGTTCTGGAGCTCAGGAGAGAGCCATCGAGCGATCACCTTGACGCTCCATATAATGGTCTCTTTGAATGGAGGAATCGGCTTCAAACGATTGCATTGCGCCATATTAGAGTGCACAAAGAGATCCAAGGTGCGACACATTTAATGATGTGACACACAATGCAGGCGGATAACAATGCAGAGGGCGGACGACATCTTGCCATTGTCACCTCTCTGCTATATGGATGATAAAAAAGAAGGGCTACTGCTGCGAGGGTGGCTTGATAACAATGCATACGCCTCTGGTCAGTCCGGCCGCATTCCGCGCCGCTGGCTTCTGGAATGCGAGCAATATATGGAACCCCTGTCTAGCGATGATCAATCTCAAATAGATGAGAGGCATTTGGCATCACAGAAGCTTATAATATACCTGATCCACTTCACATCTACAACATATTACTTAAATTCTCTCTTCCGCTCACATGAATACCAAATTTTCTCGTTTCAGATGTAGCAGAGGCGATTCAAATAGAAAATGAGTTTTTTTTTATTTTTACTTTCTCTATACGTACTATGTACGCCACCCAAAAATTCGATACCGAGATTTCACTTGAAATATATGTTTTAGGGTCTCCTGTATCTTTTCAGAAAAAGGTCCGTGTGTGTGTGTGGGTCTGTGAACACGATATGTACATAGTTGTGTATAACTGGGGAAAATAAATATTATCTCTGTCCTCGATTGTTTGGATTTAAAAGACTTTCAGGTTTAACAAGTTTGAGAAACACTTTTCGTGATACTTCTAGAACTGAAGTGCTTCGAAAGATACAAGGAGTTACACGTCTGCAATGAGCAAATAGAATGATGCACAGAGCCAATAAGGTCCTGGATCATGTGATGAAGTGAGAGAAATATTGTTTGCTAAAAAACGGCAGTGGAATTGCACGTGCTGTATGGAAGCCGCAGATCCCCAGGTGGTAATGTCTGGACACGCACCAGTTTTCCGTGCCTCGGCAGTTATACAGGCGATTAAAACGAAACCTCAATGCTTTCAATATACAACACCATCACTCTCAGCTCCGAGCAGAGAACAAAACTCTGGGCTGCTTCCATCTGCTGTTCACTTGCTCTAAATCTGGCCACTTAAATTATTTAGCTTGGGTTTTACTTATTTATCGACAATTCAACCAAAACTATAGGCTTTCTAGATAAAAACAATCTAATGTGTTCCACTCACATGACTTTCTCTACATCTCTGCAACAAATTATTGTTAGAAAGCTTAAGCTTCTGTTTACTTCATGCTAATTGAGAAAAAATTAGCAGAAATACCTTGCTTCCTTGTAGGTAGAAGCGAAATAAAGGAGTACCATAAGTTAAAGTGATAGTGAAAAGCTGGTTGCTATGTAACTGAAGTTCCTTTGTTTGTATGGACAGGAGTGGACCAATTCCTGTATGAGAAATGTTTTTCAAAGCTGAAACCAAAAAGAAGGAATATCGAAAAAACGATCATCTCCACGAAAAGAATGTACGTAACATAAATTGTGTGTTTTAAGGTGCTCTACATTTTCTGTGTGTTAAGTTTTTTCCATCTCTTGCGCTTATGCAAAATTCGTAAAATTCATCCAGAATAAAGTAGTCCTCAGAGGCTATTCCCAGAAATTTCAAAATATACATTTTATTTGTCAGGTAAATATCTATAATATACTATATTTTAATCAAAATCGTTATAGCCGTATGTGAGCAAATCAAAAATTTCCAAAAAAGTTACATGTAAAGGTTAGTTTAGGGTGGGGGGAATTTTTCTCAAGATCTCCGTGTCGCAACCCTGGAAGATACTAACCTTAAATACTAAGTGTGGTATTTTACCGACTTTTCGTTTTTGAGTTATCGTGTTCACAGACACATGGATACACACGGATCTTTTTCTGAAAATGCTTTTTTTTGGATAAAGGGAACCCTAAAACATATATTTCCGGTGAAAGCTTGGTATCGGATTTTTGGGTGAAGTGCAATATCTTCTCTATACACTATATACATAGTATGTATAGAGAAATTAAAATACTTTATATGGATTCTTCTACCTATTAAAACTCCGTTTAGATATTATAAACTAAATTAAAAACTCGACTTTCTCTACATTTCTGTACAAATTATTGTTATAAAGCTTATTCTTCTATCTACTTCGTGCAAAGTGAGATAAAATTATCAGGAATTGACTTATTACTTACTTCTTGTAAGTAAAATGGAAATAAGAGAGTACCATAGGCTAAAGCGATAGTCAAATCTTTTAAAAGTTAGTTGCTATGTGATTGAAATTTCTTTGTTTGTATGGCTAGAGTTAACAAAGTCCCGTATGAGATAAGTATAGCTATTTTAAGTCTGAAGCCAATAACAAGGAATATTATAAAAACGGCCAGAAAAAAACAGATATGACTAAATAATGTGTTTTAGTGTGATCTACAAATTTTGTATAGTAAGCTTTTTTATATTTAACCGTTTACCAATTATAAAACATTCAGTAACTTTCATCCAAAATAAAGAAATCTTCAGAGGCTTACCAGAAAATTCAAGATATACATTTTATTTGCCATGTAATTATATTTAATGTACGATATTTTAGTCAAAATCATGAGAGACATGTTTGAGAATTTTCGAATTTTTTTCCATGTAAAGGTTAGTTTGGGGATGGGTGATTTTCTAAAAAATCTTCACGTCACATCCTTGGGAGGTACTAAACTGAAATACCAAGTGAGGTATTTAAAGGACTTTTCGTTTTTGAACTATGCTGTCCACAGTTACAAATACACACACACACTCTAAGAAGTTTTTTTCAGGGGGCCTCAAAACATAATTTTTCCGGTTAAATATCGGTATCGAGCTTTGGGCTAAACTGATTACCTTCTCTACTTACTAGTATCTTGTGCTTGCATACTAGAGAAAGTAAAAATAACTTTTAATGGAGTATTCAAAAGCTTTTTCTACACATTACGTACTAGAGATTAAATTAAATAATCCTGTATTCCATTCACATGATCCTCTCTACCGATTATGCAACAAGTTATTTTTAGAAAAATGTATTCATCTATCTACTTCGTACTAACTGAAATAAACATTAGCAGAAACTATTGATTGCTTAGTTTCTTCTAAGAAGAAAGGCAATAAAGGAGTACACAGGCTAAAGCCCTAGTCAAATCTTGTAAAAGTCGGTCTGTATATAATGCAATTGAATAACTCTTTGCTCCTGGTCTTGGTATGACCAGCAGTAAAAACAAAAAAAGATATGAAAGGAATGACAGCTTACCGTTTGAGAAAAGTATTCTAAATTTGAAAACAATAACAAGGAATACCTCGTAAAGGATTTGCTGTATAAAAACTGTAAATAACATACATTGTGTATTTTAACGATATCTCCTACGGTTTACGAGTTATGCAAAAGTAATTCAGACTGAAGAGGCCTTCAGAAGCTATTCTCAACAATTTCAATATATTTTATTTGTCATTCAAATGACTTTAAGGGTAGTTTTGAGAAAATAAATTTCGGAGTGCCGTAAGATTTCCGCATGTAAATTAGGGATCTATAAACCTGTGACAGGTTCTTGCGTTACACCTAAGACTGTCTTGGGAATGATATTCCGTCGCGTGTGCGTTTATGCTGCGTTACCTTAGCGCTGCCATTTCATTGTGAATGTAACTTAACTTGCAGCGCTAGTGTAACGGAACACAATACACGCCAAAGTATTTGCAACTAAATTTTAGCAACGCATCAGGATTTTACGAAGATTTTCCTTATCCTGAGAAGATGAATGTCGAGCGACTCAAAGACCCATGGACCACCAGCTCATTTGAGTAACGTTTCGTCAATTTCATTTATCGTCGATATGAACTACGTACATTGGAGTACGTTAAACTAAATTGCTGATGCGTTCCATTCACATGACTTGCTTCCTTGTAAGTAGGAGCGAAATAAGGGAGTACCATAGGTTAAAGTGATAGTCAAAAGATGGTTGCTAAGTGACTGAAGTTCCTTTGTTTCTATGGACAGGAGTTGACAAATTCCTGTATGAGAAAAGTACAAGTTTTTCAAAGCTGAAACAAAAATCAAGGAATATCTTAAAGACAATCAATTCCGCGAAAAATGTATATATCATCAATTGTGTTTTAATGTGCTCTACAGTTTTTGTGTTTTAAGTTTTTGTCCATCTCTTATGGTTTAGTAGTTATGCAAAATTCTGCAAAATTCATCCAGAATAAAGTAGTCTTCAGAGGCTATTCCCTCAAAATTCAAAATATACATTTTATTTGGCAGGTAAATATCTTTAATATACAAAATTTTAATCAAAATCGTTAGACCCATTTTTGAGAATATCAAAATTTCGAAAAAATGTCCATGTAAAGGGTAGTTTGGGGTGGGGGTATTTTTCTCAAAATCTTCGTGTCACGTCCCTGGAAGATACTAAACTTAAATACCAAGTTTGGTATTTTACCAACTTTTCGTTTTTGAGTTATCGTGTTCACAGACTCACGGACACACTCACACACGCGGATCTTTTTCTGAAAATACTTCTTTTGGATACAGGGGAACCTAACACGTAAATTTGCGGTGAAATCTCGGTATCGAAATTTTGGGTGGAGTGCAATACCTTCTCTATACACTATGTACATAGTACGTGTAGAAAAAGTACAAAAGGAAGGAAGGAGGACAGAAAGAAAGGTCACTTGGCATACGGTGTGTGTTTTCGAGAGTGGTAGATTTTTTTGTGTAGTACGTTATCGTGTCTCGCTTAACATTTACCAGTTCTTCAAATTGTGTATCATTTCTTCTTAATTAGGCTATTCCCAAACAGGCAAGGTATATGTGTTATTTTCCATTAAAATATCTTTAATATAGAGTATTTTAAATAATAGTTTACAAAAACGCTCCTCATAGGTAAAGTAAAGTTGAGAGTGGGGAGAATTTTCTTGAACATCGTCGTATCGCATCTTTGGAAAATATTGAACAAGGCTGTCGAATTTCGTTGCTGAGTTACAGGTAATGCAGAGAAGCGTATGCCAAGATCAGACACAAATGAAACTTTCTCAATAAATGCTGTTTTGTTATTCAAGTAACTCATAATATGTATTTCTATGTCGAATCTATTTTTGGTTGGAACACAATAATTTCTGTAGCTACTAAGATGATAAAGCAAAAACAACTTATGCACGTATAATTTGTAGAATTGATATAAAACACTGGAAGGGAAAGTCGTGGTATATAAAACAAAGGCATAAATGTCTAACGTTTTCAAAGGTAAATTGCATTGACCACTGATTTGTGTTTATAGATAGCGATGTCTTAGGCTTCTGGGATATAATAGACGAATAATCGGAAAGTGTTACAAATATTTTAAATTTTTTATTTTCCCATTTATTACTTTCCTCAAAATAATTTTCAAATCTAAGCCTTATGGAAAAGTATGGTGAGTTGAGAATCCGAACGAAACCAAGAAAGAGGTCCGTGGTTAAAAATAAAAGCGTTTTCAAATCTCAGCATTATGAAAAAGTATGAGTCAGTTGAGAAACCGAACGGAAACCAAGAGGTGCATGGTTAAAAATAAAATACTTTTCAAATCTCACTCAGTATTAGAAAAAGTGTGAGTTAGTTGAGAAACCGAACGAAACCAAGAGGTGCGTGGTTAAAAATAAAATACTTTGAGCATGATGACTCGCGCTCTAAAATCCTGTTTGTAGCATTATATTTTTCCAACCTCTGTTTATTTATACAATACGTGATGTTAAAGCTGTTCAGTCACCTGTTTAAAACCCAGCTCATCCATTATCCAGAAAGATTTGCTTTTCACATTTCAGCTCACTGTGTTTTCCACTCAGGTTCTGTTAGTGTTTCCAACGTTCAAATAAACGGGTCAGTGCTACCGTCATTCAAACAAACCTTGTGTCTAGGATAGGTTTAAAAACCCACAGTTTATTGCTCATGTGTAAATTGCGCGTCGATAGCTTTGTTAGCTCCTGTTAAGATATGCATAACATTTATTATTATTATTATTATTATTATTACAGTTAACTTAATTTATAATGTATACTACTCTCACATCCAATGAACCTATAGAAAGAATATTTGGAACTGAAAGTACTCTTTGTGTTAATAACTTCAAACATCATCAATGCACTTAAGCATAGTAATTGCAGATGTTAGAAAGGGAGAGTTCATTTGGCAGATTTGTAGCAAAAAGTTCATAAATAAATAAATAATAAATACAAATGTGTAACACCGTACGTCGGTACTTAATTTCCAATATCGGGGGATGTATTTTAAAATCTTTTAATTTATTCAAATTTAAACATTAGTTTTCATCACATTTATAATTTTACAGCTATTTAAAACTAAAATTATATTTAAAAATATTAGAAACATAGAAATTGCTAATTCTTAAAATATATAGGATTCATGTTTCATAATTAATGTCTTACTTCTAATTAATATTAGTTATTTATAAAACAATTTGTTTAATTTACAAGTATGTTATTTTACATAAGCACAAATAATATATTTACTAACATTATTATAATTATGGTGTGTTGCATTACTTGTTTATTGTTATCTATTAATATGTACATGTTTTTATACTATTTTAGTATTTTTATTGACATATATTTAATTTTATTATCTATTTTTACTTAATTATCAGATTTCAACTATTTTCCTATGTATATATACAGGGTTTTAATGAATTATAACGAAATATCTTCACAGAATATGTAGATCACTTAAATTAGTAATTTGAGTTAGGAGACTTATGGCCGTTTTATTGAAATTTCGAAGTAACGGCTATAAGTTTCTGAAGTGGCAGTACGCCACGTATCGCGGCACTTCGTGGAATGAAAAAAATAATAGAACTCACGACTTTGGGATAGCAGCTTCACGCGTTACGCATTAGGCCACCAGAGCAGTTGAAAATACGTACCCAGAATGCTCAGTGTCGCACTGCCAAGTTCGAGATTTCACAGATTTCGCGACATTAAATCTTGAGAACGCTAGCAACGAGCTGCTACAAATCGATATTTCTATACTCGGGCAGCAGTTTTAAAGACATTCTAAGCCATTTTTTCAACCTGCTTTGCTTTAACACCGACTTATCAGCATATGATACCCACATGTTTAAGGCTATGTAGTTGCGTTATGTTTATCCGGGGACCATGCATCGCCGATCTCAAATTACTTATATCAGTCATATGCAAAATCATGCAAATTATTTCGGTGTAGTTCATTAACACCTGTATATGTGTATGTGTGTATATGTATATTGCTATACTAGTCTCCAGTATAAAACACTAAGTAAAAAAGAAGAAAATAAATACATTATTCTTATCTACTTTAAACTAAGTCGCTGGTAATCAGCGTCAGCTATAGGAAAAACTACATTTTATATTTATTGCTATTTATTTTATATTCAATAGCAATATACCTAAAGCAAAGTAATGGCCACACAATTATTTTGCACATATCCAGTTCCACAGACTGAGACATGAGTTGGTTGTGACCAATACGGATGGCTGAGCTAGACTGTCCCGTTTAGACGGATAGGAAAACAAAATTTCCAGAGAACTGAAGAGGAATTCCGAAATCTGCAGTACCTACTACTGTCTAGTTCAGGACCTCTCAAACGCCTAAAATCGCATCCGTGTAAACCAAGGTGCATCGGTTCGACTCGACTTAGCAATGAGGAAGGACTGGGTAAGGTGAGGAAGGGGGAGGCAGGACGAGCCAGCACGACAAGCTTAAGGACATAAAGACACACACCATATGTTTACAAACCGAGGAGTTGGAGTTTAAAAGTCGTCAACATACCAAGCCGTGTTTTTCTTATGATGTAATGCACCGGTGCATGCATTCAGAGAGGCCAGCCAATGGAGAACATTCTCGCTATATTGTTTATTAACACTCACGACTTTGAGTGGAAGGACCTCAATTCATAATCATCCCCTGAACGAATTTCTTTCCCCCAGAGTTCTCTAAATTCTCATAACTGGAGAAAGGCACTCAAATATCCTAAACTTAGACATGGAAGTTTCCTTCCCAAAATTTCTTTCGCAATTATCACGGTTTGTCTAATCAGTTATCATCACCATGTGGCACGTTGTGTAATAGGAGAGGTCATTAAACTCTGACTGTAAAATATTTCAAAATACGCGTAAACTTTACAGATATTGTGGGAAAGTGAATGCTAATTTTATGTAAACTATTTTGAGCACCGCTATATTATTCTGCAATAAACCTTTACCACATAATATTTTTTAAGTTATAAATTCAGAGGGAATAAACTGAAGTTCACGGGTGGTTTTTATAAAGCTCTATATCTAAATAATATTTATCATTCCAGTAGCCAAAACTAATAAAAATAAAGAGAACGTTGAGAAGAATTACAATGGTCACTTCTATTTTTCAGTTCAAGATAAACATAAACTTTTCCGTTCTTTCACATTTTCATCTTTATCTGTCAAACACCAGCTTACGTAGCTTGTATCTCGTTTCTGTTTGTGAAACAACTTAAGAACGGCTTAAACTTGAGAGTTCAAGCTCGATACGTTCTGATTTGTTTGAAGTACTTCAAAATACCCAAATATAGTTTATGTTAGAGAATCCTGAAAACCAAAAAGTTCATCAAAATCGTATGTACTGAGTTTGAAGAACCTTCATAGACAGAATTTGCATTAGAAAAGAGCTCAATAAAGGTTGTTTATACATAGATATTCTAAACATCCCAAATTTTTGCAAGCCATTGTACATACGGAATTAAAATTCTGTGTATAAGAATTGTAGAAGATTTGAAATTTAGCCCAATTTTCTTGCAAACACTAAAAACAGATGGGATTAATATTGAAGAGCCGTGAAAGGTTTTTGTTTTTACTTTCTCAATATGTACTATATACATAGTATATAGAGAAGGTATAACACTCACTCAAAAATTTATACCGAGATTTCACCGCAAATATATGTTTTAGGGTCACCTATATCTAAAAAAAAAGCATTTTCAGAAAAAGGTTCGTGTGTGTGTATCCGTGTGTCTCTAAACACGATAACTCAAAAACGAAAAATCGATAAAATACCAAACTTGGTATTTGAGTTTAATATCTTCCTGGGATGCGACACGAAGATTTTGAGAAAAATCTCCCCATTCCAAACTACCCTTTACATGGAACATTTTTCGAAAATGTTTATTTTCTCAAAAAGGATGTAATGATTTTGATTAAAATATGGTATATTAAAAATATTTACCTCACAAATAATATGTATATCTTGAATTTTCTGGGAATAGCCTCTGAAGACTACTTTATTCTGGATGAATTTTACGAACATTTTAATAAATCCTAAACCATAAGAGATGGACAAAAACTTACCACACAAAAATGTAGAGCACATTAAAACACACAATTTATATCCCATTATTTTTTTCGTGGAGTTAACCGTGTTAGAGATATTCCTTGTTTTGGGTTTCAGCTCTAAAAAAGCTTATACTTTTCTCATACAGTAATTTATCAACTCCTGTCCATACAAACAAAGGAACTTCAATCACATAGCAACCAGCTTTTGACAATCAGTTTAGCCTATGGTACTCCCATATTTTCCTTCTATTTACAAGGAAGCAAGTAACGAGTCTATTTCTGCTAGTTTTTTTCTCGATTAGCATTAAGTAAATAGATGACTAAGCTTTTTACCAATAATTTGTTGCAGAGATGTAGAGAAAGCCATGAGATTAGAACACATCAGGTTTTTCAGCATGTGTCCATGTTAAATTTCACCAATACAAACTTCCAGAAAATGCCCCGATATGTAAAGTTATTTTGCAGGTTTCTCTCTCACCCCATCAATCAAACAAACACAAACGTTTAAACATACCTCTTGCTTCTGAAAATACGTTTATTAGTTATCGTTTTTGATAGACAAAGTATTGCACTCCAGCCAACAAATCTATATTGAAACTTCATCCAAAATAGATGTTTGAGATTTACTAAAGCTATAGAAGCGTATTTACTTTCTCTAACATTTATCTATGGTAGATATAAGTACGGTATTTAATCCACTTGTTTGACGTTAAGTTGAACCGAAAATGTAAGTTTTACGGTCCTAAACATAAGCAGATTTTAGAAACAAATCTGATGTGTTGCATTCACATAACCTTCTCTAGCTGTTTGAAATACTAACTATACTTATAAAAGATAATTATTTTATCAACATCATGATAATCGCGATAAACACAACTACTTGCATAA
The DNA here is from genome assembly GCA_030762935.1 of Hymenopus coronatus. Taxonomy (NCBI): domain Eukaryota; kingdom Metazoa; phylum Arthropoda; class Insecta; order Mantodea; family Hymenopodidae; genus Hymenopus; species Hymenopus coronatus. The sequence continues at coordinate 85,920,186 of CM060891.1, forward strand.
TTACCTTCTTCATTGTAAGTAGAAGGGAAATAAGAGTATACATAAGGTTAAAGCCATAAACAAATGTTTTGAAAGCTGGTCGCTATGTGAAACAATTGAGGTTCAGATCACTTTGCATGGTCCCGTTTGAGAAAGTTAGGAAGTTTAAAACTGAAACTAATAACTAGAAATAATTAATAAAAGCCAACTCTATAAGAAAACGTACATGAGATAAATTATATGTTTTAATGATATCTAGATATATATCCCTTACGGTTTAACCGCTATGCAAAACTCATCTGGAATGAAGAGGTCTTCAGAGGCTATTCTCAGGAAATTCAAAATATACATTTTATTTGGGATTTAAATATCTTTAATAACTATTTTCATTTCGATATTTATTTTAAACAAAATCGTTACAGCCATTTATGAGATGAACAAATTTTCATTTTTTTCCCATGGAATGGGTTTATGATGCGAGATTTTTTTTAAACTTTTATATCACATTCTTGGAAGGTAATGAATACCAAGATTGTTTTTAACGGTATTTTTGTTTTTGAGCTATGCTATCCACATACAGACAGACACACACTTCCGGATATTTTTCTAAAAATCTGAGGTGTTTCATTCATATAATTTTCTCTAACTGTTCCATATATGCACAAACTATTCTTACAATAGATTATTCTTTTATTAGGTATCATACTAATAGAGATAAACATTAGCAGAATTGATATTATTATTTGCTTCCTGGTAAGTAGAAGGGAAATAAAGGTTTATATTTGGCTAAACCGATAGAAACATCTTTCAAAAGCTGGTCGCTATGTAAAAAAATTGAGGTTCGGTTAGCTTTATATGGTTCAGTTTGAGAAAAGTTCAACTAGTAACAAGGGTATCTGGAGAACGGAAGACCCTATGAGAAAATCGTATATGACATAGATTATATGTTTCAACGAGCTCAACATTTTTGTGTGGTGACTTTTGTCTATCTCCTACGGTTTAACCGTTACGTAAAATTCTGATATATTCATCCAGAATGAAGAGCTCTCCAAAGGCTATTCCCAGGTAATTCAAAATATAAATTTTAATTGTACGGTATTTTAATCAAAATCGTTAGTCATTTTTGAAAAAAAAAAAATAAAAAAGTTTACCAAGCAAAGAGTAGTTGGGGACGGGGATTTTATTGAATCCTTATTACTTACTTTAAGGTTATTTCTAGTAAGAAAATGTGGCCCGCCTCTGTAGCTTGGGGGTATCTCTAATTCAAGAGTACATTCTGTCAAGAAAGTACCGGGAATTGATCATTTAAAAATCCTGTTTAAAAGGGGATTCGAAATTATTGTTGTCGCTAAGTTGGCTCAACTTTCCTCTATACCCACGTGCAGTTTGATCGTCATCTGTCATCTAGTTTGTTTACAGTACGCCATTTTGTTAGTTCAACTCAAATTGAATAAAGTTTTTACCTGGTTTCTCTCATCTGAAGAGTGAACTTTAAGCTCCATGGACCGTTGAACTATGAAAGAAAGAAAAAAAGAAAAGAAAAGAAAATAAAAGAATGGAAAGCTCGTATTTTGCATGAATAGCAAATAATCGGATTATTTAGGTGTAATAGACTTAGAAAGCTGGACGTTGTTGTTATTATTTTCATTAATTATTATAGTATTAGACTTGATATCAAATGCTTATTTTGAGTCGAGTACAATTCTGCATTATATGAGATGTAAAGAAGGCGAATATAGTAGCTGCCGTGATCTAATAATAAGTAAATTTAATATTGGAAACGCTGGAGCCGTGGATTCAAATTTTCATTTGAGTACGTCTAACTCCACTCAAAGACGGGGTACAATACAATAAAAGGGAATTTTCTCCGAATTCTGAAAACAATAAATGTACCAGATTAGGAAGCTGCTAGAATTAGCTTCTTAAGAAACAATGGACCGAAATTACTGTTGTGTACGTACGAATGCTAGGGAACTAAAACCCGCTGAACTGGAAAAGCAGCTTTTAATATAGAACGATTCAATGGGCATTGTTCTGTCTTGTTTTATTGTAATTCAAAAGCTCTCATAACAAAGAAGGACGCAGTGATGAAATTGCAAACACGTAAAATGTACCTTCCTAGATTATTATTATTATTATTATTATTATTATTATTATTATTTGTTATTAATTATCTGAATACTTTAATAAATGCGTAAATTATACAGAATGAATTATAAAATCAAATTTTGAGAATCATATTGACAATAAATAATATCAATACATATATATTTACTTTCTCTATACGTACTATGTACATAGCGTATAAAGAAGGTATTATAATGCACCCAAAAATTCGATACCGAGCTTTCACCGGAAACACATGTTTTAAGACAGCCTGAAGACAAAAAAAAAACATTTTTAGAAAAACTTCCGGTGCTGTGTGTTGTCTGTCTGTCTGTGTGTATGAGTCTGTTTGTGTGTGTCTGTGGGCTCAAAAACGAAAAGTCCGTTAAAAACCAAACTTGGTATTTAGGTTTGGTATCTGCCAAGGATGTGACACGAGGATTTTCAAGAAAATCCCCCCACTCCTAACTACCATTTACATGGAATTTTTTTCGAAAATTTCGATTTTCTCAAAAATGGCTCTAACGATTTTCATTAAGACATCGTGTATTAAAGATATTTACCTACCAAATAAAATGTATATCTTGAATTTTCTGGGAATAGCCTCTGAAGACTAATTTATTCTGGATGAATTTTGCATTACTACTAAACCGTAAGAGATGGACAAAAACTTAACACACAAAAAATGTAGAGCACGTTGAGATATTCCTTGTTTTTGGTTTCAGCTTTGAAAAACTTATACTTTTCTCATACAGGAATTTGCCAACTCGTATCCATACAAACAAACGAACTTCACTCACATAGCAAACAGCTTTTGGCTTTCATTTTAATCTATGCTACGTCTCTTATTTCGCTTCTACTTACAAGGAAGCAAGTAATAAGACTACTTCTGCTATTTTGTTCTCGATTAGCGTGAATTAAATTAATTAACAGTAATTTGTTGCAGAGATGTAGAAAAAATCCTGTGAATGTAACACATCAGATTTTTTTTTGTATGTGACCTGTGAACAGCATGGCATAAAAACGAAATACCTGATAAATACTGCACATGGTATTTAATTCATATCTTCCAAAGATACGACACGAAGAAGTTCGAGAATATCCCCCCAGCCTCATCTACCCTTTAAATGAATGTTTTTCGAAAATGTTTAACTTAGCGTATATGATTCCGGCATCAGCCCAGCAACAATTCTGACGTGAGCTAATTGTTACTAAATACCCGGAACATAGTGCAAACACGCAAGTCAGGCACTGAACGTACGAGTATAGAGGAATCTTCTTCATCAAAGAACAATGACATTGCACGAACGCTGTCGGAAATCGCAACTGCGAAAGCCGGGCGTAAATGTTTCTATACAGGAATACATTTAAATCATATTGGTATTGTTTTAAAATATACATATTAAAATAACGACCGTATTTTAAATATAACACTTCCTTTGGAAGCATTCTTAACTTTTTGGAGTTAGAAAATTCAAAATAATATACGTTAAATACGAAGAAGCATTCTACTTCTTCTAAAAATTCTAAACCAGAATTTCAACGGAAATAGATATTCTTTACTCCCCGGATAAAAAAAGAAAATCCATTGTTATAAAAATTCCCCAGCATGTTTGAACATCATAACTCAAAAAGGAACCCTGTATAAATACCAACTTGATATTATTTGTAAAACGCGACCGCAAAGGACCCTATACAGGTGGAAGGTGTTGAAGCACAATACTATAGGAGAATATTTTACATGTTAAGGGTAACAAATACTCCTAATGCAATTGAATTCTCTAAAACTGCATTAGTGAAAGAAATTAATCTACTTCAGCTTTAGAACGGCGTGTCAATGGATCAGAATGAACAGCTGATCTTTGCAAAAACAAAAATCGTTTTCAGAACAAATTTCAAGCATTTATTTTTGCTCTCAAGCTTAAGAATTTAGCAAGCAATTAATACTGAAATGTTGCGTTAATTTGGTTACGACGCGAACCTGCATAAGTCGGCACACTGTAATGTTAAAAAGAGAGTCAGGACATTAACTTGACGTCACTGCAAACCATTATTTGTTTGTTAACAACGCTGTCAATTGCTGGGATTATATCAGTGCCACCAGTATGCCGAAGTTTCGACCCGCAGGAATTTATTTACATGCCAGAAAATCTACTGATATGGTGCTGCCGCTTTTAACCACACTTAAATACCATCCGTCTGGGCCGGGTTTGAACACGCCTAGCACTGAACGCAGAGGAGTCACGTAGCAACGCTTCAAACGTTTTGTTTTTAATACCTCGCGTAGGTAGTAGGTTCCGCTGTTTGCAGAGCTTGTTTGCATTAGCGGTGCGCGCAAGACCTTCTTTATTCCCACCTCATTAGAGTTGTGAAAATCTGCCGGCCGTCGGTGACAGTACTAAAGAGCAAAGGTGTCAAATTCGTAAAAGCTTAAACGCATTCTTTAATAACCTCACCGAAAGGTATATTTATGCTTTTAATTAAGTGCATTAAGTAAATTTCACTCTTATGTTAATAAAGTTTTCTTATTACTTTCTCTAGCTCGTCTGTATATATTATGTAATAGTAGCTAGAGAAGGTATTGTATTCCACTCAAAAATTCGATGTCGAGTTTTCACCGGAAATATATTTTTAGAAAAAGGTCCGTATGTGTGTCTATGGACAGCATAGCTCAAACACGAAAACACCATCAAGTACCAAACTTGGCATTTATATTTAGCATCTTCCAAGGATCCCACACAAAGATTTTCACAAAATACCCCATCACAAACTAACCTTTACATGGAAACATTTTTGAAAATTTTGATTTTCTCAAAAATGGTTCTATTTGCTTAAAATACCACATATTAAAGATACTTACATCCCAAACAAAATGTATATCTTGAATTTTCTGATGAAAATGTGGATCTCGTCAAAACATAAAATTTATGCCATTTACAGTTATGTTTCCATTATTGCTTTCAAATTTAAAATACACTTTTCTCAGACAGAAGGTGCCCTTTTTTTTTTCTTCTACTCCTAGCCAAGCAAAGAAGCGGCAATGACAATCGCATTTCGACAGTTTAAGAACATTTGACTATCGCTTTAGCCTAGTGTATCCTTTAGTTCTCTTCTAATTATTAAGAATTAAGTAATAAGAAAATTCTGCTAATGATTATCTCGACGAGCATGGTGTATAAAGAAGTATAATTTTTAGTAAGAAGTTTGTAGAACGGCTAGAGAAAGTCATGTGAATGTAACACATCATAATTTGTTTCATGTTCTCACAAATGACTCAAGATATGCATTAAAATATTGCATTATAAGATATGTCCATGAATAATGGAATTAACGCTATTTTTTACGAAAAACCGACAGTGTGTATGGGTATTCATTCTGAACGAAATTTGCATACTATTAAATAACTAGTAAACCACAAGAATTTCAAAGCCAATAAGGCGTAACCCAGTTTTTAATAATTACACTATCACGTTAAGTTCGGATACCTCTTTTGTACCTACATCGAAAGTTGTAAATTAAACAAACGACAAACGATTATTTCAGTTAAAATGCAGTAGATATTTAAGAACGATTTGTAGAAAATATACAAAAATTAAGGATATTGGGTAAATAATTTTCGGTGAATAAAACAAAACAAGCATTTGACTGCCTCCATGGTCGAGTGGTCAGCGAGCTGACTTCTCTCCCGGAGGTTACGGGTTCATTTCCCGGCTGGGGCGGGGAATTTTTCTTTAACAGAAGTATTCCCTATCCGCCATAGAGTCTGGAAGTATGAATGTGCGTGTGTTTAGTAAAATAAAGTTTAACTTAATCTTCTGAACCTACAGTTTCACAAGTCAAAAGTCCCCGATATGACCATTGATGTTAAAGGGGGCTGGCTACACAAATGAAACAATTAAAAGTAACAAAACAACAACAACAACAGGCATTTAACTTTATAGTTGACTATTTTATATTTTATTTATTGGTAATTATTTGTTTTAGCAAACAACACATATTGCATTTTTTGCTTAAGAAAAAGTATAACAAAATAATGACGCTAAATAATTCGCGATCGATTTAGCTAATTTTATTAAATTGAGTTAGTCAGACGCTTAATCGTAAGTAAATTACTTAATAATTTTAGTAGTTATAGTTTTAAATCCTATTTATCTGAAGATCTACTGCGAATTTGAAATATTTAATTAAAAACTGCTGTATGCGAGCCAAATGCTGGTAAAGAGAGCTGTGAAAAATGGAGTTGTGCATTGCCAAAATGGAATGGAGTCATTTAAATCTTGCGCCATGGGCTTTAAAGGCCATATTAATAAAACAACAGTGTAGTATTAATGTACGAGGTTAATAAAAACAAACAAAAAACTCTAAATCTCTCACCATTTTTATGGAATTTCATTGGGTTAGAGCGTTACGTCATTTTAAAGGTTCTATGGACAAAAAAATACTGTCCATAAATTTTTGTGCTTTTCAGAGCTTTTTGCGTTTCCGGTAATTACCGTGTGACACAGGTATGCTCGTCCCAGCTTATGGACAAACAAGACTGCAAAATGCATCGTTGCCGAAGCGTGGCGTGCCATTATCAACGTGGCACATTCCATTTTGCTTTACGCCAAATTTCATTTGAATTAACGTCACATTTTTGCAATTTGTTATAAATCAATCCCATTTCCATGGTAACCAGTTTCACCTCAAATGGTGTTTGATGTAGGACAGCTGGGCTTAAGGGTGGCCATATATTTAACGAATAGAGTAGAGGGGTTCGATGTTTGTTTGTGTGGACGAATCAATATGGCAGCAATGCGAGCGGTTCCATCCTTTATTGTGGCGCCACATATTTGGAGTTCTCTACCACAAACAATGCGCTAATTGCACAGTATTTACGTTTTCAAACTAGCATTTCCTGACTTATCGTTTGTTCGAGGTTTGCGGAGAGTTAATATATTTGCACAGGTTTGTGACAATGACATTTTAACTAACAATGTAATGCCACTATAGCGACATAAGACCAAAGGTATTTCTCTATGGGGCTGCAAATTCAATTACTTTCATAAATTGTGCATTTATCTACCTAAAAATACCTAGGAGAAATTAAAAAAAATTAAAAGATCTGGTTGTTATATTCACATGACTTCTTCTACCTATTTTCTACTATTCAAACTATTCATACAAGCATTATTATTCTATCTACAGCTCCAATCGAGATAAACATTAGCATAAACTGCTTATTACTTCTTAATAGAAGGGAAACAAGGGAATACACTAGGTTAAAACTATAATAAAAAGGTTTCAAACCTAAAGGAATGACAGATGACAGTATTGACAATCTCGTTTGAAAAAAGTGTGTATTTTAAAATTTGAGGCAAACAAGGAATATCTTGGATTTCGTTAAGTACATGTCATAAACTGTGTGTTTTAAAGGGATCTACATCTTTTGTTCAGTAAATCATATTCTTTGTTAGTAGTGTATGGTAGTGGGGCGGATGGCACGAATGATTGCTCAATGGAAAGAATACAAAAGGGCTGCTAGATCGTCGAGTGCTTGATTTCCCATACTGGTGACTCCAGTAGTTAGACGGGTGACCGGGCTTGAAACTATTAGGGACTTCCCCTCATCAGTGTAGTTTGTCTTTCTGTGGGCCATGGGCTCCTATAGTTCCCTCAATTCAACCCTCATCTTGGGGATTGTTAGTCACTATAGATATGTGTAGGTCACAGGGTGCGAAGTCTACCATCAATGTTTTGCTGTATTGCATACTGCAAGCAAACCTCTGTGAATCATGAGCAATTGCTACTTTTTGGAGCGTATCCAAGTCGGAACATCCTGCTAAGAGGTTTTTTGCAGGACATGTCGAAAACATATCTTACTGAAATAACTTCCTTATTTGTTTTAGTATACCCGTACTCATAACCACAATCCAGTGTGAGCACATTTTATTCTTTAAAAATTTAAGTCGAATCAAATTTCAAAGCATTATTATCACGGGCCTTTGGTTTTCCGCTCTGATACAATTCAGTTACTTTAAATACGACTTCCAATTCTAAAGACTAGTATTTTAACTTGCAACTTTAAGGAAACTATTCGGGTATGGTATATATAATTTACATTTCTAAAATTAGTTTCCAAATGCCAGAGTGGAGGAATAATACAATTAGCATACGTAGTATGTAATTTTTACAGCAACTAAGAAGATAAACGCATTTTCTACTAGCTACCAGAAAGCTTTCTAGCTCTAACTGAGGCTGTTGCAACTCTGTTCATCTGAGTCGACGAACTGGTGCTTACTTAGCCACAAACCTCAGACTCCGGCTAGAGGGGAAGGTGATAGCTAATGCATACTAGGGCAAATGTCATTGCAGTGCTTTCGCGTGCATTACAAAACTTGATCAGCCATGACGATTTACCCAAGTTGAGGGGTATTGCGTACTGCAGGCATATCTGTGTGAGTAAGTGAGTAATTTGCTGCTCTCTGCGTGCAGCCAAGCTGGAAAAATCAGTTATAACTGGTAATTAAAATTACAAACATTAAACATTTAAAATTGCAAGCCTTTATTTCAAAATATAAAACTTTCATTTTAAAAGATCTTCATCAATCTGTGTTTACATTTGAATTTTTTTTTAGGTTTTTGGGTTTAGAGGTAAAAATTATTTACGTACTTTTTTGATGTCTTAAAAAGAACAGTGTTGCTTGTCGTATTGCATTGAAGAAAGGCCCCTGAACTAGAGCAAATCCAAGTATAAGAGCGTAGCGTCTGGTCCGTACTGAGTGTTGTCTCAGTTCATGACAATCAGTTAAAACAACAAAGCGTAGTTATGACTTCAGTCTGGTTCAAATAAGCACAAATACCTCCCGTATAAGGTGCTTTGATTTCTGAAATATAATTAACTCGTTGACGTAGGTTTCTAGAGTTTGCCTGTACTGGTTTTTAAGGGGGGACCTAGGCAAAAAATGGCGAAATTTTAATTTTATTTTAGTAATTTATTATTAATACATTCAGGTTTATATTCTCAAAGTTTCATAACCTAATTCAATTTCTTTGTGGTCCAAATAAATTAAAAACTTAGGACTTGTCAAGCCACGTCCACTTTTTGTGCTTGCTTGATTAACAGCTTTGATCCCTTGTTTCTCTACATTTCTTACCGGCAAACGTAGTTATAAATATTTAGAAGGTATGTTTCTTTAGTTTCTGACCAAAAATAAACAAAATTTTCTTTTCTCGTTTTCTCAGGTTTATAATTTTTCACACTTATGTACATTTGTCTTGGAAACTATCAGAGATAGTGCAATTACATTTTGTACACACATATTTCAGACCACAATGAGTATTTTGGCGTAGCTAGGTTTCTTTTGATTTAGATTCTATAGGTATGTGCTATGAAATAGATAATAATTTGAAATAAATAAAACTCACATACCTAGAAAAATACTTTAAAAATCATTGAAGGGAGATAGAGAAAAAAGATATAGCATAAATCTAATATTTTATGTACACTTGTTTTCAAGCAACTTTACCAAAAGGATACATACGTTTTTTGATGATTTGAAAACTCCAATGTAATGTAATGTTTTTATTTGTGGACAAAATTACATATAAAATAGCACAGTCATAGAAAATACCAAGACAATAGTTTTGCAAACCTTCATTGCTTTTGAACAAAAACTATGGCCATGGTAGAATTTTTGTTGTGTCAAGTTATTTCTGTCTAATCCTCCCTTAAAAGAAAACACACATTCACACCTAAATTCCAGCCTCAGCGCAGGGTAGAGGATGGTTTTAGTTTAGAAAACATTTCCTGGCACTGCCAGAAATTGTCCCGGACTACTCAGCTATAGAGGCAGCCGAAAGAAGCAAAAAGTTTCTTTCGAACTGATGAAGGGATTTAAATAGCTTTTATGCTTTTGGACAAGCGTTTTAATAATTAAATAAATGATAGACCTTTATAAAATAAAGTGTATTGAAAAGTTTAATATTAGGTCAAAATTATTTTGATTGTAACGAACGAATATATTTCAGAAATAAATTGAAAAATTATGTTCATAAATTGTGACATTTAATAGATATGTTAATCTAATTATTTTTTTTTTGTTATGTCCACAAAATTTGTAATAAAACGTTCAGCTAAGTGATCAAACTGTGTAGAAATTGTCAGCCTCAATGCTAAGTAGCTATAATGTCGTAAACCAAAAATTGAGTGACTAATAGTTTTCCTACAAGATGAACAAATACACTTATCATTACACTATAGTGCGACTGTATGGATTAGGAGTCTCTCAAACACTCTAAGAAAGTTTGGCTATTCCCCTGGATTCCATTTTGTATGAATAAAAATTACACTATAAGCATACAGGTTATAATATTTCCTCACTGCAGCAGTTGAAGGGTTGACAACCATAGTGGGCCAAGCACCATTTTTTAAAATGGTGAAATAGAGGGTCAATGTTTTTTCAATATCATAATTTATTGAGCCAAAATTAGGTTTTACCGTTGTTTATTGGGAGCTATTTTCCTTTGCTGGGGTTTGGCCCAGCCTAAAGAAATGTAACTGGCCCATTTCCATACATCTAATCAATGTCCTGCTGATCATCATTATTGACTTGCACACGCAAACTCTTGTAAAAATCATGATTCACTAGAGGAATAAACGGTAGCATGGACATAAGATCATCATATGCGGTAGCGTGATTTGCTGCAAGGATTTGGACCACTCTGACTCTAACAGAATTTGTAGTTTCATTTAGACCGATATTTTGATGCTCTACTGTTTGTAAACGGGAAATGCTGGACATGGCCCACTGCAAAATAAGATGTATAACCATAAACTATACCGACAGATGGCAACAGCTCAATTTTGACCTCACATGGAGATGACCCAGTATGGTTCTCAGCCCTTCATTCTTTTAACCAACAAGATTTCATTGACTATGTGCTCGGTTTGGAAATATTTAGTTATAACTTCGATTTGAAACTTGTTTTACAATTTTAACTAAATTTTAAATGTTTTAGTAGAAGTTGTTCATACTCTTGTGCTTATACGTGCAGTAGTTCGTCCAAACATTGAAACTTTGTAAGAAACTCTCAATTTAAACCACTTTTGTGCAGATTTCAGCCAAAATTGAAATGTGTTTCCTTGAGTGGTAGGCGAGTGTTTTTAAATAAACGGAAGGGATATGGACAAAACGACGCATACACGGTAACGTAAGCCTTAAAACTCTAATTTTATATTTAAGTAGAAAATAAAAATTGAAATGATCGAATTAAGAAAAATATCGTGCATCTGAAGAACACGATGCTGTTATATTTTTCTCAGAAAGCAGATTGTGTTTCTTATTTTAGCCAAGAGTAAATTTTCAGTACCCATTTGGTTTCTCATAAAAATGATTCAGAGAACGTGGAAACGCCCAACATAAAACTCGTCATTTTTCATTCAGAACGCAGGACCTGCGTGGATAATCAGTTATATATTTTTTTCTTTCCCTCCTATTTCTCTCTGGGATGGTTCTGTCAACTTACTCGAAAGGAAGGCGCTTCTTCCATTTTCTCTTAAAATTGAGCTCAAAGCCGCTTAAAAATCTCGAGGAAGCCTCTTTTCTTGCTCTTGCTTTTTAATGACCACAGCGCCTGCTGATATTGATTGAAATGCTCACTGCAGAGGAGAGAAGATTGCTTCATCAAATATTCCTCCGTTTATGCAAAATCTGTTGTGATACACTCACATGACTTTCTCTACGTCTCTGTAACAAATTATTGTTAAAAAGTTTATACTTCTATTTACTTCATGCTAAGAGAGAAAAAATTAGCAGGAATAGTTTTATTACTTATTTCTGGAAGTAGAAGCGAAATAAGGGAGTACCATAGGTTATAGTGATAGTCAAAAGTTGGTTGCTATGTGACTGAAGTTCCTTTGTTTGTATCGACAGGAGTTAACAAGTCCCTGTATGAGAAAAGCATAAGTTTTTAAAGATGAAATCAAACACAAGGAATATCTAAAAATGTTCAACTGCAAGAAAAAATGTATAGAATATAAATTATGTGTTTTGGCGTGCTCTACATTTTTTGTGTGGTAAGTTTTTGTCCAACTCTTACGGTTTAGCAGTTATGAAAAATTACGTAAAATTCATCCTGAATAAAGTAGTCTTCAGATGCTAATCCCAGAAAATGCAAGACAAACGTTTTATTTTGTCAGGTAAATATCTTTAATATGCGATATTTTAATCAAAATCGTTATAGCCATTTTTAAGAAAATCAAAATTTTCGAAAAAAGTGCCATGTAAAGGGTAGTTTGGGGCGGGGCGGTTTTTCATAAAATCTTAGTGTCATATCCCTGGAAGATACTAAACTTCAAAACCAAGTTACGAGCTCTTCGTTTTTGAGTCGTCAGACACACACACGGACCTTTTTCTGAAAATGCTTATTTTGAATAAAGGGGACCCTAAAGCAGATATTTCCGGTGGAATCTCGGTATCGAATTTTTGAGTGGAATACAATACCTTCTCTATACACTATGTGCATAGTATATGTAGAGAAAGTAAAAATATTATGGCATTTTTTTTATGGAAAGTATTTTCAACTGTTCCTGTGCAACAGATCAGTAGCTAACGAAGATTCACTTAAAATAGGGATGTAATTTTGAAAGATTTTTATTTAGGAGAGTTGAAAGACGGATGTTAGAGATGACTAAATATACTGAGTTATAGGTATGTATGTTAAATCAAAGCAACTGTTTATCTTAAATCTTGTGTCTTCTTGGTAAGTTAAAAAGTTTTAAAACGCACCTCGCGTATATATAAATATTAAGTATATCCGTGGGCCCACCAATATGGCTTCCCTTATTTGCCAAAGTAAATATGCAATAGATATTTAATACCACAATCCACTTTCATTCTAAGCCCTCCTCGTATTACCACTGTACTCATGTCCCTTTGTGCATTAAAAGATTTGCAGAACTCAGCTGGCGAATTAAAATTAAAACTGGTGGTTGGAGAACTTGTGTGAATGACCTTCGTTTTCCTCCCCCCCCCCAGTGAGCGTGTCCCGCGCACGTCAACGCTGATAAGCAAGAGGATCAAATATAAATGTTCCGATATGTTTATGACTTGTTTAGAATAATCGGTTTAAAATATAATAAAGGAAATATAAAATTGGATAGGTAGAATTCAATCCATAGCCGGGATTTGAACCAACTCCGGTCCTACAAAACGCTTGTATGAAAAAATAATTAATTCAATACCAGTTGACCATAATAGTTGGCTATACTATGAATCCTGGGACTTTAAGTACTTACAACATTGTAAGTCGCCATTGGGGATGTCATCACAAAATAATTTGAGATCACCTTGTGGTTCTCCAGGAAACATGCGAGTCGGTTGAGAAATTCAATGCCATGCCGGCATGTTACCATGATAGCTCGGTGGCAGAGCAACCGGCTAGAGGTCCGGAGATCTGTGGTTCAAATCCCAGCTATGGCATTGAATTTCAATCTGACTCTACCTGTCCAATGTGTGAAAACATGTGTAAAAAAACAATTATTCCAGTACGAAATATAAAATTGTTAAAATCTGGCATAGCCTTTACCAAGCCCTTAAATAACATTTACTAAATCTAAACTTAATTTAATATCAATAAAACTGGTATCAACAGGTATCTTACCTAACAGATCCGTCGTGATATAACCAAAGCAGTTAAAAGCGACGTAAAATAAAAATAGAAAAAGATGAATATAATGCTGATGAAAACCTCAGCATGCTTAGAAATAGCTGTATTCGTGCTCAGATATCGGTGCTTATAGCGCCGTTATATCGTTTTATATAGCAAATGCAGAAGATCGTTTTATAGCGGGGTGTGTATGTGGAGGAAATTAAAAACGCAACGCTGTAGTCATATGTTTCCCTCACCCTACTTTACGACCAAGGCACTCTATTACTTATTCATTTATACGAAAGAAGTGGCAGTTTAGCGGGGCTTTTCAAACGACACCTGAGACGAGTGCTAGCGCCATCTACCTCAAGTGGCTTCTTCTTATTTTTCTACTTGAAACGCCCTCTTCTTTCCTTCTCTCTTCACTTGCAGTAGGTGCTCAACTCTCTCTCTCGTAAAGCAACAACATTGTCGCTACTTTCCAAGAAAAAACGAAAGAAAGAAAAATACATCATAATTGAATTTATGGTTAAATGGTTTAGGGTATATGCATTTAAAATGTAACTACTTATATTATTATGTTTCTTATATTTACCATTTTACTCTCTCTACAGATATAAAATATTCTTTACCAACAAAATTCGGCCCGCCTGGGTAGTGTGGTGGTAGTATGTCTGCCTCACATTCAACAGGTCGTGAGTTCGAATCTCGCCTAGGGTTGGTTTCCCGTATAAGGGGTTTTTCGGGGTTTTCCCTTATCCTGAGAAGACAAATGTCGAGTAACGTTAAGCTCCATGGGCCCCACGATCATTTGAGCATCATTTCACGAATTTCATCCATCGTCTGTTATGATCAAACAGGTTAAAAGATTGGAATAATTGTTTTTTCACACAAGCCGCGTGTAGGACAGGAGTTGGATAGGTAGCTTCAAATCCCGGCTACGGTATTGCATTTTTCAGTCTGACTCTATCTATCCGGATTAAAGGATATTAAGCTACAAAACAAAACCAAAAACCAATGTATTCCATCAACATGTGGGGGTAACGTATCTATTTATGTTGGATTTTCGGTTAGAGTACTTTGACAAAGATTTCTCTTATCCTAAGAAGCCAAATATCAGGTAATTCTAAGTTATAGCTACGCCGGCTACGTTTGAGCACCATTACAACCATTTTTACTTTCTCTGCACGTACTATGTACATAGTGTATAGAGAAGGCATTGCACTCCACCCAAAAATTCGATACCGAGATTTCACCGCAAATATACGTTTTAGGGTTACCTGTATCCAAAAAAAAGCATTATCACAAAAAGGTGCGTGTGTGTGTGTCCGTGTGTCTGTGAACACGATAGCTCAAAAACGAAAAGTCGGTAAAATACCAAACTTGGTATTTAAGTTAAGTATCTTCCAGACACGAAGATTTTGAGAAAACTCCCCCCACCCCGAAGTACCCTTTACATGGAACTTTTTCCGAAAATGTTGATTTTCTCAGAAATGGCTCTAACGATTTTGATTAAAATGTCATACATTAAAGATATTTAACTTACAAATAAAATGTATATCTTGAATTTTCTGGGTATAGTCTCTGAAGACTACTTTACTCTGGATGAATTTTAAGGAATTTTGAACAACTGCTAAATCGTGAAAGACGGATAAAAACTTACCAGACAAAAAATGAAGAACACGTTAAAACACAAAATTTATGTCATATACATTGTTGATAATTATTAGATATTCTTTATTTTTGGTTTCAGCTTTAAAAAACTTATACTTTTTTCATTCAGTAATTTGTCAACTGCTCTCCATACAAAAAAGGAACTTCAGTCACATAGCAACCAGCTTTTGACTATCACTTTAACCTATGGTACTCCCTTATTTCGCTTCTACTTACAAGGAAGCAAGTAATAAGACTATTTCTGCTAATTTTTACTAGATTAGCATGAAGTAAATAGACGCATTAGCTTTTTAGCAATAATTTGTTACAGATATGTAGAGAAAGTCATGTGAATGGAACACATCAGATTTTTTTTGATGTAGGTGATATTACCAGTGAAATCTCGGTATCGAATTTTTGGGTGGAGCGCAATACTTTCTCTATACACTATGTACATAGTACGTATAGAGAAAGTAATAAAAGTGTAGTTAGTCATTACCAAATTACATCAATTATTGTAAAAGCCGTGAAACGCACTTGGGTTAATAGGAATGTCGCACTGAGGGATACACAAGCCGAGCTGGGATTTGTCAATTTCACGGAGATATGTAGCGAAATACGATATAGGTATCGTGTGTAGAGCATTCCACAGGAATCAGATATCAAGTGCCGAGGAGTATTAACGTTGAATAGGGAGCGAATTACAGTTCATCCAGTTAATTAGTACACCAGATGCACTGCATCTCACTCACCCGAGTTATTACACACTCAAGCACTTTCAGCTCTACGAACTGTACCGCAAAATAGCAAGCTATCATCACACATAGATACTACAAAGTTGCATCTCGGAACTGCATATATGATTGATCAGTTACAAATATACGCATAAACAGGAACGAAGTGGTGGGGGAATACTACCTACACGTATTTTTACTTTCTGTACATGTAATATGTACATAGTGTATAGAAAATGTATTGCACTCCACTCAAAAATTCGATACCGAGATTTCACTGGAAATAAATATTTTAGGCTCCCCTGTATCCAAGAAAAGTATTTTCAGAAAAAGGTCTGTGTGTCCGTGTGACTCTGAACACGGTAAAATACCAAATTTGTTGTTAAAGTTTAATATCTTCTAGGGATGCGACACGAAGATTTTGAGAAAATCCCCCCACCCCAAACTACCCTTTACATAGAACTTTTTTCAAAATTTTTTATTTTCTTAAAAATGGCTTTAACGATTTTGATTAAAATACCGTCTATTAAAGATATTTACCTGACAAATAAAATGTATATCTTGAATTTTCTGGGATTATCCTCTGGAGGCTACTTTGTTCGGGATGAATTTTACGAAATTTTGCATAACTGCTAAGATCTTACCACACAAAAAATGTAGAGCACCTTAAAACACTCATTTTATGCTATATACTTTTTTGTGGAATTTTTCCTGTTTTAGATATTCCTTGTTTTTGATTTCAGCTTTAAAAAACATACATTTCTGATACAGGAATTAGTGAACTCATGTCCATACAAATAAAGGAGCTTCTGTGATATAACAACCAGCTTTTGACTATCATTTTTACCATTATTTTGCTTCTACTTACATGGAAAAAAATAATAATACTATTTGTGCTAATTTTTACTCGATTAGCATGAAGTAAATAGAAGCATAACCTTTTTAACAATAATTTTCTGCAGAGATGTAGACAAAGTCATATGAGTGGAAAACATGAGATTTTTGCTTTCTCTATATTCAAGTGCTTATATTCTAAATAGATATCGACATTCGTCTATTTTCGTACTTTGTTCGTTTGTTTAGAGTCATAGGCATATAACAAAAGCTTTCTTTTTCTCCAACAATTATTTATTCCTTCCAAAAACTGATTGCAATAAGAATCTGCTCACAATCTTTCATAACTATTCTACCGTATACATACACACGCGCGGGCGCTGCGCACCTTTTTCTAAGAAACAAAACGTATATTTTCAGTGTCAAAATGCAATACATTCACTGCCTACAAAGTAAATTCGCGGGCTTAAATAGTGGCATAGGTATTTCTTTAGATTGTGTTACTGTTTCTCTCTGCGAGTGATTCTCCTTTAGGTAACCAGACTTCTTTTCTATGAAAGAATTTTAATACAATTGGTACACAAAAACAGACTAAGTGTATTACAATATTATTTGGCATTCTACAGGAGACGATGAGGAATTACTTGCAAGTGTGGTCGAATTGGATAACAAATACAGTACTTATATTTCACATATATATATATATATATACACACACATAAACGAAGCTATAGATATTACGAACGCGAAAATCAATTATCTTTCCGACTTTCGCAGCAGAAACGATACAGCTCGTTACGACATTCCTGTCGAACTCATCAACTGTTGCGCGCGATGCATTCCCCGTGAAAACATAACTCAGGCTTGCACTGGAAACTTCTGGGCATTGTTGGTCACGTCACTGGAAGCTTCTAGAAGCAGTTGTACATCCAAAATACCGCAGTCGTCACACACTCATGCACGCTTAATTATGCGCGGCTTCGACATCAAAGAGCCTCCTGATAGTACACCTGTCCACTAGCATATAAGTGTAACAATAGATGCCAACAAACAGTAATGTTAGAAGCATGCCTTACACACGGGTTTGACGATTATAGCTGTAATGAGTAGTCACACCATGTACCTACGCTCGCGTACATAAAAGGTGGCCCATTCACCAAGTGTTTTCTTTATGTAGGTGTTCTAATTTCAGACCAAATTTGACTTCTCCCAGCTGGTATCAATTGTCTATATGAATGGACCTAAAAAGCAACTTCCGGATATAAACACAAAATAATGAATGCAGTAACAATCATTAAAAAAACTTATAATTTTCTCATACAGGAATTTGTCAACTCCTGTCCATACAAACAAACGAAGTTCAGTCACATAGCAACCTGCGTTTGACTATCATTTTAACCTATAATACTTCGTTATTTCGCTTCTGCTTACAAGGAAGCAAGTAGTAACACTATTTCTGCTAGTTTTTTCTCAATCAGCATGAATTAGTAAATAGAAAAATAAGATTTTTAACAATAATTTGTCGTAGAGAGGTCATGTGAATGGAACACATCAGATTTTTTTTAAAGGACTAGTAAAAGAGACGCTGTACTTTATGGCCTGCTGAGCTCGATCATCAAACCAGATTTGCTTCACAAAGTGCATCCAAATTTGTTATCTGAACCGCTTGCGGCTCGTGCATCGATACACTTTGCTCTTTTAGAAAATCAAATCAGCGAATGTGTGTACATAAGAGGGGGGAGTGCGTCATAGGCACCGCCCTATTGCCAAACAAGGCACCTCGGGATCGCCATTTTACAATCTCTCTGTATGGACGTTTGCACTCCTATCCCATCCATTAACCACATCAAATTAGCTTTTAGACATTGCCCAGTAATGAATGACAAACTTTGGATTATCTGCATTACGTTAACAGTTAAATTCAATTATTATTTATGTTTTATTTACCATAATAAAATATTTTGATTAAAATTTTACTTGAACTACAGAACGGTGTATGGATTTTTACTTTCTCTATACGTACTATGTACAATAGAGAAGGTATTGAATTGCACCCAAATATTCGATACCAAGATTTCACCGGAAATATATGTTTTGAGACCCCCTAAATCCAAAAAAAAAGCATTTTTAGAAGAATGTCCATGTGTGTGTTTGTCTGTCTGTCAGTCTATCTGTCTGTGTGTATGAGTATGTGTGTGAGTGTGTCTGAGGGCAGCATAGCTCAAAAACGAAAAGATTGTTAAATACCAAACTTGGTATTTAAGTTTGGTATCGTCCAAGGATACGACACGAAGATTTTAAAAACAATCCTCCCTCCCCAAACTAACCTTTACATTGGAATTTTTTGCACATTTTTTATTTTCTTTAACATGCTTCTAACGATTTTGATTAAAATTTCGTATATTAAAGATATTACCTGACAAATAAAATGTATATCTTGAATTTTCTGTGAATAGCCTCGGAAGAGTACTTTATTCTGGATGAGTTTTACGGAATTTTGCATAAATGATAAACCGTAAGAGATGGACGAAAACTTTAAACACAAAAAATGAAGAGCACGTTAAAACACAATTTATGTTACACACATTTTTTTCGTGGAGTTGATCGTTTTTGAGATATTCCTTGGTTTTGGTTTCAGCTTTGAAGAACGTACTTTTCTCATACAGGAATTTGTCAACTCCTGTCCATACAAACAAAGGAACTTCATTCACATGG
Organism: Hymenopus coronatus; assembly: GCA_030762935.1. Lineage (NCBI taxonomy): Eukaryota > Metazoa > Arthropoda > Insecta > Mantodea > Hymenopodidae > Hymenopus > Hymenopus coronatus. The sequence goes on from CM060891.1 coordinate 85,939,838, forward strand.
CAATCAGCTTTTGACTATCACTTTAACTTATGGTACGCCCTTATTTTGCTTCTACTAACAAGGAAGCAAGTAATAGAATTATTTCTGCTATTTTTTTCTCGATTAGATGAAGTAAATAGAATAATTTGCTGCAGAAATGTAGAGAAAGTCATGTGAATGGAATACCTCAGATTTTTAAAGGATGGGACGTATTTAACGTTAATTTTGGCTCATAGCTATTTTTGGAATATGTATACGAATTACTTCGTTCTTGAGTAATTAATGTTTAAAGCTCTTAATAATTTTTTGGACGTAGAAAACTCATGGCTTTCAAGGCATCCTCTTATTTGTTATTTGTTCTGCTCAATGATATGAGCCGATGATTTTCGAGGATTTCATGAAATTGGCATACGATATATTGAATTGATTAATTGCTGTGAATTTTAAAATAAATTCATCATGTGCTATCATGTCATGCCCATTTGAAAATTAATGTGAGCACAGTTATTTTCGATTTATGGACTTTCCTAGAGAAAATTGTTGTGCTGTTTAATAAATACGGGTATATAAACCTATATTTGGTAGAGTATATGTTCATTTGTAAATATTAATCAAAATAAAGCATCTGTGCATTTTTAAAGAAAACTTTTGAGTATTTTTGAAAAAGGAGTATGAGACCAGCGGAGGCCGTTAGGCCGTAGCAATTCGCAGCAAACGACAGGCTCCTCTGGTTTCTAGATTTCAGTGAGGTTAAGTTTAATGTGTGTGTGTGTGTGTGTATTTATGGACCGGGTCGAAATATGGTGTAAAATTGGTGTTTCTGAAAAATATTAATGGGTTTTTGAAGAGAAATAGAAATTTGGGTGTCTTAAGGAAGGAATCTGAAATCCGTTCAAAGTCAACTTTTATCACATAAAGTATTATTTTTTAACTTTCTATGCTTGTTTGCCAGGAAGACGCAGTATTCCAGTCAACCAATTTCGAGACTTTGTCGATATATTCTGGATTATGTTATATTTATCTAGCTTCTAAAAGTATTCTTACAAACATTATTTGTCTAACTGCTTAATAATAATGAGATAAACGTTTACAGATTTATTTACATTACACATTTCGTTTTAGGCACAATCCAAACCGAGCGAAAGTCAAATGTTTAAAACAGGGTATACCAATCTTTTTTTTTGGGGGGGGGATAAATTAACCATTGTGATGTAATATTTATTTATCTTTAGTTTTTTGTTTTCGTTAATGATTAATGACTGGGTCATATCAGATGGTGAATGAATGAACATTTTTAACTTGCGCTCAAATAAGCCTGGATTCTTAGAGCGTGGTATAAGAGTCCATTTACATAAAAATTTAATGCAAATGCAATAGAAGACAAAAGATTGGAGAAAAGTTAATAAATGGGCAATTCACAGTGATTTTCGTTAATGTGGACATGAAAGTTCACCAGACGCTAACGTCAAATTTTAAAATCTCCAAGCTTTCACCTTGGGTTGACAGATTCGAGAGAAAAACAATATTGTATTGCACAGAGAGACAAAAATCTGAAGTATTCCATTAACATGACTTTCTCTAGCTGATCCGCAAAGAACCTTTTTTACTAAAGCTTATTCTTTTATCTACATCATGATAAGCATTGTTCTTTGCTTGCTGGAGTAAACAAAAAAGAGACGAGAAGAGCTTAAGCAGCTCAAAATTGACACTAATTGTTCGGAATATCTCGAAAACGTGTAACTGTACAAAAATGTATATGACATAAACTGTGTGATTTAACGGGGTTTACATTTCTAAGCAGTAACTTTTTGTGTAACTCTTACGGTTTACCAGCTACACAAAAGTTTTACAGACGTCATCCAGAAAGAACGGATCTTCAGAGGCTATTCTCAGAAAATTCAGGATATAGATTTTGTTTGTCATGAAAATACCATATATTTAAGATATTTTCATGACAAACGAAATGAATTCTATGGGAAGAACCTCTGAACACCTCAACAATCTGGATAACTTTCGTAAAAATTATTAACCGTAAGAGATCCACAAAACCACAAATAATAATCTCATTAAGGGCCAGATGTACGAACTTGGAATAAACCTGTTAGTCGTTATTCCATGGTTATGTGCAAAATTATGTTGTACGACAGCGGAATAGAGACTATCAAGGGAATAAACATGGAATAACTTATTCCGTGATTCCTTGCAGGGATAAGCCGATATTCCGAGAATAGAGTATAAAAAGGAAAATGGCCGCTTGGGTACTCGGCACAATTTTGACCCATATTTGACCGATATAAACGATTCATTTCTTTAAAGGACATATTGAACCTAAATAAAATATTTTGTAGAGATAGTCTGATAAATGAACACGGCTATAATGAAATTAAAGTTGAGAAATAATATCACACAGACAACTTGATGGTTATAAGATAAATATGACAAGAAGATAGTTAAAATAAAGTTTCATTTATAAAAAAGTAAAATCTACCTACAATATTATCATCAAAATACCTCTATTTTATGGAAACAATTAAATTTAATCCAACCCAAGATAAATATAAAATAGTGTAGTGCAGCAATTCACCAGCACAATGCATAGCGTTGTAAAGAGTGAGGTTACGTTTTATTGACGAAATACAAAGGATAGGTTACTTCTACGGCAATATGCTTCAAAACATAAGATAACCACAAGTATTAATTTTAAAACGTTAAAAAAGCCATTACATACAGTGAAGCTGTCAATTTTATTAAAATCTGGACATCTATTTCCAACACGTGCTTCACTTGGTCATGGTGTAGATGGAGTACCCTGCTGTACTCCAGCTATACCATGACCAAGTGAAGCACGTGTTGGTAATAGATGTCCAAATTTTAATAAAAACAAGTATTAATGTTAGCGACATTCTGTACTATAATCAGGTTTTGGAAGTTATGTGCAAGTTTAAAAACTACAACACTACAAGCTTTGTGATGTAGGGAGAAAATGCCCAGATTAAAAGACGCCATCAGAGCTCATAAATATAAATATATTGTTTTACAATAAATTCATAATTCTTCGTATTATATGATGTAGGTTTAACACATTAGAGACAATTTTGATTGAATAAAGAATACTTTCCCTAAAATATAATGATCTCGGCTTTATTGGTTTGGTTGACAACTTCTAGCTGTTGTATTAAATATTGCCATCAGCAAAGTGCGAACTGTAATGGGAACGGTTTAATGTACTATTCGACATAACTACTAATATTTCTGTTGGTTAATAATACTTATATAGCAAATTGTTTTCTATTTATCTTGGTACAACGATTCAATTATACATATCATAAGTTGATAGTGGCATTGGCAACCCTAAAATGTAATTTTCAAAAATTCACCTACTAAGTATTTTAATAAATAAAATACAGAAATGAGGCTAAGTACGTTTTGATCACCGAAACGGAAAGATGTCATATATCAGCACAAGATACAACTTTGCACAAACGGTAAGGTTATATTCCCATACTCCTAACCTATCGCAAGAAGTCACAGTATACATATGTGTTTATGTTTTGTAAAATGTATAGAAATTCTACATCCGAACACGCTTATGAACATTCATAATGATTTCATAGTACCGTAAGTAGTTAAAATAAGAAATAATACATAGTTTAGGAACAGCTGATTGAGAAAACAATGAAGTTTTCAGCAAAACAAAGCAGTAATTACGTATCAAGTTGGCCACGAATGACTCGCAGCATAGCCAACATTAGTTTTAAATCTACAAACAGTCGAATAGATATCTAAGGAATAAAATTGCATCGTACAACTCGTCACCACATTTATACCATGTATAGTGTATTCCAAGAATAACTATTCCAGGATTTATTCCGAGTTCGTACAACCGGCCCTAAAACACACAATTTATATAATATGTATTTATAGGGTTATCTGTTTCCGAGATATTCCTTGTCATTTGTTTCAATTTTAAAATAGTTAAACTTTTCTCAAGCGGAAATTCCTTTCATTTCATTTCTGTTTTACTCCCGGGAATTAATAAAAAAACCGAATTCTAACGTTCCACATAGCAACGAACTATTAAAAGATTTGACTATCGCTTTAGCCTACTGTATTCCTTATTTCCCTTTTATGTACAAGGAATCAAGAATAACGCCATTTCTGCTAGTGTTTATCTCTATTGGCCTGACGTAGACAAAAGAATAATCTTTTCTAAGGACAGTTTGTTTGTGGAACAGCTAGAGAGAGCCATATGAATACAACAGATCAAAATTTTAATCTGCGTGTTGCTCTTGCTTTGATGTAATAAGACAAGGGAGTCGTAGGAAGCTGTAGGAAATGTTTGTTATTTTAGGCCCTTTGTTGCCTGTCGGTACCTGTAAGTTCCGCTTGTTTTTAGCGTAACTATACAAATAGGGTTGTACTCTAGGATTAATTTCATGTTAGACTAACCTTCAACCGTAAACGACAAGTAATCAAGACTGTTTTATACTGTAAAACTATATACAACTTTTTTCCTAAAATTGTAGTGATTTTTTTCAATAAATAAAAGAGTAAAACACACATAACTGCAGTCAAATGTAACCAGATTAGCTTCCAAACATCACACCGATTATTTTACTTGGGATCTCCCCGTCCTTTACTATAGTCACTGGAAATTGATCTTGCAATATTTGGCTTTGAATGGCTATTTGAACAACTTTTATGGTGGTGCCTTTGGCGGGATTATGAAAAATGGTTTTGAAGAATTTAAACTCTTAATTGGGAAGAAAAAGATTAATAAAGGATCTACATATATTTTCATTTCTATTATTTTTCTATTATTTTATATAATAATTATATAGGTTCATTTTATTTCCAAATATTACTTTCTCTACACGTACTATGCAAATAGTGTATAGAGAAGGTATTGCACTCCACCAAAAAATTCGCTACCGAGATTTCACCGGAAATATATATATATATTTTAGGGTCCCCTGTATCCAAAAAAGTATTTTCAGAAAAATGTCCGCGTTTGTGTGTCCGTGTGTCAGTGTGTCCATGTGTCCGTTTGTCTGTGAACACGATAACTCAAAAACGAAAAGTCGGTGAAACTCCAAACTTGGTATTTAAGTTCAGCATTTTCCAGAGATGCGACACTAAGATTTTGAGAAAAATCCCCCACTCTAAACTACACTTTATATGGAACTTTTTTCGAAAATTTTATTTTTTCAAAAATACCTCTCACGATTTTGATTAAAATATCCTATATTAAAGATATTTACCTGACAAATAAAATGTATATTTTTACTTTTCTGGGAATGCTTCTGAAGACTGCTTTGTGCTGGGTGAATTTTACGGAATTTTGCATAACTGCTAAACCGTAAGAGATGAACAAAAACTTATCGTACGAAAATGTAGAGCACATTTAAACACACAATTTAAGTTGTATCCTTTTTTTTTTTCTTTTTCGTGGAGTTGATTGTTTTTGAGATATTCCTTGTTTTTAGTTTCAACTTCGAAGAACTTATAATTTTGTCATACGGGAATTTGTCAATTCGTGTCCGTATAAACAAAGTAACTTCAGTCATATAGCAACCAGCCTTTGACTATCACTTTAACCTATGGTACTCCCTTATTTCGCTGGTATTTACAAGGAAGCAAGTAATAAGACTATTTCTGCTAGTATTTTGTCGATTAGCATGAAATAAATAGAAGCATAAGCTTTTTAATTATAATTTGTTGCAGTTGAAATGAAGAGATTATCAAAGAACACATTGAAGTTTTTTTAATAGAACTCCAGTTTTAAACTTGAATTAAAGGAAAAACGGCATATGTAGTACACTTTTGCAGGCAACTAAGGGTTAAACCAAGATTGCGTTTTTGTGGCCATCTGATAGCGGACAAACCTGCCATTTTGAAACTGAGTTCAGCAAGCTATTGCTGTATATCTCAAGAATTTTTTGAGACAGTGTGCATCAGTTAATTAAATTTAAGAAACGCTCTAGAAAAATCTTAGATGGTTCTAAACTACACCCTCCAAATACAGCTGGTCACGTGAAACAGCAAGTAATTTACTCCCTTGTTTCTGGCTGCTTCTCTAAGAAAGAGAGGGCAGAGAAAAGAAGAGGAATAGGAAGGAAGTTGTTCCCTTCTTTTCCTGCAGCTGTACAATCTCGGAGAGAGAGGGAGAGAGGGAGAGAGAGAGAGAGGAAGAGAAAGTAATGTCATAAGATGTTCGTTTCTTTCCTACAAACGATAACGTAGCTTCATATAATCTTGATTGCCAACTTTGTACATTTTTTCTTGCGCTTGTTGCCTTTTCCCCCTTTCCGCCTGTCGTTTGCTTTCTCCTCCCTTATATACGAGCTATAGGAGCGTACCTCGTTAGGAAAAGAAACACCTCCGCCTCCCTCGCGCTAGTGGGACCTGAAATCTGAGAAGCAATCAGAGATCAGTTACACACACACACACACTGAAGGTGTCGTGCTACCTCGTTTTTCGCCCTGCTAACATATACGCTGACGTAAACGAACTCGCAGCAAAAAAGGCTATGGCAAATTATCACCGGCAGCCTGCTCGTTACCCCGGCAGATATTCCAAATTGTTAGTGCTGCACGTTCACCCTTATTATACTGCATCCTCCACACGTTTCCTCCGCTTTCCTCTTTTTGCAAGCAGCTTAGTAGTGTTATTACACATAGCTACTCGGTGCCAGTGCCTCAAAAGGTGTTCCAGAGATAAGATCTTAAAATTGCTCTTTTCGTACAGCAGTTATAAACATTTGTTCAAATGTGTCAAAGACAAGAAAGAAGAAAAGCTCCTGGTAAGTTATATTTACATGCCTTTCAGTACCTGCTATTGCTTATTAGTTTCTCTATACGTACTACCAACAAATTCGATACCGAAAATATATGTTTTAGGGTCCCCTGTATCCAAAAAAAGCATTTTCAGAAAAAGGTCCGCGGTACAACACCAAACTTGGTATTTAAGTCTAGTATATTCCAAGGATGCGACAGGAAGATTTTCAAGAACCCCCCCCCGTCTCCTCAAACTACTCTTTACATGGAATTTTTTTCGAAAATTTTGATTTTCTCAAAAAGGGCCATAACTATTTTGATTAATATATCGAATATTAAAGATATTTACCTCACAAATAAAACGTATATCTTGAGTTTTCTGGGAATAGCCTCTGAAGACAACTTTATCCTGGATCAAATTTACGAAATTTTGTATAACTGCTAATCTGTAAGATTTAGACAACTTGCCATACAACAAATGTAGGGATCGTTAAAACATACAATTTATGTTATATGTATTTTTTTCATGGAGTTGATCGCTTTTAAGATATTCCTTGTTTTTGTTTTTAGCTTTGAGAAAACGTTTCTCATAAGGAATTTCTCAACTCCTGTCCATACAGAGGAACTTCAGTCATATAGCAACCAGCTTTTGACTATCACTTTGACCTATGGTACTCCCTTATTTCGCTTCTACTTACAAGGAAGCAAGCTATAAGACTATTCTTGCTTATTTTCTTAGATTAGTATGAAGTAAATAGAAGTATAAGCTCTTTAAAATAATTTATTGCAGAGATGTAGAGAAAGATATGTAAGTGGAACTCATTAGATTTTCTATCTACAGTGTACATGGTAGAGAAAGTAAAATCTTTAGATGTCTTAGACCGCACAATTTATTTCCAATAGTTTTTTAGGCATGAATAATTAAGCATATATTCGCTACTGTTGATTTGATATTTTTTTTTTTTTTTTTTTTTTTTTTTTTAGCTTAACGCCCTATAACTGATTGGTCATAACGGACGATGTGTGGAATTAGTGTAATGGTGCTCAAATGATCTCGGGTTCCATGGAGCTTAAGTTACTCGACATTCGTGTTTTCAGGACAAGGGAAACCCAGAAGAAAACCTTATCCGGGCAAGTCGCCCTAAGCGAGATTCGAACTCGCGACCTATTGAATGTGTGGACAGTATATCTCTAAAACGAAAAAACCGTTAAATACCAAACTAGGTATTTAAGATTGGTATCTTCCAAGGATGCGACACGAACATTTTCAAGAAAATCCCGCCACCACCAACTTCCGTTTACATGAAACTTTTTTCGAAAATTTTGATTTTCTTAAATATGTCTCTAACGATTTTGATTAAAATATCGTATAGTAAAGATATTTACCTCAGAAATAAAATGTGTATCTTGAATTCTTTTGGAATAACCTCTGAAGATAACTTTAATCTGGATCAATTTTATGGAAGTTTGCATAACTGCTAAACCGTTAGAGATAGACAAAGACTTACCACACAAAAAATGTAGAGCTATTTAAAACACACAATTTATGCTGTGTACATTTTTTGTTCGTGGAGTGGATGTTTTTTAGATATTCCTTGTTTTTGGTTTCAGCTTGGAAAAACTAATAATTTTCTCATACAGGAATTTGTCAACTCGTGTCCATACAAGCAAAGGAACTTCAGTCACATAGCAACCAGCTTTTGACTATCACTTTAAGTTATGCTACTCCTTTATTTTACTTCTACATACAAGCAGGATAGTAAAAAGAATTTTCTACTAATTTTTTCTCGATTAGCATGAAGTAAATAGAAGCGTAAGCTTTTTAATAATACTTTTTACAGAGATGGAGAGAAAATCATGTGAATGGAAGGCATCATATTTTTAAATTATGCAGTTCCCAGGCACGTAAACAGATACACACAAGAATATTTTTCTAAAATATACATTTTTTAGCTTTTGGGACCTTCATAAGGGTGATTCCCATGAAAGCAGTGTTGCATTTTTGGGTGGAATGTAATACTCTCTTTATTTACGTGTTAATGCAAGTAAGACAATTTAGTCCCAAATCTCTAAGGAAAACTAAGAGCAAGCAAACTTCAGAATCTGCTGAGGCCTCTGACTAAAAACTTTGAAAAATGTGCACACAGATGCGTGTCTCTAAACATGCGAGAGAGGTCGCACAGAGAACCGCTTCCTGTTAACACAATATCCCCTCTCGCATAGCAATAAGTTCCGGAATTTCCTGCTTGCGGAGGATTTCCGGTGTTTACGCCAAGCCTTTGAGGCAATCAGAGTGGCAACTAATAACAAGATGGACGGAGAGAACAAGATCGTGAGTGTCGCTTATTGCGATCCTTGACGATTGTTCTCAGCTCTGGTATACTCTACGCCAAACACCACCACCATGATTTTAATATGTCGGGATACGGAGGAATGGCGGGAAAAATATTTACCCCGAACCTTTACCACCGCGAATGTAGAGCTAGAAGCATGTCGGACGCTACTGGCAGGCGCGGAAGACGTGAACGAGCTAGGTAAATTTATACTTAAGGTAAGACAGCCGAGATCTGAGAAAGCTTCTCGCCTCTCACCTAGATGGCTGGGGTTCAATCCCAAGCGATCGCATGTGAGATTTGTGGTGGACAAAGCGACGCTGGGACGGGTTTTCTCCAGATACTCCGGTTTCTCCCGCCATCGCATTCCATCGTTGCTCCATCATCATTCATGTGTCATGAGTGTCACCGCCTGCGGTGCCATAAGGAGTTAAAGTGGGCGTTAAACACCACCAAAAAACCTGAGATGGCTCCCAATAGAGAAGACAAATAGACAAATGTTGCGTCATTATTAGGTCTCTGTTGGGTTATGGTCTTACATATTGTGTGTATATTTCTTTTAAGTGTATTTATCTATTATAAAAGGGCACATCCTGTGCTGTAAATTTAAATTGCTGTATTTGAATATCTTTGTATTTTTATTTTCGGGTTTACTCCTTTAATTCTTTGTTGTTGTTTTAATATTGCTTTTTAGTGTATATTACAAAAGCACGTACTTTCTGTGAACCCGTGCGATTGTTGAAATTCAGTATATTATATTGTTATGTCAACAAATACACTTATTCATTCGTTAATTCATGCTTTTAATCTTACTTGAAGCTTTATGTAACTTATTAATATCAAAACATACTTTTAAAATATGATGTGTTCCACTCACATGACTTTCTCTAGCTGTTCCACAAACAAACTTTCCTTACAAAAGATTATTCATATTCTACGCCATGTTGATCGAGATAAACATTAGCAGAGCCAGTAATATTGCTTCCTTCCTTGTAATTAGAGGCCAAAGAAAACGACAAGTCAAATCTTTTAAAAACTGGTTGTTTTATGCTTGAAATTCGTGTGGCATAGCCAAGAGTGACAAACTCCCGAATACGAAAAGTCTGTTTCAAATGTATTTTTCTTTCTGGAGTGTAGTAGTGTACCCATGTTTCTTCCACAGTTATGAAGTATCTATCAAAGGCCTTGGAATTATATTCCCTAGACTCACCGCTGGCGCTGGTGTGCTATACCTAATTGGAACCTCTCGCGCAAACGTGATTTTTGCCGTATATTCAGTACGCTGTAAAAGTGAGATGGTTTAAAAGTGAGATTCACCATACCAAGTGATGCACTGCGAATGTAAACGTTACAAATCTAAAACCATAAGTTACACAAGTACCAATTTAGCGTATATAAAGTATGAGATTCGAAGTTTTAAACGAAAAGTCCTCCAACCAAAACTACTACTATTTGCATCCACAGGCGACGAACAAAATCTTTTCATGGACAATACCCATATCATAAAGCACACATTTTAAGTAAAATACATGTTTGTGAACCATTTCCGATATATTCTTGCTATTGTTAGGAATGCTGCAATATTTTTCACATTGCTCCGAATTATTAAAATCGCCAGTAGTTTTTTTTTACTTTCTCTACACGTACTTTGTACATAGTGTATAGACAAGGTATTGCAATGCACCAAAAACTCAATACCGAGATTTCACCGGAAATACATGTTTTGGGTCCCCCTGAATCCGAAAAAAAAGCATTTTTAGAAACAGGTCCATGTGTGTGTGTGTCTGTGGACAGCATAGCTCAAAAACGAGAAGACCGTTGAATACCAAACTTAGTATTTAAGTTTTGAATCTTTTAAAGAAAATCCCTTCACCTCCAACTACCCTTTACAGGGAATATTTTGCCAATTTTGATTTTTATAAAAATGGCTCTAACGATCTTGATTAAAATATCGTATATTAAAGATATTTACCTGACGAATAAAATATATATCTTGAATCTTCTAAGAATAGCCTTAGAAGACTACTTTATTCTGGATGAATTTTACGGAATTTTGCATAATTGCTAAACCGTAAGAGATGTACAAAAATTTACCACACAAAATATGTAGAGCACGTTAAAACACACACTTTATAGTAGATGTTGCTCGTTTTTTAGATATTTCTTGTTTTTGATTTCAGCTTTGAGAAAACTTACTTTTCTCATACGGGAATTTGTCAACTCCTGTCCATAGAAGCAAAGGAACTTCAGTCACATAGCAACCAGCTTTTGATTATCACTTTAACCTATGGTACTCCCATATTTCGCTTCTATTAGAAAGGAAGCAAGTAATAAGACGATTTCTGCTAGTTTTTTCTGAATTTGATGAAGTAAATATTAACATAAGCTTTTTAGCAATAATTTGGTGCAGGGATGTAGAGAAAGTCATGTGAATGAAACACATCAGATTTTTTGCTATGTGACAAGAGTTGGATTTCAAACACAACAAATAGCGATTCGATTTTTAAAGATTTGACTAGCGTTTCAGTCCGCTGCACTGCTATTGTACAGCCGAAAGTTGTTCCAAATATAATGCGTAGCCGTTTATGTTGGTAGGAAAGTATCAAAACATCTCTGTCACACTGTTTGTATTCCTTGCATTGTTGTAGTACCCCACTTACTCCACTTTTTCCTTTGCTCCTGAGCCTGAAATCGTACCTAAGTACATTTGTTAATATATAAGTATCTGACATTTGACATCAAACTAATTTGAGTTGGACACATCTAGAACCTGTGTGGCCGTCTTTTAGAAGCTTACTTCCGAACCAATAAATGAATTGTTTCTCAACTCCTCTCCATTGCCGTTCACCTAGAGCATACTTTTATTCACAGACACTGTGTATTGGGTTTGAATTAAAAGCAATAAGTAGGACCGATAAGGAAACTCAGCCAATTTAAATTTAGTAAAATAGGATTGGCACGTTTCCATGCACTCATCTGTACCCAGAATTTAAAGTAGTGAAACAAACCCTGCAAATGTTACTCATATATAAAAAAATATGTTATCTTAAATTAATAGATAGAAAATTGTAATGTGTTCCATTCACATGACTTTCTCTACATCTCTGCAACAAATTATCATTAAAAATATTATCTTTCTATTTATTTCATGCTAATCGAGGAAAAATTAGCAAAAAATAGTCTTATTACCTGCTCCCTTGTAAGTAGAAGGGAAATAAGGAAGTACCATAGGTTAAAGTGATAGTCATAACCAGGTTGCTATGGACTGAAGTTCCTTTGTTTGTATGAACAGGAGTTCACACATTCCTGTATGAGAAAAGTATAGGTTCTTTAAAGCTGAAATCAAAAATAAGGGACATTGCAAAAACGATCAACTCTACGAATAAAATGTATATAACATAAATTGTGTGTTTTAAGGTGCTCTACATTTTTGGTAGTATAAGTTTTTGTCCATTTCTTACGTTTTAGCAGTTATGCAAAATTTATAAAATTCATTCAAAATAAACCAGCCTTCAGAAACTATTCCCAGAAAATTCAAATATACATTTTATTTGTCTGGTAAATATCTTTAACTTACGGTATTTTAATCAAAATCGTTGGAACCATTTTTAAGAAAATAAAACATTTCGAAAAAAGTTCCATGTAAAGGGTAGTTTGGGGTGGGGGAATTTTTATCCTATTCTTCGACTCGCATGCCTGGGAGATACTAAACTTAAATACCAAGTTTGGTATTTTACTGACTTCTCGTTTTTGAGTTATCGTGTTCATGGAAATACGAACACACACACCCGAACTTTTCTCTAAAAATGCTTTTTTTGTTTACAGGGGACCATAAAACATATATTTCCGGTGAAATCTCGGTTTCGAATTTTTGGGTGGAGTGCAATATCTTCTCTATACACTATATACATGGCACGTATAGAGAATAAAAATTTAAAATATACGATAGTAGGCAGAGCAATTTTCAAACATATTTTCAAACTTTCAACTATAACTGTCTGATATTAATTACTGACCAAGTGCTAAAGTTGTTCTCTCGAAGAGGTGTAATACCTTGTGCATAGTTTTGGGAACATTTGGTCACTTACATTCACGGTGTAACACAAGGCTGTCACCGAGGAAGATTTCAAACTGGCTCTTATCATTTTATACCTCCATCAGAATGCGCTGTAAATGGAGATAATGTAGTTACCTCGCCGCTCCATTTAATTAAAATAATTAACTATTATCATAATGAAACACCAAGAGCTATTTATTCAATTATATCATTTTATCGTGCATGTAGCTTGTTGATGTAACGCTCTTGGTGCAGGCAATGCGAGGAAAACAAGCGTATTTATCAATCACTATAATGACCTCAGCAACGGATGTGGAGAATTCATTTAAATATACTTGGTTCGGTTGATTCTTTAAGTTATTGTAGCCACTACGGTTGTGATATTAGTATATTTATTTCTTTATTGAGCCACACATAACTACACAATAAATAAAACGTAGTCCTCCATAATCTAGGGGTAATATGCCTACATTTGTTACCTAAGTTCACGAGTTCAAACCCGGCGGTGGGCAATGTGTTTTTTTTTCGGGCGAAAAAATTCTAAGAATGGCTTACAACGGAAGGATAGTAAAGCCATTGCTCCCGTGTTATAGATTTACAGCACCTAAAGGAATCTCAAACCTGATAAAGGAGCCTCTGAGCAAAATTAAGCGGTTTTTCACGCCTAATAGAAAACGGGAGACTGAGAACCACAGCAGTTAAAGAAAGTCTATAATAAACATTTACTTTAATAAAACTGTAACGGGAGCAGTTTATTAACTTGCATAGTGTGGAGCTAGTGTTCAGTTGAAGAGGCCCCGTGTTCGAATCCCGGTTTGGTTTAGTCACTCCGATAGCGTTTTAATTTTGCGAAGGTTGCGGCTATTTTGAAAAGATGCAAATCAGATATCTCTAAGCTTAAATTAAAGATATAGTTCAATTAGTTTAGATTAGATTATAGCTGGAAATCAACTCCTTGATCTCTGCTAGAAATTTCATAGGTAGTAGCTAAAATGTGTATATTTAGCATAAATGAAGACAAGGTTCATTTTTGGAATTTGTTTGTTGTTTGTTTTGTTTATCTTTACAAGTGAATCAAGCGAGGTGGTAAGTGTGCGAATCGCATTCAGGAAGTCGCGGGTTCGACACAGGACGAACTGCACTCTGACTTGGGGTTTTTCATTTGGGCGAATGTAAGGTGTGTGTGATTCTGGACTCATGAAGTGTGGTTGTGTAGGCAGATGGCGTGCAGAGACATGACCATATTTGTGGTGCTTAACCCACTTTATTATTTCTACGTGCTGAAAACAAAACATATTATTAGATTGTCCTCATATATTCATAAGTTACGTTTACAGTTTACCTTACAAAAAGCTATCGATATTTTATCCAAATACATTCATAAAGCAATTAAATTATGGATAGGTAGAGTCAGACTTAAACATTCAATGCCATAGCCGGGATTTGAACCACAGATCTCCTGATCTCTAGGCGGTTGCTCTGCCACTGAGCTAACATGGCTACATGCCAGCATAGCACTGAATTTCTCAACTGACTCGCGAGTTTCCCGGTAAACCCCAAGATGTTCTCAAATTATCTTGAGAGGACAACCCCAATGGCGTCTTACAATGTTGCAAGTACTTTATATCCCAGGATTCATAGCATAACCAACTATTATGGTCAATTGGTGTTGGAATAATTGTTTTTTTCGCACAAGCCGTGTGTAGGACAGGAGTTGGATAGGTAGAGTCAGACTGACAGCAACCGGCTGTGGCATTGAATTTTTCAGCCTGAGTCTACTCTTCAACTCCTGTCCTACACACCAATACCAATTAAATTATGTTTATGAAAAATAATCGGTAATTATAAGCCCGAAATAATGACGGTGCAAATTATCAATGCATAACACATACATAAGTAACATCTCAAAATAATAAAGACAAGTCCTCCTTGGTGAGGAAATAACTATAGTAGATACGCTACCTGCAAGTGACAGAACGGAATAAAAATATAATTGTTGATTATCCCAACAATGTGAATTAATAAAAGCGTTGTTAACTTGGTCTGGGTTAAACCAATCCACCATGCTTATATACCAACAAATTGCCGACCTTTGCTATAATCTGAATAAAACACATCACTAAATCAAGCAAGGTCAGCTATTACAGTCAGCAAATATCGCCACCATGTCCTTTCGAACGAATTAGAGCACGCGCCAAGTTCAGATTACACAACCCACTCTTGCGTTTTGATGGTTGCATAAGAAGCAAGGCTCACGTTGTGCTGTCTTGGCTTCCCGTCCCAAATTCCAATGGTACGCTCATTATGAATACAACTCGTATTAGCTCGACCACGAATTCTGTCAGCTTTCATATCATATTTTAAAATGTTTAGGGGTATACATTCCTTCTCCATACAAGTTTATAACATATTGTTATTTATTCTCCTGTCTCTTTATATTTCGCTCTCTTAAATAATTACATGGTAAGTTATTTGAAAATCTTTTTCTTTCCCAAAAAGATTTTCAAGAAAATTCCACCCCTTGAAATTAATCTTTACATAGTAAATTATTTGAAAATGTTGACTCTAACGATTTTGATTAAAATACTGTAAATTTACATCTCAAATAAAAAATATGTTTTGAATTTTCTGGAAACAGCCTTTAAAATATTTTTATTTATTTATTTATTTTTGTAGTTTAACGTCATTTAACCTGGTTTGGTCATTTCAGACGATGAACGAAATTAATGATATGATGCTCAAATGATCTCGGGGTCCATGGAGCTTAAAGTTACTCGACATTCGTCTTCGCAGGATAAGGGAAAACCCCGAAAAAAGGTTTATCCGGGTAACTCACCCTAAGCGAGATTTGAACTCACGACCTTTTCAATGTGAGGCAAACACGCTATCACCACACTACCCAGGTGGGCTATCTGTTTATTCTGGATGAATTTTGCTGCATTACGGTTAAAGAGAGAGACAAAAACTTTGTACATCTCATTAAAACACATAATTTTGTCATATAGGTTCTTTATGTTTCTGAAAAATACCTTGTTATTTTTGTTATTTTAAACTACTTGAACTTTTCTCAAACCAGAAGTGATATTTCAATTCATCACCCTTGTTTTATTTTAGGACATGCAAAGCGAGTCGAAAGTGGGTTGTTTCACATAAGACCAGCGTTTAAAAAATTTGACTATTGATTTTGTTTAGTGTATTCCCTTATGCCCCTTCTTCTTATAAGGAAAGAAGTAATGAAACAATTTCTGTAATGCTTACCTTGATTAGCATGCTGTAGATAAAATGATAATATTTTGTATGTAAAGCTGTTTGTGTAACAACTAGGGGAAGTCATGTGAATGGATAAGCTTTTTATGTTAATTTCTATAATACTTTATGTGGTCATATCGGGACCTATTTTAAACTGAAACATTTTTATTCGTTGAGCTTTAGGTTGCTTACTTTTCACCTGCACATTCACCCTCACTCTAACAATCCTAATTAAATACAAATTCCCATTCCCGGCCGGGAATTGAACCTGGGACCTCCGGTTGAGAAGTCAGCTTGCTGATCACTCGACGGGGGAACAGTCTCTTCAATTTTTCTCATTATAATACACATTCTAATTAATATCCAATTTATAATTTTTTCCCAATGAAGTATACGCTGCTGCACATCCTAAAAATCTAATTTACGTTATCTTTATTTTTTTCAAGAGCTCAGGATATTATTATTAATAATAATAATAGTAATAATAATAATAATAATATTATTATTATTATTATTATTATACATGTCAAGTATTTCCGGAGTAATTATTTTATTGAAAAATAATTAAGCAATTTATTCACGAAAGACCTTCAACTATTGAGTATTTTATGGATATGTTCAGAAATCGGCGGTGCCAATCACAGTATCATACTTATTGTTATTGAAGCGTTTATTGGCGTTAGACCACTCACCTCTCACCTTTGAAAACCCGGGATGGATCCCAAGCGATCACATGTGAGATTTGTGATGGACAAGGCGGCGCAGGAGAGGCTTTTCTCCGAGTTCTCCGGTCCCTCCATCGCATTCCACCGGTGCTCCATCTTTATTTCATGTATCACCAGCGTCATTGCTTGCGGTAGTAAAAGCGGGTGTTAAACACTACCCCAAGAAATAAAAAGCGTTTATTATCCAGCATTCCAGTCCATATAACACCATTGGTTCTGCTAACTTTGCAGATTTCAACAAATTTCCTTTTCTTACTTTTTTATTATGACCTCCCACCAAGCTGTTGAAATAAACTACATATATTCCTTTCATTAGTTGTATTGAGACCATCTGATACGCCAAAAACGATTAAAATTAATTTTTCCACGGATTTATCATTTATATTTATCTTAATCCTTATTGGTTCGTTCCTATAGAAAGCTATATCTTAAGGTTTTATTTGTGATGTTTATTCGCTATATTTTGCAGCTACTTCTTTGTAGAACATTCTTTGCTGCTACTATTTGATCATTCACAAAGAGAACGAGATAAAATCCGGATATCCTATTTTAAATTATTCTGTAATTTTTAATGACATTCTCCAAATTAAAAAGGATGTGGAGAGAGAATATCCCAGCCGTAAGCCTTGATTTATTTCTTTTGATATTTTATTTCCACTTTTTATTCCAGTTTTTGTTTCAACACAAAATCTTTGTATAGGTCCTATTAAACGATTTGAAAGGCCTTTCTGATTCTAATATTTCAATAAAATATGATACAAATCAAACATTACATAACGAAAAACACAAAAATAAAACAAAATGTGTTATTCTGAAATACAGTTGGTACAAATCTACCTTTTATAAATCCGTGCTGTGTCTCGTGTAAATAAGTTTTTATCCATTGCTTTCCCTGGGTTTCATAAAATGACAAACATTAAGAAAATAAAACCTCTATAATTTGCATGTGTACTTCTAGAATCTTTCTTGTATACGGTGTAGCTTCTCTCCAACCTTCTGACATACTCCAGCATTATTTATATTATTTAAATATGTTTTTGTGTAGGGACTGACGACTATTTTAATAACTCCCACGTTTATTCTATATAAATAGGTTGTTTTTCTATTCCGCAAAGTGTTTAGTGCTTTATGATATTGTTCCATAATTATTCAATTAACATTTATTATTTTAGCTTGCCATATAATTTTACTTTCTCTAGCCCCTTTGTACAATGTACATAGGGATAGAGAAGTATTGTATTCCACCCAAAAATTCGATGTCGAGATTTCACCGGAAAGACATGTTTTAGGACCCCCTGTATAAAAAAAAAACATTTTCAGAAAAAGGTCCGTGTGTATGTCCGTGTGTCTGTGAACAGGATAACTTAAAAACAAAAAGCAGCTAAAATACCAAACTTGGTATTTAATTTTAGTATGTTCCAGGGATCCGACACGAAGATTTTGAGAAAAATCCCCCCACCCCAAACTACCCTTTACATGGAACATTTTTCGAAAATTTTGATTTTCTCAAAGATGGATCCAACGATTTTGATTAAAATATCATATATTAAAGATATTTACCTAACAAATAAAATTTATATCTTGAATTTTCTAGGAATAGCTTCTGAAGACCTGTTTATTCTGGTTGAATTTTGCTTAATTGGGCATAACTAGTAAACCGTAAGAGATAGACAAAAACTTACTATAGAAAACATTTAGGTCTTGTTAAAATACACAAGTTATGTCATATAAGTTTTTTTTTCGTGAAACTTACGTTTTCGAGGTATTCATTGTTATTAGTTTCAGTTGTGAAGTACTTATGCTTTTCTCAGACAGGAGTATCCGTTTATCTTTTGTTCTACTCCTGGCCAAGAAAGGAAGCGATTTGTAATGACAATCGCATAATTACAGCTTTTAAAACATTTGACTATTGATTTAGCTTAGTGCATTCCCTTATTTTCTTCCTACTTATACGGAACTAAGTAATAAGAACATTGTGCTAATGAGTACCTCGATTAACAAGGTGCAGAAAGAAAAAGAACCTTATGTATGAAGCTTGTAGAAGAGCTAGAGAAAGTCATGTGAGTGTAACACATCAGATTTTTTCTTTATACTCTCCGCAAACTTTTACAATATTGTTCCAATTCTTTTTTGTTTGTTGATTACACTGTCTCCATATCATTTTCTTTATTATAAAGATATATTCCGGCTTTTTTTATTTCTTTAGTATTGTTCTTTTTCTGTTACATTCCTTTCTATTTTCGGAACTATATCGTTATAGCCCTTTAAATATTATGAAATGACTATTAAATTGAGCGTGAATGAGATTACTTTTGCAGTTGCCCTGTTTTAAATATAAACCTGTCCTTAATAGTCTCAAAAACTTAAAATTGTGCAGTATTTGCACACACAATTCTCATTGCTACTAAACGACTTTCTCTCAACTGTTAAGAGGAGGAATAAAATTAGCATGGATAATAAACATTTTGAAAAAACGAATAAAACTGTTATATAAAATAATAGAGAAAATAGAAATCAAAATAAATGTAGATCCTTTATTAATCTTTTTCTTCCAAATTAAAAGTTTAAATTCTTGTAAAGCAGTTTTCCTAATGCTGCCAAACGTAAAACTAAAACAGAGTTTAAATGGTACTGAGTGTTAGGTGATAGGTAATGGACTGGCCATCCATTCAAAGCCAAATGTTACAAGTTCAAATCCCAGTGACTGTGGTAAAGGACGGGGAGAAACCAAGTAAAATAATCGGTGTGATGTTTGGAAACTAATAGGGTTGAATTTGACTGTAATGTTAGTTTTACTCTTTTAATTATTTAAAAAAATGCAAAAAATTTAAAAGTTTAGGGCAAAAATTGTACATAATTTTACAATATAAAAGGTCTTAATTACTTATCGTTTATGGTTGAAATTTAGTGTAACATGAAATTAATGCTAGAGTACAACCCTATTTTTATAATTACGCTTAAAACAAGCGGAACTTATAGGTACCGACAGGCAACAAAAGGGCTAGTTAATATGTAATGTGTTCTTGAAATGCATGTTATGTTTACTACACATTAGAGCATAGGTTCTCAAATAGGTTATTGATTTCTTTCAGGTGTGCAGTAAACTGTTTCATCTTCAATCCAAGTGTCCAAATTTACCTCAGCTCCCTTGCAGTGGTGAGTACGATTCGCTTCCTTTACATAACATTATTCAATTTGAATTTAAATAGATCTTATATACAATAATCAGGGAGGATTAAACTGTGTAATATTGAGACTGGAAATTCGCTCAAAGCAGTGCTTTATCTCAAATCCTTTTCCTGAGATTTACTTGATCATACAGATCGCAGAAATACAAAATGCAAAAGATGTATGCAAAACCCAAGCTTGCCAACTTACATGATGATTCTGTCATATCTCATCATTTAACGCTCGTAAAATTGCCCTCTTGGGTATGCTAGCTTGCAAAGTTATTCCTATTATCCTTAATCCGTTAGAGTACTAAATTATGTTTATAGCATATTTTTAATTTCTCCGCTATTCCTAATATAATAAATTAGTTTAGCATTTGAAGGCTTTATTTTATTAAAATTTAGATTGATACATAATGCTCGTATATATGTATTTCTATAAAATGGTTAGAAAATATTGCTCTAAAACACATTTTCTCCTCAACTGTGTAGCATTAAATTCCCGGCACTACCTTTTTTAAAACGAAAACTCTCTTTTTGAGCTTTTGGTGACTTATATTATGAAAATATAATTAAGACAGAGTATGGGTAAAAGTTCCAGAAACCACAATTTGAGACCCGGATTTTCATTATGAGCAAATAACCAGTCACCACATGGTGTTCTAGATTCTTTTACAATTTCTACACATAGTATGTGTATATTAGATACAGTATTATGTTGTGCCCAAAAATTTGACGTCAAAGTTTCATTAAAATGTACGCGTTGAGGTCCTCTGGCTAAACATTTTTTTTAGAAGAAGCTCCGTACGTGTGTCTTTGAACAGCATATATCAAAACGAAAAGTCGGATAGGTTCAGCATTTTAAAAAGTACAACAAGAACTTTTTCAAGAAAATTGCTCTCCCCAAACTACCATTTGTATGGAACATTTTTCAAATGTTCTTTGTTTTCCCATTTGATTAAAATACTATACTAAGATATTTTTATGAAAAATGAAATGTACATTTTGAATTTTCTGGGAATAGCCTCTGAGGACCTCTTCATTTTCAATGGTTTCTGTACAACTGATAAACCATAGATAGACAAACTTGTTACGCAAAACTGAAGATTTCATTAAACAAACACACACACACACACACACACATAGTATTTATCTTATAACATTTTTTGTAGGGTTAACAATTTCCGAGATATTCTTTTTATCGGTTCTGGTTTTAGAATACTCCAATATTTATCAAACGGCATGGCCTGATTCGTTTCATATCTCCTTTGTTTTATTCCTGGCCATTCAAAGGCAACATAAATTCAGTTCTCACACAGCGAACAGCTGATGATATATTTGGTTATAGTTTTAGCCTGATGTAATGCCTTATTTCTCTTCTACTTATTTACAAAGAAGCAAGCAATAATGCCATTTCTGCTGATGCTTACCTTGATAAACATCAAATAGATAAAAGAATAATCGTTTGTAAAAAATGTTTTTTGCAGAATAGATAGAGAAAGTCATGTGACTGGAATACATCAATTTTTAATGTATTCCTCCTTCCTACCAACCTGTGCTTTTCTCAACCAAACAAAGTTCCCTATTTATCATATTACTCCAGTGTTCTCCATACAGCGTATGTTTCCTGTAGGCCTTAAGTTCCATAAATCTTCTGCTTCCATTTGTCCAGTTTGCAGTCCCATTTATTTCATTTGGCGCCCATCGCATCACTTCCTCGGTATTCTTATGTCCCCCATTGTAATTACTTGTCCAAATCATTTTAATCTTTATCACTTCATATTTTTCTAAATTCATTAAGTGTCTCATTTCTATATTGTTTATCGTCTCTTTTTGTGAACTTTCTATTTGATCTTAATAAGAAATGCTGTCTGTCAACTCTCAATTTCCTTTCTGTGTTCTCTTTACTGTCCAGTTTGTGCCTCATAAAACCTACCACTCTCAACTATTACTTTTAAATTAATTTATTTATTTAACCAAAATAATGCTGCGACAAAGTAATGAATTTAACATTTAAATAGTTCAGTTTTCTTGGCATAGCCATCTATCTATCTATTTCTAAATTTTACTTCTCATTTTCCTGTAATGATAAAATTTTAACTTCCTTATTTCCCCCCTTCAATTTCAATTTGAACATTTCACATAGTCATGTATTTTGCTTTATTTAAATTTATTCTATAATGGATAATTTGGATTTATATCCACCCAACTACCTGAACACTGTTGGTTACTTTTCATTTTTTCAAAAATTTATACAAAATTCTTTATAAGTTACCATATGTTTTGGAAATATGCATTGCTAACAAAGCGCGGTTCTATGATTTTCTTTGTAGTGGCTATCGTATCGCCTTCATTCTGTATCAACTATATAAGTTAGATATCATAAGTCATCAACGAAAATTTTACATCAAGGAAAATAAAGGACTCTTTAGATTGTCTAATTTGTATATAAAATAATTGCATTCTTAGCTTACACTTTTTGCAAATATTAAAATGTCTAATTTGTGTACAAAATAACTGCATTTTTAAACTTGTACTTTTCTCAAATATTTAATATGTTGTGGCAAATATAGCAATGTCATCTGATGAATTCTCCATTTATTTTATTTTTACTATATACTGATAGTAAGGAGAGGAAATATTGCATTCAAGTTTTGAAGTATTGGACTCTAGATTTTCAATAAAATGTCCCACCCCATACAACCTTTGATTTTATTAAAAATATCTTTACTACTTCTATTTATTAAAACACAGTATTAAAACACCAAAATATATTTATGCTTTAGTTATATCGTTAAGGACACACTATTTGCATTCAAAATAAATTTTTTATATCTGATAAACCGTTACAGATAGAACATATCTTACCACACAAAGATGTAAATCTCATTAAAACACATGCTTTACGTGAAATAAGCGATTTTAACTGGGATATATCTATTGCTTGAGAAATTTTAAAGTTCCCATTCTTTTCTCAGATGTAAGTTGTTATTTTACAAAGAAAACGAAATTTCAAAAAAACATGAAATAGTCACCCGTTCCTAAAATACTTAATGTTTGTTTAAGTCTACCGTTATCCTTGAAGATAGTGAAAGCCTTTTCTTTAGAATGCTTAACATCTTACAAACTCTAATGCTTCGATAGAGTTTTGTAAGAATAATTTCCTGTAGACTAGTGGTGACATTTAAGTGAATGTAACACTTGAGTTTTTATTTCTTCGTGCGTATTGTTTAAGACGTATTTCTCAACTTTAAATCACTTCAAAACACTATATCGATTATATCGCACCAGATTTGTTATTTCTTCGTGCGTATTGTTTAAGACGTATTTCTCAACTTTAAATCACTTCAAAACACTATATCGATTATATCGCACCAGATTTTTTATTTCTTCGTGCGTATTGTTTAAGACGTATTTCTCAACTTTAAATCACTTCAAAACACTATATCGATTATATCTCACCAGATTTTTTTCACTGCGTTTAATCGCTTGATGCAATTGAAAATAAGTTTATATTAATTTATGAATTATTTCTAAAAGCAGACATTAAATAAATGTATATAATTATATAAACATATTTTCTTTTAAAAAATGATGTTTTGTATATATCTCAGATTGAATTTATATTTCGCTAATATTTCTAACCCTGAAAGAATCAACGGGAAGGAGAATGAATGAAATGAGAATAGAAATTACATAGAAGACATAAGATACACAACATTTACCTCACAACTCATGTTTGATGGGCGGCCCAGGGAAACTTCCGTGGGGTTTTCCATTAGGCCGAGGCCTATTTTATACACCAGCACCCCTTGCAAGCAAGATCGGAAGTGGATACGCCACTTACGCGCATCAACCCCAAAGGGATGGCAATCGAAGACTTCGGTGGGGGCAATAGCTTCTGTCTACTAACTCTCCAGGTTGATGACGGAATACATTGGAGCGTATCACTACCCCACCTAAGCCTCACCGTCCAGGCGCACCCAACCTCTTGCCCGCCGAGCTCAACCCAATCCAAACAGCTCCCTTTCAGGAGAACTCAGGTGTTCGGCCCAACATACTACTAGTAAGGTCGGAAGCAGAAGATGTCGGAACCTTCCCCCTACTGGGGACATGGAGGAGCAAGAAATTCGGGGATGAAAGAACCCGACACAGGGTTCGCCTGGCGACTCTGGGAAATCCAGATAAAAACCTCATGTCGGGTAGGCCAAATAAGGAATCAAACCCGCGACCTCCCGAATGAGGGCCAAGTTTTAATTG
This sequence comes from Hymenopus coronatus, assembly GCA_030762935.1. Classification (NCBI taxonomy): domain Eukaryota; kingdom Metazoa; phylum Arthropoda; class Insecta; order Mantodea; family Hymenopodidae; genus Hymenopus; species Hymenopus coronatus. The sequence goes on from CM060891.1 coordinate 85,964,387, forward strand.
CATTCTGAGAAATCTCCAGCATTAAATGCTATGCATATAAGAGTTTCCTTGGTTTTGTAATTATAGCCACAATCTCAAAATAGCTGTAACATAATTTCCAGAATACTTGAAATACATTTTATGTGGCGAATTGTTTTGTTAAACATAATTTGTATTCGAAATAAACAGGTGGAAAATTTAAAAAGTTTATTAAATGATTTTAATTATTTCGGCCCGTCCTCTTTTTCATTTATGTTGACTTGCATGTTTTTCAATTTCACAACTCGAATACAAATTCTCAGCAGGAAGGTATTTCACAGGAGCCGGACAGAAATGTGTTATTACGCACTTCCAAAACCACGAGCATGAAACTAATATCCTATATAGAAAAGCAAACAAATTACATTGTACCTGGTTTCCTTTTGATGTTGACTGCATACCAAACTTCCCTTCCATATTAAATTGAACGTAGGCAATTAATCAACGCAATCCTGTGGATTACTGAGCGCATAGCTCTCATATTGTTCTGCAACTGTTATAATCAAACCACAATTAATTCCTACCTTTATATCTTTGCAATGCAAACTCGACGAACGGGCAGAGTCATATTGACAGCCCGTGTAAATATTTCTGTCGCCGGTTTGGTTTTATCTCTGTTTGAAGCACATACATAGACATGCAGCATTATCCTGCACATAAACTCACTAACACACTGTGTTAGTACGCAAACTAAAAATCTTATGTGTTCCATTCACATGATTTTCTCTATATTTCTGCAACAAATTATTGTTAAAAAGCTTATCCTTCTATTTACTTCATGGTAATCGAGAAACAATTAGCAGGAATATTCTTATTAGATGCTTCCTTATAAGTAGAAGGGAAATAAGGAAGTACCATAGGTTAAAATGATAAAAGCTGGTTGCTATGTGCTATGAAGTTCCTTTTTTGTATAGACAGGAGTTGACATATTACTGTATGAGAAAAGTATTAGTTTTTCCAAGCTGAAACCAAAAACAAGGAATGTCTAAGAAACTATCAACTCTACGAATAAAATGTATATAACATAAATTGTGTGTTTCAAGATGCTCTACATTTTTTATTATAAGTCTTTGTGCATCTCTTATGGTTTAGCAGTTATGCAAAATTCCGTAAAATTCATCCAGAATAAAGTAGTCTTCAGAGACTATTCCCAGAAAATTCAAGATATACATTTTATTTGTCAGGTAAATATCTTTAATATACGGTATTTTGGTCAAAACCGTTAGAGACATTTTTAAGAAAATAAAGGGTAGTTTGGGGTGGGAAGATTTTTCTCCTAATCTTCGTGTCGCATGCCTGGGAGATATTAAACTTAAATACCAAATTTTGTATTTTACCGAATTTTCGTTTTTGAGTTATCGTGTTCACACACACACGGACACACACACAGACCTTTTTGAGAAAACGCTTCTTTTGGATACAGGGGACCCTAAAACATATATTTCCGTTGAAATCTCGGTATTGACTTTTTCGGTGTGCTGCAATACCTTCTCTATACACTACGTACATGGTACGTGTAGAGAAAGTAAAAAACTACGTATATTAATGTAACTGAGAAAACACAACTCGTTTTATAGATTATATTTTGTGGTTATTTAAACCATCCTACTATCAGGTATAACATTTATAATCCTAACAATGAACAATGTTTTGCTGAAAGAATTTTCTATCTTAAAATCAGTATTAAAGGTATAAACACTATTATACAATAAAAAAATACATATTTTTACACATTAAAGAGAGCTTTTAAGGAAGGCAGATTTTTCAAGAAACAAACATGAACGATGCTATGTCGTTGTCAAAGGAAGAGGAGACAGAAATAATCCCTGTTTTGATTGCTGTATATAACACGAGGGTCAGCTTAGTATAATAGAAATATAAATCTAACTTGTAAAGTAAGGAGTTTACAGAATAAGTTGCCTAAATTAAAATACATAGTAAGCTTAATATTTATGTCAAATATTTCTTTTGAAGGCACTTCGGGTGGTGGGTACTCATGATACATGAAAAGAATGATACTTGGGAAAAGGAAATTGGGAAAGAAAATTAGGGTCCCTTCCCGGCGTTTACCAGTAAATTAGCATTGATGAGAACCTGAAAAAACTTTAGTCTAAGAGGACGGTTCTGTGGCCCAATTTAAACTGCAGAACTCCCATTCACGAATCCCTGTCCAGCACATTCACAACCCCAACCACAGTTGCCAGTACTTTTCTTAAGAAATGGAAACGAAATCTAAAGTTATTTCTGTCATAATATAATCATTTGGCGATACCGAATTAAGTTAAATATGAACCAAATAAAGAAATTTAATCAAGAAGGAATCTATTATTTCTAATTATGATATTGATAAGACCAGGAAGTATTAACATGACTTTCTCTAGCTACTCTACACACAAACTTCTTACAAAAGATAATTCTTCTTCCATCACCACGCTAATCGAGATAAACATTAGCAGAATTTTATTACTTAATTCCTTATAAGTAGGAGGGAACTAAGGGAATGCACTAGACTAAAGTGATAGTCAATTGTTTTAAATGTTGTTATGCGATTGTCATTGCAAATCGCTTCTTTGTTTGACTAGGAATAGAACAAAAGAGAAATAAACGCTCCCGTCGGAGAAAAGTATAAGTACTTCACAACTGAAAATAATGACAAGGAATATCTCGAAAACGGTAAGCTCCACGAAAAAAAAGTATATGACATAGCTTGTGTATTTTAACAGGATCGGAATTTCTTATAGTAAGATTTTGTCTATCTCTTACGATTTACTAGTTATGCCAAATTAAGCAAAATTCATCCGGAATAAACAGGTCCTTAGAAGCTGTTCCCTGAAAATTCAAGATATAGTTTTTATTTGTGATAGAGATGGCTTTAATGTGTGGCATTTTAATCAAAATCATTAGAGTCATTTTTAAGCAAAACAAAATTTTCGAAATTTTTTCCATGTGAAGGGTTGTTAGGGGTGCGGGGAATTTCTTGAGAATCTTCGTGTTGCATCCTTGGAAGATACCAAAATTAAATACCAAGTTTGGTATTTAACCGTCTTTTCGTTTTTGAGCTATGCTGTCAACAGACACACACACGGACCTGCTTATGTATATATATTTTTTTTGGATTCAGGGGGTTCTAAAACATGTATTTTCGGTGAAATGCTGACATCGAATTTTTGGGTGGAATACAGTACTTCTCTATTCCTATGTACATTGTACATAGGGGCTAGAGAAAGTAAAAAGTGTCCTATGCACGTTTTAATCACCTTTATTAATATCATAATTATTATTAACTTAACGGACACGACTATCAAGAAAGAAACTGCTCATTGACAACGTTACCCTAAATGCATTTTTGGTGTGACATAAGTACAGTATTTAAATGGTTGGATTTATCATAAGGCCGGGTATCAAATTTCACTATCGACTAAACCTGTATGACCAATATTTTTTCATTAAAACTAAAAAACTGGTGAGTTCAGCACTCTGAGTATATTTATGTATGACATTTTGAAATTCCACATTAAATTCGATAGCTTTCCGAAATGTATACTATATATTAATTTTATCTTCAGACCAAATTTAACTTATCTTGCTGTAATGGTATAAAATGTTAGTTATTTTGTTGCGTAACTTAGAACATTGTTGCGGAAACATATTTACTCTAATTTACCATTAAGTTAGCAATAAATGTGCTTGATAACATTTCCCTAGAGTTATATGTACTTTATTTTTTAACCTTTTTCAAAAGATATGAATTTTGTGCGTAAAAATTTGGATACTTTGTTTTAAAATTAAAAAAAGACATACCAAAATACATTTCAAATTATAATTAAACGCAATTCTAATTTATTATACCTCTCTGAACCTGTACACTAAATGCTATTCCGGTATCATTAAAACTTTTCTGCAAGGAGAATTGTTTAGGAATAAAAATGCAAAAATATTTTTAGAAACAGTGATTAAACATTTAAATAACTCACATTTATCTCAACAGATTGAAGGACTAGATCCTAAGATTTGTTTTTGACCTAATATGTTGATTTTTCTGTCTCCTTCTGCAGAAAATAGTTGTTAATTACCATAAGTTGTGAGGAAGTTTTCCTTGCTGAGTATTCTATTGTTTCACCTCTCATATTTTTCGGCAGCTGCATTTATATGTAGCCACCGTTAACATTTTCTAAAATCATAAACTTTTAATATTTATAGGATTAGCCAAATATGAATACACAATTAGTAGTCTGTTTAGTTCTTAAAATTCCCACCATAAGTATTCTTAAATTCCTGCTAAAAGTATTTTCTATTCCAATCGATTGAACACACTAGTGTACCCGTATCTGCAGTTTTCTTCTTCAATGGGTGTGTAAGCCAACAAATTATCACTTTCTCTATACATGCTATGCACATGGTGCATAGAGAAGGTATTGTAATGCACCCAAAAATTCCATACCGAAATTTTACCGGAAATACATGTTTTGAGACTCCCTGAATCCAAAAAAAGCATTTTTATAAAAATTTCCGTGTGTGTGTCTGTGGGCAGCATAGCTCAAAAACGAAAAGACCGTTGAATACCAAACTTGGTATTTAAGTTTGGTATCTTCCAAGGATGCGGCACGAAGATTTTCAAGAAAATCCCCCCACCCCTATTACCCGTTACATGGTCCTTTATTTTTTTTTTGAAAATTTTGATTTTCTCAAAAATGGCTCTAACGATTTTGATTAAAATGTCATATATTGCAGATATTTACACGATAAATAAAATTTTTATCTTGAATTTTCCGGGAATAGCCTCTGAAGACTACTTTATTCTGGGTCAATTTTACGGAATTTTGCAGAACTGCTAAACCGTAAGAGATGGACAAAATCTTACTGCACAAAAAATGTAGAGCACGTTAAAACGTTGTGTTATATACATTTTTTTCGTGGAGTTGATCGTTTTTTAGATATTCCTTATTTTTGGTTTCAGCTTTGATAAGCATACTTTTCTCATACAGGAATTTGTAAACTTCTGTTCATACAAACAAAGGAACTTCAGTCACACAGCAACCATCTTTTACTATCATTTTAAGCTATGGTACTCCCTTATTTTACTTCTACTTACAAGGATACAAGTAATAAGACTATTTCTGCTGATTTTTTCTCGATTAGCATGAAATAATTAGAAGTATAAGTTTTTTAACAATAATTTGTTGAAGAGATGTAGAGAAATCCATGTGAATGGAACACATCAGATTTTTTTATTTGCATTACATACAAGTCATGTTCATAGGATTAATTTATCGATCCTCTGATTAGTCATTGTTAAAATAATTGCAAATCGTAGCTCATTTCATCTCCAATTTTCGAATTAACTATAAAAAATGTAATTACTATAATTTTTCTGTTTGTTCCGTGTTTAACAAAGACTGTCGGCCTATCTCTTTCTTGGTTGACCTAATTCCCACTTCCGAGTGGTCGGTATAAGCATTATATTGTTAGGCATCCGATCTTAATAAGCCAAAGTTCATTCATATTGTCATCATTTTAAATGTCTTCTTGTGCCTTAATTTATAATTGGTCCGTTGGTTTCTTTCTTTCTTTCATAAATGGTTAATTTTCTCCATTTAGTATCCTGTTTCATGTACCAGGTGGCCCAAATAAGCCGCTCTTTGCAGAGAGAGTAGTAAAAAACACTTGGAAGAGAAGTAAAAAACACTTTGTCCCGTGTCATATTTTGCGGCACGTAAAAGGACCTCAAACTGATAAAGAGGCCTATGAGAAAAAAATAAGCGATCCTTTATGCTCAGTATAAAATGGGGCGGTTAGAATCGTATCAATTAATGAGCGTCCATTAATTAAACAAAATTATAAAGGAAGTTGTCGGTCACTACTTTCTAAAGAGGCTGGTCTCTGAGATAGTTCACGTTCTCTGCAAGTGTTTACTCCGTCATTTCATACCGGTAAGTGTCACGGCAGTTTGAGCCAGGTCATTCAGGCAACGGTAACATGTTCACAAATAACAAATACATGCAATGATCTATGGTTGAAGCTCGAAGACTGTCATCTGAACGTTTTCTGATGTGATATCTGCGTGGGAAAAACATGGTTGGACTATTTAATTTGCAATTATTCCAGAATAGAATGATATTGCGCAACCTTCCAGAAACCGCCTCATTTTAGTCAGCACTAACTTTCACTTTATTTACGTTTTGGATTTAACTTCATTAATTTAAATTCAATTATTTAATTAATTGCCGTAACCACCCCCAAATACCTTTAAAACTCTGGAATTATCTTTAAATGTAAAATAATGATCGGAGTGATTGAGTAATTTTTGAATAATCACAATAGGAGAGATTATAAACTGTTGAATTTTCTGTTTTCAAAATAGGTATATAATTACATAAAGACTTTATAGTTTTGTTATAACGAGAAACCCTTGTCATTATTTACGGAAGCTGTTTAACTGATTTGATTCTTAGCGTCTCATTCTGTTATGGGCGTTAAAGTTCGCTTAATTTTGCTCAGAGACCTATTAAATTTCTTTTACGTGCCGCAAATATACGATGTGGTTCAAAGAGCTATACCTTCCTTTCGAAGATAGGAAGTTTGAACCCACAACCTGTGTAACTATAGGGCTAGCAGGTCACCCACGGAGGATGACAGATATAGTTAAGGCAGAAACTGAGTTTACAATGAACAAGCATCAATACTCTCACCAAACATACGTACAGAACAGTGAAACCTTCTTGCCTTTAAGTGCTCTGCTTTATCAAATATCACTTGTAGTGCAGGTACAGTATGAATTCCAAAAATCGCAGTTACATACATTCAATGATCTCTAGTTTTAATTTAGCACAGACTAAAACTGAGCAATGCTTTACTTTTTTGATTATTTCAACACAGGCTACAGTAAATACCAGCTTACTTTTAGAGCGACTGTTTTATCTTCTACTGTTGAACTCGAGCAATAATGTTTGCTGTTTTGCGAAATAAAACTTCAGCAGGCAGAGCTTTTCCTAAATGTTCTTACGTCCCGTCGTCTCTCTTGTCTGTTTTATTGTTGATGCAGTGTTTGCAGATGGAATGTAGGTAATTAAATATCGGAGAAAAATAAACAGATGCCGCTGTTATCGGTGGAAGTGAGCGAAGGAAAAAAAAAAAATAATGCATTTACGTTCCAACTCTGGCCGGGTTGTGCTCGGAAAAAGAGCATGATGTTTGCGTCTGTCTCCAACCCCATTTTCAGAGTCGTGCTTTCCGCGGTAGGACGGGGATTTTCCGGGCAGACTGCACACTCAAGAGGCGGGAGGGACCTCTGGAGGGCATGTGTGTGTTTTGCCAATCTCCACTCAATCCCCTATTCCATTCCCTCAGGATTCGCACTGTGTGCGGTTTGTGTCACTGTCTTCACCTAACTTTACTTCCCTTAACTGACAGGGATTTACGGTCACACTTTGCTTTATAGCCTGCCTCTCTGTCAGCAAATTTAGTGACGTGCAGCTTGACACATATTTTAAAAATCTGATGTGTTCCATTTATATGACTTTCTCTACATCTCTGCAACAAATTATTGTTAAAAAAATTCATGCTAATGGAGAAAAAAATTACCACAAAATAGCCAAAAGCTGGTTGGTATGTGACTGAAGTTCCTTTGTTAGTATGGATTCGAGTTGAAAAATTCCTGTATGAGAAAAGTATAAGTTTTTTAAAGCTGAAACCAAAAGCAAGGAATATCTCAGAAACGATCACCTCCACGACAAAAATGCATATGACATAAATTGTGTGTTTTAAATGCTCTACTTTTTTGTGCTGTAAGTTTTTCTCCATCTTTTACGGTTTAGCAGTAATGCAAAATTCCGTAAAAATCATCCAGAATAAAGTAGTCTTCAGAAGCCATTTTTGAGAAAATCTAAATTTTTGAAAAACGTTCCCTGTAAAGCGTAGTTGGTGGTGGGGGGATTTTTCGCAAACTCTCCGTGTCGGATCCCTGGAAGATACTGAACCTAAATACCAGGTTTGGTATTTTACCGACATTTTTATTCACAGACACACTTACACAGGGTCACACTGATACACGGACACACACGCGGACCTTTTTCTGAAAATGCTTAGTTTGGATTCAGGGCACACTAAAACATATATTTCCGGTGAAATCTCGCTATCGAATTTTTGGGTGTAGCGCAATAACTTCTCTACACATTATGTGCATAGTACGTGTAGAGAAAGTAAAAATCTGATGTTTTATATTCTTATAGAAGCTTATTTTTATTTTTAATACACGATTATCGCTATAAATATTGCACAAATCGTTTATTACTTGCTTCCTTCCTTGTACATACGTGAGGACAAGGGAATACACTCAGCTAAACAGATAGCCAAATATTTCAAGAGCTGGTCGCTAATATAATGCATTGATATTCCGTTACATTTACTTTTTGCTAGGAGAATGAAGAATGAATAAAGATATTCGATTTGAGAAATATACAAGTATTTTAAAATTGAAACAAATAACTAGGAATATTTGAGAAGTGGTTAACTTAAAAAAATTAACAAAATTGTATATTTGAAAAGAGATCTACGTTTTTGTGAAGAATACACTTATCGTTTAACAGTTTTGTAAACGTTATCTAGAATGTACAGCAGCTCAAGTTTATTAGGGGACAATACAATATTTACATTTAAGGTAATATATTTCAGAACAAATTGTAAAAAATGAAATATACTGATTTCTAAACGCTAACAAAATACAGCGTTATTTCCCAATAAAGTAAAGGGAATTCTAAACGCTAACAAAATACAGCGTTATTTACCAATAAAGTAAAGTGAATTCTAAACGGTAACAAAATACAGCGTTATTTCCCAATAAAATAAAGTGAATTCTAAACGCTAACGCTAACAAAATACAGCGTTATTTCCCAATAAAGTAAAGTGAATTCTAAAAGCTAACAAAATAGAGCGTTATTTCCCAATAAAGTAAAGTGAATTCTGAACGCTAACAAAATACAGCGTTATTTCCCAATAAAGAAAAGTGAATTCTAAACGCTAACAAAATACAGCGTTATTTCCCAATAAAGTAAAGTGAATTCTGAACGCTAACAAAATACAGCGTTATTTCCCAATAAAGAAAAGTGAATTCTGAACGCTAACAAAATACAGCGTTATTTCCCAATAAAGTAAAGTGAATTCTGAACGCTAACAAAATACAGCGTTATTTCCCAATAAGGTAAAGTGAATTCTAAACGCTAACAAAATACAGCGTTATTTCCACATGGTGTACTTCAACTACCAATTAGCTGAAGCGCATGCTTATTAAAAACTTTTTTCTCGCCAACTTTTTTTCAACACTCTTTTACATTCAAAATTTTTCACACCAAGCAGTTGTTTATTAGTTTATTTAATAATATTATACTGTCTCTAAAACACATAAAGAATCTGCTCAATTATTTTTTTTGATAAATATCCAATTTTGCGTAAATAATTATTAAATTAAGGAAAATAAAGATTTGTGGTAAGAATGAAATGTAATAATTGTTGTACAATAATTAAAGTAATAGAAATCTATGATAGATCTATGTTTTCTTTCTGTCAGTTAACGTAGAGCTTGTATATTTAATGTGAATATTTTTAAAAATTTATCACGTGACTCAGGTATTGCATTGCACCTAAAAATGTCCATCTGTGTTTGTCTGTATGTGTGTATGTGTGTGTGTGGCTGTTGGCAGCACAGTTCAAAAATAAAGTCAGCTAAATACAAAACTTGGTATTTAAGTTCAGCAGCTTCCCAGGATGCCAGTCGAAGGATTTCAACAAAATTTCTTTTACATGGAAAACATTTCGAAAATTTTGAATTTCTCAAAAATGAATCTAAAGATTTTGATTAAAATGACGTATATAAAAGATATTTACAAGACAACTATATGAATATCTTGAATTGTCTGGGAATAGTCCTTCTGTTTATAATTTAATGTCTGTTTGTTATTCTATTGTCATACATTCTTTTAATATGCTGTAGCCAACCACTGATGAATAATCAATAATGTGTCTTGCATATTTTGGATTTTCCAATTACACAGCTGCATTACCTTAAGGATACCTATCTGTGAAAAACCTAAAATCTACACTTTTATTGGATTGATTTGAAACTTTAACACAGCAATTACAGTATTAAGAATAGTTTACGTGTTAATTTTCAGACTTTTGTTCAAAATAGTTCCTAAGATATTAACATGTTTATAGAATTTTATTGTTATTTAATTAAATCATACCACACGATGTAATTTCAGTTACAGAAATGTAATACGTTACAATTATACTGATAAATACAGTATTAATAAATTGATGAGATGCATATTTTATCTGACTATTGGTTTGGGAGAAAAAAAAATTAAGTGTCATTTTATTAATCTTTTATTTTTGCTATGGAAATACGAAGTTTATTATTTAATTACACAAGTACTGGTGATATTACAAAAAAATCACCTCATCAATTTTCTTTTGTACTATTTTTATCCAAGCATAAAACTTTTTAAGTTTATTTTTCCAAAAACTGCATCATGTGGAACAATTTGAAGTATTGAAAACGCTGAAAAATAAAAACACGAGGAAAGATGTTTTAAGGTTTAACGTATAATTTAACATAGTTTTTAAACATATTACTATACTCACTTTTTTTAGTTATTAAAGCATATTATTTTCTATTCAACTTGGAATAGATATATTGGCTATTGGTCAAAATCAAATTTCAGATTTTTAGCAACTTTTCACCATAGCGAAAATGTTAAAGAGCCACACCCACTTACAGTCATCCATTTAAATCGTCACGTGATGCGGTTTAAAGCGCCGCATGGTAATAAAAACAACAGGAAATTTTAATGCACATTGCAACTTGTCAACACATAGTGAGTAGTATCCTGTGTTTGTACTTTAAATACACACAATTGATCAACGTTCAAGCATACATACTCAAACACAGCCTTCTTTCAGCTAACTCCAGAAACACCGCATATAGAACCAGATGTAGATCTCCAAGTGCTCGCCGTCTGCTTACTTCGTTTTTCATACGAAACATTCGTAAAGTCAGAGCGATCTTCGTTTCTAGAGAAACTACGATCTATTGTTCTTGTCCGCTTCAGGTTCCTATAGCCTCTCTCAATCCATGTCTATTTAGCACATGTACGTTGCCATTAACTTCGTCCTTTACTATTCTTGCGCTGTTGCCAAGTTGCTAATAATATGGTGTAAATATTTACTTGTGTAATTTTTAGCTGTGAACACGTATGTGGGTGTGTGTGTGACAGAAGAAAACAGCAATTCAGTAATCATACAGCAAACAAAGTAAATCAATTTAGGTAAATAAATGTAGGGTATACAGTGCCGGAATCCCGACCAGATTCCGGAACTGTATTTTCATTAAAAAAAAAAAAAACAAAAAAAAAAAACACGTTATCCTAAGCAGAATATTTTCCCCTATCAGATTACTTAATTTTTAGAGCCTTTTAGACTTCCGTGCGTGAAAATTTATAAAGAAAACTTGGTTTTCAGCAAAATTCCGATACTTGCTGTTTCTATGATTCATGTCATATTTAATAAACTAAGCTTCTGAACGCAACATCAATTTTTCTTAGCTAAAGTAAACTACAATGCTTGCTCGGTTTCAGTTCTCTGTGTTAAATAATATAAGCGTTATGATTTTTAAAGATTTTCGGAAAATGTTATACCAATGACGTAGAAAAGTCAGACAACGGGCAACGTTATTGGAATTTACAACGGGGACCAAGCGAGAGAAAACGTTAGAGGAAGTTTTTGAAACAAGCTAGATTGCTGTAACTTATAGCACCATCGTTTTAGGGAAATATGTATAGCTATGGAAGGATAAGCTTGGAAGAGACGAAATGCTTGTAATCTAAGAAGAAAAGCAAATTAACAATGCATGCATTAGATTAAGTAAAACTAGTGTTAAGGGAATAAGGTACCAAGTTTTCAAAAATAGTAGTGTATCGGATAAACCCCCCCCCCAAACCAACGAATTACTGAATGAGTTTGTAAGAACGTCTTAAATGGCAAACAGAGTGAAGAAAACAAAATACCTAAAATAAAAGCAAATATCTTTTTGTAATGGAATAGCTAAAATAGTACGATGTATCGTTGATTCTTTGCTATTTTAAAATATTCCAACTATCTATAATTTTGTCAAGAGTAAGAATGATAATACCCTCAAAATTAAAACCGTTATTGATTTATTATCTCCATATCTAATATTCTATGTATTTAAGAAGGTGTTTCGAAGTATTAAAACTGAAAAGAGGAAGAGCGGGTGAAAATAGCAGATATATTATTTCACTAGGTGCAAAAGTCGAACTTTATTAATGATTGGGTGAAGTTAGATTACGACCGCAGCGAGTGATCTAAGATCCACGAGTTAATAGAGCTACGTTGGCAAGTTGAATAACATCCTTAGGGCACATTACCTGGTGATGCCTGTATTTCACTGTCCGTCATCAGCACTGCGGAGTAAAGTGATTCACCGTAGTGGGCAACTCTTGCTCCATTTATTTGCATAATTTGGATTTTTCTAGTATTTCATCACAATTATTAATCTAGCATATAATTTCAATTTTCCTTGTTTTAGCCAAGTAATATTCTGACAGCAACTAGACTCCCTTCAAACTAGATCTGTGATCTCAATTTTGTCTTTGTTTGTACATGTAACTTCTTATGTGGTATTGTGGATATATTATTTGTACACTTGAAAATTTATTTGACACGAATACATTTTCTAATAAAAAATAATACAATATTTTATCTATGTTTATTTCAAGAAATACAGTTTTAATGCAGGAAATGACTATAATATGGCGAATTAAATCTTATACCAGTGAAAAATTGTAATTCTATTGCTATTCATGTGAACTTGATTGCCATTATGGCAGCCATTGTAGTTAATTGACATCAATAATAACAAGACAGATTGCTGAATATTTACAATTAGAAAACCCAAAGAATTATACCGGACATGTTCATCTGCCACTCTTCTAGCAGATAGTGGTGCGGATATATTAATATTAGAGAAACATGGAAGTTGGAAGTCGAGCAGTATGGCGGGAGGTTATGTTGAAGTCTATAGAATACAAGAAAAGTGGTAGTAGCATTTTATTAAGTTTACAGTAATATATTTGCGCCACACAGTCGCATGGGTCGGGACTTGCTGTCCAAAAAACTTGAATTTAGAATATTAGCAACATATCTATTTTATATATATATATATATTTATTTATTTTAACAACATTAGAAATACTCACACAAACACATACATACACATGCTCGCGCGCTACCACAACAGCACCATAGAACAATAAAAGACAGAACTCTCTGATATCACACACACACACCAAGTATTCATATCTACATATAGATAGTCAAACACCAAATAAGATGTACAATACTTACACACATATGTTATTTCTTAGTGCACGAGCTTCCATTAAATATGTACCCAGGCTTGGCCAGTTTTGGCAGTTTAGAATCAAATCCCAGAATGCTGTCCCTCGTCTGTTGCGAAAATTCGCGGTTTGGACTACTAAGAGATCGATTTTCCGACCAATTTTGAATTGAGGCAATTTGCGAATTTTTGAGCTACTTCTGAAATCACATAAATAATTTAAATGATTTCCTTGAAAAGTATATTGTACATTGTTTCAGAAATTAGGTAATATATTAATGAGTACAGTGATGGTATCTTCGTTAAGTCACTACTATGAAAATACTTGCATTCAAGAAGAGAAATTAGCTGCTATGCTATTTTCCTTGTTACCTTTTCATTGTTATGTCGCTATTAATGCAGTCGCACCGAGTTCAAGAACTGTTTGAATCAAATGCACGATATTAGTGTTTGGATAATACATTGCTACTCTATCTGCAGTATAGGTTAAAACGTGGATAAACGTTTAACAAGAGTTTTTTTCTATCCGATATTATTCCCTATCCTCCCCAAAGTCTGGAAATATTGATGAGAGAGAATGTAATCTAATGCATAAAATCCAAAGAGAAACGAAACCAACTATAACACTACACGAGGTAACAGCATTGTCGATAAGTAGTTTGTTCCAAAGAGAAATCCCGCATATAACACTTTGCAGTTGTGAACCTGAAATAGCCTTAGTAGATTTCTTGTGAGCCAACTTTTGTTTTTACTGTAAAGTTTGCAACTAAGAGCCCATGGTCTGACCGTAAGAAAATACAATAAAAACACAAACAAAATTCTAAACCAAATCTTAGAGACTTTTAAACTTTATATTGGGCGATTTCAATATAAATTTTGCTATTTTTGAAATACTTCTGACGATATTTTGTGAAATGAATCTGGCCTTGTAAGCCGTTCGCCAGTGTCTCTAGACGTGCTCCAAAAAGAGTTGCTCGGGCAGCTGGTAAAGTTGCCATTGCGTTCCTCAGCTGGTGGCTTGTGGTAGCACGCGGGAGCTGATCCAGCGCTGTAAGCTGAAGATGCAGTGATGGCACGAGCGGAGAGGTCGGCGCAGTTGCCGGTAAAATATTGCCGGCAACCGCGTGGTCGTCTGCGGGTGTGATGTCGGCTGCCGATGCGGCAGATGCGATGGTCGATTCTTGCTTTTGTCTTTGCCCATTTGTCTGCCGCTCCTTTCGTCACGATAATCCGATACTCTACTCCAGTTTTTAAGTCGCTATTAATTAATTTTTTTACCAATACTAAGTTAGTAGCAATATTTATTATTATGTTTACAATAATATCTACAATATTTGCGTCACACGGTTTCATGAGTGCGGTGATGTACATGCTGACTAAAAATACTTGAATTTAAAATATTACCTAAATATCGGTTTTATAAACCTTTACAACATTGGAAATACACACACATAAAGACACTACGACCACAGAAAGAACAATAAAAGAAAGAACACTCTGATATCACACACACACACACACACACACACACACACACTCTTGCACTCACAACTACACACGTATTTACACATATAAATTACTCAAGCACCAAAAAGTTTACACAATAGTTACACGGATATTTATCTCTTAGTTCAATTAAGTATGTGCCCAAACTTGGCCAGTTTTGGCTGTTTAGAACCTTTCCGGCAATGTTTTCCTAACATCCTTCATCTACTCGCAATCTGCCAAAATATGCGTCAAGTCTTCCTGATCCCCGCATAATGAGCAAATCCGACCAACTTCAATTATCTTACGGGTTTTCCACCCTCCCAACCTGAGCCACGCTATTCCCGATCTTTGTTTCATACCCAATTTTAAAATATATATTTCTTTACCCCACTCAATTTTTGTTTCGTTTTATAAGTGCAATGATGATTTGTTTCTACATTCAGATTTTTTTCCCTGTCTGTTTATATCACATAGTCGTCTTTTTACTTTATTCACAACGTTATATCTATTTTCGTTTCCCCTTTGCCAAATATCGTTTAAGCCAATCTTTGATAATGCCCGTTGTGGCCCGCCGTCCACCATTTTGGATGCTCTATGTTATTCATCTGATGCCAATAACATATTGCTCTAAGAGTTGTATGATCACCTTTAATTATTCACAACCAGTATCTTACTACACTTAATTGAGCATATACAGCATCACCTCACGAAGAACACCGGGATTAGAAGTGTCCCTCCCCAATCCCAGAATACGTTTCCAGAAACGACATTGTATTTTATTTAGATTATCTACTCTATCCCATCCCCACACCTCACTTCCATATATCCATGAAGATCTAAACATTGCCTCATACATGGTTTATAATGTTTTACGGCATATCTGGCTTCCGGGTCAATAGCCTCAATATTTCATAAATGTGTATAATTGCAAACTTTGTATTCTGGTGCCAGAACTCCTAGATAATGGAAATGTTTAACATTTTTAATAACTTTCTCCCCGTATGTATTATTTTTCTGCTGCCAGTGCTTTAGTTTTAAGAATATTCATTTTCATGCTCCATTGTCTACAACACCGTTGCTGTGCGCTTAAAGCAGATTGCAAACCATTTATTGTTTTAGAAAGAATAACAATGTAATTAGCGTACACAAGAATTGTATCTTGGCGCCTCAACTGTCGGCGCATCTATGTCTTTCTCCAGCAATGTCGTCAATAAACAAATTAAAACTCTGACTCCCCTCTGCGCTATGTTGTATTCTGATGAATTGTGCGGACCAGTCTTGATAACACATTTAACTTCTTTATACATTGCCTTAAGTGCTCTAATCATTTTTCCGGAAAGTCCTTTACATTATATATGCCTAGTAAGTAGAGAAGGCATTATTCACTGAAATTTCACCGGAAATACAATTTTTGAAGGCCCCTGAATTTAAAACAAAATTTTTATAATGGTCGGTGTGGGAGTATGTGTGTGGGGGGCAGCATAACTGAAAAACGAAAAGTACGTTAAGGAGAGTCTAAACGAGATTCTCGTTTAATTGCATATGAATATTTTGAGTCTCCCAATCATTTTCATGTAGCTTCCATAGAGATACGCTGATTGTAAATCGTTTTAAAATATTGTTGAAGATAATGCTGCGTAGTAGCCTTTTGGAGCATTTTGGTGCCTTCACTTGGTAAATATGAGTATTAGAGAAGAGATCCTTTTTATTTTGTTCGTAAAGTTTTACTTTAGCTATTGGCAGCACTGGACTCCCGCTCATGCCATATGTGAGAGTTTTGACGTACTGTAAAGTTCTGATTGAATTTTCTAATGAAAATTTTGAAAGCACTATTATTTTAGAAACCAATTGACACGAATGACTGAAATTTATACCGCACATTTGCACCTAAATATGATTTATTTTACCGAAAAAGTTTTATGTATATGGATTAGTTATTTTTTTAATTTAAAAATCATAATTTTGAATAACATTTTTAGTTTTACGAAATAAATCAAACCTTTCCTTCTAATGAACAACACTATTTTCCATCAATCGACTGTAAATTTATTGCTGATTGTACCTTGAAGAATTCAGCTCATTATCTTATATAGTTGCTGAGATAAACGATCAAATTTTATCACTGGCAAGATAAGGCATTTTGACTTTCCTTAAATACTAATATTGGTATGTAAGTTTAGTGCCTTCCAAAGTGTGGCACGAAGTTTTCAGGAAAAGCTTTTAACACAATATACTCTTAACATGGAAGATGTTTCGAAATTTTCAATTTTCTAAAAACGCTGTAACGCTTTTGATTAAAATACCTACATTAACAAAATAGATGGAATAGTCTCTGAAGTGTTCTTCATTCTGAACCCCTTATATATGTTAGACATAACAAGAAGCGGAAGTGTTGTATTCCAGCCAAAAATTTCACGTCAAGATTTCATTGGAAACATATGTAAGAAAATAAGTATTTTGTATTGAGATTCCCTGAATGCAAAAAAAGTCTCTGATGTGTTCCATTCACATGACTTTCTCTACATCTCTGCAACAAATTATTGTTAAAAAACTTATACTTCTAATTATTTCATACTAATTGAGAAAATCATAACAGAAATAGTCTTACTACTTGCCTCCTTGTAATTAGAAGCCAAATAAGGGAGTCCATAGGTTAAAGTGATTCAAAAACTAGTTGCTATGTGAATGAAGTTCCTTTGTTTGTATAGACCGGAGTTGACAAAGCCCTGTGTAAGAAAAGTATGTCTTTTAAAGCTGAAACCCAAAACAAGGAATATCTAAAAAACGACCAACTCCACGAAAAAATGCATAGAACATAAATTGTGTGTTTTAGAGTGCTCTACATTTTTTGTATTATAAGGTTTTCTCCATATCTTGCGGTTTAGCAGTTATGCAAAATTCTGTAAAACTCGTCCAGAATAAAGTAATCTTCAGAGGCTTTTCCCAGAAAATTCAAGATATACATTTTATTTGTGAGGTAAATATCTTTAATATATGGATTTTTAATCAAAATCGTTACAGCCATTTTTGAGAAAATAAAAAAAATTGAAAAAAGTTCCATGTAAATAGTTTATGGTGGGGGAATTTTTCTCAAAATCTTCGTGTCTTGAAAAACATACAGAATTTTGCAAACTCGTGTTCATACGAAAAAAGGAACTTCAATCACATAGCAACTAGCTTCTGACTATCACTTTAACCTATGATACTTCCTTATTTCGCTGCTACTTACAAGGCAGCAAGTAGTAAGACTTAGTCTGATAAGTTTTTCTCGATTAGCATGAAGTAAAAAGAAGCAATACTTTGTTGCAGAGTGTAGAGAAAGTCATAAGAATGGAGCACATCTGATTTTTTGTATTATTATTACTATTATTATTATTATTACTTTCTCTTTACGTTCTATGTATATAGTGTATTGAGAAGATATTGTATTGCACTCAAAAATTCGATACCGAGATTTCACCGGAAATATATGTTTTGAGACCCCCTTAACCCAGAAAAAGCATTTGTATAAAAATGTACGTGTATGTGTCTGTCAGTCTGTCTGTCTGTGGGCAGCATAGCTCAAAAATGAAAAGACTGTTAAAAACCAAACTTGGTATTTAGGTTTGGTATCTTCCAAAGATCCGACACGAAGTTTTTCAAGAAAATCTCCCCACCCCAAACCGCTCTTTACATGGACATTTTTTCGAAAATTTTGATTTTCTAAAAAATGGCTCTAATGATTTTGATTAAAATCTCGTAAATTTAAGGCATTTACTTGACAAATAAAATGTATATATTGAATTTTCTGGGAATAGCCTCTGAAGACTACTTTATTCTGGATGAACTTTACGGATTTTTGCATAACTGCTAAACCGTAAGACAAAAACTTTTGACTATCACTTTAACCTATGGTACTCCCTTATTTCGCTCCTACTTACAAGGAAACAAGTAATAAGGCTATTTCTGTTAATTTTTTCTCGATTAGCATGAAGTAAATAGAAGTAAGAGCTTTTTAACAATAATTTGTTGCAGATATGTAGAGAAAGTCGTGTGATTGAACACATCAGATTTTTATTATTATTACAATCGCATTCTTTGTTACGGCAACAGCTGAGAAGCTTTCGTGATTGCTAGAAGTTGTTTGGTATATACAGTAAGAAGTTAGTTACATTACTGTACATTAACACCGGTTTCTGAAAATCAAGTCATTTCCTATTAAACAATGTTTCGATGTTAGAGGTTTTGCTGTTAATAACAAGTTTCAAGAACTGTAACTCCTCGTGCATGCACTTAAAGGTATTGCGGTTTGAAACATGGCGTTTACTGCCATACATCACATGGCAGCCAGTCGCATTAATAAATTGATCCTTGCTTTCTCTCTCTCCTCTCTCTCTCTCTCTCTCTCTCTCTCTCCCCTTGTGTTCTCATTGTTGTTACACTCATAACACAAAATTAATGTAATCTGATAACAACGGGTAATTTTGTTAATTAAAAACGATAAGTGATTAGGTGATCCCATTTTGAAGAGAAGAGAGAGCGATAGAGAGATCGGATGGAGTGGGAAGGTATTTAGTACGGCTTAGGAAACATGGGATATTAACTGATCCCACAGGCGTGCGGGAATTCATGTACAGGGTGTGCCCGACATTAGAGGCATCATAAAGCCGATTATGAATCAGTGGCCTTAAGCAAAAAATGCTTTACACTTAATTCGCCAGGACACAATTTAATACTCTTTGTTATGTCAGAGGGAGATGTATAATAATATCATACGAAGTGATTAACTGCCTTACCGACCTCTTGTGCTTTTGCCCTTTTACTTTCTCTACACGTACTATGTACATAGTATATAGAGAAGGTATTGCACTCCACTCAAAAATTCACCGAAAATATATGTTTTCGGGCCCCCTGTATAAAAAAAAACATTTTCAGAAGAAGGTCTGTGTGTATTCGTGTGTCCATGTGACTGTGAACATGATAAATCAAATGCGAAAAGTCTGTAAAATAGCAACTTAGCTTTTAACTTTGGTATCTTCCAGGGATGTGACACGAAGCTTTTGAGAACCCCTCACCCCAAACAACCCTTTACATGGAGCTTTTTTCGAAAATTTTGATTTTCCGAAAAATCGCTCTAACGCTTTTGATTAAAGTATCGTATATTGAAGATATTTACCCGACAAATAAAATGTATATCTTGAATTTTCTGGGAATGGTCTCTGAAGATCGCCTTATTTTGGATGAATTTTACGGAATTTTGCATAACCACTAAACCGTAAGAGATAGACAAAAACGTATCACACAAAAAATGTACAGCACGTTAAAACACGCAATTTATATTGTACATTTTTTTCCTGCATTTGGTAGTGTTTAACATATTCCTTGTTTTTGGTTTTATCTTTAAAAAACTTTCATTTGTCTCATACTCGAATTTGTCAACTCCTGTTCATACAAACAAAAAAACTTAAGTCACATAGCAACCAGCTTTTGACTATCACTTTAACCTATGGTACTCCCTTATTTCGCTTCGACGTACAAGGAAGCAATTAATAAGACTATTTCTGCTAATTGTTTCTCGATTACCATGAAATAAATAGAAGCATAAGTTTTTTAACAATAATTTGTTGCAGAGATGTAGAGAAAGTCATGTGATTGGAACACATCAGATTTTTCTTTTTATAACGAATTTGAATTTTTACTTCCTCTACAATCCATTTATTTTTACTTGGCTATCTATAGTGAATAGAAATTATACTACATACAGCTCAAAAATGGAAATTTCACAGTAAATGAATACTGCTCTTTGGGATCCACTGAACCGAAACAGTAATTTTAGGGAAGTTTTACTATGTAGATGTATCTTTGAATAATACACATCGAAAATAATCCCAGATAGAAACCATTGATAGCTATGTTTTCCACACAACCTGTATTATGGTAAGAGCAAAACGTAGTCAAATTGAAAAATTCAATGTCATACGTGTTGAAAATGGATTTGAAATTAATAACGATTAGTCACAAAATTTATGCGATTTCACACAATATTAAATTTCAATAGTTAATTTCGATCCAAAACTATTATACGGGAGGTAATCTTCGACCATGACATATAAAAATAAACTTAAAGCAAATGGTATGAGATTTTTGAGAACAGATGTTGATTGTCGAAAAATAGACCAACAAATAAGTGAAGATACAAGAATTTGGATTATATCGTATGAGCTGAACGATAAAAGAATATAAAGCCGGATGATAAGCCATGTAGAACAAATGAATAGAGAGTCTACCATACCAGTTTAAGAACTATAAACCAAAGGGAAAAGAACTATTCGAATATCTTAAAACAAAATACGTAGATTGCTACAGGCAAAAATCTGCAATACGTAAAGGAAGAAAAAAATTACAACTTCTGAGACAATACATAATAACTTAAATAATAAAATAAGACTCAAAACAAGAATGAAATATTATAACACAATGACAATTCCTACTCTATTTTATGGATATGAAAGCTTGGTAGCTTACACAGAGGACAATAAGTAGACTACAAAGGTGAGGGATGAAATATTTGGGGAAAACGAAAGGAAGTATAAGAGAAGACAGGATTACGAATGAAGAAATAAAGAGAGGAATTAGAAGAATAAGCTTTAACTTAAGAACGAATGCAGAACAAGATGGTTAGAACATGCTAGAAAGATGAAAGATAGATTTCCAATATGCTTGTAAAGGAAAGAGAACTGGGAAGGTCGAGGAGGAGTTGGAAGGAGTCGAAACAGGCAGCGGCCTGATTCATGAAGTGGAGAAGAAGAAGATGGATAAGGTGGAGGAGGGGGAGGAGAAGGAGGAGGAGGAGAAGGAGGAGTTGGAGGAGTCGAAACAGGCAACGGCCTAATTCATGAAGTGGAGAAGAAGGAGATGGATAAGGAGGAGGAGGAGGAGGAGGAGTTGGAAGGAGTCGAAACAGGCAACGGCCTATTTCATGAAGTGGAGAAGAAGAAGAAGAAGAAGAAGAAGAAGAAGATGGATATGGAGGAGAAGGAGGAGGATCTCCATCCTGTTGCTCTAACCACTAGAACTTAAAGTACTTCCGATATTGTAAGTCATCATATGTTATCTCAAAGGAATTTAAGATCAACTTGTTTACTGGGGAAAATGAGTCATCATTCTGCCATGGTTAGTCAGACCAATTGGGCGTAGACCGGGAGATCCTTGGTTTAAATCCCCTGTGTACTGAATTTTTTAGTTTCACCGTACCTTTACTACCACTTTCATATCTTAGCTGAACACCATTTAGGACCACAGTGAAGATTCCCAAGTATATCCTCCAACCCAGAACTACCGTTTATATGCAAAAATCTCCGTTATTTATTATTTTCCCAGAAATAATAAACATTTTAATTAAAATGAAATATATTTGACAAAGAATAAACCTTTTTCTAAAAATTACTTTACTTGTATACAGGGATTGTCAATACGTGTACTTTCGTTGAAATCTCTGTATTGACTTTTAGAGTCACATGCACTAATTTTATTTACCTACTATGTACATAATTATACATCGTAGAACGAGTAAAAATACATTTAACTACAACTACAAACGATTCTGCAAACTAATCACACAAACAATTTTTCAATGTACCACTGATTACCGAGATAAAGTTACGTTACTCAATTATGCCCCTATGTAGGTATTAGAATATATAAAATAAAATTAGTTATTTGTTTAAAAATCTGACGTGTTCCATTCACATGGCTTTCTCTAACTTTCCGGTAAGAAAATTTTCTTATAAACGATTATTCTCTTATGTAAATCAATATAATACAGATAAGCATTATTAGAATGGTCTTATTAGATACTTGTTTCTTTGTAAGTAGAAGGGAAATAAGGGAATGCACTAAGCTAAAGCGATAGTCAACTCCTTTAACAGCCGGTCGCTATATCTACAGTAAGACTTTGGGTATCTTGTGATTTACCAGCTACACAAATGTAATTCAGAATGAAAAAGACTTTTCCCAGAAAACTCAATATCTACGTTTATTCTCCTGAAAATATTTCATACACGTAAATATATGGTATTTTCAATCAAATCTTTTGAGTATTTTTGAACAAAATAAAAAAATTACAACACTCTTTCATGTGAAGATAGTTCGAGGAGGAATTATTTTTTAGATTTAGGTTACATATCCATGAAAATCACTGAACTTAATTATTAAGATTGGCATAAACTTTCCGGTTTTAGATTGTGCTGTTACAGACAGACAAACAACATTTACAAGCATGCACACTTTTTTCTAAAAAAACTTTTTAATTCAGAAAGCCTCAAACATTTATTTTACTTGAAAGCTCTGAATCTAATTTTGGAAGAATGTATCACTCCCTCTATTTGATTAGAGTAAGCAAGAAGCGGAGGAAGTAAAAAAAAAACAAACAAACAAAAAAGCGACATATCATTTCCAAAGATGTAGGTAACTATTTGAAAATGTAAATCAATAAAACAGAATGTCTCGGAAAGATTAATGTCACAAAAATGTAAACTGTGTACTTTATATTGTAAGATTAAGCTTAATTCTTACGGTTTGATAATTATAAAAAGCATTACACACAATGGAGAGAACTTTACAGTTATTTGCAGAAAGTTGTTGCTTTATTTTACTTCTTAAATATGTAGTAATTTAATCAACACAATTAGAGCCATTTTTGAGGAAATTAAAAATATCGAGATTTTCCAAATAAAGATTAGTTTGAAATTGGAGGATATACCTGAAAAAGCTTCATGTCACATCCTGGAGAACTTACATAACAAGTGTGGTATTAAACTTTGACATTTCATAGACTCCTAGACATACGCTCACAAACACGGATGACTTTGCTATAAATACCGTTTATTATCCAGGGGCATCGATAAAATAAATAATAAATGCAGACATCGATAAAGCCGAACCAATTTTAATTAATAGAGGTCAAAGACAAGGGTGTAGTATGCCACCTACTCTCGTTATTATATATTTACATGAGATAATCCGAAGTTGGAAAAGCATAATTAAATCAGTTATTAAATTAAATCGGAAAATTAGCTTAAATATTTTATTGTATGCAGAACTCATGACTTTAATTCAAGAAACTGAGGACGATTTACAATATGCATCACACAGCTTAAATGAGTTATATCAGCAATATGATCTTAAAATTTCAACAGAGAAATCCAAAATTATGGCATTTTGGGGAAAAGAACAAATAGGATCAAAAATAATTTTAGATAATAAACCGTTAGAACAAGTGAAGCAGTTTAACTACCTAGAATGTAACTTCAATTATTGGACTAGAACTGAAAGAGATATGAATAAAAAGATTTCAAGATTCCAAATGATATGTGGAAGTATACATAGAACAATGAGAAATAAAACAATTAAGGAAACTTTGGGTCACCACAAAGAAAATGAAGAGCAGTTTACAAAGTGGAGAAATGAATTTTTTAAGGCAGACAAAAGGATTAAAAAATTAGATCAAATTCGGAATGAAGATATAACAGCAGAACTTAATATAGAATCAATAAATTCCAAAATTGAAAAATATCAGAACCTGTGGATGCAACATGTTCAGAGAGTGGCAGATTCAAGACTGCCTAGGATTGAATATGAACCAAAAGGAAGCAGAGATGTTGGTAAACCCAGAAAAAGGTGGAGGGAACAACTGTGAGACGGAACGGGCAATCTGCCCATACCGTGAAGTGAAGGAGAAGATGATTCACAAATTATTGTGTGGATTGCAATATGATCGCCATCACTATAGATAACCAGCAAGGAAAATAATACAAGGAAAAAATTATGCATATTTTAAATTTATCACAAATTATTGTTAATTAATAAAAACATTGTAATAAGCAGCTTTTCATTTATTAGGCTTCTAGAGGCTTTTATGAATTACCATAGCATTCCATTGTTTCCCAAACAATAGCAGTCACACTAGGTAAAAAAAAAATCAGACAAAACGAAAACTCTGCAAATTTTCAAAGCGATTAAATTGGCAGCACGGAATTAAAATCCAATGTCTGTTATTAGTACTTTATATGTGCTCATATTTTCAGGTTATTTACATTAATGAGGGCACGTGCACTTCCCTTTGATGTGATTAATGGCAGAGATATTCGACCTCACCCTATGTTTTGTGTGCAGTACGCTGTGGAGTATTACGCAAAACAGATCTATTTTGTTTAAAAACTGCTTTCTGCCCACATGGGAGTTACTGTATAGAAATGAAATATGTTTAAAATGGTAATTCTAATTTACATTATAATGTAGTGCGAAAATATTTATAATTATGAAAATTGACGTAAAATGTCAATCCCAGAATTTAAAATGTAGAAGTGTGCCCTACACATTTAAATAACAAATACTTTAAATAATTCTTTAACCCGTTTTAAATCAGGCACTTTATTATTGTGAATATTTGCAATTTTTTTCATTTGAAATTTATTCCTTGGAATACACTTTTATTTTGTGTTATTATACTTTTAGCAAAACCTTCACTATTTTAATAATTTAACTATCTCTCCATACATGACGTAATATTTTAAATGCAATATATTTTACTTTCTGCGCCGCTTTGTTACTTAAATTAGGAAAGCACTGCATTCAATCCAAAA
The DNA here is from genome assembly GCA_030762935.1 of Hymenopus coronatus. NCBI lineage: Eukaryota > Metazoa > Arthropoda > Insecta > Mantodea > Hymenopodidae > Hymenopus > Hymenopus coronatus. The sequence goes on from CM060891.1 coordinate 85,989,926, forward strand.
ATTAATGATTTCATTGAAGATTCAATTTGGAGTCTCGTCCAAAGTGTTCGTATATCTATTTTCCCACCAATTTAATATGTAAACAATGCTGCTTAAAATTGAAAATTCTATAAATAATTTCTTAATTAAGTCAGACACATTTTTAAAACGCAAGGCGAACATGAAATCACATGTGAAATATTTGGTTTGATGTATATTGCTTCCAACGTAAATATCAACCAATCGAATATTCTATGATGTCACAGAATATACATCCAGCTCAGAGATTCGAACTCACGGAGAAGTGTAAGGTTAGGGAAAGCTAAGTTACGGTTAAGGTAAGGGATAGCGGTATAACAGACGCAACAGATCTGGACGTGTGAAAATCTTAACGAGAGCTAGGAAGCGAGTTGTACTTTCAGATAAGCAGTTCACCAGTCGATTCATGTATGCTGGAAGAGTGCCTGTCACAGTCAATGTCAAATATGTCACCTTTTATGCATTGCACTGATAAACATGTGTTTGCATATGTATATTCATATCTACAAAACATCTATACAAATGGCCTACTATATAAACAATGTCAATCGTCTGCCTCCAATTCTTCCACACCTGACAGTCCTTCGTCTTCGCTCACGTCATTGTCATCATCAACGTTATCGCTACTTTCTGCACCATTATCCTGGATTAGAATTCTTTCTATTTGATTTTCTACAATTCTTTCTAATGATTTTCAATGTTCTCAACATGTTGACATACATTTTCCCATTCTGGCCTGCCAATTGCTGCAATTCGCTGGCAACACAACCATTCCACATCTTTGAATTTAAAAGATATTAAGTTTTATTTTTCTTTCTTTTTATCTTTGAGAACCCTTGAAACGGAACTCAGTGAAATATCAGTTGCCTTGGCTACTCTTTCATTCACTTTCTACAGGCTTTTGAAGAACTCGGAGAATATACATTTTCTTCCTTCATCTCTGCCACTTGTTTCATGAAGTTAAGGACATTTACAATTATTTCTCCCCTCTGACTATGTAATATTTTGCCACTTAACTGTGTAAACGTAGCAGCCATGGTTAAAAAAATAAAATAAATAAAATGAACACCATTTACTGCCCACTTTGAATGCAAACGTATGGAGAACACTTTCAATACAGACTGTACAAAGTTTACTCGCTGTGACTTTAAGTAAGCAAAGTATCCTAACACAAACTCCGATAAGCTAGGCTCAGTAGCTGGGTTGGTGGTCAGGGTCACGATTCCAGAAGTTTTGCGCCAGCAATACGTTTTACTTTGTATATATGTGATTACAAAACTAGTCTACGCTTCTCTTTCCTTCATAGCGCTTAACCAATATTCTCTAGAGCCTTCTTAAGTTTCAGAGGTTATGTGACGTCATAAGTAGCTACTCTGTATATCCTTAGTCAATCCTTATAGATACAATGTAGCTAATTAAAATGCACTAAATGGCATCTGAATCTGAAATAGGCAAATTTCGTTGGGATAACTTTTATTACAACAAATCTGATGTGTTCCACTCACATGATTTTCTCAAACTATTCTACAGACTTCTTACAAAAGATTTCTCTTCTTATTATACCATACTAACCAAAATAAGCATTAGCACGATAAACCATTTAAAATCCTCTATACTTTTGATGACTTTTGCATAAATGGTAAACCGCAAAAGAGAGACAAAAACTTACTACATCAAAAACTTAAATCTCGTTAAAACACTCAACGTACGTCATAGTTCACTTTTGTCTTTGTTTTTGTAGAATAATTTTTGTTTTAAAGAGACCAGAATTTCAACTATATGTTCAGCTACAACTTTTAAAATGTGTTATTCTCTCTTTAAACTATTGTAATACCTTCTATTGCGAGAAAGCAAGTATCTTTCTGCTAATCTTTATATCGAGTATCATGATGTATACAAAATAATAATACTTTGCAACAGGATTTTGTTTACAGAACTGGCAGATAAAGTGATGCGAATGGAACACATCATATGTTTACTCTTTCTATACGTACTATGTACATAGTGTATAGAGATAGTGTATATATCCAAAAGTTGGATACCGAGATTTCACCGGAAAGATCCATGTGTATATGTGTGTCTGTGTCCGTGTGTCCGTGTAGCTGTGAACACAACTCTAAACGAAAAGTCGGTAAAATACCAAACTTGGTATTTAAGTTTAGTATGTCCCAAGTATACGACACGATGATTTTCAAGAAAAACCCCTTGCCCCAACTATCCTTTACATGGAACTTTTTTCGAAAATGTTGATTTTCACAAAAATGGCTGCAACGATTTTGATTAAAATATCATATATTACAGATATTTATCTGAGAAATAATATATATATTGAATTTTCTGAGAATAGGCTCTGAGAACTACTTTATTTTGGATGAATTTTGCGGAATTTTGTATAACTGTTAAACCGTAAGACATGGACCAAAACGTATCACACAAAAAATGTAGAGCACGTTAAAACACACAATTAATGGTATATACATTTTTTTGTAGAGCTGATCGTTTTTTAGATATTTCTTATTTTTGGTTTCAGCTTTGAAAAACTTACTTTTCTCATACAGGAATTTGTCAAGTCTTCTCCATACAAACAAAGTTACATAGAAACTATCACTTTAACCTATGCTACTCCCTTATTTTGCTTCTACTTACAAGGAAGAAAGTAACAAGACTATTTTTGCTAATTTTTTTCTCGTTTAGCGTGAAGTAAATAGAAGCATCAGCTTTATAACAATAATTTGTTGCAGAGAATGTAGAGAAAGTTATTTGATTGGAACAAAGCATATTTTTGGATTTTATGGTGTGCAGGTTTCCCTTTGACGACGTTTCCGGTGGACTTGGACGTATATTTTAATAGTTTGGCAAGATATAGACGCTTCACTCCATTCTGACCTGACCCGGCAGGGCTTTTGTGCCATGAGTGATGGGTTATTGTCGGGGGAGGAACAAGACGCAGCGGGAAGGGATTAAAAGAGACGTCGTCATGGCGACGAATCGCAATGCTGAAATTCCTAGCGCTCCACAGAAATTCTGCTCCAAGCCTCATCAGCAGCTCTGCTACGGTTCTGGCGTGCTTTACGTGGTAGTGTCATGGTAATTTACTGCCCAAATAAGTTCCAGGCGTATCTATATAACACAACATTTAACGGTCTCATTGCATCCTCGTAATTCTAAGGCAAACAGTGTTTTATTACTAGCGATTGAGTCCATGTCGACTCCTTTTGTACCAGACTCTCAAGTAGAATATTTTTTCTCAAGCGCCTTAGATGTATGCAATCTAAAATACTTTTCCATTTGGTAGTATAAAATTACTTTTCTATACACAACTAGGACATTTGAAGGGTTGAGAACCATAATAGGCCAAGCACCATTTTTTAAAAATGGAGAAATAGAAGGTCAATGTTTTTTTCAATATCATAATTTATTGAGCCAAGTTACGCATAATAACTAAATCACACAGCAATCTAGAATACATTTTCTATCTTATACTAGTACAACATTAATGTGGCTTCATGTAAAATTAGGTTTTACAGTTATTTATTGGGAGCTATTATCCTTTGCTGGGGTTTGGCCCAGCCTAAAGAAATGTAACTGGGCCATTTCCATACATCTAATCAATGTCCTGCTGATCATCATTATTGACTCGCACACGCAAACTCTTGTAAAACTCATGATTCACTGGAGGAATAAATGGTAGCATGGACATAAGATCATCATATGCGGTAGCGTGATTTGCTGCAGTGATTTGGACCACTCTGACTCTAACAGAATTTGTAGTTTCATTTAGACCGATATTTTGATGCTCTACTGTTTGTAAACGGGAAATGCTGGACATGGCCCACTGCAATATAAGATGTATAACCATAAACTATACCGATAGATGGCAACAGCTCAATTTTGACCTCACATGGAGATGGCCCACTATGGTTCTCAGCCCTTCAGTTGTAGCAGTAGAGGACGCCCATATTCTAGCTGGCTCGTTTTGGTATGATCATTTTAAACGCTATTAATAAAGAAATACATATTTATAGTTGTTAAGTTATTTGTTTTTATTTTTAGTCAAAATTAAGGTCAATCAAGACGGCCACTTTATTAAATCCAGTATACATAATTATTCACTTGATAAAAATTCATAAAATCATTTATATAAATAGATAACAACTAAATAAGAGTTATTCAGAGGTCTCAAATCATATATTTTCGGTGACATCTCGGCATCGAAGTTTTGGGTGGAAAAAAAATATTTTCTCTATCTACTATGTACGTTGTACATACTTGCTAGAGAAGATAAAAATCTATAGTAGCAATATAATACCTCTGTTAATACTCCATCCGTTATAAAGAAAACCACTCAGAACAACCACTTGCCAGCCGAAAGTACTTATTTTAATTGGATTCACACTTAACTAAATCTATTTTCTGTTTGAGATTGGGGGAACAGTTTTTGTGAGAGAAACTTAAGTAGAACTATTCCCCATTTTCTTATATAAATTTCGTTCTTCTGTTCAATAAAATTTTCTTTTGTGAAGAAAATGATCTCTTCGAAATCGCTTGAGAAAAGTATAAGTACTTCAGAACTGAAACTAATAACAATGAATATCTCGAAAACGGTAAGCTCCACGAAAAAAATGTTTTTGACATAAATTGTGTATTTTAACAAGGCCTACATTTTTTGTATAGTAAGTTTTTGTCTACCTCTTACTGTTTAATAGTTATTCCAAATTAAGCAAAATTCATCCAGAATAAACATCTTTAGAAGCTATTCCCAGAAAATTCAAGATATACATTTTATTTATCAGATAAATATCTTTAATAGACGGTATTTTAATCAAAATCGTTAGAGCCATTTTTAAGAAAATAAAAATTTTCGAAAAAAGTTCCATATAAAGGGTTGTTTGGGGTCAGGGGATTTTTCTCAAAATCTTCGTGTCACATCCCTGGAAGATACTGAACTTAAATACCAAGTTTGGTATTTTAGCTACTTTTCGTTTTTGAGTTATCGGGTTCACAGACACACGGACACACACACACACACACACACACGGACCTATTTCTGGAAATACTTTTTACTTTCTCCATACGCACAATGTACATAGTGTATAGAGAAAGTATTGCACTCCACCAAAAAATTCGATATCGAGGTTCACCGGAAATATATGTTTTAGGGTCCCCAATATCCAAAAAGGTCCGTGTGTGTGTGTGTGTGTGTGTGTGTGTGTTTGTGTGTGTGTCCGTGTGTCCGTGTGTCCGTGTGCCTATGAACACGATAACTCAAAAACGAAAAGTCGGTAAAATACCAAACTTGGTATTTAAGTTTAGTATCTTCCAGGGATGCGACACGAAGATTTTGAGAAAAATCTCCCCACCCCCAACTACCCTTTACATGGAACTTTTTTTGAAAATTTCGATTTTGTCAAAAAAGGCTCTAACGATTTTGATTAAAATTTCGGATATTAAACATATTTACCTGACAAATGAAATGTATATCTTGAATTTTCTGGGAATAGCCTCTGAAGAGTAGTTTATTCTGAATGAATTTTACTAAATTTTGAATGACTGCTAAACCGTAAGAATTGGACAAAAACTTACTACACAAAAAATGTAGAGCACTTTAAAACACACAATTTATGTTATATACATTTTTTTCGTGGAGTTCGTCGTTTTTGTGACATTCCTTATTTTTGGTTTCTGCTATGAAAAACGTATACATTTCTCATACAGGAACTTGTCAACTACTATCCATATAAACAAAGGAACTTCATTGAAATAGCAACCAGCCTTTGAATATCACTTTAACCTACGGTTGTCCCTTATTTCGCTTCTACTTACAAGGAAGCGAGTAATAAGACTATTTCTGCTAATTTTTTCTGATTAGCATAAAGTAAATAGAAGTATAAGCTTTTTAAGAATTATTTGTTGCAGGGATATGGAGAAAGTCATGTGAGTGGTACACATAAGATTTTTTTGGGATCAGGGATCCTAAAACATGTATTTCTGGTGAAATCTCGACATCAAATTTTTGGGTGGAATGCAATACTTCTCTATCCCTATGTATATTGCACATACGGGGCTAGAGAAAGTAATAATTCAGGAAAAAAAGGCTAAATATTTATTTTATGTAACATTGTGCAAAACATGTAATATGCACTGAAATATGTAGAATGGAATTTCACTACAGTAGCGGATATGCTTCAATCTGTAGACAATTTATATTTGCGTGTTTCCACATTTAAAGAAAAAGAATGTATAATTACACAAGAATCCAGGCATTAGTAATAGGAGTTATGGGCATATTAAGAATCTCAAATATGTACACCGAAGGCATATTATGTATAAAACACAATTTTTACTACACAGTCTTTGGTCTTATTTAATAATCAAAGTAACTGGTTGTTATTCGCAATAATTAATCAAGTATTCAACAATATAGACTGAAATATTTTGTTGTGTGCAAAGATTAAAGCAATATTAATCAATATTAATAATATTTAACGAAAGCATATTTAAGAAATTTTAAATTTATATAAATAATTTGCATTTTGTGATTTTATATTCGTTGTAATAAGTGAAATTAAGTGTACAATTCGATATACTTGTATTTCAACGGCGAAATCCTAAGTTATTCCTATTTCAATGATGTTAAACATTTTGTTAGAAAATAAAAAGCAATTACACGACTTTATTGTAAAAATCTTATGTTAAACTTTAAAAATCTGATGTGTCCCATTCACATGACTTTCTCTACATTTCTGCAACATATTATTGTTAAAAAGCTAACGCTACTATTTACTTCATGCTAATCGAGAACAAATTAGCAGAAATAGACTTATTATCTGCTTCCTTGTAAGTAGAAGCGAAATAAGGGAGTATCATAGGTTAAAGTGATAGTCAAAAGCTGGCTGCTATGTGACTGAAGTTCCTTTGTTTGTATGGACAGAAGTTGACAAATATCTGTATGAGAAAATATGCTTTTAAAGCTGAATCCAAAAACAAGGAATATCTAAAAAACGATCAACTCCACTCAAAATTATATAACATAAGTTGTGTGTTTTAATGTGCTCTACATCTGTTTTGTGGTAAGTGTTTGTCTATCTCTTACGGTTTATCAGTTATGCAAAATTCAATATAAATCATCCAGAATAAAGAGATCTTTAGAGGCTATTCTCAGAAAATTCAAAATATACATTTTATTTGTCGGGTAAATATCTCAAATATAAGAGATTTTAATCAAAATCGTTAGAGCCAGTTTTGAGAAAATCAAAATGTTCGAAAAAAGTTCCACGCAAAAGCTAGTTGGGGGTGGGGGGATTTTTTTGAAAATCTTCGTGTCGCATCCTTGCAAGATCCGAAACTTAAATACCAATACCATACACACACCTTCACACAGACACGGACATTTTTCTAAAAGTGCTTTGTTGGATTCAGGGGTTCTCAAAACATATTTCCGGTGAAATCTCGGTATTGAATTTTTGATTGTAATGCTATACCTTCTCTGTATACTATATACATAGTAGGTATAGAGAAAGTAAAAATGGTATCTATGGAATTCCACTTTCGTTTCGTGTTAACCAGGTTACAAATAGACGGACTCTATAAATACCTTTATCCGGCCCAGGAAACTATTTTCGCTGAAATTCCGGCATACCTAGTTTTTGGCTTAAACTTAACGCTTGCCGTACCTAAAGTAAGCGGCAGATAATGCAAATGCTATACCCATATATTCCACTAGATAGATCAACAAATGAACGCTCACATCAACTTTATAACGTTATGGAAATTCAGGCATAAAATGAATTTGCCTTGCGCGTGGGTGATTTAATGCGTTTACATTGCAGTTTTGTATGTGTTTACTCCGATAATTTGTGTACATGTGGGTCGTTAATGTCCATCAAGTGGCAATGAACATCCATTGAAAACAATTTAGATGAACAGCGCACCACAAACATAACTTCAGAGAGAACATTTCCAAACCGTTATCTTCGGTTTGTTACTGCTATTTTGCATAAGCAGCTTTATTCATTGATGTATGGAAGTGCATTGATCCGATTTATGATCTGTAGCAAATGCTTCACATTTCTGAGGATTACGAAACGAATGGTGTAGTGGGTTAAAAAATATGTAAATTTGATCAATAAAGCACTAGCCCACTCAATTTTTACTTTCTCTATACGTACTATTAACATAGTACGATACCGAGATTTCACCTGAAATATATGTTTAGTGTCCCTTGTATCCCAAAAAAGTATTTTCAGAAAAAGGTCCCTGTGAGTGTCCGTGTGTCTGTGAACATGATAACTCAAAAACGAAAAGTCGGTAAAATACGAAACTTGGTATTTAAGTTTAGTATCTTCCAGGGATGCGACAGGAAGATTTTGAGAAAAATGCCCCCACCCCCAACTACCCTTTACATAGACATTTTTTCGAAAATTTTGATTTTCTAAAAAATGACTAACTATTTTGAGTAAAATATCATATATTAAAGATATTTACCTGACAAATAAAATGTATATTTTTAATTTTCTGGGAATAGCCTCTGAAGACTACTTTGTTCTAGATTAATTTTACGGAATATTGCATAACTGCTTAACCGTAAGATATGAAGAAAAACTTACCACATAAAAATGTAGAGCACTTTAAAACACACAATCTATGTTATATGCAATTTTTTTTCGTGGAGTTGATCGGTTTTTAGATATTCCTTGCTTTTGGTTTCAGCTTTGAAAAACTTACATTTTCTTATACAGGACTTTGTCAACTCCTGTCCATACAAACAAAGGAACTTCAATCAAATAGCAATGAGCTTTGACTATCACTTTAACCTATGATACTCCCTTATTTTGCTTTTACTTACAAGAAAGCAAGTAATAAGACTATTTCTGCTAATTTTTTTCTCTCTTAGCATGAAGTAAAATAGAAGCATAAGCTTTTTATCAATAATTTGTTGCAGAGATAAAGAGAAAGTCATGTGAATGGAATGCTCAGATTTTTTCGTTATCTAATCTAATAATATCTTCAAAACATAAACTATACCTAATTATTAGGCTCCGGATTTTTATTCATTAAAAAGCTTATTTTTTTTTTGCAATAATTCTAATAGTGGGTTCTAAAAACTGAATAAAACGTTTTTAAAGGCTGTGATGGCTTCTATTCAGATGACCTTCTCTATCTATTCTGCAAGAAATTATTCTTAGAAAGATTATTCCATTCTGTAATTCTAATCGCTGCTAATCGAGATAAATATTCGCAGAAATTGTATTAATTGGTCCCTCTTGAATAGGAAGGGAATAAAAGGTATTGGAATTCCCATCTCTTTTCATGGCCGGGATGAAGAAACGTGAATATCACATTTGAGAAAAATTTAAATATTGAAAATTTTAAAATCAATAACAACAAATATCTTGGAAATATCTCTATAACAATGTGTATGGTTAAATTTAGTGTTTTACTACTTTTATGTAGTAAGTCTTCATCTATCGCTTGCGGTTTACGACCCATGCCTGTCATTCACAATGAAGAGCACTCCCGAAGCTTTCTCCAACAAATTCAATTTTTTTTGACACATGAGTGAAAATGGAACACCGGTGGAATGCGATGGCCGCTTTGTCCACCACAAATCTCACATGCCGTTGGGATCGAACCCGGGCCGACTAGGTGATATGCGAGTGGTCTAGCCACTCAGCCAAGGTGGGGCCTGACAAGTTCAAGATACACATTTTATTTTACTGTACAGGTCTTTAATATGCGATATATTAATCATAATCTTAGGAGTCAATTTAGAAAATAAAAAGTTTCAAAAAACATTTCCCATGTCGTTTTTTGGTTTGGGGTTATTTTGCTGGAACTCTTCCTGTCGCATCCCTGGAAGATAATAAACTTAAATGTTTGTTCTGTATTTAACGGAATATTCGTTGTTGAGTTATGCTGCTCATAAACACACAGACACTGAGTTTTTTTTAATGATTTATTTTGGTTCTGGGGTCCTCAAAACACACATTTTCTGTGAAATTTCAAAGGTTTCGGTGGAATATAATTTCAGGTCTCTCTACTAAGTATATGCATAGTACTTGGTAAAGAAAGTACAAATTAGAAGAAGTCGCTGGTCCCCATGGCCGCGCTCGCTAAAGTGCCTCGCTTTGATGCTTCGTGGCGCAGGAGCTCGTGGGTTCGAGTCCCGTCTTGGGCATGGGTATTTCTGTGTTTGTTAATGTGTGTACGTATGTGTATTAAAAGCAAAACGGTAATCGGGTATAATTACAACGGAAATATTGGGAAAATAGAAAAATGGGGAAAAAAGAAGAAAAAAATAAAGACACAGACACTGTGCTTTTTTAAATGCTTTATTTTGAGTCTGGCGTCCTCAAAACATATATTTTAGATGACATTTTGGAGAAATGTTACGGTGGAATATAATATCTTCACTACCTACTAAGTATATACACAGTACTTGGTAGAGAAATTACAAATTAGAACAAAACATTAAGAAGTTGAATATTGGAATACAACAATTTTGTGGTTAAACAGCACATTTAAACATCTCATTCGAGTTGCAGTGGTCACTCTCCAGATTGCGCATCACAAAGGGTCCTAAATTCTGCAACTGAAAGAAGATTCCAAACTGCAGAAAAGATATTTTGAAGAAATGCAGTAGGCATATACTAAATAGACAAAATTAAAGATGAAGATGCAGGAAATCCTGCATCCTGCAATAATAATAATAATAATAATAATAATAATAATAATAATAAACAGAAAATATGAATGGAAGGCTGATCTAAATCGGGGGCATGCAGTAGATTACTTGGAGGAGAAAGTCAGTGTTTTGTTGACATCCAAGGGGACTGAGGGGAAGTCGACAATGGGAAGGCATAGTTGCACTGCTGCTATCATCACGTTAGTTCTTTCGAAAGCAGTGTTGTCTCTTCTTTACCTGACTGTACTTTCGATCCTCCGCCCGCTTCTTCCGTAGCTCTGTATTTTCCTCTTACCATTACACGCATTTATATCGTGGTCGAAGAATGCTTAGGAAGAAGATTTGAGTGGAACATAGTTAATTCACAGAAAACGCGTGTAAGCCCAAGATCAATGTCTCAGATATTTAATTCCAAGATGGTTCATAGGTAATTTAAAGTTTAGAAGTTGAGAGATGAGACAGTGCATGTCTTGTCACGGGGCTAAGACTTATTCAGAAGGTAAAGATAAATCATAGCTAATAATATAAATTACATCAAGAAGGGAAATATAAATGTACATTGAAAATGGGAAGGGAAGAAAGATTTCAAACACGTATAAGTAGCCGAGTTGTCACGAGCTTGTAGCACAGTATACTGTTAAGAGGGTAGGGCATTGAACTGAAGGGGGTGAGAGTACACTGTCCGAGGCGAACATAACGGGAATAGAGAAAACAATGCTCCCGCTGGTCAAGTGACACTTTTAAGGCACTTAGCGTAGAACATTGGCAGAGCAAAAATATGATATTTAGGTGCGTGGTGTAGCCTTTAGTTGTGACGGAAATAGGTAATATTATTATTGACCAGAACACGGACGAAATCACTGCATCAAAAGTGATAAGTAACAATAGTCGCGGTCGCGTAAAGCATAGTTTTATAGTAGAAAATTTAAGAGGATTGTGTGTGTGTTCGACGGCGGAAAAATATCGAACTAATTGAATAAAGCATTTGTGCCGTACCTCTTCCTAAAAAGAGTTTCCATGCTAATAAAAATCCTGAGTTAGGCCACCCACAAATCCACACCATTCCTAATACCCAAAAACCTGCACCCGGGATACGAATCCGTAACCACGTTGCCGCCTCAGAGTCTCAATCAGATTTGCCTAAGTGGTGCAATGTGTAGATAGGAATGGAATAGTTTTCCAATATCCCCTAAGTAAGATATTTTGTTTTATATTCTTTGTATGCTGTAAACAAATTCATTTATAGTGTATGTTAAATAAGTACATATAGAGAGGAACGTGCCCGGTGGAACGCCGGAAATTGCTCAACCGATATTTTCTAATCAATAACTGAGAGGATTATTTTGCTTGGAGTGAGAGACTAGACCTGGGTATGGCTTCAATTGTGCAAACATTTTGCAACCTTTATGTTATTAAATCTACGGGACCTAAGAGAAGATACAAAGGGTAAAATTTCATATACTCTGATTATCGAAGACTACTTGACCATTCCGATAATTAATCGGAAGGTACTAATAGGCTATAAAGCCCTTCCAGAGCTTGTAGCACTGTTGAGAACAGGTTAAAGGAATAAGGAAATGTAATATCCACGATGTTTCATTTTATATGAATTTCATGAGATTTTAATACGCTTTTCTTTCTCTACACGTACGATGATGTACACAGCAGATACAGAAGCTATTGTATTCTACCCAAAAATTCACGGAAATATATGTTTTGAGATCTCCTGAATCTAAAAACAGCATCTTTGTCTTTCTCTTATCGTATACCAGTAATGCAAAAATCATTGAGCATGAGGAGGTTATTCCTAGGAAATTTAAGATATGCATTTTAATTGCCATGTAAATATATTTAATATACAGCATTTTAATCAAAATCGTTAGAACCATTTATGAGAGCATCACAATTTTCGAAAATGTTTCCATGTAAAGGGTAGTTTAGGGTGGTGGATTTTATTCGAAATCTTTATGAAGTTTAACTTTTCGTTTTTGAGTTACGCCGTTCACAGACACACTTCAGTCACATAGCAACCAGGTTTTGACTATCACTTTAGCCTATGGTACTCCCTTATTTCGCTTCTGCTTTCAAGGAAGCAAGTAATAGGACTATTTCTGCTAGTTTTTTCACGATTAGTATGAAGTAAATAGAACCATAAGGTTTTTAACAATATTTTGTTGCAGAGATATAGAGAAAGTCATGTGAATGAAACACATCAGATTTTTTAATTTGGATTGCCTAGACTGAGGACGGAATAGATATTATATTCAAACAGGCTTAGGTCGCGAAGAATGTAATTAATTTTTTACAATGGAGGTAACTTTCCAGATTAAAATCTAATTCTGCAAGTTTTATAATAACAACTTTTGGCTGGAAAGTTCACCTGATAACTAAGTCTAAAGAACTTACTACATAGTCATTGCATAAAATGGATTTCAGAGTGCATGAAGCCGGTCAGATCTTGACTGTACTGTAACAAACACGTAACAATTAGAATGCCCAAGAAGCTGCGTAAATTAAAAATAAAGTCCATATTCAAGATTAATAATCTGTAACTTTCTGTAAATATTATATTGTTTTATTTTAGAGTATCTAAATCACAGTTAAGTCACGATCCATATTTCTATCTTTACGATACTATCCGTTTAGTAAAAACGTATAAACTTACCCATTTAATATAAAATAATTATGTAGAATCGTTTTGAGTAAAAACCAAAACTTTGTAAAATAGAAGACATATTTTAATTCCTTTTGCTCATCTCAGGTACCAATTTTAAGGAAAATATATGTAAACCATGAAAACATTGGAGATGCAAGAATTATCAGTAGCACTGATTAACATTTAAAGTAAGTGCCAAGGAGCAAGACTTCAGCAAGTGCATGAAATTGAAGTAAAAGGTCTGGCACCTGAAAACTAAACGACTCTTAGGCTAAAGACTGACACAAGAAAGAAAGAAAAACCAGAACTAGTTAGTAGTAGTAGTAGTAGTAGTAGTAGTAGTAGTAGTAGTAGTAGTAGTAGTAGTAGTAGTAGTAGTAGTAGGAGTATTTTATTAAGTTTACAATTATACAATATTTGCGTCACACAATCGCATGGGTCGAGTGACCGTACATGCTCTCGAAAAATACTTGAGTTTAATATATATTTTATATCTCTTAACAACATTGGTAATACACAAACACACACACTTGCACTCACAACCACACCACGTATTTATACATATAGACCAGTCAAACACCAAATAAATCTATACAGTATTTTACCTCTTAGTACACGAACTTCCATTAAGTATGTGCCCAGGCTTGGCCAGTTTTGACTGTTTAGAATCAAATCCCAGAATGCTGTCCTTCGACTGTTTGAAGCTAAAAATACTTCCGGCAATAATGTTTTCCAAGCATCTTCCATCTGCACGCAATCTGCCAAAATATGCGTCCAGTCTTCCTGATATCCACATAATGGGCAAATCCGCCTACCAGCTTCATCAACTACCTTACGGGTTTTCCATTCTCCCAACCTGAGCCACGCTATTCCCGATCTTTGTTTCATACCCAATTTTAAAATATATGTTTCTTTACCCCACTCAATTTTTATTTCGTTTTGTAAGTGCAATGACGATTTGATTCTACATTCAGATTCTATTTCCTGCCTATTTTTATCGCATAGTCATATTTTTACTTTATTCACGACGTTATCTATTTTCGCTGCCCCTTTGCCAAATATCGTTTAAGCCAATCTTCGATAATCCCCGTTGTAGTCCCGCCGCCCACCATTTTGGAAGCTCTATGTTATTCACCTGATGACAACATATTGCTCTAAGAGTTGTTTGATGAACTTTAATTATTCGCAGCCAGTATCTTACTACACTTAATTTAGCATATACAGCATCTTCCAGCATCCTACCTCACGAAGAATACCGTTCCCCTCCCCAAACCCAGAATACGTTTCCAGAAACGACATTATGTTTTATTTAGATTATCTACCCTATTCCATCCCCACACCTCACTTCCATATAGTAATGAAGACTTAACCATTGCCTCATACATGGTTTGTAATGTTTTTACGGCATATCTGGTATCCGGGTCAATAACTTCAATATTTCAGAAAGTTGTCCAATCCCTTTGTTTTACAAACTCTGTGTTCTTTTGCCATTTTCCTGCCATGTCAGACCTTACACCTATAGTCGAAATGTTTAACATTTTTAATTTATTTCTCTCCGTCTGTCCACTTTTCCTGCTGACCGTACATGTAACCATTTATAAATGCTAGCGCTTTAGTTTTCAGGGTATTCATTTCCATGCCCCACTGTCTATAGAATCGTCGCAGTGCGTTTAAGCCAGAGAAGATGATGAGAACCGAAGCAAATGAGAAAGTCCAGTCGTGCACTGGTATGAAGTTTTACAAAGGTTCTCGCAGGAGGAAAGATCAAAACACAATTTTGAGTGGTCAGTGCTAGGGAGAAGTGTGCAATAAAAACTGTGAGGGAGATCCTGTGGTAGGGACTAGACTAGGGGAGTTTAAATATAAGACTACTTACTACTTTGGAGCGTCGGTGCTTGAACAAGATAGCTCCCTGGTTTCGCTCGCTTATAGTCTCAAGTGCTCGTTGATGGAAATGTCAAGAACATATAAGTTATGCAACTAAGGTCATTTATCCGGCATCATACTGGTTCTGTAAAACCAGAGAACCTGTATACCAAAAGCTCACCTTCCGATGAAGTTATTATCAACTGAATCTCGTGCATCAAATATCCGGAAGATAATTTTGAGGTATGACCTGGTTATTAACGCTGCTTAACTCTTTGTTGTCTGTCGGTACCGATAAGTTCCTCTTGTTTTAAGCGTAACTATACAAATGGGGTTGTACTCCAGGATTAATGTCATGTTATACTAACCTTCAACCATAAACGTCAGGTAGTCAAGACTGTTTTATATTGTAAAAATATATACACATTTTTTGCCCTAAAATTGCAGTGATTTTTTAATTAATAAAAGAGTAAAACCACATTAACTACAGTCAAATGTATCCCGATTAGCTTCCAAGCATCACACCGGTTGTTATACTTGGGCTCTCCCCGTCCTTTACCACAGTCACTGGAATTTGAACTTGCAACATTTGGCTTTGAATGGATGGCCAGCCCATTACCTATCACCTAACACTCATGGTCATTTGAACTACTTTATTGTTAGTACCTTTGGCAGGATTATGAAAACATTTTTAGAAGAATTTAAACTTTTAATTTGGAAAAAAAAGATTAATAAGTAATCTACATATATTTTCATTTCTATTGTGTTTTCTATTATTTCATATAATAATTTTATAGGTTTATTCCCATATATTTTTACTAGAACTCAATTTTAAACTTTAATTAAAGGAAAAACGGCATGTGTAGTATACTAATCAGGCAACTAAGCGGTAATGGAGTTGTAATTCAAAGTTTATAAAATAAATTTTGTTTTATTTATAATATATGAGGTAGCCTATGACCATATGGGTGTAGTTAAGTATAATATTAGATTTCTATTTAAAAAGTGTTGAATTGTCAGTCTTTGTTCAGAATTTCAACCATAGGTTGCAGTACATGCATTCTGCAATTCTTGGGAACTATTTTTACACCTCTAGCTGCATTTTATTGGAGAAGATACATTTTGAATGATAAAATACAAAAATTGAACCTAAGAAAAACGGTTGAAGGTTTAAAATAGTGAATCGTTTAACCAGGGCCCAAAATGTGTCTAATTGTGTGTTACAAAACATGGAATACACTCGCCACAGAAGAATAAAACCTTGCAAATGTGTACTTTAAAATATCACGTGTTTTTAACCAAAATCTGATGTGTTCCATTCACATGACTTTCTCTACATCTATGCAACAAATTATTGTAAAAAAGCTATTCTTTTATTTACTTCATGTTAATCGAAAAAAAATTAGCAGAAATAGTCTTATTACTTGCTTCCTTGTAAGTAGAAGGGAAACAAGGGAGTGCCATAGGTTAAAGTGATATTCAAAAGCTGGTTGCTAAGTGACTTTGTTGGTATAGATAGCAGTTCACAAACTCCTGTGTGAGTTTTTAAAGCTAAAAAAAAGGAATATCTCAAAAACGATCAACTCTATGAAAAAAATGCATGTAACATAAATTGTGTGTTTTAATGTACTCTACATTTTTGTGTGGTAAGTTTTTATCCGTCTCTTACGGTTTAGCAGTTATCCAAAATTCCGTAAAATTCATCCAGAATAAAGAGCTATTCCCACAAAATTCAAGATATACATTTTATTTGTCAGGTAAATATATTTAATATACGAAATTTTAATCAAAATCGTTAGAGCCATTTTTAAGAAAATCAAAAATTTCAAAAAAAGTTCCATGTATAGGGTAGTTTGGGGTGGGGTAATTTTTTTCAAAATCTTCGTGTCGCATCCCTGGAAGATACTAAACTCAAATACCAAGTTTGGCATTTTACCGGCTTTTTGTTTTAGAGCTATCGTGTTCACAGGCACACGAACACATGGACACACAGGGATCTTTTTATGAAAATACTTTTTTTTGGATACAGGGGGGCCTAAAATATATATTTCCGGTGAGATCCCGGTATCGAATTTTTGGGTGTGTGCAATACCTTCTCTATACACTATGTACATAGTACGTTTAGAGAAAATAAGAATTGCTCCTATTTAGGTCAAAGAAAACGAAAGTAATATTAAGCATTCTTTTACAATACATTTCACGAAAGTACAGAAAGAAGGGTTCGTTCATTTTATGTGTGCATTGTGACGGCTTTATTAAGCGCTGCAACAATCCCAACATTTATCGACTACATCATCAGATGAAAATTGCAATTGTTGATTCTCAGCCATCTTTGGTGCATCTGCCGGAGAAACTCTGTTTGTTTTAATGTGCTCCATATTTTTTGTGTAGTAAATTTTTATCCATCTCTTACGGTTTAGCAGTTAAGCAAAGTTCAACAAAATTTATCCAGAATAAGGAGGTCTTCAGAGGCTATTCCCAGAAATTTTGAGATATGCATTTTATTTCGGGTATAATTTTAATCAAAATGTTTTGAGCCATTTTTAAGAAAATAAAGTTTTAGATATTTTTTCCATGTAAACGGTAGTTTGGTCGGGGGGATTTTCTTGAAAATCTTCGTGTCGCATCCTTGGAAGAAACCAAACCTAAATACCAAGATTGGTTTTAAACGGTCTTTTTGTTTTTGAGCTATACTGCACACAGACACACACACACATATACACAGACAGATCGACAGACAGACACATACACGGACATTTTTCTAAAAATACTTTTTTTTGGATTCAGGGATTCTCAAAACACGTATTTCCAGTAAAATGTCGGTATGAAATTTTTGGGTGCATTACAATACCTTCTCTGTACATTATGTACCTAATAAGTGTAGAGAAATTAAAAAGCTACTGAAGCGTGAAATCTCATTTTTGTTTTGGAGGAAACAAACGTTGGCTTAGCCCACCTGGATAGTGTGGTGGTAGGGTGTCTGCCCCACATTCTAAAGGTCGTGAGTTCGAATCTCTCTTAGGGTGAGTTAGCCGGTTAAGATTTTTGCGGGGTTTCTTTTAGCCTGAAAGGACGAATGTCGAGTAACTTTAAGCTCCATGGACCCCGAGATCATTTGAGCATCATTTCACCAAATTCATTCATCGTCCGATATGGCCAACCAGGTAAAAGACAGAAAAAAAATTTAGTGTGAAACAAACATACACTTAAAACTTCGGCAAACCTTACTGCATACTTATGTTGTCATTTTTGGCATAGTGCAGCTGTTTGCAACATTATTAAGTAGAGTTGGAAACACTAAAATGTGTCGAGGGACTACCTCGCCTGTCTTTCAGTGAACGGGAAGGAAAGTAGGCTCACAAGATTCTTTGTTGTTGTCGCATATATGAATATTCCGGTGCGGAAAGAGAGCAATGCATTACCAAAACAGCTCATAACATATTTAAACTCCCTGGAGGCTGCTGGAAAACGGAGCAAAGGTAAATAATGATTTTAAAAGACGCACGTTAAGAGAAACTCCAGGATAGAAGAGTTCTGCTAAATAAACACACTGCTATATGACAGCACCTGCATTATGCAAACGTTCCGCTCTTAAAAATTAATGTGGCTAACTGTGTCGCTAATTTGAAATAAAAAAAAGGTTGAGGAGATGTCATTTAGATGTCAGAGAGAGAATAATTTATTATTAATAACGTGAATTAAGAGTTGTCTTTCCTTTTACAGAAAGAACCAGAAAATGTCCATATGTGTTTCAGATTTAATCGAAAACTTACGCATATTCAAATTAAAACTGTATTAATTAAGAGTTTCTTAAACTGTTACTTTTTCATACACCTTCTTTTTAATTTCTCTACACGTACTATGTACATAGTGTACAGGGAAGGTATTGCATTCCATCCTAAAATTCGCTACCGAGATTTCACCGGAAATATATGTTTTAGGATCCCATTTATCCAAAAAAATCTGGTGTGTTCCATTCACATGACTTTCTCTACCTCTCTGCAACAAATTATTATTGTTAAAAAGTTTATACTTCTATTTACTTCATGCTACACAGTCTTATTACTTACTTCCTTGTTAGCAGAAGGGGAATAGGGGAATACTATAGGCTAAATTAATAATCAAAAGCTGGTTGCTATGTGACTGAAGTTTCTTTGTTTGTATGGACAGGAGTTGACAAATTCCTATATGAGAAAAGTATAAGTTTTTCATAGCTGAAAACAAAAACAAGGAATTTGTCAAAAACGATCAACTCCACGAAAAAAATGTATATAAGATAAGTTGTGCGTTTTAAGGTGCTCTACATTTTTTGTGGTGTAAGTCTTTCTCCATCTCTTACGGTTTAGCAGTTATACAAACATCCATAAAATTCATCCAGATTAAAGTAGTCTTCAGAGGCTACTCCCAGAAAATTTAAGATATACATTTTATTTGTCGTTTATATATCTTTAATATACGAAATTTTAATCAAAATCTTTAGAGCCATTTTTGAGAAAATCAAAATTTTCGAAAAATGTTCCATGTAAAGGGTAGTTGGGGGTGGGGGATTTTTCTCAAAGGCTTCGTGTCGCACTCCTGGAAGATACTAAATTTAAATACCAAGTTTAATATTTTACCGACTTTTCGTTTTTGAGTTATCGTGTTCACAGGCTCACGGACACACGGACACACACACACACGGACCTTTTTCGAAAATGCTTTTTTTTAGATAAAGGGGACCCTAAAGCATGTATTTCCGGTGAAATCTCGGTATCGAATTTTTGAGTGGAGTGCAATACCTTCTCTATACACTATGTACATAGTGCGTATAGAGAAAGTAAAAAGAGGTTTCAGAAAAAGGTCCGTGTGTGTTTGTACACGATAACTCAAAAATTAAAAGTCGGTAAAATACCAAACTTGGTATTTAAGTTTAGTATCTTCCAGGTATGCGACATGAAGATTTCAAGAAAATTCTCCCACCCCCAACTACCCTTTACATGGGCATATTAACAGCTTTGAATTGGAAAAGAATGAGTAAAAGTAATGATGTGCGAATGCAAAAGCGAGTGTGAGCCAAGTTATTTTCGGTGTATTATTGGGTTTCCTTCAGTGCAAGTTGCTGGGCTATTAAACAAAGGGATACTTGCGGGGCATGTGTTCAAGTGCAAATATGAACCTAAGGATAGCAGCTGACGTGTTGTACCGTAAGGTAAGCTAAAGTTGAATGGATCTTGTGCTCTTTGAAAAGCGAACATGAGGCGAGCGGAGGTCGTTAGATTATAGCGAGCCGCTGCGAACCACAGGTTCCTTTGGTTTCGAGGTTACATTACGTTAGGTTAGGTTTGGTATATGTAAATGAACTGGATCGAAATAAGTGTTAAAATAAAGTTTTCGAAAACTATTTCTAAGAGTTTATGAAAAAAAACAAAACAATTTAGGGTGTTTTTGTATAAAGAAGCCTGAAATCATTTCTGTATTGAAAGTAAATGCTTACCTTATAGTTTTATATTAACCTTGATCTTTTAAGAACATATTTTGCTTTTTGTATTCTACAAAAGCCTCGATTTTTTAACTTTCATAATTTGTTTATCAAATTTTGAAGCATTATTTTGAAAAAAAAAATATATGGTCATTTTCTTTAATGTACTTTTGTAAGGTAGTATAACATTTTTTGAAATAAGTTAAAAATGGTGCATCGTACGGAGCATTTCGTGTATAGAAGAGAGGCCTTGAGTATCCCTTTAGTATCTGAATAAAGAATATGAGTTAGTTATTTCGGACATACAAACTGCAGACACCCCTAAAAACACATCCCATCCAACATGATATATGAGACACGTGAAAACAAGAGAGTATAATTTGAAAACCAAAAAAACCGATGTGATCCATTCACATGACTTTCTCTACATCTGTGCAACTAATTCTTGTTAAAAAGCTAATGCTTCTATTTCTTCATAACAATCAAGAAAAAAAAATAACAGAAATAGTATTACTAGCTTCCTTGTAAGTAGAAGGAAAATAAGGGAATGCCATAGGTTAAAGTGATAATCAAAAGCTGGTTGGTATGTTCTTTTGCTTTATGTATAGAAGTTGACAAAGTCCTGTGCGAGTTTTTTAAGCTAAAACCAAAAACAAGGAATATCTCAAAAACGATCAACTCAACGAAAAAAAACGTATATAGCATAGATTGTGTGCTCTACATTTTTATGTGGTAAGGTTGTCTCCATCTCTTACGGTATAATATAGTTATGCATATTCGTAAAATTCATTTAGAATAAAGTACTCTTCAGAGGCTATTCCCAGAAAATTCAAGATATGCTTTTTATTTGTCAGGTTAGTATCCCTGGAAGATACTAAACTTAAATACTAACTTTTCGTTTTTGCGTTATCGTGTTCAAAGACAAATGGACACACACACGGACCTTTTTCTGAAAATGCTTTTTTTGGATACAGGGGACCCTAGAGAATATATTTCCGGTGAAATCTCGGTATCGAATGTTTGGGTGGAGTGCAACACCTAGTCTGTACAATATGTACGTGTAGAGAAAGTAAAAATGATCGGTATTTCAGAGATTCAATATTCCGTAATTGCTCCATTCCGAGGTAGAGGGGAATAATACAGCTGAATAAAATATTTCACAAGAGCACAGCGGGAGACTCAAATATTGCATTTCTATTTCCCACGGAGACCAAACAACTTTATTATGGTATAATCCTGTGGATTCCGTTGACATTCAACACAATAATAAATCAAAATCAAGCGCTATGTAAACTTGGCGTCCCAAATATGTTTAATTACCGAGAACTTCATCATGTTGTTACCGTATATTATATGAAATAAAATCTAAGTAAAAAATCATAACTTTCTCTATATCTCTGCAACAAATTATTGTTAAAAAGTTTATGCTTCTATTTACTTCATGCTAATCCAGAAAAAATACCAGAAATAATCCTATTACTTGCTTCTTTGAAAGTAGAAGCGAAACTTGGGAGTACCATAGGTTGCTATGTGACTGAAGTTCCTTTGTTTGTATGGTCAGGAGCTGAACAACTCATGAGAAAAGTAAAGTATAAGGGATATCTCAAAAAACGATCAGTTCCACGAAAAAAATGTATATGACATAAATTGTGTGTTTTATTGTGCTCTCCTTTTTTGTGTGGTAAGTTTTTGTCCATCTCTTATGGTTTAGCAGCTATGTAAAATTCCGTAAAATTCATTCAGAATGAAGTAGTCTCCAGATACTATTTCCAGAAAATTCAACATATACATTTTATTTGTCAGTAAATACTTTAGTATACAATATTTTAATCAAAATCGTCAGAAAATAAACATTTTCGAAAAAAGATCCATGTAAAGGTTAGTATGGGGTTGGGGGATTTTTCTCAAAAGCTTCGTGTCGCATCCATGGAAGACACTAAACTTAAATACCAAAATTGGTGTTTTACCGACTTTTTGTTTTCAGTTATCGTGTTCACAGACACACGGGCACACGAACACACACACACACACTTATGTTTTTCTGAAAATGCTTTTTTTTTGATATAGGGGACCCTAAAACATATATTTCCGGTGAAATCTCGGTATCGAATTTTTGGGTGGAGGGCAATAGCTTCTCTATACACTATTTACATAGTACGCATGGAGAAAGTAATAAAAAGTAAAATATAAAGTGATATTGTGAAAATAAATTTAAAGCTGAATATCGCTCGTCAACTCTCGGCTCTTTGACCTTCTACGGTGTCCCCTGAGAGGGAATTGATGAGCGGAGGTATCCTAAGGATGACCCAGAAACGGATTACTATGGGTGTAATGCGTAAACGTTAGGGGCCCCCTAACGATTCCATTTCGAACACATCCGGTGCCGTTCAGGCCCTGAAGTGTTAGTCTCCTGAAGGGATGCCTGCTCGAAAGCACCGGGATGATTGTTCCACGATAACATCAGTGAAGAAATGTCCATAAACGATCATCCATGCCCAACCCGTCAAACACCTCTCCTGGTCCTAGAATCTTGAAACAAGAAACAAGAAGTTGATGGTTATGGGCAAGAAAGTAATGGTAGAAGATGAACCCAGTATTCGCCAGCTGACTGGAAAAAGCCAGAAAATCCAGCGGTCTTCGGCAGATATCCGGGGCTTGTGGAACGGGCGGCGCACGAGTAACCATGTCGTCAACTTGCTCGAAGAACTTTGAGTTATATTCAGAACTCTACACTCTACACTTTGATATTAATTCTATATTTCTTTCAAAATTATTCTTACAAAAGCGTATTTATCTAACTACTTCATTTTGATCCGATAAATATTTGTAGAAATATGTAGTTTCATTGCATATTTTACATTCAGCAGAATGAAATGGTAGTTCAGTCTTTAAAAAACTGGTCATTAGTTTTAAATTTCATACAATATTGTGAAGAAACAATGAAATACAATTTAGCTTTTCATAAAATATACGATAAAGTATTGCAAATTTAAACAAGTAGAAATAAATAATTTGGAAATTGATAAAATCACAAAAATAATTTTTTGCGATACATTGATTGTTTTAGGAGATGTATATTTTGACGAGATATATACCTTTTTCTTGAAAAGTTTCCCTTTCTAATGTTTTATCAGTTTTACAAAAGACTAAGGAATTCATTCAGAATGAAAAAGAAGAAACTCAAGACACAAATTTTGTGATTGATGCAAATATCTGTAGATGGCTGGTCGCGAGATTGGATCCCGAGATCGTTTGAGCATAGTTTCATTATTCATCCTGGTTGGTCATATCGGACTTTAAACTCCAAAAAAGTCTGAGAAAAAAGTGGAATTTCATAAAAATCCTTCAATTAGGTTACGAAAAATCAAAAATAAATAAGGCTTTCCATGTAAAAATTAATTTGAAGTATTTGTTGACAATGTTAAAATCTTCATCTTCATCTTGCATATATATATATATATATATATATATATATATATATATATACAGGTGTTTCAAAAATACGGGGCATAATTTCAGGTATGTATTTCCCACATGAAGACAATCAAAATAGTTCATTATAACACGTGTCCGGAAATGCTTCATTTCCGAGTTATGGCCTTTACAACATTGAAAGTCCCACCTGTAGACAATCAAAATAGTTCATGTCCGGAAATGCTTCATTTCCGAGTTATGGTCTTCACAAAATTGGAATTCACTGGAACGTTTTTCTTTCCGCAGGTCTTTACCGTCAAAGGAGACATTAGGAGGGCGCTCTGATAGTTCGTTCTGAGGAGGGTTGCATTCAGTGTTCTTTAGGCGTTAAGATTGTGCGACATGTATTCAAATCAAGAGCTGGCAGAGATACACTTCATGTACGGTAAGGCGGACGGCAATGCTGCGCTGGCTCGTCGTTTGTACCAGGAGAGGTACCCACAGCGACAATGTCCAGATCGGAAGACATTTGTACGTCCCCATTCCCGTCTGTGCGAGTATGGAGCATTCACCTCTCCTGGTTTGGGAAGGGGACGACCAAGATCTACAAATCCAGAAGTGCAGGAGGAGATTCTGGAGGCTGTGGACAGGACTCCTTCTATCAGCACACGACGGTTAGCGTTGCAAGTCAATGTTCCTCATACGACTGTCTGGAGACTGTTGAACGAGTATCAATTGTATCCTTATCATTTGCAATGTGTACAGGCCCCGTCACCAGCAGATTACCCTGCACGAGTTAGGTTCTGTCAGTGGTTCTTGCAGCAGTGTGGTGTAAATCCGAACTTTTCTGCCGTCGTATTATTTACAGATGAAGCACAGTTCACAAGAGATGGCATAACAAATTTCCACAATCAGCATGTATGGTCGCATGAAAACCCACGTACAACTGTTGTATCTCATCACCAGGTGCGGTTCTCCCTCAACATGTGGGCCGGTATCATTGGTGATCGATTAGTTGGACCCCATGTACTTGTAAACAGACTTACGGGGCAGGCGTGCACAAACTTCCTGGAAAACAGCTACTTAAGTCTTACGGCTCGCCGGTACTTGGATCGAAGGTTTCCTGATCGATGGATAGGTAGAGATGGCCCAATTGCTTGGCCTCTACGCTCGCCTGATCTGAACCCCCTCGATTTCTACTTGTGGGGCCATTTAAAATCATTGGTTTATTCGTCTCCGGTGCCAGATTTGGAATCCTTTCGGAATCGAATTGTGGCAAGTTGTGGGGACATACGCAATACTCCTGGAGTTTGGGATCGTGTTCGCAGGTCAGTGAGACATCGATGTGAGGTCTGTATTCAAGCAGGAGGTGGACATTTTGAACATCTGTAATGACAACAACCTGCGGAAAGAAAAACGTTCCAGTGAATTTCAATGATGTGAAGGCCATAACTCGGAAATGAAGCATTTCCGGACACATGTTATAATGAACTAATTTGATTGTCTACATGTGGGAAATACATACCTGAAATTATGCCCCGTATTTTTGAAACTCCTGTGTGTGTGTGTATATTTCACATATATCTGCTGTGTATATAAATGTATATTATGTATATCTCATTAAAGCAAACAAATTATGTCATTTTTAGAGGAGTCGTTTCCGCTATATTCTTATCTATGTGTCTAATTTTGTAATATATATGTACTAATCTGAAATGAAAAATCATTATTCGTTATGCAAAAAGAACGGAATTTCAAAGCTGTCACATAGTGACCAACTGTTAAAATAATATACCATCGCTTAAGGGGAGTCAAAATGCCCAATCTTGCCAATATTAAAGTTTGACCCATTATCTCAAAAACTATTGAACATAATGAGCTGAAACTTTCAAGGTATATTAATAAATGCTTATACTTTAGATTGGTGAGAAATAGAATACTTCTGTTCATTAAAGCCCTTAAAATTTAATTGCAAATAATGACTTAAATTTAAAAATACTAACTAATCCATATACATAAAAGCTTTTTCGTTAACATTTAAATGCAGTATGTGTTAAAAATTTCAGTTCTGAGTATCTATTGGTTTCTTAGATAATAAGGCATTTGTATATACAATATTACTTTCTCAGAATTTGCTTTCAAATATAACATTTAAAAAACAAAATATAAACATAACTTTCCAAACACAAATTCACAATATTACAAAACTCTCTCGTGAAATAAGACGAGATGCCAATGCTTCCAATAGCCCAATTAAAACTTTCCGATTAAAATAAACAAAATATTTCTTCTCCAATACCAATATTTACAAGGCTATTGTTGTTTTAGCAAGTGAGTGTACGAAAATGCTCTAAAAAACTACTACGCTGGTTGATTTCAACAATATTTTAAAACTATTTACAATTACGGTAGCTCTATACAAGTTATAAAAAATGAGCGGGAGATTTGAAATATTCATATGTCAATAAAACATAAAAATTGGAAAAAAAAATTATGAAAATGACATTTCGACAGCCCTTACGCTTACGCTATTCCGCTATTCCAACTTTACCTACGAAGAAATATGCGAACAATTTCTGGATATATATACATATATATAGATTAACAAAATCTATAGCTCTATATATAGATTATCAAAAGGATAGAGGAATAAACTTTTATAAGAATAATATGGGTAATAAATCAACCTGATATAACATGTAATACTTTTTACTTTCCCTATAAGTACTATGTACTAGTGTATAGAGAAGGTGTTGTATTCCACCAAAAAGTTTGATACCGAGATTTCACCGGAAATATATGTTTTAGGGTCCCCTGTATCCAAAAAAAGCAATTTCAGAAAAAGGTCCGTGTGCCTTTGAACACGATAACTCAAAAACGAAAAGTCGGTAAAATACCGAACTTGGTATTTAAGTTTAGTATCTTACAGGGATGCGACACGAAGATTTTCAGAAAAATCCCTCCACCCCAAACTACCCTTTACATGGAACTTTTTTCGAGAATTTTGATTTCCTTAAAAATGGCTATAACGATTTGGATTAAAAAAACGTTTATTAAAGATATTTAACTGACACATAAAATGTATATCTTGCATTTTCTGGGAATAGCCTCTGAAGATTGCATTATTCTGGATGAATTTTACGAAGTTTTGCATAACTGCTATACCGTAAGAGATATAAAAAAGTTGCCACACGAGAAATGTAGAGCACGTTAAAATACACAACTTATGTTACATACATTTTTTCGTGGAGTTGATCGCTTTTGAGATATTCCTTGTTTTTGATTTCACCTTCAAAAAACTTATACTTTTCTCATACAGGAATTTGTCAACTTCTGTGCATACAAACAAAGGAACTTCAGTCACATAGCAACCAGCTTTTGACTATCACTTTAACCTATTGTACTCCCTTATTTCGCTTTTGATTACAAGGAAACATGTAATAAGACTAATTTTTACTCGATAAAATGATAAAAAAATGGCAGCGTTGACTTCATTGAGCCACTCTGCCTGTCATATTGATGGTTACAATTAATCAACTATCTTGGATAGTGTGATATCATGTAGCATTATTTGTCATGTCTAGTTTTCTCAAAGCGTTAGGCACTATCAGAATAAAAACAAGCGATCCACTCTGTGATATAAACATTCTGCATATCGTCAATATAACCAATAAAGTGGAATAAATGTTACGATTCTTCTCTGCCAGAGTCACAGTTACACTTTTCCCGACAGAATAAAACCTCATTAGATATCGAATATTGAATGGAGTGGAAGAATTCTAGGTCACTTGATGTGGGTGTACTTTCCTTTGAGGCCACCCTTGGCATTATGGAAATTGTTTTCCTTTCTTCTCTCGAGCTCTCAATCCGATCAAATGTGGAAAGGTTTGAAGTTAGTTGACGACTCATTACGTCTTGCGGACCCGGCTTGTAGCAAGATAAATGATGTTCTCCCTACTCCAACCCCAAAGACTTTAAGTCTAGGGATGGGGGAACGTCATCCATCATCTCTATGACTGTCAATTGTCATCCGCTCCCCCACTGTCCGAACAGTTCCTAAAGGACAACGCCTTTGGTAAACATTCAACTTGTAAACTTATATGTCGTCTCATACCAGACTAGTGTACAAGAATTTTCTAACTAGGGCAAATTCGGGCAGATAATTAACTAACTCAATTTTCTAATCGAAGGCAAAAGTCTAGTGCTATGTGTCGAAGCTTACCTACCATATAGCGCATAGCGATATTGAATCAAAACCAAAATAGCGTTTTTAAATATATTAGTTTCTGTATAAATGAACACTGCAATGTTTACGTTCGTTGTACCTGTGTACAATGTGATAGTAGATAGAAAAGTATTGTATTTCACCCAAAAATTCGATATTGATATTTCACCAATATATATATATTGAGACCGCCTGAATTCCCCCCCCAAATCAGTCGAAAAACATGTCCGTAAGTGTGTCTGTCTCTATTGTATGTATGTATGTATGTGTGTATGTATGTATGTATATATGTATGTATGTGTGTGTGTATGTATGTATGTATGTATGTATGTATGTATGTATGTATGTATGTGTGTATGTATGTATGTATAGCTCAAAAACGCAAAGTCCGCTAGATACTAAACTAGTATATAATTTCAGTATCTTCCAAGGCGGTCGAGAGACTAGACCGCTCGCCTCCCACCTAGGCGGCCAGAGTTTGATCCCAGGCGCTCTCATGTGGTGGATGAGCCATTTTTGAGAAAATCAAAATTTTTCCATGTAAAGGGAAGTTGTGAGTGGGGGTATTTTCTTAAAAACCTTCGTGTCGCATCCTTGGAACATACTGAAATAAAATACCAAGTTTGGTATTTAACAGACTTTTTGTTTTTGAGATATGCTATCCATAGACACAAACATACATACATGGACCTTTTTCCAAAAATACTTTTTTTTTGTATTCAGGGGGACCTAAAACAAGTATTTCCGGGAAAATCTCGGTATCGAATTTTTGGGTGCATTACAGTACCCTTTCTATACAAAGCACATAGTACGTGTTGAGAAGGTAAAATGCCTGCTGAGGCTTAGGATTACACAATGTAAATGGCTGATAATCAAACCTTCTGAAATCCCATAAGCAAATGCACGCGTTATTATAATTGCATATTAGGCAGTATAAATTAAATATACCGTCTCAGTATTTTGTAAAGGTAATGTGATTTGCACTTTTTCAGGTTTTAGGAAAAGATAATACCTATCGAACCATACACGCAGTCCACTGCTAACATTTTGGCTCATTGCTTCAATATAAACGATTTTGGAGAAACGTTTCGCTTGTATTAATAATAATTTTATCTTAAATAAATTTATCACAATCTAAAGGGAAGCAGTCAGAAGTACATCAGGGAAGTACATCAGGGAAGTACACCAGGGAAGTACATCAATTCCAGCTTTTAAGCTTGCTGGTTTATTCTTTATCCAAAAATTAAAATTAACGTATAATTAAACTTCCTTCAATTAAAAAAATATAAGAAAATAATATTCTTTCTACATATATAATAGCACATAATAACGTTAATAACAGAAAATTATAAACAAAACGATTTATTATACAATTTACAATATCTATTACCCGTGTTAGATAGTACATAAACTTTGAACAATCACAAATATATTATTTTTACTAATTCTAACAGCTGGACTTTATCATGAATGAAACCATGGTTCCGTGAATGAGTCTTTTAATTCATAAAATCCCTTGTAGGTACACAGTCAATAACACTTGATTAGCTAATTCCAAAACGTGTACCTTAAAACTATTCCAGGCAGACGTTTATTTCCATTACAGTATAGGAAATAGAAAGATTGGTTTTCAGACCCCATTACAATTTTATGATTCGCTGAGAAATTGAACTCAGTTACTGGCGATACAAGACATTTGTTTTTGTCTTTACTTTCTCTACGTACTATGTACATAGTGTATAGAGAAGGTATTGTAATGCAACCAAAAATTCGATACCGAGATTTCACCGGAAATATATGTTTTTAGACCCCCTGAATCCAAAAAAGAAAGCATTTTTAGAAAAATGTCCCTGTATTTGTCTGTCTGTCCCTGTCTGCGTAGCTCAAAAACGAAAAAACCGTTAAAAACCTAAATTGGTATTTAACTTTGGTATCTTCCAAGGATGCGACACGAAGATTTTCAAGAAAATACCCCCACACCAAACTACCCTTACATGGAACTTTTTTTCGAAAATTTTGATTTTCTAAAACATGACTCTAACGATTTTGATTAAAATATCGTACATTAAAGATATTTACCTCAGAAATAAAATGTATGTCTTGAATTTTCCTTCAATAGCCTCTGAAGACTACTTTATTCTGGATGAATTTTACGGAATTTTGTATAATGGTAAACCGTAAGAGATGGACAAAAACTTACCATACAGAAAATGTAGAGCACTTTTAAACACACGCTTTACGTTATATACATTATTTTCGTGGAGTTCATCGTTTTTGAGATATTCTTTGTTTTTGGCTTCTGCTTTGAAAAACTTATACTTTTCTTATACAGGAATTTGTCAACACAAACATTTGTCCATACAAATAAAGGAACTTCAGTCACATAGCAACCAGCTTTTGACTGTCACTTTAACCTATGGTACTCCCTTATTTCGTTTCCACTTACAAGGAAGCAGTTAATAAGGCTATTTCTGCTAATTTTCTCTGGCTAGAATGAAGTAAATAG
Source organism: Hymenopus coronatus (assembly GCA_030762935.1). NCBI lineage: Eukaryota > Metazoa > Arthropoda > Insecta > Mantodea > Hymenopodidae > Hymenopus > Hymenopus coronatus. The sequence goes on from CM060891.1 coordinate 86,020,753, forward strand.
AAGAATAAGCTTATTAACAATAATTTGTTGCAGAGATGTAGAGAAAGTCATGTAAATGGAACACATCAGATTTTTTTCCTAGCCAGTGGCAATTGTGATTGAAAAATTGTTTGCTAGGATTTTTTATTATTTAATTCCACCAAGAACTCTGCTATCCTCTACAAGAGGATTGTACTCTCTATGTTTCAAATTCTCTCTTCCGTTAAAGGTGGACATTAATGCTTTTTGCATTAGGTGAGTAAGCCATGGAGAGGAGTTCTTTCAGCAGTGGACGTGCCATCCTTTTGAACTTGGGCAGTGCCCCAGGGAGGACGATTGTTCAACCCGAGGCAGCACTCAACAAATAATTGAAGCAGATATTTACGTTTCCATTAACGCGACTAACAAAACAAAGACCGCACTCTGCATCAAATCTTCTTGTAGCTTATCCCATGAGACTCGCTACTGCTCAGTAAAACCCTGCTGGACCCCTTGAGAGACATTTCCCATGTGAGGAAATTGTTTCTCCACCATACTATTTCATTAGGATCACTGATTTACAAATGCTTTCAAAGCGCTTTGAATTAGCATAGTAAACATTTGCGATGAATTTAATGCATGAAGATATGAATGCAACAATAAGCACAAGCTCCTTTTGGTTTAAATCTTTGACTTGTTTCACCTTCGGCTCCAGTGCTAATTTAGCAGGTGATCATTAAATTATTTTTACTTTCCCTTGAGTCAAAGAGGCGATTTTAGAAAAGATCCGCGCGCGCGTGTGTGTGTATGTGCCAACACGATAACTCAAAACCGAAAATTCGGTTACATACCAAACCAAGTATTAAGTTCTGTTTCTTCCAAGAACGCGACACAAAGTTTTTTTATCAAGAATCTTCCCACTCCAACTACCCCTTACATGGAATATTTAAAGAAATTTTCAATAATTCTCTAGCAATTTTTCTTAAAATACCATATGTTTGAGATATCTTCATGACAAACGTAATGTATATTTATAATTCTTCATTTTGTATAGCTGGTAAAACTAATTTTTTTGCAGTGTATAATACGAGTGCCGTTATATCTAACAAAAATTGCAAAACAGCTTTGAAATTTCCAATAATCTCAAAATTTAGTGCAAGGAATAGAGTTGTTTTCCGTTGAGTATTAACAAATGAAATGTTTTAGTAATAGAAAAAGAAACAAATTAAAGTTGAGTGATCGACAAATGATCAGTTTGTTTCAGTACCAAATGACTGTTTCGACAGCATGACAACAGCACTTTTGATGTGCCAGATTACAGAATTTCCATATCCACGGTTTGGAACAAATCAATTTATACGCCCACACGCCTTGCAGGTGTGTGCGTATGTGCGTGTCTGCGTGCATGTTTAATCACAACGCTCATACAGCACAGCTTCTGATTTCGCACTTCTGGGAATAGGAAATGGCTCATGAATCCAATAAAAAAGTTGCGCATGGATGGCTCCATCCTGGAAAACATAAACTGGTTTCTGATGTCAGGATAAATCAGCTGCAATCCGCATACAAACAAAAGCTAGCATACTTCATCGCAGCATATATATATATATATATATATATATATATATATAATTCCTCTGATTCAATTACAAACACAATTAAAATGGCGTTCATGAAGTTAAAAATTGCGAGGATATTTTAATAGAATATGAATTGTATTTTCTACGCATTGTTCTGTAAATAATTATGTGAAAAATTATTTTCCCAAACGGCCATACACTTTTTATACATGAAAATCAAAAACAACTACCGCTTAAAAGGTGTACCCAAAGAATTGATATAAATCGAGTTGTTTGCAAGGGTTAAAATGGAAACAATGAAGGCATTTTTCAAAATAAAAACCACGAAATTTGTTTAAAACCGTACACACTATAATGATGTGTTCATGCAGTAAACATAATAACCTCATGTTATCCACAAAGTAAAGATACGTTTAACACTGGTAGGGATAAGTACTCAACCAGAAAAGCCACACAGTGGAGGGCATATGATGGATTATTGTTGCCCTATCTTGCTACGTTAAGATAATGCGATGTAGAATTTTGGTATACGTTTCATATGTAGCTCAAAGTTACCATCTTCTTTATACAGGAGTACCCTCTGCTACATACAAAAATGTTTGTTGCAGAGTCTAACGTAATGCAGACTCAAAATCTTGAGAGCAAGTTGACGCATCTTAAAATACATGGAGCTGAAAGGTATAGAAAACCTCAAACGGAACACGCCGTTCTTCTTTCTTTTCATCATCAGCAACAGCTTTTAGTGTCTGCTGGGATAACATCTCAGCTTACAGTGGTTATTACGCAATAATATGGATCTTTTATTTCAGTTTCCTTAATGTTTTCTTTTGTTTATGTAGAAAAACACACTGAAATGTAGTATACAGAAGTTTCATATAGAATAAACATAATAGTAAATAATAATAATACGCTTTTGTATTAGATTTTATACACAAGAACATATACATTTTCTATAATAATAAATAAATAATAATAGCAATAAAAATAGTAGCTCATCTTCTATTGAAGTTAAGTAGCGGAATAGTTTGTGTATCGACACCATTGCTGTGACTGTAGATGCACAACCTGTCAGTTTCTGGTGTCCTCTTTCAGCCCTTCCCATCCTTTTATTAATTGATCCTTAAACCTCTTCCTCTTGTACTTAATTGGCTTAGAATATGACAATAACTTGTTCTGCTATTTATAATACCATGACTCCAGAAGTGAACTGAGAGCATGCATGCGCTTTCGTTGAAAATGCCATGTAGTCGAATATAGCTGTTCTACTACTTTTGGGTAGAATTAATGCAAAAGCCAATATATTTAATTCCAAATGGTGAAGATTTAAGAACTGAGAAAGCGCTAGACTCAGGAAAACGAAACGCAAAATGTTCTTTTAGGCACGACTATTCCTAGTCTCCTTGGAGTATGGATGAGAGTATAAATGTGTACGATTTCAGCGCCCCCAAGCTGCAATCATCACAATCATTATATATGAAAGGAATAGTTTTAAAGAAAACCATAAAGATTAACAGAACAATGAAACGAATGATCAACATTGGTGATGAGCAAATGTTCCAAAGGCAAAACCGCCGATAGATGTTGAAGGAGCAAGAAACACAATGCACAATCAATGACCAAAACAAAATACAGGAATCTTATGACAACTGTAGAACTTTTATCACTGTTACCTATTGGCAATAATTTCCAAAAGTTAAAGAATGCGGATATAATCAAGCAGCAAATGCAAAGTATAAATGGAAAGAAATCGCAGCCTGTTATAAGCTTACAATGTACGTATATGTACGTATATGTACGTATGTACGTATAAATACAAAAAAAATTGTAACGTAAACTCGTAAATTGCTCAATGGATATTTTATAATTATTCCCAAGAAGATACTTTTTTTCGATGGTTACAGGTTATGTGTCATTTCCTGGTTGGAATCAACTCTATTTTCGTACATATTTTAGCTGTACAGTGTTGTTGGAAGGTTGTTAAGAAGATAAGATACAAAATAGTGGATAAAATGAGACAATTTTCGCTACTATGGTTATTTAAAATTTACTAGACCATTCCCACAGATGTTTCACTATATCCATCAGCTACACAACTTGAAATCTCGGGAGGACGATAGGGAGAACAGAAATACAAGGTCCATGAATATCAGGATCAAAGGATTTAGGACATTACAGTTATAAGGGTTAAAGTAGAGGACCATTTCTGAAACGTTGTGTTAATTATTTAATAAAAAAAACCTGGAAACGAGTAAAATAAGCAATAAATTGTCATTAGACGTTTCAAAAACCACAAAAGACATGCATTTCTGTCGCAAATAAACTCCGTAACAGTAGAATACAAACAAAGTCAGGGAACTTTAACACCCTGGACTTGTGTCCCCGTGCATTTAATGATGCATCTCTATCAACATGAGTAAGCAGAAGAGAAAATAAAAATCTGAGTGTCACATTTGTATGACTTTTTCTATCCATTCTTCAACAATCTACTTCTCGTTAATACAGGAAAACGTTTTCAGAAATTCTCGCATTGTATAATTCCTTGTAGGTATAATGGTAATATAGGGATGCGGTAGGCTGAAGTGTTAATGTCTTGCATTTTACCAAGTCACTCATAGTAAAGAGGCCTTCAGCCGCTAATCTCAGAATAGCGATAGCGAAATCTCTTAAAAACTAGTTGCTGTAAGAAACAACTGAAGTTGGGTTTGCTTTGCACGGCCAGTACCAAAACAAATGAGAACTGAAACGAACTTTACAGCATTTACGTAGTTTGAAATAGAAACCAACAACATGGAATATCTTAGAAACGGTCAACTCTACAAAAAATGTATGTGGGATAAATTGTGTGCTTTAACGAGATCTACAATTATTGTGTAGTAAGTTGTCTATGTATTGTGGTTTACTAGTTATGCAAAATTTATTCAGAAAGATTCAACATATTCATTTCATTTGTTCATATCAATCAAGACTGTTACCTAGAGCCATTTTTGAGAAAAACAAAAAGTTCAAAAATGTTTTCATGTAAGTATAGTGTAGTTTAGCTTGGGGTATTTTTTTGAAAATCTTTAATTCGCATCGTTGGAACATACAAAACTTAAATTCCACATTTAGTATTTAACGCCCTTTTTGTTTTTGCTCTATGCTGTACACACATACACACTGACACAAACACATACATACACGGAATTTTATAAATTGTTTGGATTCGGGGGCCTCAAAACATATATTTCCGATAAAGTTTTGGTATAGAATTTTACATGGATTACAATACCTTCTCTATACATCAACTATACGGTACGTATAGAGAAAGTAACACACTAAAATGCTATTCTCGTTATGTGCAAATCCAATGTTTAAGAAAGAATAAACGTCCACTTGCGCATTTATTCGAAATTTTAATGCAAGAATTTACAAATTAATTTAAACTGTAAATTTTATATGCATCGTCGTGTATACTTTGAAATTCTAAATTACTTAAGCTTGGTGCAATGATCTTGCTTATATGAGTGAATTGTAAATATATAAAATAACAATTCAATTTAAAACCATTTGTTGGTGTTATCTTGAGGAAGGTTAATACATTTCTTGTGTGAGCCTAGCTAGCGTATTCTAGGAGCACTTTTATCTACATTAAGGGGGGACGTAAGCAGAAATACCTCGACATAACAAAAATTCTACCATGGTCATAGGTTTTGTTCTAAAGCTATGACATTTTGCACGCATAATTATTGATATCTTCTATAACATTTTATAAGTAATTTTGTCAACAAGTAAAGAAGTCGCATTACATTGGAGTTTTTAAAACATCAAAAACCTTATGTACCTTTTCCTTAGTATTCCTTAGGTGAAGTTTCTTGATAACAAGCGTAAATAAACCATTAGAATTATGCTATATTTTGGTGCATAAGGTTTTTCTCTATCCCCCTTCAATTATTACTTTCTCCATACGCACTATGTACATAGTGTATAGAGAAAGTATTGCACTCCACCAAAAATTCGATACCGAGATTTCACCGGAAATATATGTTTTAGGGTCTCCAATATCCAAAAAAAGCATTTTCATAAAAAGGTCCGTGTGTGTGTGTGTGTCCGTGTGTCCGTGTGTCCGTGAACACGATAACTCAAAAACGAAAGGTCGGTAAAATACCAAACTTGGTATTTAAGTTTAGTATCTTCCAGGGATGCGACACGAAGATTTTGAGAAAAGTCCCCCCACCCCCAACTACCCTTTACATGGAACTTTTTTCGAAAATTTTTATTTTCTCAAAAATGGCTCTAACGATTTTGATTAAAATTTCGGATATTAAACATATTTACCTGACAAATGAAATGTATATCTTGAATTTTCTGGGAATAGCCACTGAAGAGTAGTTTATTCTGGATGAATTTTACTAAATTTTGAATAACTGCTAAACTGTAAGAGATGGACAAAAACTTACTACACAAAAAATGTAGAGCACATTAAAACACACAATTTATGTTATATACATTTTTTTCGTGGAGTTCGTCGTTTTTGTGACATTCCTTATTTTTGGTTTCTGCTATGAAAAACGTATACTTTTCTCATACAGGAACTTGTCAACTCCTATCCATATAAACAAAGGAACTTCATTGACATAGCAACCAGCTTTTGACTATCACTTTAACCTGCGGTTGTCTCTTATTTCGCTTCTACTTACAAGAGTGCGAGAAATAAGACTTTTTCTGTTAATTTTTTTATCTGATTAGCATAAAGCAAATAGAATTATAAGCTTTATAAGAATTATTTGTTGCAGGGATATGAAGAAAGTCATGTGAATGGTACACATCAGATTTTTTTAAAGTATTTTTCAAGATATGTGGCTTTTTTATTTCAACTTATTACGAATTTCATATAACAATACCTATAGAATATAAATCAAAAGAAAACTAGCTACGCCAAAGTACTCATTGTGGGCTGATATATGTGTTTACAAAATTTTATTGCAATATCTCAAATAGTTTCCAAGAAAAATGTACATCAGTTAGAAAAATTATAAACCTGAGAAGACAAGAAAAGAAAACTTTGTTTGATTGTTTTATTTAGGGAGTGATCTGCATACATTAGATACTGTCTAAAATCCACCATAACTGTAGTCAGCTTCTTCTTGGTGGTCAAAAACTAAAGAAGCATACCTTCTAAATATGTTTGCCTGTAAGAAATGTAGAGAAACAAGGGATCAAATCTGATATTCAAGCAAGCAGAAAAAGTGGGCGTGGTTTGACAAATCCTAACTTTCTACTTTCTCTACACGTACTATATACATAGTGTACAGAGAAGATATTGCACTCCAACAAAACATTCCATACCGAAATTTCACCGGAAATATATGTTTTGGGGTCTTCTGTATCCAAAAAAAAGCATTTTCAGAAAAATGTGGGTGTGTATGTGTGTCCATGTGTCCGTGTGTCTGTGAACACGATAACTCAAAAACGAAAAGACCGTAAAATACCAAACTTGGTACTTAAGTTTAGTATCTTCCAGGGATGCGACACGAAGATTTTGGGAAAAATCCCCCCACCCCAAACTACCCTTTACAGGGAACTTTTATATAACATTTTGATTTTCTCAAAAATGGCTCTAACGATTTTGATTAAAATATCGTATATTAAAGATATTTACCTGACAAATAAAATATATATTTTGAATTCTCTGGGAATAGCTAGTGAAGACTACTTTATTCTGGGTTAATTTTACGGAATTTTGCATAACTGCTAAACCGTAAGGGATGGACAAAAACTTACCACACAAAAAATGTAGAGCACACTACAACGCAGAATTTATGTTGCATACATTTTTTGCGTGGAGTTGAGCGTTTTTGAGATGTTCCTTGTATTTGGTTTTAGCTTTGAAAAACTTAACTTATCTCGTACAAGAATTTGTCAACTCCTCTCGTTACAAAAAAAGGTTCAGTCACAAAGCAACCAGCTTTTGACTATCACTTTAACCTATGTCTTATTTCTCTTTTAATTACAAGGAAGCAGGTAATAACACGTTTTCTGTTAATTTTGTCTCAATTAGCATGAAGTAAATAGAAGCATAAGCTTTGTAACAATAATTTGTTGCAGAGATGTAGAGAAAGTCATGTGAATGGAACATATAAGATTTTTAATTTATTTGGACCACAAAAAATCGAATTAGATTATGAAACTTTGGGGACATAAAGCTGGATGCATTGATAATTAATTGTTGAAATAAAAAGAATGAAATTTTCGCCATTTTGAGCCTACATCCGCCCGAATATTCCTATATTCCTTTTGTGGGCGTCCCATATTCTAGGCGCCACTTTTCTCTACATTAACGGCATAATCCCTAGGAAGTGAGGATATTGCTAACCTCTTGTTTATGATGGAGCCTGCCGAAGGGTATTTACTTTAAAACTTCGCTGGTTGACGGGAAAAGCATGAACGGCGACCCGAGATGATGCGGTTGGAGGCGCCATTATCATATTGTTGTTGTTAGAGAAGAGGATGTCCTGAGGGGGTTTTGTATCATGTCTGGTACCATCTTGAAGCGCCTTGGAGGCCCATATTAGCTCTGCATTACTTTACAACAGTGTTGCCAACTTAGCTTTTCCACTAAGTGACACAAAACAATTTGTTTGAGAATCCTCTGTGGTCTGGGAGTCAGTATACTAACCTACAAAGCCGGAGGTCCCGGTTTGGATTCCCTACTGGAGGATGGGATTTTATATTTCCTCTATAGAGTCTAGATATGTATTTATTTATTCTCTGCATTTGAATACCGCCCACTTGTAGAGTTAAATGTACAAAATTCACTAACAATAATAATCTTACATTAAATTAAGAATAGTTATACAACTAACATATTACATATACGTGTTTTTTTTTTTAAATGCCTAACTAGTTATTATTCAGTACAGCAATACTTAAGTCAATTACCAGCTAGTTTATGAACAGTTATTATCAACATTAATACTATATATTACTAATATATAAATTAATAACAATATACACTAATACAGTTTTTGAAATCCTTAATTGCTTCACAAAATTTATTCAAATTAACTAACATTTACTGTCTTTAAATTATTCCTAAACTTCTTTAAGGTCAGAGGGAAGCCCTGAAAGGCTGCTACAGGCAATTCATTCCATTCTTCAATGGTCCTATTAACAAAAGAAGATTTTCCTACGTCGGTTCTGTATCTTCTACTCTTAATTTTATACAAATGATCGTTTCGTCCGTAGAACCCAGGGTTTTCTAACCTCTTTCTAACGTCCACCCATCCATTTAAACTAGTATAAGCTTTAAATAAGAAGACTAACCTACGTTTTTTACGTCTAGCTTTTAGCGCTCCCATTTATTCTCTACACGCCTTTCGTAAGTCCAAAATCTTTACCTCTCTTTATGAATTTTACCGCCCGTCTCTGTATCTTTTCCAGCGAATCAGTTTGATTAACCCTATATGGGTACCAGCATGCATGAATAAAAGTATTGTGTGAATGTATGTGTGGATTTAAGGTAACACCCAGAAGTAATTCCAACCCAAATATTAATAGCAGTAAGCGGAGTGTGTGAATATAATTGTTGATGAGCAGCAGTTCCCAGACGCCCGCGTCGGCGTAGCGTCTCAAGAAGTGAGTTCAAATCTCTCTTAGAGTGAATTTCCTGGATAAAGTTTTTGTGAGGTTTCCCTTATCTTCAGAAGATAAACGTCGAGTAACTTTGAGCTCCATGTAAGCTGTGATCATCTGAGCATCCTTTCACCGATTTCATTCATCATTCGATTTAACCAACAAATAAAAGTGAAATAAACAAATCTGATGTGTTCCATTCAGATGACTTTCTCTATATCCTTGTAACAAATTATTATGAATATGCTTATTCTTCCATTTACTTCATGCTAATTGAGAAAAACTTAGCAGAAATAGTGTTATTACTTGCTTCCTTGTAAGTGGAAGCGAAATAAGGGAGTACTATAGGTTAAAGTGGCAATCAAAAGCTGGTTGCTATGTGACTGAAGTTCCTTTGTTTGTATGGATAACAGTCGACCAACTCCAGTATGAGAAAATTATAAGTTCTTTAAAGCTGAAATAAAAAACAAGGAATATTTAATAAACTCTACGAAAGAAATGTATATTACATAAATTGTGTGCTTTAACGTCTTCTTCATTTTTGTGTGGTAGGTTTTTGTCCCTCTCTTACGGTTTAGCAGCTATGCAAAAATCCATCAAGTTCATCCAGAATAAAGTAGCCTTCAGAGGCTATTCCCAAAAAATTCAAGATACTTGGTGCAATAAGTTTTTATCTATTTCTATGGTTACCAGTCATTAGTCCAAAAAGTATTATTTCAAACTGAACAGCAGTTCATAGGCTATCCCCAGGAATTTTAAAATATGCATTTTATTTGTCATGTAAATATCTTCAATGTGTGGTAATTAATCGAAATACTTGCAGCGTTGTTTAGCTTGAGAAAGCAATGGTTTTCGAATGCTTTTCCATGGGTAATTTGGGGTACGAAGGAATCTTTAAATCTTCGTGTTTCATCTTTGGAAGATACTGAGTTTAAATATTAATTTTGATATTTAGCAGACTTTTCGTTTTTAGAGAAAGACGTTTTTTAAAAACCTTATTTTTATTTGGGGACCTTAAAACGAGAATTTATAGTGATATCTCAGTATCAATTTTGGAGTGAAATTTAATACTTGTCCTCTACGTACTATGTAGGAAGTAAGGCAAGTAAAAATAAATTAGATTTCATAGTAACCAAACATTTCTACACATTCCCATATCATTAAATTTGAGATATTCTTGTGCGAGTGGGTTGAAGAATTTAATGTCATGTAGATATATTGTCATGGTAGCTCAGTTGGTTATAGTAACTGAATGGAATCCATGATTCAAATCCAGAACTTTTTAAGTTTTTCTTCCAGTCTGATTTTAATTTTTCCAGTATTGTAGTATTTACTCTTCACTCTTCGTCTTTGTTCGGTCCAACTCGGTGCTTGATTCTTGCGAGGTGACTTTTTGTTGCCTTTTTCTCTTCAGTAAATCTACATTTATGGATTTTATACATATTACTTGTAATGACAGTTTCCTCAAGTACATAGAAGAAATTAATAGCATTCTTCCGTTGATCCATTTATACTCCTTCTGGATATTGAAGAAATATCTGTGGATTGCATTTCATAAATGAACAAAATCAATTTTCTCTCTTCCATTTTCTATTCTGTGTTGATCTGAGGATATCATACTGTCCCCGATGTAGAATAAAAGTTTATAGAAATCTTTAGTACTAAATCAGAAGAAAAAACTTCTCCTCAAATAAATGCATATTGAAGCTTTAGAGACCACATATCCATAAGTCGGCAGTCACCGTTTCTGTGACCTACCTCACCAAACGTCAATTCATTTTTTGATTAGTTTCCTTATACCTGCACTTCCATTTTACCATCCTGAAAACATAAAAACACATCTCCTGATATTAATTATTGTGGACTTATGATATTAATTATATTAATGCAATAACAGTTTTCTAAATTTTCCAGACCAAATGAGGAAACAATTATAGGTCCTACTTAAAAAGACGAGAGGTAACATCTGCAGCCTGCATTCGGGAGGTCCTGGGTTTCTGTCCATTATTTCCTGTAGTCATTAGAATCAAGTGACAATGTTTGACTGTTTATGACTGGATGGTGGCATTCGCTCTGTAAAGGTTTCTTCTTGTAATCTGCCTCCGGGATCTTTAGGGCTAGGCTCTGCTTCACCGTGTTACCGGGGGTTTAAGGGTCTGTGGGAGTGGGCTTGTCAAAGTCGGTACTGGAAACTTAGAGACCCTGTCCATCGTCATTCGGATCTGGTCGTCCTTTGGGTTTCTCCCCTCAACTTTCCCAGCTGCTAACTTGTTATTCAAGTGGTTTAAACATTCTAAACCAAATTGTTTAATTTTGTGCTCACATAGCATAAGGATCCTAACACGATATTTAGTGGCTAAAGTAGAATTATCAGTAGGATTATCGCGGTTAGGACTCCAGTCGTTGGGGCACAGCGGTGCAGATAGGCCCTGTAACCCCCACAAACCTTAATACTGTCACCTCACAAACATGTGATGACAAGGGGTTCACTGGATAGTAGATTATAGTTATTAAAGACAACTCAACGGTTCAGAATGGTCTATTTTTATTAAGTCTCTAAAGACTCCCATTGGAGCTTACCTTTGCTGTTGAGATCGCCATAGTTCCAAGGTGTCCGGCACAGAACTGAGATTCAGAGTAACGGGGTCCAACCCAGAGACCATCAAAAAGCCTGAAATGTCGGTTCTGGCACTCCTTATATAGCAAATCATTTCCTATAGGAAGCTAGTCATTTCCTAAGAAGTTAAGCATGTTCCAGAATGTTCCAGAACATTCCATCTGAGCACATCAGGAAGTTTAGAAACTGTGAGTCCCCATGGAGTTCTCCCAGCGGATGGGGTTAGCCACTAAGGTCCCATTACATACTAGCTGTGCCCATCCGTTCGCCAAGAAAGATTGTGTAATGTAAGAAAATATAACAATTTAGATGAATGTGTAATTTAGCCCAAAGTGTCCAGAAATATAAATGTTCAAAATTTCTATGGAGCCTTGCACTTCTCAACAGAAATCTGTTCTTTGATTGAGTTGTTAATTTTTACATTAATCTATTTATTGTTATTGATGTTAACTAAATAAAGACACCTATAAAATATTGTGTGCAGCCAATTATGGTTTCAAACACAACTCAACAATTCTTGTTTTAGTGACCGCTTCTTTATGCCGTTCTCATCAGTAGAGCCAACTTGAAGCTTTAAATTAATATTGCACAGCGAAATATAAAGCTCTATCTTGAGCAGTGGTCGGTAACTTTTTTTTACATAATGCTTTGCTGAGCATTTATAGAGAATTAGGAAGCCTCTTTTTGTTTTCACTTGAAATAACACGCAATGTCCGAGACATTAATAAACAAAGTCATCTTCGAAGATCTTTTGCTTCATGTTTGAGCCTGCACGATGCAACGTGACGCAATTTCTGCAAATTTTCTTCTCGATTAATATTAAATATAGATATAAAGTAATCTGATGTATTCCAGTCAGGTGAATTCCTTTATTCACTCTTCCACAAAGTGAACTCGTATTATTATTCCATCTATTTCTTGTTGGTCCAGATACATTTTAATTACATATTTACACATTTCATTTTAACAAGGGAAAACAAAGTCGTTTTTAAATAGCGGTCACTAAATCATATACGATGAAGTATATAATATTACTAATCTGACCTCATAAAATATAAAGTTTCGCTGAACGAGCTCCATTGTGTTAATAAAATAGCAATTACAATTATAAAATAAAATATAAATTGGCTATCATTGCCTATATATAGACTTTAAATTTCTGTTATTTATATGGCCACGACAAAAGAAGTGCATAGTGATATAGCAGAAGAAAAAGAATAAATGTTTTAACATTTAAATCAATAACTAGAAATATCTCGGAAAAGGAGTACGCTACGTAAATATACCCTCACCCCAAATATTAGTTTGTTAACAACGCTGTCAATTACCAGGATCATATCAGCTCCGCGATTTTTCCGGAATTTCTTCCCGCAGGAGAAAAAACGGGGCTCTCGCTTTTAAGCACACTTAAAAACCATTGGAGTTTGAACCTGCGATCTTGAGGTCAGAAGGCTAGCATCAAACCAATTTAGCAACCCAGACAGAAGCCAAAAACATCAGGTAGACCAACTATCACCTATACAAATATCCCTGCATGAGTTAAAAGAGTTGCAGAACTCAACGGGGATGTTTCAAATTGAAGAAGCGGCAAGTGGGAAACCAATTGGACGACCTACGTTTTACCGTTCTTGCTTATCAGTGGAAACTAAGAGGGGTAATACGAAGATTTGAAACAAATTAAGGTATATTACTTCAAGAAGAGTATTGTACCTCATGAAGGCATGAGTGACATCTTTTCACAACAGAATAATGAATTTAGCGCATGGCAAGAGAAATAGTTTTGCTTTCCGAATTCCTATATGTAAAGCATTGTTGACGAACTGAACCTATTTTACTGAAGCAAACATCTCTGATGGAGTAGCTGTATGAAATTTAAGCTAGACACCTTTTGTGTTGGTTTTGAAAGCTACGATACAAATTATCAGTTTTTAATTTCTCAGATTTTTATTGCAAATGGATCTGACACGTTCATTGTTTTAAACTGTTGCAAATTTAACGCAAAGTGTAACCCAGCTTTAGTTTTCCCCTACTGAAGGGCTCAGCAACTGAATTGGATGGTTTGTGGGGTACGCGATTGCTGGAACGAAATGAGATAACCCTAGTATGTATTCATTTGAAATTTAGTATTTGTAAGAAGGTTAGCAAGACAAGAGTCTGTTGCATTGAGCAGCTAACTAATACTCTTCTGTTTTAGGGTCTCGGGAGTGTGTGGGTCCAAATTTTATAGTTGTCCTTGTCGTTGATGAATTTCGTACGCACAGTATCGGTGATATTTTTATTTTTTATCAATTAATAGCTTAGACTTGATTGACAGTAACAATACCTGCCGTAGATCAGTTTCAGCAATAATTTCTTGATTTGTTGTATTCAGTACATAAAATAGTTTAGTTTTAGTTAGTAAAGGTATAATTAATAAATTATGTGCCACTATTAACGTGCACTGTTTTATATCGTCGGCTCGACTTTGTTGGAGGGTGGTTTACGATTATGGTGTTTGTTTAAGAAGTCTATGGGAATGTTCTTAGATATAGTATCTATTTAGATTGATTTCTCAGCCTCCAAAATACGTTTTGTGGAATGTGTTCAAAATACATATATTTCGGTTAATAGTGAAAGTTCGTCTTTTAACATTTTCGCTCACTGAGTTATATGGAGCGTTCTCAGGAGAACTAAGTGAAGCAACAGAGGGGCAAGAGGAAGAATCTGAGAAGGGCTGCAACTTTACCCTGATCTATAGGCAACAAAACATTCTCTCCCGTTTTGTACGTCCAGCCACAAAAGGAGGTAGACAAGATTTGATTAGATTCCTTGCTCGTATCGAATCGTGTTTCCCTCGTACGTCTTTTGGGTAATGCAGTTTCCCATCAGCATTCTTATGTCCCCCTCTAAAGCTGAGGATTTAGAGGTCTGCTACAGAAGAAGAAACATGAGCACACATTCCCATCTATTCCTGCTTCAACTCAGCCTATAAGAGTATGTGTAGCTGTTAAATACACAAACGAGAAAAAAATTTGATATGTTACACTCACATGACTTTCTCTACAAAACTTTCTTCTTCTTTGTACACAATGCTAATCAAGATAAATGTTAGCAGAATGTTAATACTTAGTTCCTTATAAGTAGAAGGGAATAAGGGAATGCACTATGCTAAAGTGATTGTCACATGTTTTAAAAGCTATCGTTATGTGATGGTCATTGCAAATCATTTTTTTTTTTTTTTTGCTTGGCCAGGAGTAGAACAAAAGAAAAACAGACACTTCCTGTGTGAGAACAGTACCTATAGTCCTCCGTTTTTTCGCTTTTACTGACAAGAAAGTAAGTAATAAATCTACTTCTGTTAATGTTTTCTCACTTAGCATGCAGTAAATAGAAGCATAAGCTTTCTATCAAAAAAGCTTAGCAGAGATATGGAGAAAGTCATGTGAATGGAACACATCAGATTTTTAATAACAAACGTAATGTGTATCTTACATTTTCAGATAATAGCCTCTTTATTCTGAATTACTTTGGTTTAAATACACAAAATATCAGTGCACAAAATATGTAGCTTTCCTAAAAACACAGAACTTATGTAAAATATTACAATATATATATATATATATATGTGTATACCAAGTGACCAATTGCCAGTATTTGACATGTGTGGATAATAGAGTGCGTTAAAATAGTTTCGGAACTCAAAGAGCTATTTCAGGTTAAAACTGGCCACTTGAAAACTGGCGAGGGCACCAAGATTTTTGGTATCTTTATTTTAAATACAGCCCAATGGTAATTTAATATTTATTTCATAATTTCTGGATCAACATAAATAAGTAGTATGCATTTGGAAACTGCAAATGATTTGGCTAAAATAACAGCGGAAAATCCATCTTTAAAACTCTTTTGTACAGAAATCGTAATTCTTCTAAACTTAAAAAGTAAATATTGCTGTGATAAGTGCCAATATCTTGTGTGAACTACTTGGAGGTTCTGCACGTAAATTCATAAAAATTCCTCATATCTTAATAAATAGCAAATTAACTGTTGGTGAGTAACATAGGCGCACCGACAGGTAAGGTAAAGCTATACTTTCCCCTGCATTGACAATGATTGAAAATAATCTGATGTGTTACGCTTGCATGCCTTTCTCTACACATTCTGGAAAATATTCTGGGAAATCTTCTTATGTATATAAGTATATTTAAATTCAATAGGGATAAACGTTTGCAGAAAGTTGCATTAAAGATTTTGAGTGCGTAGCAGGAGAAATAGACGAAATTCAAGCCGAATTACATTTTAAACAACCAGTTTTTAAATTCAGTAATTCCGTACATTCTGCATAACATAGATATAAATAATTCTATAGTAATACGGTTCATAATTGAAACATTCAAGCAATACCAATGAATGTCACACCAATGTCTTATTCTACAAAATAATAATAAATAACAAATTAATAATAAATAAATAATACATTTTTGTTTTAAGGAGATATATACATGTTTTTTTTTTTTGCAGCAAGTTTTAGATCAGCAGTTGCAAAAAATTATACAATACTTAATTTGGAATTAAGACTACTCCACTAACTCCGAAAAATTCCACCAGTTTTGCAAAATATAAAATAAGAAAAGTTATTCCATATAAAAGACTGTTTAAATTTTAGAGAATTTTCTTTAATATTTACTGTGCATTGATTTCAAGATAATGAATTTAAATACTAAATTTTGTATTAAAAACGTACACACAAGCACAGGCATACATGTTTCATATTTTTTTTATTCACAGACGTCAAAATATGGATTTCGGTTGAAATTTCGGTATCGAATTTATCCTATAGGTAGGTGCTTGAAAAAAAAAATCTGATGTGTTCCATTCACATGACTTTCTCTATATCTCTGCAACAAAATATTATTAAAAAGCTTATGCTTCTATTCACTTCATGATAATTGAGAAAATATTAGAATAAATAGTCTTATTACTTGCTTCCTTGTAGTTAGAAGCGAAATAAGGGAATACCATATGTTAAAGTGATAGTCAAAAGCTAGATTTTACCAGACTGAACTTCCTATGTTTGTATGACAGTTTTTGACAAATTCCTGTATAAGAAAAGTATACCTTTTTTAAAGGTAAAATCACAAACAAGGAAAAACCAAAAAACGATCAACTCCACGAGAGAAATGTATATAACATAATTGTGTGTTTTAACATGCTCTATATTTTTATGTGGTAAGTTTTTGTCCATCTCTTACGGTTTAGCAGTTATGCAAAATTCCTTAAAATTCATCCAGAATAAAGTAGTCTCCAAAGGCTATTCCAAGAAAATTCAAGATATACATTTTATTTGTCATGTACGATATTTGTACTATACGATATTTTAATCAAAATAATTGGAGCCATTTTTAAGAAAATAAAAATTTTCGAAAGAAGTTCTTTGTAAAATGACGCAACCCTGGAAGATACTAAACTTAAATTCTAAATTCTATGTTTGGCATTTCATAGACCTTTCGTTTTTGAGCTATCGTGTTCACACACACACGGACCTTTTTCTGAAAATGCTTTTTTTGGATACAGGGGACCCTAAAACATATATTTGCGGTGAAATCTCGGTATCGAATTTTCGAGTGGAGTGGAATACCTTCTCTATACACTATGTAAATAGTAGGTGTAGAGAAAGTAAAACTGTGTTTTCAGCAGGTACCTCATTATGAATTACCGAGATTGCAGAGCGAGGGAGGGAGGTTGTTGAGGACAGGGCCCGGCCGGTGATTACGGGCAGTTCTAAGCCAGAGCAGCCACAAGCTCTTCCCCACAATCCGAACCACATCCTCCGTTAATTGCTGATGCAGTAATATTGCGGAAATTGCACCACTTGGTAATCTGGAACCTGGATGAGCTCCCCTGCTATAATTCAATCAACCTCCAGCGAGAGCATTTTCGGAGGGAAAAAATGCAGGTGCCTGCTTTAGACCCGATACCCAACCTATGTTGTAAAACGCTGAGCATTTAGTTTCATGATATTCCTTTGAATTAGACGCGATTCTGCTTCTCCAAACTATGCATATCTATTATTCTTATACCATGTAAATTGAGACAAATATTTGTACATGTTGCTTTATTAGTCATTTTATTAGAGATACAAGTCGGATAGAAGAAGTCAGATCTTTGAATAATATTGTGTGAAATAAGCACTATAACAGCTAGTGTGTTACATTCACATAGCTTTCTTTACCTTATAAAGTTGGTTAGCAGCTATACAAATTACTCTTACGACACTTCATTACTGTCTCAACTTTATACATAGAACATTCGCATGAAATTCGATACCAAGATTTCACTTGAAATTTCACGCTTTTAGTCTTAGTATTGGTCCATAGAGTCATATTCTTAGCACGGTGGTAGCGTTGCCATGCGGAAGACCTGGGTTCAATTCCCAGTACCGGCGTGGGGATTTTTCCCCCGCTGGGAGACCTGGACCGGGGTGCATTCAGCCTCGTGAGGCCCCTGGGGGACCAATTGAGGAGCTACTTGATGGAGAAGTAGCGGCTCCAGGTCGTGAAGACCACATTAACTGGCCGGGGGGGGGGGGATCGAAGCGCTGACCACGTCTCACCCGCCAATACTGCACCCCATCCATGACGTCTGTAATGGACCGAGATGGGGGCGGTAGGCCAATGCTCTTAGTGAGCTGTGCCACGGAGTCACATTAGCCTATAGCGTCCCCTTGGGGTGCGGGCCTCTCTCCTTGGAAATGTGGCTTGGTTTGGCAGTCCTGGTTAGCTATTCCAGGAAAGATCCGCCTTTTTATTTTAACCGCTCAGGAAATTCGTTGTTTTAGGGACCTCTAAATAAAAAATCACACATGCTTAGAAAACGTTCTGCATGCCCAAGTGTCTGTGAAGAGCACAACTTAAAAGCGAAAAGTCGGATAAATATCACATTTGATAGTGGCCATTAGTGGTAAAATTTTCAAAATTTGGGCTCTCATTTCCTCTTTTGCTCCTGACTCAGCGATTAAAGTGATGTTTAAAACTATATGTTTAAAATATGAGTATAATATTTTCAGTTTTTAACATGTGGTGCAATTGTAAGACTATCAAAATGACTGAAAAGTGAAATAAAAAGTGTAACATTCAAACATTCATATAGTTTTTTTCAATGAGAATATCGAAATGAAATTGTTGATGTATTTAGGGATGTTTATTCCTCTTTGGGAAATTTATATGTTGGTCAACCTTCTTTAGCATGGCTGCCTGTTGTTCATATTTCTTTGTAAATCAACAGATTCTGATTTTGTCTCCCATTTGGTCTTGCAGTTTGGTGTATTTATGGTGAAAAATGCTTTTGTCTATTCATACTTAACATGTCTAAAAGTACAAGAATGGTCATGAAACGGAAAAATATCTCCATGCCGAAAAAAATGATAGAAACAAATATTTTTGATAACTCTAATCTCAACCAAATAATATAAATGCACATAATTCGTTTCACAGAAATGAAATAGAAAATTAAAGTGCTACTTTTCGTTTTGAATTAATGAATATATTTGTATTTCAATTTCTAGTTGAATTTGTTGTTAAATATTTTAGTTAGTATGTCTGAGAAAAAATAGTTTAACAAACAAAATGACACTTATTTCCACAAGCGGTGAAAATAAACACAAGTTCATGAATTTAGAACTAGAAACATTTCATCGTGAAGATAAAGGTGCTGCATATTAATCTACGTTTAGTGTAAAGGCTGAGAACAATAGGTAAAAGACAAACTGCAGGAGATATTTTGTATGGTATTATGAATCTCCCTCAAACTCTAGAAAAATTATCCCTGAATGTTTAAGTACTTGGTTCAGCAGTAGGGAAATAATAAAAGAAGCCACCGAAGAAACTGTGGAATGTAATGCAGGAACCAGGGATTTAAAAATAGGTTTTAATGGAACTTCCCAAAGGCATGGGGTTTCTAAGTACAAACATGTATAGACACAAGCTGGCACACTCTGATGCTGCAAGGAAGTAATGCTGAAAAAATCTGATGTGTTCCATTCACATGACTTTCTCTACATCTCTGCAACAAATTATTGTTAAAAAGCTTATGCTTCTATTTACTTCATTCTAATGGAGAGAAAAATAGCAGGAATAGTCTTATTACTTGCTACCTTGAAAGTAGATGCGAAATAAGGGAGTCCATAGGTTAAATTGATAGTCAAAAGCTGGTTGCTATGTGACTGAAGTTCCTTTGTATGTATGGACAACAGTTGTCAAATCTATGTGTCAGAAAGGTATACGTTTTTCAAAGCTGAAACTAAAAATAAGTAATATTTCTAAAACGACCAACTACACGAAAAAATGCATATAACATAAATTGTGTGTTTTCACACGCTTCTCATTTTTTGTAATTGTGGTAAGATTTTGTCCATCTCTTAAGGTTTAGCAACTAAGCAAAATTCCGTAAAATTCATCCAGAATAGAGTAGTCTTCAGAGGCTGTTCCACAAAATTCAAGGTATACATTTTATTTGTCAGGTTAATGTCTTTAATATACGATATTTTAATCAAAATCGTTAGAGCCATTTTTGAGAAAATCAAAATTTTAGAAAAATGTTCCTTGTAAATCGTAGTTTGGAGTTTCTCTCAAAATCTTCGTGTCGAATCCCTAGAAGGTAATATACTTAAATACTAAGTTTGATATTTTACCGACTATTCGTTTTTGAGTTATCGTGTTCAGAGACACACGGACACACACACAAATTGACCTTTTTCTAAAAATGCTTATTTGTATACAGGGGACCATAAAACATATATTTCCGGTGAAATCTCGGTATCGAAATTTTGGGTGCAGTGCAACACCTTCTCTATAAAACTATGTACTTAGTTCGTGTGGAGAAAGTAATAAAAATGAACAACTTTTCTCTGTAGTAAAACAAGTATCTACATAAAATAATTTAAAACTGTGTACTACTCAGGAAAGTGCACTATGCTTTTACATCTCTGCTTGAAATGCTAATAGAAAGAGTCCGAGAAATAATGCAATATCCAAAGCCAAAATACGAACTGGGGAACTGTTCGATGTGATGACATTCCTGCAGAGATTGAACTTCGCAACCTGTAACTTCCTGGAAGCGTTTTGAACCTCATTACCAGCAGCTAAAGTTCGTGTCCATAATTATTAATCTGATTCAACGGAATCTGGCGAGATTCTGCATGCACAAAAGCACACGAGCTCAGAAGTTCGCAGCTTAGATTATCTTTGTCGTTGTCCGTTGTGTGCGCCAATAGGTCGCCGTTCATTTTGTCTACCTAGGAGTCGGTCTGGATTAGCACCCGTGAAATACTCTATAAACGGACGTGTACATACCTCTGAAAAGTCTTTTGATGCGCCAGCTATGCTCATCCATGTAGAACACAAGTTTGACTCTCACTGAGGGGGAGAAAGAATAACTGGGGTATGTGACACGGGGTAGACTTAAAAATGGAAGTACTTCACTTGAGATTCCACTGAACTAATGCTTTTATTCACGTTTGTTGCTTGTTGAGGCGCTAATCCTATGCACGACTTCCGACATAGTAATTCTTGAAGACGTAGAAATATTAATAACTAGTGCTATTATCTGCTATTTACTAAGTTGTTGTTTTTGACAATCATTGGTAATTACTGCGTATCTGTCTATTACGCGACAATCGACTTGGGTGATAACTACAATGTCTCGCGTATTAAAATCACATACTCGGGCACTCACACCCGCGTTCAGTACGTACACCGTACACCCTCTAGCGTACCGCGTTCAGCATCACGCGTCTATCACGAAGAATAAGCAGCAACAGCAACAACCCAATTCTTCGTAAGCGCATCGCTTAAATACCTAAAATCTCCACTATCGAACTCATTCCTGATTGGTTGGAAAGAAGAGCGCGAAAATAACCTTGTCACGTGATTAACTTTGTAAGTTCTTTATATTCAACTCACGTGACCACTCTTTATATTGAAAAAGTCCCGAGCTGCTAACTTTCAGGGGAAAAACCTTTCTCTAAATATTATACTGTTACTTATGCCTCTAATGTACTAAAAATCTTGCTCTACAAAGGCAATTGTGTTACTAGCATTAACAAAGAAAGTAACCTTGGCGAGCATATAGCAACTTCTCACCCTAAGGTTTTGTGTTCAACAATTTGCTCTGTCTTGGCTGCTGAAGCAGATATTTCCTATCTGAAACCTATGCAAAATATTAATTAAACTAATAAAATACTCAGCGGGCTAATATACTGCCGCATCCTAAGATGTTAGTCTATGTCATCTCCGTTTCGCACCTCGTAGAAACAATTCGTTTCCTTACACATGATGTGTATACTTTTACATTAACACAATGTTTAGCAATTCATAATTCTCACAGGAGTCACATGAAGCTATTAGACAAGATTTTTAAAAGTACATACTCGCAAGACTACATTTCAAAGCATACATTACATAAAAAGTAGTTCAAATGGTTAAAACGGTATAATACCTACATGCGAATAAAATCAAAGTACTGTTGTCCAAATTCTAGTAATACGAACTATGATTTTAGCGGTGGAATAAAAATCTCAGATCGTATCCTTCAGTAGCTCGATATTCCATTGGTATATTTTTAACCTGTTATAGGACATTACTTTTAGCAGCTCACAGTTTTATTTTATTTTTCTCAATTTATGGATTAATCCAAATGCATGTCCTTTTTATGTAATAGAGCATATTCTATTTTACAGCTCTCATTTCTGGTATGTGTTTATAGCTTATCCTTATCTGCTAAGATAATAGTAGTAAACTTGTTTTGTTCTTGTATTATTCCTCCTCAGGTTTCTGTAATTTGTTTCACAAATACTCAATTTTTTTTCCCGATATAGAGTTTGTGTATGAAGTACACTTATTTGATATGTGCAGATTCGTGCGTTAAAAGAGTTGCAGAACTCAACAGAGCTATTTCAAGTTAATGCCGGAAAGTGGTGTACTGACCTTCATTTTACCGTTCCTGCTAATTAGCAGAGATTAGATTCGTCAGTTCCCCACTGGCCGGTTTAACTTGAAGTATCTCATGAGTTCTGCAACTCTTTTAACAAAAGAAGGAATGTCTGAACACGTCAAATATGGGGCAGTAGGTCCGTTTGGTATATTTCAACAAAAGTTTAAGTATAATTGTCGTTACAGAGATGTGTCGTTTAAATATTTTCACTGAAATTATTTATCGTGGGACTCGATTGAATATCAAATTACTAGGATTGTTTAATCACAATTTTATTAATATATAAATGAAGTAAATTTGATTTACTGTAGAGCAACTTGATATCATTACTTTTACTATAGTATACTAAGGAAGCGTTTTTATCGGAGGAAAAACTAATTTGAATTATTTAGTTACTCACCTTAAAATAAATACATCTTAAGTTCAAGTGTTGGCTATTTGACAACAATTTTTCAGGCAAATTCCTAGGTTCCACTTATCATTGTGTGAAACAGGTCAGCCATAACCTTACAAAAATGCCGACGAGATAATACTCCAATATTAGCATACTCATTTGCCTGCATTTCACGCATACCCGATAGTCATTTTCTGTTTATATTATACAGAGTGATTTGTGTAGAACTAACACATTTCTTTCTTTAATTATTCCGTTAGAAATTCATTCAATGACACAATTTTAGCACCAAATTAAGTAAAATGTTCTGGAGAATCGATTCCTTGTCATTAGATGCACAGATGTTTATGTTTTATTCCTAATTTCATTGTTGCCAGCTGTTACGACTTTTTGTTCTTGTAGTTCACGTGAAAATGCAGTACGATGTAGAGCTGAGTCAAGGATATTTTCAGCAAGATGGCGCTACATGGCATACTCAAAATAATCCATGAACCTTTGCAAGTTTCTTTGACGACCGGATAATTTCCAGGAACCTGTGGCCACCGAGATCTCGAATTTGACATCGCCGGACTTTTTTCTATGGGGTTACTTAAAAGACAGCGTCAGACATTGGAGGACAACAGAGTCCTCCAACGAGTGGCCAATAACAAGGAACGACGTGTTGAGTTGTGTCTTGTGCAGGCTGGAGGACATTTTCAATATTAGCTATGGAGGTAAAGAATCTTCCAAAGTTCCTCTACAATTTAGGTATAATAAGTTGTCGCTAGCACAACATGTTTTGAAACAATTAATGAAAGAAATATATCAGCTCCATATAAAACACCCTGTAGAAGGTGTTTCTTAAAACCTGTAAGGTTTATACAAGTGTTTATTGACCTTAGGTCTCTTTGAGTTATGTACATCAGCAGCCATGAGGGCATTCAGCAAGATAGGTAAATCATGGTGAAACACTGAAATATAACATTCGCATGCACTCTCTATACGAGCTATAGCCCATATTAATTTGTAAAGTCACTCAACTATGCATGTCAATATGTAACCCGTGCGGGAAGGACACAAAAACAGCGGAACCCTCTTCAACATTGAATGACAGATAGGTCCTGAAGCTATAGCTGCCGTTTTGTCATGTCGAGTTGACAGCTCAGTCCCGTCCATCAGCTAATACACAATTAATATTGGCGAACAGATCCATCCTGCGGTATTCTTGGTAAACAAACGGTGCTCCACTCCTCATTTACATCTGGCATATTATCATCATTATTGTCATTCGCATCTCTATTGCTACAGGTCTGTTTATCAGCAAAGTTATCAATGATTAACGATTTAATATGTGTATAATATGAAGGTAATAACAGCGATATTGCTGCAAACATTGTCAGGTTACAAGGATCTATGAAAGTCAACTCTGCTGAAATCCATGACAGCAGAATATCTTGGTTTTTTAGGTCTATATTAATACTTTAGTTGTCTTCAGAACAAGAGCAGAATGGTAGAAAATAAAATGTACATATTCTGACTATATAGAGCTAAAGAAAATATGTATACATATATATGTGTGTGTGTATACGTTCACCTTGAAATAAAAGAAGCAGGTGGCTATAATCAACTATAAGGAGAAAATTATCTAGTTTTACTAAAGGGTCATAGGATATCAATGAAAAGAAATCGGATGTGTTCCATTCACCTCTGCTACAAATTATTGTTAAAAAGCGTAAGCTTCTATTTGCTTCATGTTAATCGAGAAAAAATAGCAGAAATAATCTATTACCTACTTCCTTGTTAGCAGAAGAGAAATAAGGGAGTACCATAAGTTAAAGTGATAGTCAGAAGCTGGTTGCTATGTGACAGAAATTCCTTTGTTTGTATGGCCAGTAGTTGACAAATTCCCATATGAGAAAAATATAAGTTTTTCAAAGTTGAAAACAAAAACAAGGGGTATCTAAAAAACGATCAACTCCACGAAAAAAATGTATATAACATATATTGTGTGTTTTAATTTGTTCTACATTTTTTGTGTGGTAAGTTTAGTCCATCTCTTACGGTTTAGCTGTTATGCAAAATTCGTAAAAATTCATCCAGAATAAAGTAGTCTTCAGAACATATTCCCAGAAAATTTAAGGTATATATTTTATTTGTGAGGTAAATATCTTTAATATACGATATTTTAATCAAAATCGTTAAAGTCATTTTTGAGAAATCAAAATTTTAGAAATAAGTCCCATGTAAATGGTATTTTCGGGCGGGGGGCTTTTCTTGAAAATCTTTGTGTCACATCCTTGGAAGATATCAAAATTAAATACTTAAATACCAACTTAAATACTTTTCGTTTTTGAGCTATGCTGTCCACAGACACACACACGCACACACATGGACCTTTTTCCAAAAATGATTTTCACTTTCTCTACACGTACTACGTACATAGTGTATAGAGAAGGTACTGGATTCCATTCAATAATGACATTTCACCGGAAATACATGTTTTGAGTCCCCCTGAATCCAAAAAAAGCATTTTTACAAAAAGGTCCAAACACACACAATTTATATTATATACAATTTTTTTCGTGGATTTAGTAGTTGATTTTTGTTTCACCTTTAAAAACTTGCACTTTTCTCATACAGGAATTTGTCAACTCCTGTCCATACAAACAAAAGAACTTCAGTCAGTTAGTAACCAGCTTTCGACTTTCACTTTAACCTATGGTACTCCCTTATTTGGCTTCTACTTACAGGGAAGCAAGTAATTTCTGCTAATTTTTTTCTCGATTAGCATGAAGGAAATAGAAGTATAAGCTTTTTAATTTGATCAGATTTTTAGCTATTAAAATGCGAGGAAAATTATCTGAAGCGAAAGATGCGATTTGTACTATGCAGTAATTGGCATTATGTGCTCGAGATGTTACATTTGTGCCTTGTACATGCCCCGTTTAACTTACAAGAGCTTTCTGCATTGTAAAGTTGTAGTTCTGCTTTTTAACGCTCACTCTGCATGCTGATGAAGAGTTCTTGTTCACTATATGCCATTTTTCAACTGTGTGCGTGCTCGCCATGTAGAGGCTTCCTTTGAAGTGATTCTTTTTTCTGGGCAATGTTGGTACGAGGCAGTTCTTGAAAGGCAGAAATGAGAGAGGCATGTGTGTGTACTCCGGTCCATTGATGAGAAACAAAGGCACCCACTTAACACTAATTTGTCGGGTGGTAGCGCAGAGGGGTAGACCAGAAAAGGAATCCGTCTTCATTAGCAACCTTCTCTCTTCCTCTTTCAGCCTATTAGCTCTATCTCTATCTCCCTCGTTTGTAATCCATTTTCTTCCGTTTTAAAAGGAGAGGCACGACAGCGACTTAAGGAAGTTTGTACTCCCAAGGCTTGTGTTCTTGCATCCTATGCTCGGTACTTGAACATAAACAATAGTTGTCATTGCAACTTCGAGAGCACGTCTGGGTAGTGTGGTGGTAGCGTGTCTGCCTCACAAACTAAAGGTCCTGAGTTCGAACCTACCTTATAGTGTGAGGCCCGGATGAAACTTTTTTCGGGGTTTTCCCTTATCCTGAGAGGACGAATGTCGAGTAAATTTAAGCCCCATGAACCCCAAGAGCATTTGAGCATTATTTCACACATTTCATACATCTTCCGATATGACCAACCAGGTTAAAGGACGTTAAACTACAACAACAACAACAAACGTCTATTCCCAGAAAATTCAAGATATACATTTTGTGCCGACCCCGGTAGCAGCCCTGCTAAAGTGCCTCGCTTTGGTGCTTCGAAGCTCATGGGTTCGAGTCCTGCCTTGGACATGAGTATTTCTGTGTTTGTAAATGTGTATATGTATGCATATATAAAAGGAAAACGATAAGAATTAATAGGTCAACTAAGGAAATGTAGGAAGATGGAAGAAAAAGAGGAAAAAGGAATACAGCGCCGGAGTCCTGACAAGACTCTGGAACTGTATTTTTATATATAAAAAAAGAGAAAGGAAGTGGGGAGTGAAAATCTAACACAGAGACAACGAACTCCAAAGCACGCCGTATCTGTACGATGCGTATGGTGGTAAAGGTCACGGAGAAATACGTCTATGAGTCAGTCACTACTTCACGCATTCACGTTCAATGTTCTTACATTTTCACTAAACCCTTAACAATAGGATAGTAGAAAAAGAATAAATCATAAACTGTGTTATATGTGCTTGCTATTAAATTATAGACAAAACTGCAAATTAATGATGTCTTCTTTAGTCCTATACAACCAAATAACAGCGTACTAACTGGCACAAATGTCCCATATTTGGCGTGTGCAGATATCTCTTCGTGCGTTAAAAAAGCTGTAGAACTCAACGGCGCTATTTCAAGTTAGAGCCGGTAAGTGGAGAACTGGCTGAACTACAGGTTGTAATCGTAAAATGTAAAATCAACAGCGAAGCATAAGATAATAACGAACAACAATCTACGGTTGTTCTACAAAGAAGAAAAACTACAGTTAAGGAAACAACAAACGGTAACTATTCCGGAACATTCTATATACATCTCTATTGAGAATAAAATAAATCAAAATTAAATAAAATAGTCCCAATATTAGTTTAGTGGCGACGTCAAAGGGAATTTAGGTTTGTATTAGCCTTGGAAATCGGATTATAACGTACCATTTCAATAACACAACTAATTAAATCGCATCATTTGCGTTTTACATAAACCATACAAATCGTCTTAATTTTTTGAACATATCAAATGGCTAATACAAGTAAAATCATACATAATTAATGTTGAATCAAAGGAAGGAAGCAATAAAATAAATTGAAACAGAATCATATGGAATTACATTTTCCGAATTCAAATTCTGTTACACTATATTAACTGAGAAATTATTTGAATTACAAATTTGAGTTTTTGTACAGTCATTTATATATTTACTCTTATCAAGTGGAACATTTTCAAGTATACAGCTTTTAAATTAGCTAAATTATGAAAGTTAGAAAATTCAGTCCTAATATTCTTAAGAGAGGCGTAGTTCATGCCTTTTTACTTTCTCTATACGTACTATGTACAAAGTGTATGGAGAAGGCATTACACTCCACCAAAAAATTCGATACCGAGATTTCACCGGAAATATATCTTTTACGGTCCCCTGTATCCAAAACAAGTATTTTTAGAAAAGGTCGGCGTGTGTCCGTGTGTCTGTGAACACGATAACTCAAAAACCAAAAGTCAGTAAAAATACCAAACTTGGTATTTAAGTTTAGTATCTTCCAGGGATGCGACACGAAGATTTGAGAAAAATCCCCCCACTCCAAACTATCCGTTACATGGAACCTTTTTCGAAAATTTTGATTTTCTAAAAAATGGCTCTAATGGCTTTGATTAAAATATTGTATATTAAATATATTTAGCAGACAAATAAGATGTATATTTTGAATTTTCTGGGAATAGCCTCTGAAGACTACTTTATCTAGATCAATTTTACGGAATTTTCCATAACTGCTAAACTTAAGAGATGGACAAAAGCTTACCATACAACAAATGTAGAGCACATTAAAACACACAATTTATGTTATATATATTTTTGTTGCTGAGGTTTTGACTTCTTGGGATCAACGAGGTTTTAGCTACACAGTTGCAATTTGCGACTTAGGGCCCTCCACCTTGGGCTACACTTTGCGGCTTAGGCCTTAAAGGGTTTTAACAGATCATGCAAAGGAGCTTTAATGACAGAAAAACAAAAGTACCAAATTCAGATCACGTATTGAAGTAATGTCAAGCGATATGACCATCGTATATAAATAATGAATAAGCTTACTCTAGGAATAACTTGTTGAAGAATGGGTACAGAATATATGCGAATGTAACATATTTTATGTCAAAATATCACAAGTTAGTGAAGATTGTTTGCACTTCTAAAATTTCCTCGACCACAATGACAGCAAAGTACAGGGCGATTTATATATAGCAGACACATTTCTTTCATTAATTGTTTCAAAACGTGTTATGCTAGCGACAACTTATTATACCTAAATTATTGAGGAATTTTGGGAGATTATTTACCTCTATAGTTAATGTTCAAAATGTCCTCCATCCTGCATAAGGCACAACTCAACACGTCGTTCCATATTACTGGACACTCGTTGGAGGACTCTGTTGTCAATAGCTTGAAACTCCTTTGTGATGTGCTTCAGATCGTCCAAAGACTAGGGACGTGTAGCCTAATCCCTGTCTTTTAAGTAACCCCATAGAAAGAAGTCCAGTGATGTCAAATCCGGAGATCTCGGTGGCCACATGTAGGACCATCTTGCTGAAAATAACCTTAACTCAGCTCTACAGCGTACTGCATTTTTACGCTAACTAGAAGAACAAAATGTTGAAACAACTGCCAACAATGCAATTAGGAATAAAACATAAACATCTGCACATCTAGGGACAAGGAATCGAAACTCCAGAACATTTTGATTAATTTAGTGCTAAAATTGGATTATTCAATGACTTTCCAGCGGAATAATTAAAGAAAGAAATGTGTCAGTTCCACATACATTACTCTGTAATTATACCACTAATTTCTAATTAAAATAGCACACATTCAAACTTCATAATTCCTTGCAGTAAACATGTACAGCTTCCTTTGTGCTTCCTTGACGTTAACATATTACGTAAGTTTCGGTTGTTTATTCAATGACAGATATAAGCGGGTACATATAAATTGTGTCGTGGCCTTAAGAGAGAGCTCGTTTGTGGTTCCGTATTATGCGCACATCGCTTCTGGCTTTCATACCAAATGCATCACGTTCTGACTTGCAAGTTTGGACCGTAAAATGTATCACAGGCGCCCCAAGTTGAGGTCTTTGTTCCGTTTTATTGTAATTCCCTTTTTACAGGCCGATGAAGGATTAGGATAATTATTGCCCAGTCCGCCCTTTCCCAGTTTATCAGGGGAAAGTGGGAGCGCACAACTGTTGTAATATAAGCCGGAAAACTGGAGTGCTGCATTTAATTTAGTGCAGTTTCCCCAGATGGACACAATCGCTCCATTATTCCAGGTGAAGTTTACAAACAAGCGAGAGCAGCGCGGCGGTAACAGAAAGCTAGCTAGCTTCCCTCTCCGGCAAATCTGTTTGAAACAACTTTGTGCACAAACAGTGACATGAAGGAAACTCCCCGGCTGACATAGCCAAGGTGTCGGAAAAGAGAACTACCAGTTTGCTGAGTGTAACAGTGAAATTGAGCTACGCAACCTAACACAGACGAGCTTACTAATTAATATAAAAGCTTGTTACTTTTACCAGATTTTTGCTTTCTCTACACGTACTATATACACAGTGTATAGAGAAGGTATTGCACTCCACCCAAAAAACTCGATACCGAGACTTCACCGGAAATATACGTTTTAGGATGCCCTGTATCCAAAAAAATCTGATGTGTTTCATTCACATGACTTTCTCTACATCTCTGCAACAAATTATAGTTAAAAGCCTTATTCTTCTATTTATTTTCATTCTGCTTATTACTTGTTTCCTTGCAAGTAGAAGGCAAATAAGGGAGTACTAGGTTAAAGTGATAGTCAAAAGCTGGTTGCTATGTGACTGAAGTTTCTTTGTTTGTATGAACAAGAGTTGACAAATTCCTGTATGAGAAAAGTATAATTTTTTCAAAGCTGAAACCAAAAACAAGAAATATATAAAAAAAAGATCAACTCCCCGAAAAAAATGTATATGACATAAATTGTGTGTTTTTCCATCTCTTATGGTTTAGCAGTTATGCAAAATTCCGTAAAATTCATCCAGATTACAGTAGTGTTCAGAGGCTATCCGCAGAAAATTCAAGATATGCATTTTATTTCTTAGGTATATATCTTTAATATTTGGCATTTTAATCAAAATCGTTAGAGCCTTTTTTGAGAAAATCAACATTTTCGAAAAATGTTCAATGTAAAGGGTAGTTGGGTGTTGGGGGATTTTCTTGAAAATCTTCGTGTCGTATCCTTGGAAGATACCAAACTTAAATACCAACATGTATTTCCGGTGAAATCTCGGTACCGAATTTTTGGGTGTAATGCAATACCTTCTCTATACACTATGTACATAGTTCGTGTAGAGAAAATGGACTGCATACTCGCCTGTTCGATGAAGACAATTTTAAAACATCAGGTCAGGGATAAATAATTTGATAAGGTGAACAACACGAAAAGAACTCACATTTGGCTTGATATACGTTACGTTGCCCGCACACCTGCTCCACCAGACCCCTGCACCCTCAGTGTCATCCATCCGCAGTTGTGACAGATTGTAATGTGTTCCCTTTATACTGCAGAATATGTGTTTGTTGAAACAACACTGAAAATACGTGTAATAGCTTTAATCTGTCTGCCAAATGGAATATACATTAAACTGATATGTTCCATTCACATGACTTTCTCTATATCTCTGCAACAAATTATTGTTGAAAAGCTTATGCTTCTATTTACTTCATTCTAATCAGAAAAAACGCAAAAATAGTCTTATTACCTACTTCCTTGTAAGTAGAAGCGGAATATGGGAGTACCATAGGTTAAAGTGACAGTCAAAAGCTGGTTACTATGTGAGTGAAGTGCCTTTGTTTCCAAATATTCGATATCAAGATTTCATCACCAGAAATACATGTTTTGAGCTCACCTGACTAAATACATGAATAAACACATAACTAAAAGAATTTCTAGGAAAAATTCCGTGAGCGTCTCTCTCTCTCTCTCTGCCTCTCTATTTATACACGCAAGGTGGTTCACCTGTCCCTTATTCTCTGGTTTTATGCAACCCGCAGATTATAGTCTAACCTGAAAACATCGTTCCCGAGACCCTTCTTCTGCATACCAACATTATGGACTTTGGGGCTGTAAGTTGTAGCTAAACAGTAGCCGAATTCGTTAACGCCCGGAGTTAGTATGAGTTCCAAGATACTCGATTCAGATTCGAATCTTACCAAAACATTGACAAAAATTTCCCTCCGCTTCTTTCTTCCTGATTTTGACACAAAGCTGGATAGGATATCGGAAAAAAAATTTAACCTTCTTATTTGTTGTTCTCTTTATTTATGTTTATTCTAACTTTATTAGTCCAGTAACAGGAAACACAAATGAAAATGAACATTCTTAGGCATATTCATTCAGTTTCCTCTAAATAGACAGGTTTTATTACAATATTTAAAAACTAACATAAATATTTCAGATAATACTATATAACCAGAACCATTTTCACGGTATCTCTAAAACGAAAAATACATAAAATACCTAGGCTTACAATCATAAACTGTGCCAAATACACAGGTATTCACCAATACTTTCAGTTGAAAAGAAAATAACTTAAACTTCTCAATATGCATACCTACATATTTACTTCGTGCACTTGTATCTAATGGGTCATGTCTAGACCTAAAGTGTCTTCCGGTAGTATTCGCTAAGCTACTGAGGGTACCAGCTGCCAACATTTTATAGAGAACATTCTCTAACTACGAAGAACAATCGATAACATGTTAGGTATTCTAGTATATTGCAATTGCGTTTATTAACTTTATACGTTTTGAAACTTTCCTTTATTATTTAAAGTCTTAGTGAAGTTTCTTTTTCAAAAGAATTACAAACAAAATTAAGGATCGAAGACTGAAGAATACTAAAATGAAGTGTCGTTTGTTCTTCATTCGTATACCTTTTTTTTTACTCCTAACTAACTTTGCACCTTGATGGATAATACATAAAAAATAAAAAAGATGTGCCCGCAGACTGTGGGACTCGAACTTTTGACACGCTGGAGGTGGTAAGATAACATGAAATTAAACAGTTGAGCTACAATCATTGCGCTTGCTTGTTTCGTTAAAACTTGTAAGTATAGTGTCCCACATGTCTCCCTCTCCGCTTCTCATCTCTTTATAACTGTTGTAGATGCATTTTTGTAGCTTAAGCCGTTCATTTAACCTTCATTCACTATACTTTACGTAGCAGAAAATATGACAGCGATCCTATTGGTATTACATGTACTGTAACAGGAGTTATTATTATGTTTTTGGAATGGGCGTAACTATTGCTGCTAACGTCTGTTTTCCGATGAAGAGCAGGATAGATTTGCATGGTTACCAAAAGGCCGACAAGCACGGTAATTTCGACTTTCAGAGTTCGAAGTATTGCCTATCTCCCAAAATAGTAAGGAACAGGTGAACCACCTTGTATATATATATGTGGGTGTATGTATGAGTGAGTGTGTTTGTGTGATTCTGTCTGTCTGTGAATAGCATAAGTCAATAACGAAAAATCGGTGAAGTACCATACTTGGTACCTTTTAGAGATGTGACATGAAACTTTTCAGGAAAATTTCTCCACCCAAAACTGCACTTTATATGGAAAATTTGTGTATTTTTTTCATTTTCTCAAAAATGGCTGGAACGATTTTGATTAAACTGACATATATTAAAGATATTTTACACGGCAAATATAATGTATATCTTGAAGGGTCTGGAAATAGCTTCGGAAGCTCTCTTCATTCTGGAGCACTTTTGCAAACCCGGTATACTGCGAGAGTAAGACAAAATTATACTATAGACATTTTCTACATCCTCTTAAAATTGTTATATATTTTTGTTCTGGAGTAAATAATTTGCAAGATATTCCTTGTTATTGGTTTAAATTTTAAAATACTTACACTTTTATTCAAAGAAGAAGTCGTCATAAGTTGTTTTATTCCTGGCTATCCAAAGAATACCGAATTTTAATTTCGTCGCATGGCAACAATTGTTTAAAAGACCCACCTGTGTAGGGGGGATATAGTGTCTGCTTCACACTCAAAAGGTCGCGAGTTCGAAACTCGCTTAGGGCGAGTTACTCGCATAAGTTTTTTTTCTCGGGGTTTTCCCTTATCCTGAGAAGACGAATGTCGAGTAACTTTAAGCTCCATGGACCCCAAGATCATTTAAGCACCATTTCACCAATTTCATTCATCGTCCGATATGACCAAACTGGTTTAGGACGTTCAGCTACAAATAAAAAAGTAAAAGATTTCACTAACGCTTTAGCCTAGCGCATTCCCTTATATAGGTATCTTCTGCTTAGAAGGAAGCAAGAAATAAAACCATTTCTGATAGTTTTTATCTCCACTAGCATAAAGTGGATAGAAAAATATCATTTTGTAGCAGTGGTTTGTTTGCAGAATAGGTAGAAAATTCCTGCGAATGGAATACATTATATAAATGTATATATTAATATATATATTAATGTTTGTGTGTATATATATATATATATATATGTATTCAAAGGTTGTAATTTGATATAGAGCTTCTCAGTAAAATTCCATTTAATGCTAGGGCGTATAAAATCAATAGCTTAATCACAGCTTTAACAAAAAATATAATTCTGTAAAAATCCGTATTTAAATTAGTAGTAATATTCACTAATGTGAATAATCACGTTCCCACGTTGTATTTCAAAATCAGCCGATATTATGTTTACATCTTCCTGCAAAGGTTCACTAAAATTGACTCGCTACATTCAGGGAAAAGTTATCTAAAGGAAATATTTTTAATATTTAGAATAAGCAATTTAATGCAAATGAAAGCATACTAAGCATTTAAAGGTCATACCTACTACTTATCAAATAACCATTCAAGGGCATAGTAATATTGCAACCATGCACACACATATACATTTGTTATGCTAGATTGCACAGTGATTTTAAAAAAATAATCTCATATGTTACACTCATAAAGAACAAAAATTGATTTTTTAAGACTTCGGCCCTTATCTCCCCTTCCTTTGATAGTCTTGCAATAATGCTTCACTGAATTTGACGCTCTCATCAAAACTTTTATTGTGGAACATTCGGTTAGCTTTCATGAAACAAAAAGGGATTAACGAAGGGTCCCTCGAATGCCAGCTATTATGAGAATAGTTTGGCATTGTTTTAGAACCCAATTCTTTGAACAAAGCCGATGATTCACGCTTATCTCCGAGGACACACCGAAACCGGTTCTACGCTTTAGCTTTTCGTTAGGCTTTTATTTTCCACGTCATAAACTTCAAATCTCTCCTGCACAGCCACTCATAATTTTTCCCCAAATCGCTGACATATTACGGGAAAAAGAACAATATTCCAGAAAGGTATAAATCTACTGCAAATCAATACCTATGCATTAAATCCTCTCCCAAATTAACAGATACAAGGAAGAAAAGAAACAACATTCATATGGAACCATTTCAGAGTAAAGGAGTTATTTAATTTATTTATTTACTTATTTATTTAGAACAAATTGAAATGCTTTACTTTTGTAAAAGTTTATTTTTATTTTTTTTTATTTTTTTATTGTTTCATTTACATCCCTTTAACTTCTAATGTCATATCGGGGGCTTTGCACTTCAAACGACTCGTTGTCTGTAGGTTCTTTTACGTTTGGTTTAAATCATTTTATTTTCCTCAAACGCACACATTCACTCTTACATACATACTTCCGGACTTTGTGGGAGATATGGAATAATTCTGGCTAAAGAAAAACTCCCCACCCCAGCCAGGAATCAGACCCGGGACCTCTGGGAAAAGTTTATTGTTTTGCTCTATAACTAGCATATCATGTTATTGCGCAAAATGGGGAGATTTTCCTGATTCTTACCTTTTCATTCACTCCTGCCCTCTTTTGCTTCGTTTTCTCTATTTTTCCACTCAGTTTCTCCCCTCTAAAGTTCTCATCCACTCTCTCCCGCTCTGGCAACTTAGAAGGCATGACTAGTGCTTTGAAATCTGTCAATAAAGCTCTTTTCAGATGTATCAATAAAATTACAACATGAGTTTTCTGAGATACTTGAAATTTTGAGTATTTAACCAGTTAGATAAAATCGCATGGGGAAAGTATAAAATAGTTAAAATGAGCTCAAATGACCCTGGGGGTACGAAGAGCTTACAGTTAAGGTACATTTATCTTCCCGGGATAAGATGAGAAAACCTATACAGGAAACTCCACTTCACCGAGATTCGAACCTCTGAATGTTGGGCAGACACGCTTCTCCATCATCGCGAGGTATATTAATATTGTAAGAAGTAATAAAACATGAGAGCGAAGATTTCATGATATTTCACTTTTTTTGAGACATCCTGTTCATTTTTCTTCGCTTGGGTGAAAGTGGTTGTTTGGACGTGTTTCGATAAGTTCATTCATGGATAGGTAGAGTCAGACTGAAAAAGTCAAAGCCATAGCCGGGATTTGAACCACGGGTCTCCCGATCTCTAGCCGGTTGCTCAGCCACTGAGCTACCATGGCAACATGTCGGTACAGCATTGAATTTCTCAACTGACTCGCATGTTTCCCGGTAAACCACAAGGTGTTCTCAAATTACTTTGAGGCGACAATCCCAATGGCGACTTACAACGTTGTAAGTACTTAAGTCCCAGGATTCATAGTATAGCCAACTATTAAAGTCAATTGGAATTGGATTAATTGTTTTTTCACACTGGCCGTGTGTAGGACAGGAGTTGGATAGGTAGAGTCAGACTGAAAAATTCAATGCCATAGCCGGGATTTGAACCACGGATCTCCCGATTTCTAGCTGCCATTATCGTTTACCGGGAGAATTCAAAGCTATGCCGGCATGTTGCCATGGTATAATATATTAGATTGACATTGAAATCCGGTTCTCTTTCCATAATCAGGGGTAAAACAAAGGACATGTGAAACGATTGAGAACGTCCTGGGTGAGAAAAGTTTAGCTATTTTGAAATGCAATTCAATAAATTGCAAGGAGTTACTGCAAACGTTAACTCTACAAAAAAAATGCATATGAAATAAATTGTGTGTTTTAGCGAGATTTATATTACCCGTTATATACATATTTTTTCATACGGTATTTTAATCGGTAGAGCCTTTTATTTTTTTGAGAAAATAAATACTGTCGAAAAATTTTCCATGTAAAGTATAGTTTGAGTTGGGGAATTTTCTAGAAAATCGTGTCGCACCCTTGGAAGATGCTCAACTTTAATATCATGTATAGTATTTAACCAACTATTCGTTTTTGAGTTATCTTATTTACAGACTTACGGACAAACACATTGCTTACCTTAGAATCAAGAACCTCAATTATTTATTGTAATACAATACCTTCTCTGCCCTTATATATAGTACATAGTAGGAGTAGAGAAAGTAATATACTCAGATTTTTATATCAGTACCTCCAGGTTCCTATGCTGCTCTAAATGGGCTAAATTCGAAAAAACAAACTTTAAATTTCATATAACATTGAGTTAAGCGTTACGCAGAATGTATTTTGTGTCTCAGTAGTTTGTAGGTGTTCACTGTAGTTCTTGTAGAATGCATTTTCTTAGGGAGAATGAACGAGCCTCTATGGAGCCGTTGAAATGCTCCAGGATATATATCTGGATTTCCTCAATGTCTTTACTATCTACTTATTTTTCATCTGTTGAATGAAGATAAAGTCTTCATGCAGCATCGCAAATAAACGAGAAACGTTGAAGCAATGCGCATGGGATGGTATGGTGGCATTATTCTGATTTACTGCTTCTGGAGTCAAAACCTCTGCAATGTCAGTTGATCTTTCAGCATTCTCAAGTATACACTTGCATTGACAACTATGAGATAAACGTTTGTATTCTCCCTTTTCTTATGCCCATAATTTTACAATGTTATTCAATTTAGAAGCCACATAATCCACTTATATGATACCGTTTAGTACAGTTCTTATAAGTTTGTGAGCGTTTCTAGTTGAAGAATCCTGTATATTATGGTAGTTTTCAACTCTACCTTTTACTACGTGTGGCACAAAAAATGGAAATGGGTGTTATTTATGGACGCTCTTTAACTGCTGTGGTTCTCAGCGTCCTGTTCTAAATGGGGCGTGAAAGACCGCTTAATTTTCCTCAGAGACCTCTCTATTAGGCATGAGGTTCTTTTACGTGCCGTAAATCTACGACAGGGAACAACGGCTTTACTTCCCTTCTGAAGGAAGTCATGCTAATGATCTTTACACTCGAAAAAATCCATCGTCCTCCGCCGGGTTTGAACCCGCGACCTTCGGTATACGAAGTAAGCATAGTAACCATTAGACCACGGAGGGGACACGTATGGCAACGCAGGCGATGACACTGATAATACATAGAATGGAGAACTAAGCCATACGCCGCTTTGTTCATCACAATTTCAAGATGCAGTCACCTTGGTGAGAGGTGGGTGGTCTAACCACTCGGCCACGTGCAGCCTGAAGAAGAGTATGCAGCCGTTGTATCTGCACAAATAATGAACCTGACAAACTGTCACCAAGAGAATATATAATTGACATTTATCTGGCTAATACTGAGGAAATACTGTATTTATTTTCTCTACCACATATAAGTATGCAGAGAAAGTAATCCATTCCATCCAAAAACTTCATAATGATATTTAACTGTATATATAAGGCCTCCGAATTACAAATAAATATATAGAATACAAATATAAAATAGATAAATAAAAATAATTATTAGACATCCTCCAAGAAGATGGCCAACAAATTTCTCATCCCATACTACCCTTTCCATGGAACCTTTTCGAACATTTTGATTCCTCAAAAAAGGTTTTAACATTTTGATTAAAATATGACCTTTTTTTGACAAATGAATAACTTGAATTCTCTGGCAATAGCCTCTGAAGCCCTCTTCAATTGAAATGGCTTTTGAATACTGGAAAACCATGAGAGATAGAGAACATCTTACTACACAGAAATACAGGTGTTTCAAAACGACAACAAAACGAAAATGTGGACCTTGTTGGTCATACCGTAAGTGATACGTGAATATCATTTTCAGCTCTAAATTCGCCACATACAAAAACTGCCATAAAATCACCTTGGATTAGGTAGTCGTCACATAACCAAATGGCACGTGGCCTGGCCCACTCCAAGAGAGATGCCGGTTGGTAGCGTGGTGTAGGCCTGGTTTGATAGACACACCGGCGCGGTACAAGTCACCCACGTAGCATGTGTGTGTAGCGTATGACAACCGTTGTTCCTTTGCTGCCCAAATATGTGCGATTTTTAAACACACATAGAACTTTAAATAGAAGAGCTTGAAAGTTGCGAAATCAAGTTACACACAGGTCAAAGTGTAACCTAAACGACTGCTATCTTTGTTTAATGTTGTTTGCGTTTAAAAACACATTCTATCTTGTTAATTACATTTTATTTTGTAGATGTAACCACTTTCGAAATATTCTTTGTTATTTGCTTAAATTTTAAAAAATAGTATATATTTCCTAAATTGGATACCGTTGTTCGTTTTTCTTGTCTATGATCAAAACTATTGTTTTGTTAACTGCTCTTGAATATCGCTTAAACTTACTATACTCTGAATGTTGTGAACACGTTGGGAAATAAAAATATGTTTATCTCGATTGATGCAAAGGAAATAGAAGAATGAATGTTTAAAGGATAATTTATTGAATAATGGATACTGTTAATGGTTAATGTATTCTTTCTAAAGCTATTTCCGCTCAACATATCTAACTTGCTCTCCTTTAACAAAAAATCTGAGGTGTTCCATTCACATGACTTTCTCTACATCTCTGAAACAAATTGTCGTTAAAAAGCTTATGCTTTTATTTACGTCATGCTAATCGAGAAAACATTAGCAGCAAAAGTCTTATTACTTGCTTTCTCGCAAGTAGAATGAAAATAAGGGAGTATCATAGGTTTAAGTGGTAGTCAAAAGCTGGTTGCTATGTGACTGTAGAGGAGTTGAAAAATTCCTGTATGAGGAAAGCATAAGTTTTTAAAGCTGAAACCAAACTCAAGGAATGGGGGATTTTTTTTCAAAATCTTCGTGTCGCATCCCTGGTTAATACTATACTTAAATACTAAGTTTGATATTTTACCAACTTTTCGTTTTTGAGTTATCGTGCTCACAGGCACACGGACACATACAAGGACCTTTTTCTGAAAATACTTTTTTGGGGATACAAGGGACCCCAAAACATATATTTCCAGTGAAATCTCGGTATCGAATTTTTGGGTGGAGTGCAATACCTTCTCTATACACTATGCACATTGTACGTGTAGAGAAAGTAAAAATAGGTAAGGAAAATGAAAATTAGTGTTTAATGCTTTAAGAAAAGAATGAAGTTAAGTATTCTCATATGCCTGTTTCAAAGCATTGTATGGTAACGTAAAGCACATGCTGACAGAGAGAGACCTCCTGAATTCTCATCTTCCACCTTCGCTTTTCTTTATTGACATCTGCACCACTTCCGACGTTTCTCGGGAAGCAAGAGGCCAGTTTTGCCTCTTTTATTCCAGAAAATCCCGTTTGTCACATGGGATAAAGAAATATCGATACTGCTACTTTATTGAAGGGGGCAGCTAATCTCATCGAATTGACTCACAAGGCCCAAGGAAAAAGCCGGACACAGAGAGCCAGAAGACACGGGCAACAATTCAAAGTAATACATTTCTGTTTCGAATGGCGTTTAGAAATGTGATCACCGGAAGTACTAAAATATTCCTCCGCAATATTTGATGGACTAGTGTATGATAATTATAATTATAATAGTAACAAAAACAATAAACAATTTTGGATAGGTAAAATCAGACTGAAAATATCTTAGCCGGGATGTGAACCATTGATCTCCCGATCTCTAACCGATATTTCTACCACTGAGCTACCATGGAAAAATACCGGCATAGCATTACATTTCTCAACTGACCTATCCAACTCCTGTCCTACAAACGGCTTGTGTGAAAAAAAAAATATTTAATACCAATTGACTATAATAGTTGGCTATACTATGAATCGTTGGTCTAATTTCATTATAAGTCGCCATTGTGGTTGTCATCTCAACATAATTTGAGATCACCTTGTGGTTTACCGTGAAACAAACGAGTCGTTGAGAAATTCAACGCTATGCCGGCACGTTGCCATGGTAGCTCATTGGTAGAGCAACCGGCTAGAGATCGATAGATCCGTGTTTCAAATCCCGGCTATGGCATTGAATTTTTCAGTCTGACTCTACCTATCCGACACTCGGCTTGTGTAAAATAACAATTTATCCAATAAATAATTTTGTTTTATTAATTTTACCAGAACTATATGCGGTGATCTATACCATGGAGCTCTAGCTCCTGGCATGGAATACGCCCACGTTCGATCCCACAAATGGGGTGAGGATTTTTAGTTCCGAGCATTAAATTGTTTCCCACTCAGGATAATGCGATGAGTAGCGAGCTAAGGGATGCGTGATGCTGACCTCATCTCTTCCCTAGCACTGCCATCATAAGCGGAATGATCAAAGAAAACGACCTAAGAAACATATGGACAAGAAAGGTCTTGGTAGTATATAATTCACCACAGCATTACTCTCTCGACTTATAAATCTATAATCAGAAGGGCCGGACCATATAGAATCGAATGCAGGAATAGGCAATACCACCAGAGCCATTAAGTTTTGTAGGGCAATGCAGTCTTGGAAGAACTTCTGTCCTAATCAGGAGGTTATTCTGTGTGCACTGATATAATTTTATTTAATAGATTCAAATTCAGTCCTGGTCGTTGCAGCCATGTCAAGGAAGTGGACTAAGAAAAACAAAATGAACCCTTTTTGAAACCTGTTATGTTCACTTTAGGGAAAAGCAAAGACTGAAAATTTGTATGTTAACTGGATCTGTTATAATAGCTTTTCAATTCTGTAGAAACTTTCTTCAGCGATTTATCAAGGTTTTAAACATCACCGAAGACCATCCTGAAAGACACGTACCACCATCTGCAAAGTAAATTTTAATCAAATCTTTCAGAGGTAGCTTAGTATTTCCCTAACTAACTTGCTCCAGTTGTCTCAGCTAACATTCCGTGGGGTACCTTGATATAACTCCATGGCACGACAGCTCACGGGGAACCTTGGCCTACCGCCCGGCCGCTGCGTCCCCCATCTCGGTCCACTACAGACGTCGTGGATGGGGTGCAGTATTGGAGGGTGAGACGTGGTCAGCGCCTCGAGTCCCTCCCGGCCGGTTAATGCGGTCCTCATGACCTGGAGCCGCTACTTCTCCATCAAGTAGCTCCTCAATTGGCTCCCCAGGGACCTTACGAGGCTGAGTGTACCCCGGGGCAGGTCTCCCAGCGGGGGAAAAATCCCCACGCCGGTACTGGGGATCGAACCCAGGTCTCCCGCTTGGTAAGCAGCTGCGCTACCACCGCGCTAAAGAGGCGACCGGGGTACCTTGATATTCATATAATATACTTTTTGTTTGTTAATTTAGATGTACCTAAACACCACGATCAATACAGATCTATAGTGGATTTCACAATGAAGGAATGGTGTACACGAAGGAATACAGGCAGTAAAGCGCAGGAAACTGTAGAAGTGACATGGTGACCTAATGGTTAACATACTGAGGGGTAAAATATCTGAGAACTGCCCTTGCGGGGGAACACGCAACATCTTCATAAGACTCTTGTTTGATGCTGGTTTAAGAAGCTACAAAGAAGCCAAAAGGAAACCACAAGGTCGATGTGTGCGGAGAAGAGTCATTGTAACGGCAACGCCGTTGTTTGAAAAACATGATGATGGTGATAGTTACACAGCCGCAAGAACAAATTACTCTAAGTCTATTGTTACTTGATCGACTCTGATACTCTCGTATGTCGGATTATTAGTTCTAACCGAACATTGCCAAGCTGCGAGACGAGGCTCCTCTTCTTTGGTACATCACGCTTCATTCAGCCTTACATTCCGAGTTTAGAACTTACTGTCAACACGGCATATACCGCGTTCATTTAAAAACTTACTGCCCATTTAAATCCCATTAAAGATATTCGCGTCCACATCATCGTAGTAACCGTCCTGATCAATTTTCATTACGCTAATGATTTTAATTATGTTCCAAAACGCCATCTCGTTTAATTGCCTTTCGTGTATGTATCGCAAGAGCTGGATAGTATAATTAGATCTACTGGCTGGCACAATTTTAGTGGTTGATGATCTGTATTGGAACCATAAAAACGGGGACCGGTCCAGGATTTCGTATCATGTCATGTATTATACTAGCTGTACTAATTTAATGCAATATACTACATATTTACGATCAATTAAAGAAACTTGTTCTATATGGTAAGGTTATACCATATGCAAGTCAAATGCCTTGGTCTTCTTTCAGATGACTTGGTTTCCAAAGGTTATGGATCTACAGAAGCATGGTTAGAAAGACATGGGGACTAAACCCAACGTG
Source organism: Hymenopus coronatus (assembly GCA_030762935.1). Lineage (NCBI taxonomy): Eukaryota > Metazoa > Arthropoda > Insecta > Mantodea > Hymenopodidae > Hymenopus > Hymenopus coronatus. Next base: position 86,064,066 of record CM060891.1, read on the forward strand.
ATAAATTGGATATTACCCGTTTAATCTTACACTGCATCGTGTGAGTGGCTAAGTGTTTTTTATCTTATTTTATTAATATTTTATATTATACATAATAATACACGAGAAATAATTACATTAATCAATATGGTAATTGTAACTTGTAGTTCAGAATAACTAAGTTGGATGTGTCGCCTTGTATTTTTTTTAATAGCTGACTCTGTCACAATTCGGAACCTAGAGTCTTTGTATATGCCGAAGATCCAACGACAGAGGGGTCTGTTTTTCCAATTCCCAGAGTTCTTTCCGGATACAGATCTGGAAGTCTGGTAGCTGTGTCGCGTCTCCAACCAGCAGAATCCAATAGTATGTGGAAAATATGTCCAGGTCAGGGTATCCGACAGCTGCCTATTTGTCTGTTTGAATTCCAAGGAAAAATAGAGTTCACCTTTTTCAGATGAGACAGATTTTGACATACATCCACTCCCAAATAGAGCGTATGATGGCGCAGTCCACTAGTTTATGGTGCAGTCTCTCCACCTTATTACAGCGGGAGCAGAGATTAGAAGTTGATCTGCCATGCCGCTACAATTTGTCTGCTGTGGATATAACATCATAGAGAGCAAGATAATACTGTAGCCTTCCAGTCTGTGGCTATAACATAATTGAGAGCAAGATATACTGTAACCTTCCTGTCTGTGGGTATAACATCATTGAGGGCAAGATAATACTCTAGCCTTCCAATCTGTGGGTATAACAACATTGATGGCAAGATATACTGTAGCCTTCCAGTCTGTGGGTATAACATCATTGAGAGCAAGATATACTGTAGCCTTCCAGTCTGTGGGTATAACATCATTGAGAGCAAGATATACTGTAGCCTTCCAATCTGTGGGTATACCATCATTGAGAGCAAGATATACTGTAGCCTTCCAGTCTGTGGGTATAACATCATTGAGAGCAAGATATACTCTAGCCTTCCAGTCTGTGGGTATAACATCATTGAGAGCAAGATATACTCTAGCCTTCCAGTCTGTGGGTATAACATCATTGAGAGCAAGATATACTCTAGCCTTCCAGTCTGTAGGTATAACGTCATTGAGAGCAAGATATACAACTCTAGCCTTCCAGTCTGTAGGTATAACATCATTGAGAGCAAGATATACTACTCTAGCCTTCCAGTCTGTGGGTATAGCATCATTGAGAGCAAGATATACTATTCTAGCCTTCCAGTCTGTGGGTATAACATCATTGAGAGCAAGATATACTACTCTAGCCTTCCAGTCTGTAGGTATAACATCATTGAGAGCAAGATATACTACTCTAGCCTTCCAGTCTGTAGGTATAACATCATTGAGAGCAAGATATACTGTAGCCTTCCAGTCTGTGGGTATAACATCATTGAGAGCAAGATATACTCTAGCCTTCCAGTCTGTGGGTATAACATCATTGAGAGCAAGATATACTCTAGCCTTCCAGTCTGTGGGTATAACATCATTGAGAGCAAGATATACTGTAGCCTTCCAGTCTGTGGGTATACCATCATTGGGAGCAAGATATACTCTAGCCTTCCAGTCTGTGGGTATACCATCATTGAGAGCAAGATATACTCTAGCCTTCCAGTCTGTGGGTATACCATCATTGAGAGCAAGATATACTGTAGCCTTCCAGTCTGTGGGTATAACATCATTGAGAGCAAGATATACTGTAGCCTTCCAGTCTGTGGGTATAACATCATTGAGAGCAAGATATACTGTAGCCTTCCAGTCTGTGGGTATAACATCATTGAGAGCAAGATATACTGTAGCCTTCCAGTCTGTGGGTATAACATCATGGAGAGCAAGATATACTGTATCCCTCCAGTCTGTGGAGATCTTCGTGTTCGTAAATTTCTTCCAGATGACACACCACGAACGCCGCGGATCGTTGCATTGCTCCCGGGGTAGAATACGAGTTGAAGCAATAAGGTGTCTATAAAAGTAATCTGACTGTTTAAATAGTAGCTGTTGAGGAGCTGTTTGCGGCAGTGTTGCAAAAGTCTACCACCAGCGTTGAAATGCGCTGAGGCGCTTATCTGGTTGACGTAGATGTGCTTTCCAAAGAGCTTGCTGAAGCGGAAGGCCTTCACCATCCAAAACACGCAGTAGCGACTTCCCAAGAAGTGCCAAACATTTCGCATCCACTGCTATCAAGCCACAACCACCGTTAGTAGAGCGAAGACGCAGTTGCTCTCTTGCAAACCAATTTGCAGCCCCAGACCACAAAAATAGCCAATGAGACATTCAATCCTCTGGGAAAACTGCTTAGAAATGGGTAACACTTGGGCAATGTACCAAATTCTACTGAGCACATAAGTATGTACATACCACACACGTTGAAACAGGGATAGCGTCCGCGTCAGATTCTCGGCTAAGAGCACACGCAACTTCCTCCAGTGTTAGTCTAAAGCGGCGCAAAACTGAAAATATCAAACTGCAAAGGATCGTTGTACTGTAACTACTGGAATATAGGGTAATACCTCCACTGAAGCCATTGGCATGCTATCGAAATTCGTTGTTTTATGACTTTAGGTCATAAGATAGGTTAAATCACCAAATTGAAGTTCCTCTTAATGATCACTTAGATCACCACAAACTACCCCATAAAAACAGCTGTTTAGATATTTTGAGGTCAATGGTTTTGTTTAACAAAGCTTTCACTGACTCTTATTCTAAATGTAGTGAATACAATTATTTTACCTTTGCTGAAACAACATTTACGCCAGAGACTGGTACCAAGCTCTCATTCAGCTTGAGCGAATACGTCACACTCATTATGTCAGATATTTGCTATACTTTTAGCTAGTAGTCGGGAGTTCGTGCTCCGTGGTCTAGAGGTAACGTGCTAGCCTTTGCTTCCCATGGTCGCGGACACGAACACGGCGGAGGGTGATGGATTTTTTCGGGCGTAAAAATCCTTAGCATGAATTCTTTCGGAAGGGAAAATAAGCTGTTTCTATGTCCCGTAGATTTACAACACCTAAAAGAACCTCACACTTAATAAAGAGGTCTTTAATGGAAATTAAGTAGTCTTTCACGCCAAATATAGAATGGAACGCTAAGAACCGAACAGTTAAAGTGCATCCATAAATAACGTTCAATTTAAATTGACATTTTTAGATGCAGTATTGCTAGAAGTATATCTTCATACATGATGGAGCGTTGTCACTCTTAGTATTGTTAAGCTTTTTACTTTCTCAACATGTATATGTACATAGTGTATAGAGAAGGTATTGCGCTCCACCCAAAATCCGATACCGAGATTGCATCGGAAATATTTGTTTTAGGGTCACCTCTATCCAAAAAAGCATTTTCAGAAAAAGGTCCGTGTGTGCGTCCGTGCGTCTGTGCGTCAGTGTGTCCGTTTGTCTTTGAACACGATAACTAAAAAACGAAAAGTCGGTAAAATACCAAACTTGACATTTAAGTTTAGTATTTTCCAGGGATGCGACACGATGATTTTGAGAAAAATCCCTCCACCCCAAACTACCTTTACATGGAACTTTTTTCAAAAACTTTGATTTTCTCGAAAATGATTCTAACGATTTTGATTAAAATATCGTATATTATAGCTATTTACCTGACAAATAAAGTGTGTATCTTAAATTTTCTGCGAATATCCGCTGAAGACTTAGTTTTTCTGGATGAATTTTACGGAATTTTGCATAACCACTAAACCTTAAGAGATAAACAAAAACTTATCACAGAAAACGCTAGAGCACGATAAAAGACACAATTTATGTAATGTACGTTTTTTCTAGGAGTTGATCGTTTTTGAGATATTCCTTCTTTTTCGCTTCAGATTTGAAAAACAAGAACTTAACTTTTCTCAAACAGGAACTTGTCAGTTCCTGTCCATACAAGCAAAGGAACTTCAGTCACATAGCAACCAGCTTCTGACTATCACTTTAACCTATGGTACTCTCTTATTTCGCTTCTACTTACATGGAAGCAAGTAATACGACTATTTCTGCTAATTTTTCAATTAGTAAGAAGTAAATATGAGCATAAGATTTTCAACAATAATTTGTTACAGAGATGTAGAGAAAGTCATGTGAATGGAAAATATTAGATTTTTTATAGTTGTAGCTCATTGTTTAACTTTTCCATGGGATTGGCATGTGAATTAAAATGCTGTCTAACGTTTTACTTGTTTTTACGTGGCACAACTGTTTAGAAGGTAATAAACATGCAACCCGTTTATTATTCTGAACACAGAAATAATAAATTTGCCATTCTTTGCGAAATTTGTGTCTAACATTCTCGCGGTTGTCCTCACTGAAGCATCACTGCGTGTTGTTATGCGTCATGCTCACAGCTAGGCGGGCACAATGGAACGGGTAAGGAAGGGGTAGCAATATTGGCACACAAATGTGAGCATTCTCCCTAGGCTGACGTAGAGGAAGTAAAAATAGCATGAATTATATTACTAGTTATGATGTTTTTAGTTAATGAATGAAGGAGTGTATTTGTTGACATAACAATATCATACAGTGAACTTCAACAATCGCACGGGTCCACAGACCGTACGTGCTTTTGTAATACACACTATAAGCAATATTACAGATGGAAACAGTTAACACGAAAATAAAAATACAAAGATATTCAAATACAGCAATTTAAATTTACAGCACAGAGTACACCTTCATAAATGTACCCTCTTATAATAGATAAATATATATATATATATATATATATATATATATATATATATATATATATACATAATAGGGGTCGTCTCGTTAGCGCGATGGTAGCGCAGCTGCTTTGCAAGTGGAAGACCTGGGTGCGATTCCCAGTACCGGCGTGGTGCACTCAGCCTCGTGAGGACCCTGGTGGGACAATTGAGGAGCTACTTGATGGAGAAGTAGCGGCTCCAGGTCATGAGGACCGCATTAACCAGCCGGGAGGGATTCGAGGCGCTGACCACGTCTCACCCTCCAATACTGCACCCCATCCATGACGTCTGTCATGAACCGAGATGGGGGACGCAGCGGCCGGGCGGTAGGTCAAGGTTCCTTGTGAGCTGTCGTGCCATGGAGTTATTATACACATAATATATACACAATATATAAAACCATAACGCAACAGTGGCCTAAGTATGACATAAACTATATGTATGTAAAGCATTGTAGTCACTTTTGTTTAGTTGTTCTTATCGCCCTTCTCTTCTCTATTGGCAGCCTTCTCAGATCTCAGTGTCTTGCCTTAAGTATACATTTACCCAGCCACGTCTTCCGTGCCTGCCAGTAACATCCAACATGCTTCTAGCTCTACATTCGCATTTTTTAGTTAATAGAAGCACAGGTTAGAATGAGAACGGCAGTACATCAGACCGAGTAGTGTTAAAAATTAAAACCTTAAATTAAGCCACAACCTACTGATAAAAAGATGCAAGATAAAAGAGCTGAGAATTACTACTTCAGCAGAAGTTTGCCCTCGCTTCTTAAACGTGAGTCGTTTTTTCTCTCTCCGAGTTCCAGTTAATTCAAGCCAAAGAAAGGCACCGGATCATTTATAATAGCAAGATCGGGAGAAGTGAATTCTCAATTATATCTGCTATTTCCAAACGCCGGGGAAATATTAAGACGTCAAGTATAATTCAATTTGTGAAGGAGTGGCTGGTCTAAGTGATACATGGCCCTATCCTTTCCGAATTAGCTTGTATTTTTATCCCACATCTGATGCTGTTGGAATGGTAGCAAAGGCGGACGATATTAAACAAGTGGAATAGAAAGAAAGTATAAATGAAGTCAGGAATCGACGTGGAGGTCATTAATTCTGGAAGCGAGTGAGGGAAGGGGGTGGTGTAGACTATTAAGGGCTTGAGTGAGAAAAACACGCCATTCGAATATGAAATGAAGCTCTTCCCCCTCATTCTTTTCAGCCCACCCCTTCCTCTTTTCATCCACTCCATCGGCTTTATCACATGCTCCTTCTCTCTCACACTCTTATGCCTCTTGCATGTTAACAGCTTACAATTGGAAATATGGAAGTTAAATAGAAATATGAAAGGATGTAATTGCGGGTTGAGAAACGTTACCAGTCTTTGTAAATTCCAGTTGTGTACAAACGCACGTTTACGATTTTAAGTGACTTATGAATCTCATTCATTTCCGTTTATGACTAAATAAAGGTTATAGTGTCAATATTAGCTGAGTATACCGGTGGTGGTTGTTCAATGGAAAATGCCTTCAAGAGACACCTGATTACCGTCAGCCATTTAAGGCATGCTTGCAAAAAATGGCGCGTTATTTATGGACGCTCTTTAACTGCCGTGGTTCTCACAGTCCCATTCTATATTGGGCGTGAAAGGCCGCTTAATTATGCTTAAAGGCCTCTCTATCAGGCTTGAGGTTCTTTTACGTGCCTTAAATCTACGACACGGGTCCCACGGCTTCACTTCCCCTCCAAAGGAAGCTATTTACTTTTTACTTTTTACGCCCGAAAAAATCTATCGTCCTCCACCGGGTTTGAACCCGCGACCTTGGGTATATGAGGTTAGCATGGTAATCAATTACACCACGGAGGGCGAACTAAACACGCTTGCGTCAACCACCTACCCCCGCCAATTATAATTCTACATTACTTCATTGAAAGGAAAATTATTAAATTACATTTACTTTCTCTACAACTGCTATCTATGTACATATTAGACGGGCAATGTTTTGCATCGTACTCAAAAATTTCAAGCCGAAATTTCACGGGAAATGTATGTGTTGAAGACCCCTGAATCCCCTCCTCAAAACAGAAAAACGTCCACCTGCGCATATTTCCATGTTTCTCTGAACAATATAACTCAAAAATAAAAAGTCGGTTAAATACCACATTTTGGTATTTAAATTCTTTCAGGGATATGACACGAAGATTTTCTTCAAAATTCCTATACCCCAACTACTCTTTACATAACATATTTTTCGAAAATGTTTATTTTCTCAAAGGTAGCTTTAACGATTTTGATTAAAATACCACATTTTAAGATATTTTCACACATGAAATGTATATTTCGGATTTTCTTGCAATAGCCTCTTGACTTTTGCACACCTGTCAAATGTAAGATATAGACAAAATCTTACTACACAAAAATATAGATCTCGTTAAAACACACAATATTTATGTCTTAAAAGTAAATTTTTACAGAATTTACTTTCGGAAGTATTCCTTGTTATTGGTTCCAAATTTAAAATATTATCTCAAATAGGAAGTGTCATTCGGTTTACTCCTGAACGTGCAAAGAGAATCTAATTTCAATTGTATCAATTTGTGACAAGACTTCCCTATCGCTTTAGCCTAATGTGTTCCATTGTTTCTGTTCTACTTACTAAAATGCAAGTAATAAAACCATTTCTCCTATTGGTTATGCCGACTAACCTGAAGGAGATAGAATAAGCTTGTGTAAAAATTATGTGTTTTCAGTAATATTAATGGAACATATAACATTATTTAAGATTTGAAATAAACCAATACAACATATTTACTTATTGTAATCAGTTAGAATAAGCTTACTAAAGTATATTGCTCTTTATTTGATATGGGTGAAAGACATTTTATTAATTAATTTATTAATGTATTTATTTTAGAAAGCTTAAGTAGGTAATTACATCCTTAATGCGCAGTAAAACCTGTTAAATACTTTATTTTTCCCTTGTTAAACTGACGGAGGACGCAAAGTCAACAGCTAGGCTATGACAAGAATAAAATACCAAGAATTTCCTGATGTGGCGTCCTTCGTCCTTGTTTATTGATTATTTTTTCTCATTTATTCTTCATTTAAACACCGATTAACTTTGGCAACCTATTGACTATCGACAATGGTCGTGTACAATTGCCAATTTGACTACCAAATATTTTATGGCATTTTAATCAGAATTATAAACTAACTTATTAGTAAAAAAAGTTTATGTAAAATGGATAGCAGGGTTGGGGAAATGTTATTGAAATGGATAGCAGGGTTGGGGAAATGTTATTGAAATGGATAGCAGGGTTGGGGAAATGTTATTGAAATGGATAGCAGGGTTGGGGAAATGTTATTGAAATGGATAGCAGGGTTGGGGAAATGTTATTGAAATGGATAGCAGGGTTGGGGAAATGTTATTGAAATGGATAGCAGGGTTGGGGAAATGTTATTGAAATGGATAGCAGGGTTGGGGAAATGTTATGTGAAATGGATAGCAGGGTTGGGGAAATGTTATGTGAAATGGATAGCAGGGTTGGGGAAATGTTATTGAAATGGATAGCAGGGTTGGGGAAATGTTATGTGAAATGGATAGCAGGGTTGGGGAAATGTTATTGAAATGGATAGCAGGGTTGGGGAAATGTTATTGAAATGGATAGCAGGGTTGGGGAAATGTTATTGAAATGGATAGCAGGGTTGGGGAAATGTTATTGAAATGGATAGCAGGGTTGGGGAAATGTTATTGAAATGGATAGCAGGGTTGGGGAAATGTTATTGAAATGGATAGCAGGGTTGGGGAAATGTTATTGAAATGGATAGCAGGGTTGGGGAAATGTTATTGAAATGGATAGCAGAGTTGGGGAAATGTTATTGAAATGGATAGCAGAGTTGGGGAAATGTTATTGAAATGGATAGCAGAGTTGGGGAAATGTTATTGAAATGGATAGCAGGGTTGGGGAAATGTTATTGAAATGGATAGCAGAGTTGGGGAAATGTTATTGAAATGGATAGCAGAGTTGGGGAAATGTTATTGAAATGGATAGCAGAGTTGGGGAAATGTTATTGAAATGGATAGCAGGGTTGGGGAAATGTTATTGAAATGGATAGCAGAGTTGGGGAAATGTTATTGAAATGGATAGCAGAGTTGGGGAAATGTTATGTGAAATGGATAGCAGGGTTGGGGAAATGTTATTGAAATGGATAGCAGAGTTGGGGAAATGTTATTGAAATGGATAGCAGGGTTGGGGAAATGTTATTGAAATGGATAGCAGAGTTGGGGAAATGTTATTGAAATGGATAGCAGGGTTGGGGAAATGTTATGTGAAATGGATAGCAGGGTTGGGGAAATGTTATTGAAATGGATAGCAGGGTTGGGGAAATGTTATTGAAATGGATAGCAGGGTTGGGGAAATGTTATTGAAATGGATAGCAGAGTTGGGGAAATGTTATTGAAATGGATAGCAGAGTTGGGGAAATGTTATGTGAAATGGATAGCAGGGTTGGGGAAATGTTATTGAAATGGATAGCAGAGTTGGGGAAATGTTATTGAAATGGATAGCAGGGTTGGGGAAATGTTATTGAAGTTATTCGTGTGACATTCTTTGAAGATACTAACATTAAATAGCAAGTTTTATATTTAATCGAGTTTTTGTTCATGAGCTATTATATACCCAGGCACATAGAGAGAAAGACAGAAGACTAAAATATATGATGTCTCAAAACATATATTTTTAGTAAAATTTTATTCATGAATTTTTGTGTAGAATTCAATACTTCCTGTATTAACTCAAAAGTAAAAAAGTTCTATTTAGCAGTCTAGGGAAGACTTTACAAAGAAAATGCGCCAAATGCCTTTATTACTTTTATAAACACAATTAGTACTTCAGAATCTAACAACAAAAAAATACTTTTACTAACCAACCCTCTTCATTTTGAGAGATTGAAGTGTGCAAAGCCTAAGAGTTACGCCCATAAAGTTGTAAATATCAGCAGTATGATTAGTGTCATCCAAGACAGTAAGCGATAGTAATAAAGTAAAACATTATAAAGAAACACAAAATGTGGTGACAGTCTGTAAAATAAAATTAACATAAACATTCTGGTAACATGAATTTTCTCTCTCTTAGGTTCCATTGGAAAACCTGGCTGCCCAGACCGTACAGCATCAGAAGATTAAAGTAAGTAGATGAGTAAAAAGTATATAAACATACCTCTAAAAATCATGGTGATGTAAATAACCTAATTTTTACTTTCTTTACATAATACATGTTACGTAGGTACAAAATTACACTCCACCCAAAAATTCGATACCGAGATTTCATCGAAAATACACGTTTGAGAAACCTCTGAAATAAAAAAAAACTTTTCAGGTTCGAGCGTGAATATCTGCGAGTCTGTGAATTGATAACTCAAAACCGAAAGGTCGGTAAACTACAAAACTTGGTATTTATTTGTTACGGAAATGTAGAGAAAGTCGTGTAAATGGAACACATAAGATCTTTTGGAAAAAAGGACTGTGTGTGTCTGTGAATACGATAACTCAAAAACGAAAAGTTGGTATTTAAGTTTAATATCTTCCAAGGATGCGACAAAAAGATTTCGAGGAAAATCCCCCTATCCTTTACATGCAAAACTTTAAAAAATATTTATTTTTCAAAAACGGTTCTAACGGTTTTACTAAAATACCATATATTAAAGATATTTACTCACAAATAAAATGCATGTCTTGAATTTTCTAGGAAAGTCCTCTAAAAACCTCTTTATTCTGGATGAACGGTAACAGACACACAAAAAATGTTGATCCCATTAAAACACACATTTTTATGTCATATACTTCTTTTTCGTGAAGTTGACAGCTTTTTAGATATTTCTCTTTATTGGTTTCACTCCTGGCAGTGCAAAGAACAAAGAACATAGAACGGATTTCATCCGCATAGAAACCAACTTTTAAAAGATTTGACTATCACTTTAGCATAGTGTATTCCCTTGTTTCCATTCTTCTGAAAAGGAAGCAAGTAGTAAGAACATTTCTGCTATTGTTTGTCATGAAATAGATAGAAGAATAAGCATTCTAGCAATAACTTGTTCGCGAGCTGTGAATGAAATACCTCAGATTTTTTATGTTGCTTCAAAAAATGCGTTAGACAAGACTTTGACTTCTTGCCTTTAGTGCTCATAGCCAAATAATATTTTTCCAACCTGCTGATATATTCTATTCTCTTCCTTTTTTGTCCAGCTTCTGTGATGCATGTTAATGTTTCACATTTTGTTGAAAAGAAAATCAGTAAGTATGGACGGAGCAGAAACAACAGGTGCCAATTTTTACTTTCTCTATACGTACTATGTGCATAGTGTATAGAGAAGGTATTGCACTCCACCAAAAAATTCGATACCGAGATTTCACCGGAAATATATGCTTTGGGGTCCCCTGTACCCAAAAAAAGCATTTTCAGAAAAAAGGCCTTGTGTGTATGTGTCCGAGTTTCCGTGTGCCTATGAACACGTAACTCAAAACCGAAAAGTCGGTAAAATACCAGACTTGGTATTTAACTTTAGCATCTTCCAAGGATGTGACAGGAAGATTTTGAGAAAAATCCCCCCACCCCTAACTACCTATTACATGGAACTTTTTTCGAAAATTTCGATATTCCCAAAAATCGCTCTAACGATTTTGGTTGAAATATCGTATATTAAAGATACTTACCTGATAAATAACATGTATATCTTGAATTTTCTGAGAATAGCCTCTGAAGACAACTTTATTCGGCATCAATTTTACGGAATTTTGCATAACTACTAAACAGTAAGAAATGAACAAAAACTTACCACACAAAAAATGTTGAGCACGTTAAAACACACAATTTATGTTATATACATTTTTCTCGTGGAATTGATCGTTTTTGAGTTATTTCTGGTTTTTGATTTCATCTTTAAAAACACAATTTTCTCACATGGGCATTTGTCAGCTCCTATCCATACAAATAAAAAATTCAGTCACATTGCAACCAGCTTTTGACTATCCCTTTAACCTATGGTACTCCCTTATTTCGCTTCTACTTACAAGGAAGCAAGTAATAAGACTATTTCTGCTAATGTTTTCTCAATTAGCATGAAGTAAATAGAAGCCTAAGCTTTTTAACAATGCTTTTTTGCAGAGATGTAGAGAATGTCAGGTGAACGGAATACATCAGATTTTTTAATTAATATAGGCAGAATTCCCTTATAACTTGAGTTCTGTATCTATCCTGTTATGCAATACTGTATCCATGTTAAGATACACAATTTTGTATAACTCCGCCCAACGTATGCCTTCGTTATTCAACAACTGATCAGTTTCAGCAAGTTATTGGTTTTTATTTTCAAGTTACAAAGAAATGTAGCGTGTGGCAGTGAAATTAAATGTAATTGTTAAATAATATACAGTCAGTGCCCTTACGAGCCTATGGTTACCAACCTCATTGCCCGCTCACGCCCATTTACCACCGCAGAGGTGAACGGAGATAAAAAAAAAAAGGTTTTTCATTTTACTCCTATTACATAAAATTACTTGAGCAATTTCAAAAACTCTAAAAAGCTATACAACAAATATTTTGAAAAATCAGAGACGGTCTTTTGTGTTTGTACGTTTAATTATGTTTTATCGCGTTTTTATTACCATAAATCTATCTTCTACACATAAATACGCAATAAACATTGTTTATTTATTGCTTATAATGAGGTGGATTTTATTTAGATTAATATGTTTACGGCAAATATATGCAGAAGCATTAATTGGATCGGTTTATGGTTGCGGTTAGATCTGTTTTTGAAGGGAGTGTAAGTAAAAAGAAACAAATATTTTCCAATTAATAAAACTTTAGCTCATGTTGTATATAATTTATGGAATATTAGGATTAATGACATTTGCTATATTTGGAGAAAAAGCTAGGCTTCTATGATAATAAGTTCAGAAGAACAACACTAAGAAAAATCTTCTAAAACTCCTATTCCTAATCCTGTTAACTATAATTTTGTTTTACAATGAATAAGTAAGGTTTAATTTTATGTATTACATAATTTCTGTTTGAGTGTATGTAGTCACGTGTATCTATTGTTTTGATTATAAGTATTATTCTTCCTACTCAGCAATCTTAAAAGGTGGAATACATTCAGTTGACATGTTGCTTGTCTGACGCAAATCGTTGTTGTTTTCAATGAGTTTGTTTACACCTAATGGCGTCTCTCGCATCCCTGTTTATAACTTCTTCTATGCTTCCATTGTGTTACGCTTCTTTCATGGGCTGCTTGCGCAGTCACTCTGCACCAGCGTGTCGAAAAGGTTGACAAATATGTCATCTTCCGAGGACATTCTTCTGAAATGTACCATACCAACTTAGGCGTCCTCTATTCAATCAATAATTTATTGTTGCCACTTCTATGTGCTCTCGCATAATTTCCCGCATTTGGAATTTTCTGAAATGTAAAAATAGAGCATCTTCTACTATTGTAATGCATTTCTCTTTTTTACTTTCTCTATGCGCACTATGTACATAGTGTATAGAGAAGGTATTGCACTCCACCCAAAAATTCGATACCGAGATTTCACCGGAAATATATGCTTTAGGGTCCCCTTTATCTAAAAAAAACATTTTCACAAGAAGGTAATGTGTGTGTGTGTGTGTGTGTGTCCGTGTGTCTGTGTGTGTGTGTCTGTGAACACAATAACTCAAAAACGAAAAGTCGGTAAAACATCAAACTTGGTATTTAAGTTTACTATCTTCCAGGGATGCAACACGAAGATTTTGATAAAAATCCCCCCACCCCAAACTACCCTTTACATGGAACGTTTTTGGAAAATTTCAATTTTCTCAAAAATAGCTCTAACGATTTTTATTAAAATAGCGTTTATTAATGATATTTACCTGACAAATAAAATGTATATCTTGAATTTTCTGGGAATAGTCTCTGAAGAGTAGTTTATTCTGGATGAATTTTACTAAATTTTGAATAACTTCTAAACCGTAAGAGATGGACAAAAACTTACTACACAAAAAATGTAGAACACGTAAAAACACACAATTTATGTTATATACATTTTTTTCGTGGAGTTCGTCGTTTTTGATTCATTCCTTATTTTGGGTTTCTACTATGAAAAACTTATACTTTTCTCATACAGGAATTTGTGAACTGGGGTCCATACAAACAAAGGAACTTCAGTGACATAGCAACCAGCTTTTGACAATCACTTTAATCTATAGTACTCCGTTATTTCACTTCTAGCTACAAGGAAGCAAGTAATATGTCTATTTGTGCTATATTTATACTGATTAGCATGAAGTAAATGTAACTATAAGCTTTAAAGAATAATTTGTTGCAGAGATGTAGAGAAAGTCATGTGAATGGTACACATCAGATTTTCTAATGTGTTGTATTCGTATATTATTGTAAAATCTTCTCGTTGCAGAATTATTTGTGTTGAATATTGTTTTCTAATATTTTCATTATGTTATGCTTAAATTTAAGACAAGGTGCCTTATTGACATTCTGAAAGTGTCGCAATTTCCACATTTTCTCTCTTCTCTGTTCTGTACTTCAACGTTGGTCCTCTCCAATGTTTCTTCTTAAATTGTTTGTATCCTGCAATGTTCATTAAACTTATACTCGAATTGTTTTCATGCATCACTTCTTAAATATATTTTTAATGAATTTTTACTAGGTTATTTTTAGTTTCCAAGAATACGAAGCCTTATGTTTTTTTTTAAAAATGTTTTCTCCTTATTTAATAAATAAAATTGCTCATTTGAGTAGTTCTTCTAATTTAAAGAAAAGTATTGGTTCTACAGCAGTTATTCCATCTTAGCTTCGTTTATTTCTTATTCATGGTATAAGTTCCTAAATCTTGAAATAATATTTAAATTGCTAGTGAGGTTGTTCCCTCACTTCATCTGTTGAGACTACATTTATAAGGAAAACCTTAAATCTAATGTTCTGCAGTTAAATTTGTATGTACGAGATCTTCTAATGAAGTTCATTTAAACTCTCATAGACCTATCAGATGCCTCAATAGCGCCTCTCATCTTGTACAATCATTTGCCTCAAAAACCAGACTTTTAAATTAGAGAACATTTAGGCAATCAGATCAACAGATCCTACTAGAATTTTTGCCTTTTAGCATTAGTGAATTTTTAATATAGAAATATAATATTATTTGATCTCAATATAATCTTAAAATTATATTGTAATTAGTATTAACAAGCAGTGAGGTCTTTCTCGGAGGGTATGTGTGAGTGAATGCGAGAATGTATCACACCTGTTAAACTGACTGAAAACATTTAATGGAGGATATTTAAGATCTCTTTGAAAGGAGCTGCCAATTGGTTTTATGGTGTATACGTTCCTGAATCTAAATTCGAGAAACTGTAGCTGCTCACTATTTATCTGCTAACTATTCTATATCAAGAACTTTACGGTTTACGAAAATGTTGTAGAAACTTACTCTTTCACGGTCTACAGTCACGGGAAAAATAAATAAATTTATGAATCTAGGCAAAACTTTTTTCCGAATAAAATTTAATTTAAGACAGTTCCCATTACGATCAGAGCCAAATGATTAACCTTCCAATAACACTTGTTAGAAATATAAGGGAAAGAATCAAAATAATTACATTTTAAATGCACTCTCTTTAATTAACACAAGCACCGCCTACTTCATAACTACCACACCAAAGTTCCAGCCTTATAGTTTGCTAAGTATTTCATTTTTTGAATGCAGCTTAACGACCTTTAACCTGGCTGGTCACATCGGACGACGAATGAAATCGGTTAAATGTTGTTCAAATGTTATTCGAAATTCCTCTTCTCAGAGAATATCAAAAAAAAAGCTTATCCGGGTAATTCACCAACTTTGGGATTCCAACTCGCGACTTCTTGAACGCGAGGCACTACCGCAATGGACGTTGCCAAGTCTTAAGCTTCGTATTCGCATCTCTGACACAAATTTATTGCCACTATCTTTGGCCTGCTAAATTCAAAGTATTCTTCCTCTTTTCTAATTCTTATATAATACTGGTCGACGTTAAATTTTCACGCATCTTTAAAATTTATGAATTTACTGAATTGCAAAGTGAACCTTGAGCTAATGCATTTCTTGTACACTGAATCTACCGGAACAGTCTAATTACCCTGGTTTCTTTTGCTTCAAGCTAGGTATTTTGCCCCTAACGTTGCCTGGTCAATGACTCTTGTACCAACAGTAGTATAATGGTTTTTACAATACGTGACGGTTTTTACTCATTGAAATATTTATCTCAGGTAATAGCTGTAATATTTATTTAATTATTTAAATGCCTTATCGTTTTTAAAACAATTGGTTGTCTTACATGTGTATAGCGTTCCAATTCAAATATATAAATTTAGGAATTGAAAATACTCAACCCATAATGACACGGAATGTGGCCAAAATCAACAGATAGAAATGTACTGGACACCATTACTGCTCAATCAGTGAAGTGTTGTCTATGCCTCACAGAGCATCTAGCAAGAAGCTTACTCTGGCCACAACTATTCTGCGGCAATCAACAGTTTAGGCTAAAGCTGAGAAATGAAAGTTGGAAAACCAAAGACCATGAAATTAATCCTCGGGCAGTTGAGCGAATAAGCCGGATATTGAGGAAACGAAAAAGAAGAGGGAGAGAGAAACAAGATAGTTTTAACTTAATTATAAAACTCCCGGAAGGCGAGCGGCTTAAAGTACCAAGAGGATGAGGCAGATCGATCTAAAGGCGATTTTGGTCCAAGTCCCGTTACTAGCAGATTAATAGAGTTAGTATAGAGCCTGCCAAGATCCATCCTTTAAATAGGAAAATGCTAGTTTTTTGGTTACAAAGTTTTGATAGCATTACTGAAGCTGTGGTTTGTCTAGATCCTATGATAGAGGACCGATTCCATATTTAAAACTTCTGCGCAACTTTAACCAATGTTTTATTTCGTGCGAGAAAGGAGAAAATAGTTCTGATGGGGAATTTTGGGGTGTTAAAATTAATCCCATAAAATATTAAAATATAGGATTATTAAAAAAATAGCTATATTTATTACTTTTATTTAAAACAAACCAAGAACGTGAAAAAATACATCGCACACGTAATTGGGTAGAGGAAGATTGAAAGCCGGTAACAATAGGTGAAAACGAAATTGTGTTACTATTAAAAGTAAAGAACAAATGAGGAGGGCAATAATTGATAAATAATTTCACATATTTAAACCAACGAATAATGTAAAGAAATAACATTTCGTTAAACTGACTTACGTTGAAAGCAGAAATCATCTTGAAGTCATAGTAGTGAAGAAAACAAGATCCAAGAATCTCAGTAAACAATGAAATCCATTTGGCTCAACGCTTAATTCACCTTGCTTGTGTGTCGGTATGGGTGGCTAAATTTGTTAGGCACTGGCCTTCTAGTGCCAAGACCGTGGACTCAAACAGGGCTCAGACTGATGGTTTTTAAGTTTACTTAAAAGCGACAAATCCGAATAGTAGATTTATTGGCATGTAAAATAACTCTTGCAGGAGGAAAGTCTGGTATACTAGAGTTATTGATGTCACCCTGTCAAGTGAAATCACTAACCAACAAAATATTTATTTTAACCGTATTAGTATGTGTTCGGAAACCTAAAACCGCGTGTAAGCCATTTCAAAGAATTAGCAAAGTTGTATAATATTTAGGATTAAAAAATAAAAGACAATGAAAACTGTGCATCACAGGCTTATATGAAGCGTAAAATATGGCAGCATAGAACATAGAGACTATGATGGAGTAGTCTGATGCAGGCGGGACCTGCGTTAAAATAAGGGCAATTATTTCAAAAGTTCAGTTTCTCTGTCCGTCTTGCATTTCAAGTGATGTATTATCGCGTATTAAGACTTTTTAGATTTATCTTAGATCACTCGTACAACGCCGACTGAAAGGGGATTCATCGATACCAGTTTAGCGAGTCACGGTAATTTAAGCTGTTTATTTTACGACGGAATCAACTTTTGCTGCAATCCAAAGTTTTAATGGTCTGGAACTTAGCAGATTTGGTACGACTTAGTTTTAATTATTCGTGTTTAGATTATTTAGAACTGTTTATTATTCATCTTTAAACAAGCGGCAACTCATTTCAAACATAACAGTTATTATCTTCCCTTAAATATTCTCGTACATTTTAATTGTTCTCATGCACTCTTATCTCAAACACGCATACCCCGAAAAAAATCTCACAGCATACTACAACAGCAACTAGCAGGCAGCAGCAGAACAACATCAGAGGCTTGAAACTTCCATAAGGCATAAAACAGTGCTGGTTGTTTATAGAAACATCTGATGTGTCCCATTTAGTTGACTTTCTCTACCTTATCTGCACAAAAGCTAATCATTCCAATAGAGATAAATATTAGCTCTTTAATAGAACAGAAATAAGGGAACGTACTGACCTAAATATTTTAAAACCTGTCACTATATGATTGACTTTGAAATTCAATGTATTTTCCCTAGGAGGAAAATTAAAGGAAATCAGACGCTTACCTCCTGTTTTAGAAAAAATTTAAGTATTAAAATATATATGTCAAATTATGTGCTTTAGCGGAATCTACATGCTCATGTAGGAAGATTTTGTTTATATCTTACAGTTTACTAGTTATGCAAAACTCCAAAGGCATTTCAAGATATCCATTTTATTTGTCATTTAAATAGATGTAACATTCGGTAGTTTAATCAAAACCATTGGAGATCAGTTTTGAGAAAATCAACATTTTTTAAATAATTTCAGGTAAAGGGTAGTTTGGACAGGGGGATCTTATCGAAACATGTTGTACCATATGCCTTAAATATGCTGAACTTAAATACGAAGTTTAGTATTTAACCGATTTTTCGTTTTTGAGTTATGTTTTTCAAAGATACACCTATACAAACGGATCTTTTTATAAAACTGCTTTTTTGGATACAGGGGACACTAAATCGTGTATTTTCAGTGAAATCGCGGTTTAGAATTTTTTGGGAAGAATTCTCAATATATGTAGGTACTATGTATAAGGTAGATAAAATCAAAATTGGGGTACAGGAAGTATTTATTTATGATGAAAGTGTTACAGGTGGTGTTATATTTTTGGAATAGGGTGTTTTGCGGTACGGGGCTAAAATCTGGTGTAGAAATCCTATGAGCAAAATCCCCTGTTTTAATATACTATTTTTAGACAGATCTGAATATTGGGTTATAATGTAAAATTTGGAAATATCCTTATACATCAGGAAATACGAAATGATGTGTTCTGTTTTTGTTTGACCTTCATCGTTATTTGACTTTTATAGGAGCACTCAGTGCTCACATGTACACGTTATCGGTTCGAATATCTTATGTAATTATTCTGTACTCTTTTGCACCTTGATGAGTTTTATTGCATGCAATGTGTACTGCTCCTAAAATTATTTGGCAGTAATTCCTTTGTGGTCCCCTCTGCTGCTTGTAACATTTCTTCTGGTTCTGCCGAATCCATTTTGATTTTTGATTTTCTCAAAAATGGCTGTAACGATTTTTATCAAATTACAAAGTACTTAAGGTATTTTCATGACAAAGGAATATACATTTGAATTACATGTACATACCTCTGAAGATCTTTTCAATCTGGATGAATTTTATTTAACTTATAAACCTATAAGATAGACAAAACATAAGAAATGCAGATCTCGTTAAAAATCACAATTTATGTAATATACATTTTTGTAGAGTTAACCATTTTCGAAATATCCTTTGTTATTTATTTCAGTTTCTGAAACGGAAAGTCATCTTTTCACTGATTTTGCTAAGGGAACCGAATTTGAGTGGTTTAAATAGTGACAACCTTTTAAAAGATTTGACTATCACTTTAGCCTAGTGTCTTCCCTTATTTCACTTCTACTTACAAGGGAGCAAGTAATAAGACAATTTCTGCTTGTGTTTATCCTGATCAGCATGAAGTAAAAGAATAATCTTTTGAAGGAATGGCTTTGGAACAGTTAGAGGAAATTATTTGAATGTTAAACAAGATTTTTTGTATTTTGTTGCATTTATATAACAGAGTAAATAAGTAATTAGTTAGGGTGAGACTGAAAAGTTCAATACCATAGCCGGGATTTGAACCACGGATCTCCCGATCTCTAGCCGTTGCTCTGCCACTGAGCTACCATCGCAACATGCAGGCATAGCATTGAATTCCTCAACTGACTCGCATGTTGGCTATATTATGAATCCTGGGACCTAAAGTACTTACAACATTTGTAAGTCGCCATTGGGGGTGTCATCTCAATACTTTGGGATCAGCTTGTGGTTTACCGGGAAACATGCGAGTTAATTCAATTAGTATTTGTATAACATGAGTGTGACAATCATTGTTCTTTCGTACTCTGCACGGTAAAGGGGTACATTTACCACATTTACCCCAATAAGAATTTGACTCTATTTATCACACTTGTGGGGACTGTCGACAGCGTTTAAGGATCATTTTAGAGTCGAATTGTGTTAAACACATCTAAACAAATTTCTATGATAAACAGGATGTATTTACAGCCACTTTCAGCACATGATTACAATTGCCCCTGCTAATTAAACGTGATGGAAAGTGAATGATAAACACAGATCCGTCTGCTTCCTCTCCGCTAAACCAATTGTAAGCTTTGAATAATGATCACAATCCTAAACAGATTCAGCTAATCTGCTGGAATGAACATATCAAAAGTATGTGTATTAACAATTTGCCTTTACGTCCGCTGTTCTTAACAGACGTTTTATCTCGCATGCTAGAATCTCCATTCTGTTGCTTCCTAGAACTCGCCTTACATCCCTTTAAGCCTTGTTTTAATACAGCAGCCTGGTTTTGTGTTTTCTTTTAAGCATTTTATCCTCTCCAAACAAGTGCAGCTGTCCAAAAGAGTTTAGATCTTGCAGCTAGCTGCCTTGGTAAATTTTTGTGTAAGTACTTTTCTTCCTATTATTTGTTCAGCTTAAATCCCAAAGCAAATCTTTCCATGAACCATTTTCATTTACCTCCATATCCGCTTGGTATTTCTACATAAACGTTTTAAAAGCTGAATGTGGAGGTCAGAAACATCTGAAGGCATGTGCTTCAGGAAATACGATATGTTACCGCCCGACCGCTGCATCCCCCATCTTTGCCCATTACATACGTAATAGATGGGATGCAGTACAGTAGGGTGGACAACAAGCAATAGCAGGGTGATGACAAGGACATTCAGGGCAAATAACAGTTTCAGATCCTTCGAATTAAACATGTCTGATGTTGCATAATTGCATAACTTTTCTATCCATCAGAAATTCGTGGCCACATTATCTCCATTCCAAGTACGTTTTCTTGCCATCCTAGAATGTATTAATTTTTCTACCACGTACAATACACATAGTAGGTAGAAAAATTATTGCATTCCGTTCAAAAATTCGACTTCGAGATTTCACCCAAAACATGTCGTATTAGGTTCCCTAAATAAAAAATCTGATGTCCTCCATTCACATGACTTTTTTACATCTACGAAAAAAATATTATTCCAAAGCTCATGCTTTTATTTAATTCATGCTAATTGAGAAAAAATTAGCAGAAATAGTGTTACTACTTGCTTCCTTGTAAGTGGAAGATAAAATAGATTAAAGTGATAGTCAAAAGTTGGTTGCTATGTGACTTGTTTGTATGGGCAGGAGTTGACAAATTCCTGTGTGAGAAAAGATTTTCGAAGCTGAAACCAATAACAAGGAATATATAAAAGATGATCCACTCCACGAAAAAAAATGTATATAACATAAATTGTGTGTCTTAACGTGCTCTACATATTTTGTGTGGTAAGTTTTTGTCCATCTCTCACGGTTAATCAGTTATGCAAAATTCCGTAAAATTCATCCAGAATAAAGTAGTCTTCAGAGACTATTCCCAGAAAATTCAAGATATACATTTTATTTGTCAGGTAAATATCTTTAATATACGATATTTTAATCTAAATTGTTAGAGCCATTTTTGAGCAAATCAAAATGTTCGAAAAATGTTCTATGAAAAGGCTAGTTAGGGGTAGGGAATTTTCCTGAAAATTTTCGTGTCGCATCCTTGGAAGATACCAAATCTAAATACCAAGTTTGGTTTTTAATAGACCTTTCGTTTTTGAGCTATGCTGTCCACAGTAACACACACATACAGACACACACACATGGACATATTTCTAAAAATGGTTTTTCTGGATTCAAGGAGGCTCAAAATATGTATTTTCGGAGAAATCTCGGTATCGAAGTTTTGTGTGCAATACAATACCTTCTCTATACACTATGTACATAGTACTTGTAGAGAAAATAAAAAGGTGTGAGTATTTGTCGGCGTGAATATAAACTGCATAAACGAAAAGTCGGTTAAATATGAATATGAGGGTAGCAACCGAAGAAAGAATTTAGACGAAATTTCCCTTCAGCAAAGAATATGAACGCTGAAATTGTCTCTTAAGAGATGATTTTGTAAGATAGGCGAGTTGGATAAAGATGATGCGCAGGAGAAGCAATCACAGATTAAGCGTTATTATGATGAGTGGTCCATTTTCGGGGACCAAGAGGACAACGGAACAAGGGTAAGAATGGAAAAGAATGAAGTAACATGAAAGAGCTCAAGAGAAGAAAGTTTTCTTAGGTAGATATTATTTGACTCTGCAAAATAACAATCGAAATGTCACTGTGTGATTACAGGAGACATTATTTTCTCTTACAATGATAATGGCGTTTCGAATCAGTTGTCTGGCTAAGATTTTTATTCGGAGTTTCCTCAACACTAATATACTGACACTAAAACATTATTATTATTATTATTATTATTATTATTATTATTATTATTATTATTATTATTATTATTATTATTATTATTATTATTATTATTATTATTATTATTATTATTATTATTAAATTATTTAATGACGCTAAACAAACATTTTAGCCTGGGAAAAACACGAATAATATGATTTCGTCATAATAATGCTAACTTCAATTAGTGCAGAAGGTTTAAAGCCTCCTGGTTTGAAGCTAGCAATAGATGTTGAATCGTTTTGGTAGGAAGGTGTTGGATCAGTTTGTAAGAAAGTGTTGGATTCGTTTGTGAGGAAGGTGTTGGTTCGGTTTGTGAGGAGGTTTTGTATTGGTTTGTGAGGAGATGTTGGATTGGTTTGTGAGAAAGGTCTTGATTTCGTTTGTTAGGAAGGTGTTGGATTAGTTTGTAAGGAGGTGTTGGTTCGGTTTGTGAGGAGGTTTTGGATTGGTTTGTGAGGAGATGTTGGATTGGTTTGTGAGGAAGGTGTTAGATCGATTTGTGAGGAAAGTGTTGAATCGTTTAGTTAGGACGGTGTTGGTTCGGTTTGTGAGGAGGTTTTGGATTGGTTTGTGAGGAGATGTTGGATTGGTTTGTGAGGAAGGTGTTAGATCGATTTGTGAGGAAAGTGTTGAATCGTTTAGTTAGGACGGTGTTGGTTCGGTTTGTGATGAGGTGTTGGATTGGTTTGTGAGGAAGGTGTTGGATCGTTTAGCTAGGGATATGATGGATCGGTTTGTGAGATGTTGGATCGGTTTATGAGGAAGGTGTTCGATCGATTTGTGAGGAAAGTGTTGAATCGTTTAGTTAGGACGGTGTTGGTTCGGTTTGTGAGGAGGTGTTGGATTGGTTTTGTGAGGAAGGTGTTGCATCGATTTGTGAGGGAGGTGTTGAATCTTTTAGCTAGGGAGATGATGGATCGGTTTGTGAGGAGATGTTGGATTGGTTTGTGAGGAAGATGCTGAATTGTATAGTTAGGAAGGTTTTGGATCGATTTGTGAAAAAGGTGTTGAATCGTTTACTTTGGAAGGTATTGTATCGGTTTACGAGGAAGATATTGGACCGGTTTGTGAGGGACACGTTGAATCGTTTTTGTGGAGTAGGTGTTGGATCGGTTGATAGGAAGGTTTAGAAACGTTTATTAGGAAGGTGTTGGATCGATTTTTAAGGAAGTAGTTGGATAGGTTTATGAGGAAGAATTTGGATCAACTTGTGAGGAAGGTGTTGAAGCACTTTGTTAAGAAGGTGTGGATCGGTTTGTTAGGAAGGTGTTGACTCGTTTTCTTAGAAAGTGTTAAATCGTTTTGTTAGGAATGTTGAAGTGTTTGGTTAAGAAAGTGTTGGATCAGTTTGTGAGGAAGGTGTTGGATCGATTTGTGAGAAAAGTGCTGAATCGTTTAGTTAGGAAGGTTTTGGATCAGTTTGTCAGGAAGGTGTTGGATCGATTTGTGAGGAAGATGTTGGATCGATTTGTGAGGAAGGTATTGGATGGATTTGTGAGGAACATATTGGATGGATTTGTGAGGAAGGTGTTAGATCGGTTTGTGAGGGTCTCTTTGAATCTTTTTTGTGAGGAAGCAGATGGATTGGTTTGTTAGAAAGGTGTTAAGTAAAAAGAAACGAAGCTCTATCCTTTCAATAAATAAAATTTTAACCCAAAATTCGATATAAAATATTTAATACATGGATTTACTTTATTTATTTACAGTGTTCTCTACAACTATATAGAGTATATTTCAGTAAACTCTAATTGTAATATGCTTATAGTGTAGTGTTAGTAATATTTCTAAAGTCCGTCATTATTTTGTATATAACAATTTAAAATATGTCCTGAAAATTGTATATTTACGTATAATGCATGATGTGGAGAAATCCAACCCTCAGATTGAGAAAACACTATTTTTGTCATAAAAATTCAGGTTTGGATCCGTTGAGAAGTATATATCAAACTGATACTCTTCTTTTTCTCCATTTGTATATAAAACTATGGTAATATTGTTCAAGAACATATGTACGTTTACTTTCATCAATTTATAATAAATATTTAGGCGTTTTTATTTCGCTCTTTCTGTTATTCTGTTTCACGTGAATGCATTGAACTCTTCTCCATTTCTATCAAACACATTTATGATCGCTTCAAAAGATAACATCTTTTGTTTTAGTCAATGGATTGAATACTTCCATCATTTTATTTAATACCTCTGTTGTTTTTTGTTGCTTCTTTATGTAGCTTTACGTCCTTTAACATGAAATTAGTGAAACAATGCCCAAATGAAACCCTCGAAAATACCTTATCCGAGTAACTCACACTAAGCGAGATTCGAACTGTCGACCTGTTGAATATGAGATAGATGCGCTACCACCACACTACCCAGGCGGGCCTCTTTTGTTGTTTAATATCAAAAGACGGAAAGTTTCTAATCAAAATTGTTATAGAACATCAAAAGAGTGCTGTGCTGGGATGCGCTAACTGGAAACGTTAGTTATGCCGCTGTGATGAACCAGTCCTATCGGATTTGACCTTTTTTACTTCTTCACTTCACCTCTAACTTTGGGAGGTTAAGCAGAAGCCGCTGGTTTAGAGCTGGCTCTAGTGCTAATATCTTCCTCCATCATTACTCTGTATTCCAACTTTAAATGTCTACTAAAAAGTTACATTATTTTTTGACACAGGTTCATGTTTAGAATACTAAACCTACAAAAAGAATACATTTCTAATGTTCTCCCTGAAATAATTGCAAACGATGGCTTCACAAGAACCACACTAACGCAAACACTGTGAAAGTAAAAGGAACTTTTTGTACGAGGAATAGAGAGATGTTGATTCCCTCTTTGTATTAAACAGAGAGGAGTTTTAGTTAACTCAAAAAAAAAAAAGCGAAGGCTTAATTGTAACGTTTTTGTTCTGCAATTTTTATTTATAGACATTGAGTCTGTTAAGCTAATTATCTAATTGTATGGGCAGAAGAAATATATATTGAAATATGAAACGGAAACTGTAAAACAGAATAGCAGAGGTTTTACAGAAACGATGCTATACGAAAACATATTTTAACTGATTGCAAAAATGAGGCTTAATGGACAAGCTGATTTAATTATAAAACTACCTTAGCGAGTGTTTTAATACAATTGGGATTAAAGAATCGTGTTTGTTTACGTCTAACGAATTTTACCAACTTTACATCCACAACAGCGTGTGTTTTGCTTTTTAAGCGTGTAAATTTTGACCTCTGCAATTGAAAAATAATTATCAATCCTTTACTTTAGAGAACGTAAGTAAGGAAATATTGTTTCCTTGGAATAAACAAAATATTTGCGATTTGCACATAGGGTAACATGTTTATACACAATTGGTTTTATACTTATGTACCGAAATATGCTGATGGTGTAACGTCTTAACGTGTACCATAAATCATAACCGAAATGCTTCTCTACATATCTGCAACAAATTATGCTATTTACTTCATATAATGGAGAAAAAATTAGCATTCTTGTTAGTAGAAGAAAAATAAGAGGTTAACTTAGATTAAAGTGATAGTCGAAAGCCGGTTGCTATGTGACTGAAGTTCCTTTGTTGTACGGACAGGAGTTGACAAATTCCTGTATGAGAAAAGTATGTTTTTTGAAGCTGAAACCAAAAACAAGGAATAACTCAAAAAGAACCACTTCACGAAAAATATGAATATAATTTAAATTGTGTGTTTTAAGTGCTCCACATTTTTTGTGTGGTAAGGTTTTGTCCATCTATTACGGTTTAGCAGTTATGCAAAATTCCGTAAAATTTATCTAGAATAAAGTGGTCTTCAGAGGCTATTCTCAGAAAATTCAAGATATACATTTTGTCAACATCTTTAATATACGATATTTTAATCAAAATCGCTAGAGGCATTTTTAAGAAAATCAACATTTTCTAAAAAAGTTCCATGTATAGGGTAGTTTGGGGAGGGGGGATTTTTCTCAAAATCTTCGTGTCGCATCCCTAGAAGATACTAAACTTGAATACAAAGTTTGGTATTTTACCGACTTTTCGTTTTTGAGTTATCCTGTTCACAGACACACGGACACACACACACACGCGCGGACCTTTTCCTGGTATTTATTTATATATATATATATATATATATATATATATATATATATATATATATACAGGGGACCCTAAAGCATATAGTTCCGGTGAAATATCGGTATCGAATTTTTGGCTGCATTACAATACCTTCTCTATACACTATGTACATGGTACGTGTAGAGAAAGTAAAAAAAAACAGTTGTAGTAAAAACCAATTGTAATGGACGAGAATAGACTAAGTAAGCATTTCTTAAATTACACACCAGTAGACTCTCTATCTCTCTCTCTTTCTCTCTCTCTCTCCCTTTCTTTCTCTCTCTCTCTCTCTCTCTCTCTCTCTCTCTCTCTTTCTCTCTCTCTCTTTCTCTCTCTCTCTCTTTCTTTCTCTCTCTCTCTCTCTCTCTTTCTCTCTCTCTCTTTCTTTCTCTCTCTCTCTTTCTCTCTCTCTCTCTTTCTTTCTCTCTCTCTCTCTCTCTCTCTCTCTCTTTCTTTCTCTCTCTCGATTGGAACAGGGCTTTAGAGTCTACCATATTGATGATTACTATTGTGACTATTATTATTATTACTATTATTATTATTATTATTATTATTATTATTATTATTATTATTATTATTATTATTATTATTATTATTATTATTACTAACTCTGTTTTACTGATGAACAATACGTGTCACCATTTCGCTTAAAAATACCAATATTTTTAATATTTAGCTGCATTATGGAAAACTAAGTAACAACACAAATAAACCATTTTCAGTTTTATGTCAGTTTTATGCTCAAAACGTTTCATTATGGAAAGAAACATAACTGAAAGATTTATCGAGCTTTTACATGTATGGTAATATATCGGTTTAGCCAGGGCAAGCAAAATATCGTAAATATGCGTAATAAAGTAGAGAAATATCACTTCAGAGATTTTACAAAATTGGCGCTGTAATTGTGCCTGTTAGCAATCAATGAAATTTATAGGTCCAGTTTTTCTCCGCATCAGCAGCAATTACAGGATATGACAAATGGCTTTACCGTGGGAAACACAAACATATGTTCCTTGCTGTGAACGAGCCAAACGATACATAAGCTTCAAACACAATATTTATGTCTAAAATTGTTTTATAGAGGGCAAGCCCGTTCAGTTTCCGATTGAACTTGTCCTGAATAATTCGTGAATATATGGGTGACATGTTTAAATGTATTTAATCGAGTTCAGAAAAAATTGTTTTTGAAACAGTGATTTATAACTTAATAAAACGCTAAAACAATGCATAATAAGAAACAAATACGAAACCTTACTTTTCATGATAACTTGGCGTCACCAGTCAGAAAATCAACACGTAATTATAGATACTGTTGAAAAACAAAATCGCATAGAAAAATCAAAAAACTTATATGCGACGAAAGCACAAGGAATAATAAAAATTTGCATCCAGCGATTTCAACTTCGGAAGGAAAAGAACAAAAACAATTGAACATCAAATATTACAAACATGACATAAAACTCATAAAATATCTGCAGAGTTTGTGAATAACATATAAATATTGCCTCAAATCAGACTTTACCAGAAATGCTAGCACGTAAATAGTTCTAGGGGCGTTCACTAAGTCCTTAGAAAATCCTAGAAATTACACTCGAGGATCGAAAAGTTTGTATTTAGTAACCGTCGTCTCTTACTAGATGGCAGTTAAAGATTCAACTATATCCATCACGTGATTTCGTTGCCATAGGCGATTGAATCAACAATCTTGTGATTTAAAATATGGAAAAAACAAGTACAGTTATATTTAAAATGCTTAACACCAATAGGGATAAAAGCCGAGTTTGAAGAAGTTCATGGCTTATCTGCTACTGCTCTTTACAATTGGATAAATGAATTTAACAGTGACCCTACATCCACAAACAATGAACAGCGTTCCGGACGACCAGTAAAAATGCCTTCCTCGGAAATGATTGACAAAATCCAGGATTTGGTTTTGAGAGATTGACAAATCTAAGTTTGCAAAATAGCAGACGCCACAGGAATACCACAAGGTATTTAGCACCATAAATTGGGTCTGACAAAAATCTCGGCAAGATGTGTGCCGCGTTTGCTTTCAATGAAGAATAAACACAATCGTGTGATCAATTCGGAAGCTGGTTTTGCACTTTTCCGTCGCAACCCTGACGAGTTTCTATGTCGATACATAACTGTGAATGAAACATGGTTACACTTTTAGAGACAAAATTACAGTCAAATTAATGAACTTTTAAAGGCAAGCCGGCTACAAAAAAAGCAAAGGTGGTGATATCTGCAGACAAGGTGATGACCTCAACGTTTTGAGATGCACGCGGAATCATCTACATTGATTACTTTCAGAAAAGAAGAACCATAAAATGAGAGGACTATGCATCGTTACTGCACCGGTTGAACGGAGAATTCAAGAAAAAATTATCTCAACTGGTAATGAAAAGGATTCTCTTCCATCAAAACAATGCAACCTGCACAGTTTGAATGGCAAAAATTGTAGAATTAAGGGTAAAATTACTACAACATCCATTGTATTCACCAAATTTAGACCACAGTGACCTTTTTATTTACAAACTTGAAAAGTGGTTCGCAGAAAACAACTCACGTCTAACGAAGAGGCCATCCCCAAACAGAAGCCTATTTTGAGGACCTTCCGAAATCCTACTCTTTGGAAGACCTGAAACAGTTGGAGAAAAATGCATTGAGCTAAAAGGAAATGATGTTGAAATAAAAACAAAAGAAGGAATTATAGAGCCTCGTATGTATTATAACAAACCTGTACATATTTATTGCAGTTTTGTAGAGTGATATTATTCAAAACACCATAAAAATACATTGCTTAAGGCAAATGCAAATTAAAAGTTCTATTGTAAGTTGCCGAAGATCGCAGTCAGTTGTAGTTTAACATGTGATTGGTTTGTAATCAGACTAAAATGTGCAACTTCTAAAACGTAGATAACATCTAACATTACTTTTGGTAATTAATTGCTGCTTCACACAAAACATGTGTAGGACAAGGCTGGAAAGGTAAAATCCGTGATTGAAATATCTGATGGGGTACATTCATATAACTTTTCCTACCCATTCTTCAGCAACATACAGATACTTATAAAACCTTTTCTTGTACCTAATTCACGTGATAAACAGCCCCATAAATACTTCTATTATACATTTACAGCAGGAACAGACGAATACCGCATGCTTAAGCTGCCGTTTAAAGGATTGGTCTTTATGTAAGGCTTTAGAACTTAGTTCTCTTTGCTGGACCAACAGAAAGAAAACGAAATAATGTGTTTCCATTTGAGAAAAGAATAAGTATGGGAAAGTTTAAACCTATATCAATGTATATCTCGGAAATATTTAACTCCACAACAAATATATTTAACATGCTTTGTGTGTATGTCTGTTTTTGTGTAGTAGGTGGCCGAGTGGTTAGACTACTCTTCCATCTAGGTGAGCCACTTCAATCCCAGTGTGCCGCATATGGGTTTTGAGTTTAACGCAGCTGCAGCTAGACGAGTATTCTCCGGTTACTCCGGTTTCCCCCGCCATTCGGTCCATCAATTGTTCCATAATCTTCTTTCCTGCAATTCATTTCCGTCATTTCACATTAGGACATTTCATATTAGCAGGCACCGGGCTTGTTTTCTCCGTTTCAGGGCCTCTGCTTCTCAACAGGAGTTAGGCCCCAAGCGCTGATGGTGTTCTTCATACGTGGAGGGTAATTTAGAGCAAGAATGACAGAAACATGATCTTTCTATCACTTAAAGCTTGCAAAAGTCATCTAGAATTAAAGGAACCTTAGAGGCTCGATAGGTAGAGTCAGACTGAAAAATTCAGTGCCATAGCTGGGATTTGAACCACGGATCTCCCGATCTCTAGCCGATTGCTCTGCCACTGAGCTATCATGGCAACATGTCGGCATATGATACCAAACTTAAATACCAAGTTTGGTATTTAACGGTCTCTTTGAGCTATGCTGTCCACAGACACACACACATACACACAGACAGACACACACGGACATTTTTCTAAAAATGCTTTTTTTGGATTCAGGTAATACTTTAGGTAATATTTCAATATAATTATCGGAGCAAACGCCTCGTATTTTCATACTCTTTCCTGAAACTTTATCAGCGCAGCTCACACTAGTTAGTATTCCAAATTATGCCCTTTATTATAATTGTGCTGTACTTACAGAGATACCAGCTGTAAGTATCTTTTGAAAATATTCAAAGAGTGTGTATAAAATAGTAAAATAAATTGCATATTTTAATAGAAATATTGGACGACTTCAACTGAAACTTTTCAATGTTTACTTTCTCTAGCCCCTTATGTACAATGTACATAGGGATAGAAAAGTATTGTATTCCACTCAAAAATTCGATGTCGAGACCCCCTGAGTCCAAACAAAGCATTTTCAGAAACAGGCCCGTGTGTGTATGTATGTATGTCTGTGGACAGCATAACTCAAAAACGAAAGACGGTTGAATACCAAACTTTGTATTTAAGTTTTGTATCTTCCAAGGATGCGATACGAAGATTTTCAAGAAAATCCCCCCACCCCTAACTACCCTTTACATGGAAAACTTTTCGAAATTTTTGTTTTTCTTGGCTCTAACGATTTTGATTAAAATGCCACATATTAAAGCCATTTCTATCACAAATAAATGTACATCTTGAATTTTCTGGGAATAGCTTCTAAAGACCTGTTTATTTTGGATGAATTTTGCTTAATTTGGCATAAACAGTAAACCTTAAGAGATAGACAAAAACTTACCGTACAAAAAATGTAGAGCACGTTAACACACACAACTTATGTTATATAATTTTTTTCGTGGAGCTGATCGTTTTTTAGATATTCCTTGCTTTTTGTTACAGCTTTAAAAAACTTATACTTTTGTCGTATAGGAATTTGTCAACTCCTGTCCATACAAAAAAAAAAAGAAACTTCAGTCGACATAGCAACCAGCTTTTGACTATCACTTTAACCTATGTTACTCCCTTATTTCGCTCCTATTTGCAAGGAAATAAGTAATAAGACTATTCCTGCTAACTTTTTTCTCTATTAGCATGACGTAAAGAGAAGTATAAACGTTTTAACAATAATTTGTTGCAGAGATGTAGAGAAAGTCATATGAATGGATGACATCAGTTTTTTCACTTCATGATATAAAATAGCTACAGTAAAAGCTATCCAATATAGGAAAATGACAAACAGGTAATTTGTTACAAATCTAATAAGGAATTTAATTTTAAAAATGATGCCGTTATCACATCTGTAGGAGAAGATAGATGTTGATATTAGTTAATTAGGTGGAATAAATCAATTAATATATCCAGAATAAAAACATGTTTAAATACAATTTTAGTAGCAATACATCTTTTGTTTCCAGAAATACTCACACATTATTTACAGTTCTTGCTTTAATAGTTTACAAAATCGCTTTTATCAGTTGGGTGTCGCGTTAACACATCAGAGGTTTGAGAGTATCTCCTTGAAGAGATGCATAAGCTCGTCGTATGCCACACAAAAAGGAGTTGGGTTACTACGAGACGTGTAAACAAAGGGCACAATGGAGCCAGATTCCTTTGAAAACGGAGGTGAGAGTCCGGGACCACACGACCGGCCATTTCCTGCAAATATTGAACTGCAGTCACAGCCGTTCTGCGCAAACGTGCCACCAACCCCAACTTGCATTGATTTAAGTGAGTTTTGATCGCGTTTGATTCTGACACTTGTCCTGCACTTCCTCCGTATGCTACCCGAGTTTGCTGTTGAAACCGTGGAGGGGAAAAATCCTCTCTGGCAATTAAATGGAATTAAATATATGAACGTTTCTCATTCATGGCGGTTTTTACAACCCACAGAGGTGCGGTGTTTTACTTTATGAAAATATTCATAGGAGGTTTTAAAACGCGAACGTCTGACGTTAAAACCCTTCATATCACACTTTCCTGGTTCTTCCCCGGGGTGGTTAGCCAGCCACATATACCTGCGGGGCAATAAATCCGCTCTTAAACCCTTGCTTTCCTAAATCTGAATTCTCGCTTCATAAAACGTGTTGGCAGTGATATTCAAGTTTTTATTTAATTTCGGATCCTCTAGTTGGATAACTCAGTAGCTCGTTTGAAAATACACAACTAATTGAATAACATTTTGAGGCAAAACAGAGAATAGCTATGAAGAATAAATAAGTGAATTCATTAAATACCCATATACATACACTGATCTCCATCAATCGTACGTACTTTTATAGTAAACAAAATAATAACCAATATTAAAAATAAAAAAGAATTAACACGAAAAATATAAACAGAAACATATTCAAATATAGCATCTTAAATATACAATACACAATAAACGGTAAAGTATTCTAATACATTAGTGTGCTCTATTATAGTAAATAAATACACCTAAGAAAAATATGTATATAAATATAAAACTAACAATGACAGAAAAAAGAAGCATTATCATTATTTTTACCTCAGCTGTCTCGCCTTAACCAGAAACATACCTATCCCCGTCTTGCATGCTTACCAGTAGTGTCCAACATGCCCATAACTCTCCAATTGAGGTGGTAAAGGATCCAGTAAATACTTTTTCCTCCATTCCTCCGTACCCCTACATCTTGCCGAGATTCCACGAATTTTCCCCTTCACAGGTTCTCATACCGTTTTCATCAGTGATTTTTATCATCTGCCATACTCCTCTTCTAATCCACTAATGAGTTTAGTACCTGTTTGGATGCATTGCTCCACACCCCACTCCGATTTTAGCCCAGGCTGTACCTCTAACAAAATCTTCTCCGTGCATTGCGCAATTATCTACTGTCTGTCAATATCACATAGGTGGTTCTTAATCTTTATCCAAACACTCCGTCTGATTCCCTGGCCCTAAATCCAAATATATCCCTTCCTAATGGTATCCAAACCTTTCCAGAATATCTAATTGGAGCACATTTTACTTACTATAGCGGATAGTAAGGCAGAGGAAGAAGTGTAGGCATTCTTCTAAACTTTTATTATAGAGGTTTCACTAAAATGTATTTATTGCAGGCCCCTGAATAAAGAAACTCGGCATAAGAAGAGGTTCTTGTACTAATCATGCAGACACTGAGAAAAGAAATATCCTACTTTAAAAATATATAAATCCTTTTATATAAGTTATTAATATCCATAAACTAAAAGATATAAACAAACAAAATGCAGGAGTCAATCGGCATAATTGCAATACAAAAATATGATATGATACATTAACAAGACTTCCTCCAAAAATACCTCAGCAAACTTATCTTAAAAAATCTGATGTGTCCCATTCACATGCCTTTCTGTACATCTCTGCAACAAATTAGTTTTAAAAAGTTTATGTTTCTATTTACTTCATGCTAATCGACAAAAAATTAGCAGAAATAGTCTTATTACGTGATTCCTTGTAAGAAGAAGGGAAATAAGGGAGTGTTATAGGTTAAAAACATAGTCAAAAGCTTGTTGCTATGTGACTGAAGTTCCTTTGTTTGTATGGACACGATTTCACAAATTCCTGTATAAAAAATTAAGTTTTTCGAACCTGAAAACAAAAACAAAGAAAATCTCAAAAACAATCAACTCCACGAAAAAAAATGAATACAGCATAAATTGTGTGTTTTAATGTGCTCTACATTTTTTCTGTGGTAAGTTTTTGTCTATCTCTTACGGTTTAGCAGTTATGCAAAATTCCGTAAAATTCACTCAGAATAAAGAGGCTATTCCCAGAAAATTCAAAATATACATTTTGTTTTTCAGGTAAATATCTTTAATATACGATCTTTTAATCAAAACCGTTAGAGCCACTTTTTAGAAAATCAAAATGTTTGAAAAAGGTTCCATGTTAAGGGTAGTTTGGGGTGGGAGAATTTTTCTCAAAATCTACATGTCGCATCCCTAGAAGATACTAAACCTAAATACCAAGTTTGGTATTTTACCGACTTAACGTTTTTGAGTTATCGTGTTCACAGACACATGGACACATGGACACACACACATGGACCTTTTTCTGAATATTTTTTTTTAGATGCAGGAGACCCTAAAACTTATATTTCCAGTGAAATCAAGGTATCGAATTTTTTGCTGGAGTGCAATACCTTCTCTATACACTATGTACGTAGTACGTGTAGTTAAATGAAAAAACCTATTTTTTGACCTACTTCGCGCTAACGGGTACATAGATGTGTGGGAATACTTACTTTGTGTAGATACAGCGGAATTAGTTGAACACAGTAGGCTTAACCGCTGGTCATATCTTCGAACACCTGGACCATATGTGAAGGCTTTAAAATTCCGTTCTCTTTGTACGATCATAAAAAAGAAAAAAAGGACGGTTTCCATTTGGGAAAAGTATAAGTAGCTGTTGAGACATTTAAACCAACAACATAGAATATCAAGAAATGGATAACTTCACAAAAGAAATATATTTGGGGCAATTCTGTGTTTCGACGCGAAATTTGTGTCTGGTATGGTTTTTCTATCTTGTACGGTCCACCAGGCGTGCGAAAGTCCACCAAAATGAAGAAGACCTCAGAGAATGTTCCCAGAAAATTCAAGAAACAATTTTTCATAAACATATTTATTTTAAGCATATGGTATTGAATCAATATCTTTAGAGCTATTTTTGAGAAAATAAAAAAAAATCGAGAAATTTTCCATATACATTTTCGGGGTGCTGTCACAACATTGGAAAATGCAAAACTTATACATAAAATGTGGTATTAAATGGACTTTTGTTTTTGAGTTATGCTGTGCACAGAAACACACAAATACACACACGGGCACACAAGAACTTTTTCTAAGACTTTTTTGATTTAGAGAGCCTCAAAACATGTATTTCCGGTGAAATATTGGTAACGAATTGTATCTACATGGTATGTTAAAAAAATTAAAAAATATAACATGTTTGATTGACATAAATTTCTCCCTTCACTGTTCTACGAAAGCTTATTCCTCCATCTACATAATTCTTGGTATCGAGATAAACTCTGAGAATACCTTTACACGTTTATAGCCAGTATGCTAAAACTTTTAAAAAAAAACAGTCCCTGTATGATGACTTTGCTAATTTACTTTCTTGTATGACCACAAAAGTAAACGAATAGCGATTTACTACTTATCAAATTATAAGCATTTCAAAATTCAAAAAATAGCAAAGAATACCTTGGAAATGCTTAACTTCACAAAAAAAGGTATTCTGTCCGTATGAAAATAAAAATACGGTGAAAGCTGAAAATACAAAATACTCTTAGGACACATTATGATAAAAAATTAACTTGGAAGGACCTTAGGAACATGTAACAAAGAAACCCATTATCTGTTCAAAATATTGTTCCTAAACAATGGGGGAAATGCTAATGACGCCGCCTCATTCCAACAATCATTTTGGAAGCGCCCACCTAACTAGTAAGTGGTAGTATATCTCCTCACATTCAACAGGTCACGAGTTTGAAGCTCGCTTAGGTTGAGTTACCCGAATAAGGTTTTTTTTTTCAGGGTTTTCCCTTGTCCTGAGAAGACGAATGTCGAGTAACTTTGAGCTACATGGGCTCCGAGATCATTTCAACATCATTTAACCAATTTCATTCATCGTTCGATATTACCAACCCGGTTAAAGAACATTAAGCTACAAAAAAAAAAAAAAAAAAAATAGAAGGATCGGATAGAAAATCAAGCTTTGCGGTTAGTTACTGAAACATTCATAAGTACGCCAGTTGAATTATTACATACTATTTATTTCAATACACCAATTATATTTTTACTTGAACAACAAGCAATGCTTACCGATGAAAAATTAACAAGACTCAGACTCTGATAAATTGAGAAAAATATAAAAAATATCAGATACCAAAATGAAAACCCAAATTGGATTTGTACAAGAAGTAGCAAACTTGTAAATAAACGAAATAACTCGAATTAAAAAAAATTGATTTATGGTAGAAACCCATTTAACTTTGTAGTTACTAATCGAAAATTAAATCTAGATAATACTACTAACAACAATGTTATATCACTAGCGAGGCAACTGTTTTGATGCTAGAATCCATTGCACAAAGGTTTATCTTTTGAATGAAAACGTGGCTGGAGTGTGAGCAGCATGCCATTTTTCTCTTTCTATATAAACGTTGTATGATCCAACAGATTTCGAGGGTGAGAGTGGAACAATTTATCCTTCCCTTTAACCGATTAACCCATTACAAAAATATTGTCACCTTAACAGATAGTAAAGCTATAATCCAAGCAATAGTTTCACTTGCTTTTCCAAACCCGGAATAAAATTATAGTAGCACGAAAGATGAAACAACAAAACCAAATATTTGAATAAAAATAATCTTATAATTGATCCCAGCTCATCATGGTATACAGGAGAACGAAGGAGCAGATATTTTAGCAAACGCATGTGGTACAATTTAAGCAAGGAGTAACAACCAAGTTATCCTCTAAACCAATACAAAGAATGCTAAAGCGCAAAACTGATGCTAACCTTAATAACAAATTAATTACAAACAGTAAAATAAATGTAATTTTTGGATTACTGCGCAAAACTGCAACCCCTATCTTATCACTGGACATGATATCTGCCTAAACATATCTACAAAATTGGCATATCTCCATCTCCAGGTTGCTACTCTGCTGCTAAGGTGTAAAAATGAACATGATACATCTATCAACATCTGCAGCTATTAAAACTTACAAAGATATAGCTTCCAAATTATAGGAAGCATGAGTTAATTGTTAACTCTACAGCATTAGCTACAAACATGCACATTCATTTGAAAGAAAGTTTGTGCGTTAGCAAGATAATATACGGTTTTGGGTATAGGATTTTATATGTCACTTACAGTTTACGAATTATTTAAATCCCTCCAAAATGAAGAGATCTTCTAAGGCTATTTTCAGAAAGATATATCATTTTTATCGTTAAACATCTTAAACATATCAGATGGACCAATTGCCTGTATTTGAAGTGTGAAGAGTACGTTATAAGAGTTACAGAACTCAACGGGGTGATTTTAAGTTAAAACTGATAAGGGGAAAACCGTCTAAGCGACTTCTCTTGCTTATTAGCGAAGACAGTGAGCGGGTCGCGTTCATTGTGAAAGCAAAGCGAAGGTCACTTTAATGTTTTTATTTATAAAATACAGTTCCGGAGGCTTGTCAGATATACACACACTTAAAAAAACACACACACCCATGTCCAAAGCGGGACTCGAACCCACGATTGCCCTGGCCAGGAAGCACAAAACGAGGCACTTTAGGAGCGCCGCCGGCTAAAACAAGCATGTGATAAACTAGATTCGAACCCGCGACACACGCCACTGTCGAATGCAACGTGTAGCCACGAAACGACCGAGCCTATTCTTCAGTTATCATTAGTTCCCTACTGACCTGGTTTAACCCCGAACTAAATCCTGTTGTTTTTTGGAAATTATTTTAATGCGCTAAGGAATATCTGCACATGTCAAATACAGAGAAGTTGGACACGCTAGTGTGGTATTTTAATCAAATTAGAACAATTTTTTAGAAAATCGAAACTAACGAAAACTTTTTCCATGGCAATGGATAATTTGCAGTGGGAGGTTTTCTTAAAAAGTCTTTTCCTTGTACCCTTTTAAGATGGTAGCATAGCTTCATGTTTGGTATTTAAGCGACTCTTCGTTGCTAAAGTATCTATACTGTTCACAAACACATTATAAGTGGCCTACACACGGCCTATTGTTGAGGTTTAGAAATCCCGAATATCGCGAATACAAAAATATTTACATTAGAAGAGTAAAGGACGGATCCAGATCGATAGAGAAACTTTGTTAAATAAAATACGCTTTCTTGAAAACAAACCAAAAATAAAATTAGTACTGCATATTCATTTATAGTAAAATTGTACGAACACCATAATTCATGCCTCGCCTAATATGTAAATAAATATAAATAAAAATATTGTAGCACATTTGTATGAAGTGTCCGAAAAGTCAATCATAACTTCTGACTGCATGACTGCCCCCGTCGCTCAGTTCAGCATTGCCTGCTGTGCAAGTGTAAAATTATTTTGACTAAATTCTTTTGCTGAAACCACTCTATAAGTATTTTCTTTTTGCCTAGTATTCTTGTCATGAATATCTTCATTTATTCTGTTTATAGAAAATCCTACTGCTAATTATATATATTTATATAAACACACATAGAAAAATCAGTGTTCCAAATTATTCAAGGTACTTCCAGAGGAATCTCTTCTCTGAAAATCAAAATTATATATACTAATGTTTCTCTACACGTACTATGTACATATTAGGTAGAGAAGGTATTGTATTCTAACCAAAACTTGATGCTGAGATTTCAACGGAAATATGTTTTGAGATCTGTTGTATCAGAAAAAGCACTTTAGAAACAGATCCGTGTGTATGTGTGTTTGTGAGTCTGTCTGTGCAGTTCAAAATCCAAAAGGCCGTTGAGTATCAATCTTGATATTTAATTTCAGCATTTTTCACTAATGCTTCAGGAAGACTATCAACAAAATCCCCCCTCAAACTAAGCTGTACATGGAAATTTTTTTGAAAATTCTGATTTTCTTTAACGGTTTTGATTAAAATACAGTATATTTAAGATATTTTATTAAAACATTTAATATATATCTTGAATTTTATGGAAATAAACTCTGAAGATCTCTACATTCTGGAAGAACTTTACATAGTTGGTAAATCGTAAAAGTTAGACAAACACTTATACAAATATGTAGATATTTTTAAAACATACAATTTATATTATATATTTTTTGCAGGGTTAACCATTTCCTTATTACTGGTTTCAGTTTTAAAATAATTAACTGTTTCTCAAACGGAAAGTCAACTTAAGTTCGATAACTCTTTTGTTTTACTCCTGGCCATCCAAAGAAAACCAAATTTCAAATATATCACATAGCAGCCAAGTTCTACAAGGTTTGACTCTTGATTTAGCTTAGTCTATTACCTTATTTCCCGCCTACTTACAAGGATGCAAGTAATAACATTATTTTTGTTGATGTTTATCTTGATTAGCATCATTTTGTAAGAATAGCTTTTTTGCAGAACAAGTAGAGAAAATAATGTGAATGGAATGAATTGAGTATCTCCTTTTTTAGTTCAAATTAATCGTCTTAAAGCAAGGATCTCATAAATGTTAAGGATTGGTGGGCACGAATAGTGAGGAACTAAAATTACAATATGAATTTTACGATTCATGTAGTTGTGCATTTTTAGATTAAGGATTCCATATAATAAATATATTACGAAGAATATAGTT
The DNA here is from genome assembly GCA_030762935.1 of Hymenopus coronatus. Lineage (NCBI taxonomy): Eukaryota > Metazoa > Arthropoda > Insecta > Mantodea > Hymenopodidae > Hymenopus > Hymenopus coronatus. The sequence goes on from CM060891.1 coordinate 86,103,965, forward strand.
TAAATAACGACTGAATGTACTGCAGGAATCGCAGAAATGTTGGTACTTTATATTGTATTTCACTTCTTTCTAGCCTAGAAAGTGCGTCCACGCTCTGAAATGAAATTTGCACAGTTGGCAGCGAGATATTACCCATTCCAAGACGTAATGTTGGCTACCTTGTGCGCCGGTAGCCCACAGCAATTAAAAGAGGAAATTGCCTGGATAATTAACGCTACTTGCACACGCTCCCCCTCCAAAAACGTTCCCGCCGTTTAAAAATTATTAATAAAAACCGTTAGCTATGCAAAACATCATTTATTTCTATGCGTACGTAGAAGCTAATGGCAGAGGGTGGCAATTTGTTGTTTTACTTCGTTATCGTATCCGGGCTATAGACTTTAATAGCTAAATTAATGACATCCTGCAAATGTTTGCCACATTTTTCCCTCCACGGACTTTTTTTTTATTTTACCCACTTTTTTCTGCCCTAAATTACGCTTGATGACAAAATTTCTGCCCTGTAGGTATGTCTGATGTTAATACTATTTAGCATAGGTTTTCGCTATAAGAGGCAAAACGTTAAATACTTACACAAAATTGCTAGCAGCTAGAGTAACGCTATGTTTCACTTCGTCCTGCATTGGTGAACTCTTCTGCTTCATTTAATAAGCTATACGTAAAAGAGTTTGTTTAAATTAGCCTTGCAAATAACATGGCTTAAAATAATTATTATATTTTGGACGTTCTTTTTTAAATACAGGTCCGGAGTCTGGTCGGGACTCCGGTGCTGTACACCCTAATTTTATATACCTAATGTTTTTACTTAGTTTGCGTTTGATTACTGAATTGCTGTTTTCTTCTTTTACACATGCACACTTATACACAAACATATAACACCCATGCTCAAGGCGAGACTCGAAACCGCGATCCCCTGCGCTATGACGTTTTGAGCTCAAAATTCCGCCGAAAATCATGAAGAGCTGAAGCATATTATAGAGAGCACTGAAGAATAAATCTAAGCGCGTTTTAATGAATACCTACACATTCTTATTAACATGTGACTGTTTAAGTATCTAAATTGCATTAAGTATATCTAAAGTATTGCATTTATTCAAAAATTCTATGTCTAGACGTCATCGGAAAAACACGTTTTAAGTACAGGAATAAAACATTTTGGTGTCAGGCTTTCATATGAATTTCTCTACTAATGGAAAATTCAACTATTCTTGTATCTTCTTGATATAAGTGAAGTCAGTGTTTGTGTTCTTCAAAACTTTCTATACCATTGTGCTAGTTAAGGAAACACTTGGCAGAGATAACCTTTGACAAACACGAACATTATTGTCTAACTGAAAACTGAAATTCCGTCCCATTTCATAACATTAATTACTTGATTTTATGTAATGCTTAAAAAGCTTACAACACCATTCCAATTTTTATCATCGGTAATACTATACTTGAACATTGCTAACAAAAGTATAATAATTACTTGAGCGATCTCATGGAGTTACAAAGCTACTGCGAGTTCACAGCTATTGGTCGATCCGTTTCGGACATTCATCATGGAGTAGTTAAATAATCTAATAAATAATTATTACTAAAATATCATCTATGGCTAAGTTAACATAGCTAATCGCTTATTTGAAGAAGAAAAAACAATTCCTTTTAGAATGGGACACATATTTTGAGGAAAATTTCCCATATAGCATTTACATGAGAAAGATTTCGAAAATGTTGATTTTCTCAAAAATGGTTCTAGCGGCTTGATTAAAATACGTATATTAAAATATTTATATGACAAATAAAATATATAAAATAAGAACTGAAGCTTTCCTGGCGACGTGTTAATTCAAAATCTTCTCGGGCTTCTAGCCAGGTAAAAACTTGACTTGGTGTCAAGCCAAGTTTTCACCTGGCTAGAAGCCCGAGAAGATTTTGAATTAAATAAAATATATATTTTGAATTTTCTGGGAATAACCTCTGAAGACCTCTTTATTCTGGATGAATTTTGCTGAAATTTGAATATATAGTAAACCCTAAGAGATAAACATAACCCTACTACGCAGAAATGTAGATCACATTAAAACACACAATTTATATCACATTTTTAATATATTTCAATATATTTATTATATGGCGTATTAAATAACAAAAAATTCTTATTAAAGTGTGTGTTTATGTGTGTGTGTGATAGGGAGAGAGAAAGGTAAAAAGAATCTTACTCAAGATTAAGAAAAAAAGGTAATTTGTTAAAATCACACTATTTTCTCTCTCCATTCTTCAACAAACAGTCGTTAAAATACTTATCTTTCTATCTGGTTTGCGATAATGAAGATAAACGTTTGTAGAATCACTTTTATCACATATATTTTCTAGTATTTTCCCTTGATAACAAGGGAATACTAGATTAAACTGATAGTCATTTTTTTAAAAAGCTAGTCACTATGTGATAGCTTTGGAATTCTGCTCTACTTTCTTTACCATGTGAGATAAAGCAAATAACAAAACTTTAAGAAAAGTATGAAATTTGATAAACTGAAACCAATAAAGACAGCATAAAGTTAAAATTATTAAGCAATAGTTGTGTTACTACCATGGAATGTGGAATGGGAATGCTGCGTTTCAGAAAGAGCAGTAGCTAAAGTTACATTATAGCCATTTTGTAAGGCTTGAACTGTAAAAGTTACAGCAATAATACAAAGTTCTGAACCACAGCTTTGTAGCGAAATTTTCTTGTATATATCGCGGCGAAATGGAAATCATACATGGCTTCCTCAATGAGTTTGCTTGGTTTCGTTTTATCCTTACTAATTAGTTTCGCCATTTGGTTCACTTAAAGGGAAACTCATAGCATGGATGTATGAAATTGCCTCCCTCGAGCTACTAGATTCAAACCTATCAATAATCTTGTACATACACTGAAACTACTAGGAATAATCAGGTAATATATACATGTACAAGCAAGGCGCTTTGTTTGCTACTCCATCTCTTCCTGGAACCTGTTTAAGATCAACCCACGCATATCACAAGGGTGTGATAATATTGGACTATGAATTATTCCTGGTAACGTTGCCTATTTATAGAAACATTAAAATCCGATAGTTAACATGTTTACATTTAAAATTTTAACATATATATCAAAATAATAATTAATATACACACATATATAGGGTGTTAATAAACTATGCTGAAATATTTTCACAGAATACGTGGATTTTGAAATGTCAAAGTAACGGCTATAAGTTTCTGAAGTGCTAGTACGCCACATATCGCAGCACTTCGTCTGCAATGAAAAAATAATAATAAAAAGCAATCTCTATGTCAGGAATCGAACTCACGACCTTTGGGATAGCAGTTACCCGTGTTAGCACGAAGCCACCAGAGCAGTTGAAAATCCACCTCCAGAGTAGGCAACATAACTCAAGAACGTAACTACTGGATGCTCAGAGTCATAGTGTCAAGTGATTAGTTCGAGATTTTACAGATTTTTGCAACATTAAATCTTAAGAACGCTAGTAACGAGCTGCTAGAAATCGATATTTTTATACTCGGCAGCAGTTTCAAAGACATTCTAAGCCATTTTTTCAACCTACTTTGCTTTAACACCGACTTATCAGTACCTGATACCCACACGTTTAACGCTATGTAGTTGCGTTATGTTTATCAGGGGACCATGCGTCGCCGTACTCAAATTACTTGTATCAGTCACATGCACAATGTCGCAAATTATTTCGGTGTAGTTCATTAACACTCTGTGTACATTAAAATGTTGGGTATAACACATTAACTGTTGCGTTTTCGTGTTTCTATTAATAGGCAGCATTACCACGAATAATTAATTTAATATAAAGTAAACGCTGATCTATAGGTACTTAGGATACATATACAATTATTTATAAAATCAATTTCTGTTACTTAACCTAGTTTACTTATCTAAAAGCATATACGTTTGAGTACCGCTTGAGCACTACACACACAGAACTCGCTGGCTATTAGCGAGTATAACCCTATTCTATCCCAATCTCTGAATTTTCTCATCTGATCTGTCTCTCTTTATTTTTTCGGAACCACTTTTCTTTTCCCTTTCCCAAATATTTACGATTTTATTTAATTCTTCTCTTTTCCTTGACATTCAACATTTTCCTTGCATACTATCTCATTTCTGGTCCCAAATTTCTTTCCTCCAAATTCTTATCTCTTCACATTCTGCTAAACGTGAACAATACTGTCTTTCTCCCCGCATAAAATACAACGATCTAGTTTATTGCCCCTCATTCTTTTCAGAAGTATCCCTCTTGTTCTCAGCCAAGCTACTCATTTCCTATCTTGTTTATTATATATGTATATATAAGTTTTCTGTTTATCTATATTTTCTATCATATTTCTCACTAACTTCAGAAAGGTTTTTCATTCTCGCCTCCCTTTTCCCATATGTATTCTATCTCTGTTTTTGTCAAGATCTTTCTAAGTCTCCCAATTTGGTGTTCTCATTCTTAATTATCTTGAGCTGAACACACATATTTTTAGCATATTCTCCATTTCATCTGTTTATACACCTTCACCAATATTTCAATAGCCTCTCTAGGAACGATCCACTTCTTCCTGGTCGTTTAAATTCTACCATTGCGACTGAATTTGGTGCTACTCTGCTTTTCGAATCACCAACGGAATCCGTTACTGACAAGACCAACTAGCGCCTGTTAGAACGGCAACTACTTCACCTCGGTTGTACGGCAGGTAGTATCTCAGTCACACCAGGTTTTCATCCGCTGCTAATTTATTTATACAAGCACATTGTATCCACTGCCTCTCTATCACTGTGTGCAGTCGAAAACGGGGGATTCAAAAACGGAAGAGATTTAATTCCTTATACTTCTTCAATAAAGAGTTGCCTAATCCAAAGCATACTTAACAGCAAATTAAAAGTATAAAAATAACAACTTCGGACACGAATAAAAATACTAAATAATGAAATTACAAAATAAATGAAATTATAAGTATACAATAAAATCAATTAAAATACATATAAGTATTGACCTAAAACCTAAATATCCAGGTATGCAGTTTTTTTACCACGGATATAGTAGGTAGAGGAGGTATATATTACACTTACCGAGTTGTCACCGGAAACACATTTATTAACGACTCCTGAATTTAAGAAAAATTGAAAAATGACTCCATCTGAGAGAGTCTGTGTACAGTATAGCTCAAAAATTAAACGTCAGTTAAGTAACAAATTTAGTACTTAACTGAACTAATATTTACATGGAAGATTTCTGTTCTCTTAATTCTTGGTTGACTCTCTCATATAAACTTTTGATTAAAGTGACAAATATTCAAGATATTTACATTTCAAAGATTATACATCTATTGCATTTTGTGGAAATTGACTCTGAAAGCCTATTAATTCCAGATAACTTTTGCATAACTGGTTAATAGAGGTTAAATCTTATTACAAAAGGAATATGTGATTACTCTTCGTTCTTTAATTTCTTTAAAACACAGCATTTAATCATATACAATTAACAAGCGAGACATTTATTGTTTTTTTAATTTTTGTTTTTTTATAAAAGCTGCCTTAATTTAACTTTTCTGTGATGGGAAGCCTTCCCTCATTTTTCTTTCGCTTCTCTTTCTTTTTTCATCCTGGTAATTGCAAATAGAGTGGCATTTAAAGAGCATCATTTAGCGATCACTCATAGCTACCTTGCTTAACAGCGGTGATGTTGAGCGGTCTGCATTCAGTTTGAGAGATCGCTCACGCAGGTTCTCACTCTTGAATACCTCTCCTGAAATAGCCCCGTTGAGTTCTGCAACCCTTTTAACCCCTTTACATGTCAAATACAGGCATTGGACCACCTGGGATATATTTCGCGTTGTTTGCTTCTGACCAACGTAACTTACACCCAATGCAGGCTTTTCGAAATTTCGCAATAAATTTAAACATATTTTCATATGTCCCAGCCCATCCTTTAATTCTTTCCTATAAAATTGTGCTGCAAATGTTTCCAAATATACAGTGCCTTGAGAGTACTTTGTAATTTTCTGGACCTGTAAAATTCCTTGGCCTTTGTAACTGGGTTATATAATAGTAATAACTCCTTGGCACGACAGCTCTCGGGGAACCTTGGTCTACCGCCCGACCGCTGCGTTCCCCATCTCGGTCCACTACAGACGTCACAGACGGGGTGCAATATTGGAGGGTGCGACGTGGTCAGCGTCTCGAGCCCCCCCCGGCCGGTGAACGCGGTCCTCATGACCTGGTGATGGTCCTCTCCATCAAGTAGCTCCTCAATTGGCCCCCCAGGGACCTTACGAGGCTGAGTGTACCCCGGGCCAGGTCTCCCAGCGGGGGAAAAATCTCCACGCCTGTTCTGGGGATCAAACCCAGGTCTCCCGTTTGGTAAGCAGCTGCGCTACCACCGCGCTAAGGAGACGACCGTTATATAATAGTATTCCTCCATATTTATGGACATCCCCCCCCCCGTCAAATATTTTATTGAAGCGGATCGTGTACAATCTGCCATTTCCTTAATTTCCAGAAGGCTCTAGAACTCGGCTGAAAAACACTCTAGATCTGCTGTATTACCATTTTTAAACGTGTTATTGCATGGAGAAACACTGTTGTGCTAATTTCGTAATCTATCAATTCCAAATATAGAACTTCAGTAATCCTCCCAAGAGTCTAAGCAATTGTGTATATATATATATATATATATATATATATATATATATATATTAATACGATAACAACGCTAAGAAAGCAGTTCTTATTACTACATTTCTAGGTATTTCAATTTTGGGTCACTTTGGAGACTGATACACGTTTTGTACAGAGAATAAGAAACCCCATTCCGAATCTTAGAAGTCTATATATGTGAAAACGGACAGAGTAAGAACATCAAGAAAAAAGTTTCTTGGATGTGATGAAACCGGCTAGAATGCAATTGTAGTGTATCAGGTAAAACAACAACAATTTTCCAGCCCATGTTTTATCTAAGCATACCGAGTGAAACATTAGGTACATAATAAAATGAAATAGGATAGTATTGTTAAGAAATTAAGCACTTATGCATACAATACATATTATGAATATTACTGGTAATGTATCTAAACCAAGCAGGTTTGAAATGTCTTTTTTCTGATGTTATGTGTGGCCAATCTTCTCAGTTGGATTTTGGTTATTCATTCAAGTGAAACCTAATTAAATCATTAAGGGGTTAAAGTAGTATAGTTAATTTACATAAAACTCACCGATATGCCACACATTTCTTTAGGCTAAAAATGGCGAACTTTTAAATTGTTTTTATTTCACTAATTAATTATTAATACATTCAGCTTTATGTTCCCAAAGTTTCATAACCTAATTCGATTTCTTTGTAACCCAAATAAATTAAAAACTTTTTTTTTTGGTAGTGTTTAACACCCGCTTTAACTACTGATGATACATGAATGATGATGGAGCACCGGTGGAATGCAATGGTGGGGGAAACCGGAGTACCTGGAGAAAACCCACCCCAGCGCCACCTTGTCCACCACAAATCTCACATGCGGTCACTTGGAATCGAAACCCGGCCGTCTAGGTGAGAGGCTAGTAGTCTAACCACTCGGCCACGGCGCGGCCAAATTAAAAACTGAGGGCTTGTCAAGCCACGCCCGCTTTTTCTGCTTGCTTAATTATCAGCTTTGATCCCCTGCTTCTCTACATTTCTAACAGGCAAACATAGTTATAAATATTTAGAAGGTATGTTTCTTTAGTTTCTGACCAGGAAGAAGAAGCTGACTTGATGGCTTTTAGGCAGTACCTAAACTATGTAGATCACTCGCTAAATAAAACAGTCAAACAAAATTTCCTTTTCACGTTTTCTCAGGTTTACAATTTTTCACACCTATTTATGTACTTTAACTTGGAAACTATTTGTGATATTGCAATGAAAATTTGTACACAGATATTTCAGGCCACAATGAGTGCTTTGGCGTAGCTAGTTTTCCTTTAATTTGGATTCTATAGGTATGTGCTTTGAAATATATAATACTTTGAAATAAAAAAGTGACATACTTTGAAAAACACTTTAAAAAGCATTGAAGGGAGATAGAGAAAAAAATGTGCTCTAAAATATAGCATAGTTCTAATAATTTATGTACACTTGTTTTCAAGCAACTTCACCAAAGGGATACTAAGAAAAAGGTACATAAGTGTTTTGATGTTTTGAAAATTCCAATGTAGTGAAGTTTCTTTATTTATTGACAAAATTAATTATAAAATAGCACAGTAAAAGAAGATATCAAGAAAATTAACTGTCCGTAACTTCATTCTTTACGACAAAAATTATGGCCAAGTTAGAGTTTTTGTTGTGTCGAGGTATTTCTGCTTATGTACCCCCTTAAGAACGGCCCAAAATGCGAGCTGATGGCTGAGACACTGCGACCAGCCAAGTTGGTCGTACAACAATACATCTCTTGTGAGAATTCTCAAACACTATCACTTTTATGTAGAGCAATTAGTTGTGTAGACACTACCAAAATTTGAATCACTAAATCTTAACTTTTAATACAAAATAGGTATTGTTTCTATTCACTGAAGTTAAATAAACGAATTTTATTGAATAAAACACTGGGTGTTCCACCCACCCGCTATTGCCACTACAACACGCCAGTCCAATCTCTCGCACAAGCAACAATGCAGTAGGCTTTAACAATCGGCTAGGACTGTAACTGTAGCCTTAACAAACTGAAATCAAAGGTAAAATGTATTTATGGTTATGAAGAATATGTTTTTCTTCCTTGGTCCATGTGTATAGATGAAGAGGGTCTTATTATTTTCAGAAAACCTTTACATGCTGTTTTGGCTGTAAGAGTGAAATATTTTAGGTCCTAATGGGAAATGCGTGCGCGCATACATTGTCACTCAAGGTTCTGGTTATCCTTAGGTTGACGAGCACCGCGTATATAATCCTCTATGAGGCAGCTTGACCCCAGCAGGATTCAAACTTAAGCTTCCAGATTAACTATTCAGTTAGCACTGCTGACCAGACAAACAACATTAATACGTGCCTCAAAGAATTACTGCTGGTTTATTTGTAAAAAGAGATTTCTTAGTGGATCATTGTTATATTTATATATCATTCCATGTTAAAATACTTCTAATGTATCAGTTTTGTGTTGGAAATAGCTATCTATATATTTAAATATTTAGCTGAATCAATAAACATTTACAAAACGATGTAGTGTTTCTCTTAGCTTTTTGTTAGAAATATGCATAGATTAAAATGTTTATTATTTTTATTTTAAATGTGATTTATTCTCCAACAGATAAATCTGAAAGTTATCAAAGTAGTAACGGAGCAGTGTGAAAATTATAGAAAATGCATTATATAGAAAAAATTCAAGAAAGTTGTAATTGGCCATAAAACAACATTGCTCTGGAAATATTCTAGGTTGCCCTCCGTTGTTTAATGGCTACCATGCTAATCTCATTTACCCAGGGTTCCGGGTTCAAATCCGACGGAGGACGATGGATTTTTCGGACGTAAAATTCTTTAGCATGGCTTCCTTCGGAAAAGAAGTAAAACCCTTTGTCCCGTGTCGTAGATTTACGGCACGTAAAAGAACCTCAAGCCTGATAGAGAGGCCTTTAAGCAAAATTAAGCTGTCTTTCACGCCCAATGTATATATATTTAGTAGTGTTTAACGCCTGTTTTTACTGCTCCGGCACCGCAGGCGATGACACTGATGGTACATGTAGATGGAGCCCCGGTGGAATGTGATGGCGGGGGAAACCGGAGAACTCGGAGAAAACCAATCTTTGCGCCGCTTTTTCAACCACAAATCTCACATGCGGTAGCTGAGGATCGAACTCGGGCCTTTTAGGTGTGGTCTGACCACTCGACCACGGCTCGGCCTACGCCCAATATAGAATGGGTCGCTGAGAACCACAGCAGTTAAGGAGCCAATTATTTTAATTTTAGCTATTATCCATTTCCTCAGAGTGATTAAATATCTTCTGAATACTGTATGTAATATACTTAAGACCCTTATGATGTATAATAAAACCTTTATAGATATTCTGAACATTCCTTTAAATGTATTTCACCAGCGAGGTAGGCTACCCTAATTGGAGGTGTTTATTATTTTTACAGCACTGCATTTGAACTCCAGTTACTGCGCAGTACATTGCATATGACCAATAAAGAAGAAGACCATTATATTTCCGGTAAGTAAAAATCTATCCTTCTACCGCATGTTAGGAATCAAATTCAGAATGAATAAAACTCTGATGTGTTCCATTCATATGACTTTCTCTTCATCTCTGCAACAAATTATTGTTAAAAAGCTTATCCTTCCATTTACTTCATGCTAATTGAGAAAATTAGCATAAATAGTCTTATTACTTGCTTCCTCGTAAGTAGAAGCGAAATAAGGGAGTACCATAGGTTAAAGTGATAGACAAAAGCTGGTTGCTATGTGACTGAAGTTCCTTTGTTTGTATGGACACGAGTTGACAAATTCCTGTATCAGAAAAGTGTAAGTCTTTCAAAGCTGAAACCAAAAACAAGGAAAATCTCAAAAACGAACAACTCCACGAAAAACTAAATTGTGTGTTTTAATGTGTTCTACATTTTCTGTCTGGTAAGCTTTCTTCCACCTCTTACGGTTTAGCAGTTATGCAAAATTCCGTAAAATTCATCCAAAAAAAAGAGGCTATTCTCAGAAAATTCAAGAAATACATTTTATTTGGCATGTAAATATCTTAAATATAAGATATTTTAATCAAAATCGTTAGAGCCATTTTTGAGAAAATCAACATTTTCGAAAAAAGTTCCATGTGATGGGTGTTTGGGCGGGATAGTCTTGAAAATCTTAGTGTCGCATCCTTAGAAGATACCAAACTCAAATACCAAGTTTGGTGTTTAACAGTCTTTTCGTTTTTGAGCTATGCTGCACACATGCGGACCTTTTTCCAGAAATGATTTTTCTTTTGGATTCAGGAGGATCCAAAAAATGTATTTCCGGTGAAATCTCGGTATCGAATTTTTGGGTGGACTACAATACCTTCTCTATACAATATGTACATAGTTCGTGTAGAGAAAGTAAAAATGAAAACTTCCGCTTTTACTAGTATTTATTATCCCTTAATTCTTTCCAATCAGTCATACAGCGCTGAAGCTTGTACAGTAATGACGTTACTATGCCATAGGCCAGTTAATCAGTGGTGTTTTACATTCAGGTAGCTATGATTTTGCTTTATCACATGTCTAGATGAAATGGAAGCTAAGCATTTGATCGAAAAGTTCCATAGCAAGACTTTACGGCGTTATAAGTTTTGAAGGAAATAATTATTTCTTTAAAAAAATATCTGATGTGTACCATCCACATGACTTTTTCTACATCCCTGCAACAAATTATTCTCAAAAAGCCTATACTTCTATTTACTTCATGCTAATCAGGAAAAATTAAAAGAAATAGTCTTATTACTTGTTTCCTTGTAAGTAGAAGTGAAATAAGAGAGTGCAATAGGTTAAAGTGATAGTCAAACGCTGGTTGCTATGTCACTGAAGTTCCTTTGTTTGTATGGACAGCGGCTGGCAAATACCTGTATGAGAAAAGAATAAGTTTTTCATAGCAGAAACCAAAAACAAGGAATCTCTCAAAAACCATGAACTCCACGAAAAAAATGTATATAACATAAATTGTGTCTTTTAACGTGCTCTAAGTTTTTGTGTAGTAAGTTTTTGTCCAGCTCTTGTGGTTTAGCAGTTATTTAAAAGTCGGTAAAGTTCATCCAGAATAAACTGCTCTTCAGAGGCTATTCCTAGAAAATTCAAGATACATTTTATTTTTCAGGTAAATATCTTAAATATATAATATTTTAATCAAAATCGTTACAGCCATTTTTAAGAAAATCAAAAACGTCGAAAAAGTTCCATATAAAGAATAGTTTGGGGTCGGGGTATTTTTCTCAAAATGTTCATATCGCATCCCTGGAAGATGCTAAACTTTAATACCAACTTTGGTATTTTACCGACTATTCGTTTTTGAGTTATCATGTTCAGAGCCTCAAGGACACACGGACACACAAACACGAACCTTTATCTGAAAATGCTTGGTTTGGATACAGGGCATCCTAATACATATATTTGCGGTGAAATCTCGGTATCAAATGTTTGGGTGGAGTGCAATACCTTCTCTATACACTATGTAGATAGTACATGCAGAGAAAGTAAAAATTCATAACACCTAGAGGAAAATTAAGTGATTGACATAAAAGTGACCATATGAGTAGTACGTAAAACATCACAGCATTCGCCTCTCCACCAAGGAAACCAATATAACCTTCACTTTTGTGTACATCTCCAAAATTTCAGCTCAGCTTATTGCTTGAGCCATCCCTTTTGATTATGTTTATGCAATCGTAACACTAATGTTTTCCCTGTTAGCCACAGAATTACAACTTGCTTAAGATACGCAAATTGTCGGAGCATTTGTAACCGCATATTGGTTGTACCCAAATTCTGTAAATAAAATGAAAATTGTTTGAAAAATGTTATCTGTCTCATTCACATGACTATCTCTATATCTCTGCAACAAATTAATGTTAAAAAGCTTGTGCTTCTATTTACTTCATGGCAATTGAAAAAAATTAGCAGGAATAGTCTTACATTTTCTGAGAATAGTCTCTGAATACTCTGATATCAAAGGAAACTAATATAGAAACAACTAAATAGCACATGTGGATAAAATGGAAGATTACCACAACCCAAAATTGCTGCTAAATTATAAACTCATAGGCAAGAGAAACACTGGTAGACCGAAGAAAATATCTATATAGCAACAGTTTCATCTCATGCGACCACTACAAGCCTTTAGAGCCCAATTCTTGATGATGATGATGATGATGATGATGATGATGATGATGACAATGAAATGTGTTCGGGACTTTTTAGTTGGGTTAGCCAGTCGGAAAAGCACTGTGAGCTCTTTAAAGTGGTCGTCTTCAAAAATATGTTAATCTCAGTCAATTAGTCTCAAAGAGGATGCTAAGAGATGATCGTGTAATACAAATATAACATACAAATTCCTCTTTTCCAGTATAAACTATATTTTATTTCATAACCCACATCATTATACATACGAAGACGTTTTTACAAACACTAATCACTGATACCATTAATGCTTACGATTGTTTACTGCGCATGCGAAGAGAAATTCAATATGATGTACAACATAATAAAATACACATACAACTCTCAAGAAGAAACATCATATGCTTCTAGCATCTCTATATTACCCAGCATTCCTTACTTTTAAAAAATGTGTGTATATTTTCCACTTAAATTACTGAACAGAACATTCAAGTTTGTTTTAACTATTAGAAGTTACACAACAATATACATAAAATATACTATCTGTCCACATTAAACTTTTTCATAAGTATAGCTTTTCTAATTTTTGACCATCAAAATTAAATTACACATTTTAGAGCGAATTTATGAAATGCGGCCTCATTTACCCATATTCTTACGCCTCTTTCCTACTTGTACAAATCACACTTTGTTGGCGTGACGAAACTAAATATTTTGCTGGTACATAAAATCAAACCTTGCTTTGGGATTAATAATATCGCCTCAATAATGATACTTAAGTTTCTCAGAAAGAGAACGAAGCAGAGTGCAGGGAGAAACTAGGAGAAAAGGAGCGGGAACGGGGCATGGAAAAAAATCTGATGTGTTCCATTCACATGATTTTCTCTACATCTCTGCAACAATTTATTGTTAAAATGCTTAGACTTCTATTTACTTCATGCTAATCGAGAGAAAAATTAGCAGAAATAGTCTTATTACTTGCTTCCTTATAAGTAGAAGCGAAATAAGTGAGTACCATAGGTTAGAGTGATAGTCAAAAGCTGGTTGCTATGTGAATGAAGTTTCCTTGTTTGTATGGATAGAGTTGACAAATTCTTGTATGAGAAAAGTAAAAGTTTTTCAAAGCTGAAATCAAAGCATTTTTGTCCATATCTTACGGTTTAGCCATTATGCAAAATTCCGTAAAATTCATCCAGAATAAAGTAGGCTTCAGAGATATTTCCCGGAAAATTCAAAATATAGATTTTATTTGTCAGGTAAATATTTTTACTATACGAAATTTTAATGAAAATCGTTAGAGCCATTTTTGAGAAAATAAAAATTTTTGAAAAAAGTTCTATGTAAAGGGTAGTTGGGGGTGGGGAGATATTTCTCAAAATCTTCGTGTCGCATCCTTGGAAAATACTAAACTTAAATAACAAGTTTAGTGTTTTGCCGACTTTTCGTTTTTGAGTTATGTTCACAGACACATAGACACACGGACACACGTGAAAGTATTTTGTTACTTTCTCTATACGAACTATGTACATAGTGTATAGAGAAGGTATTGTAATGCACCCAAAAATTCGATAGCAAGATTTCACCGGAAATACATGTTTTGAGACACCCTGAATAAAAAAAATGCATTTTTAGAAAAATGTCAGTGTGTGTGTTCGTCTGTCTCTCTGTGTGTATTTGTGTGTGTGTCTGTGGGCAGCATAGCTCAAAAACGAAAAGACCGTTAAATCCCAAACTTGGTATTTAGGTTTGGTATCTTCCAAGGATGTGACACGAAGACTTTCAAGAAAATCCCCCCACCCCAAACTACCCTTTAAATGAAAAAGATCGAAAATGTTGATTTTCGTAAAAATGGCTCTGACGGTTTTGATTAAAATTGCGTATATTAAATCTATTTGCACCCCGAATAAAATGTATATCTTGTATTTTCTAGGAATAGCTCCTGAAGACCTCTTTAATCTGGACGAATTTTGCCAAATATTGCTTAACTTCTAAATCGTAAGAAATACACAAAAACTTACTACACAGAAAATGTAGATAACATTAAACTATACAAATGTATATTATATACATTCTTTTCGTGGAGTTAGTCGTTTTTAAGATATCCCTGGCTTTTCGTTTCAGCTTTGAAAAACTTACTTTTCTTATACAGGAATTTGTCAATTCCTGTCCATACAAACAAAGGTACTTCAGTCACATAGAGCATAAGCTTTTTAACAATAATTTGTTACAGATATGTAGAGAAAGTCATGTGAATGGAACTCATCAGATTTTTTGTATACAGGGGGCCCTAATATATTTCCGATGAAATCTCTGTATCGAATTTTTGGGTGGAATGCAATACCTTCTATATACACTATGTGCATAGTACGTATAGTGAAAGTAAACTTTAGAGTAAAAGAAACAGGCTTGCCTTTGCAATTAACATCAGAAGTTTGGATTCTTCAGTGAGCAAACAAAGGAATTTATTTATTGAGTTTATTGATTGTGTTAATGCATAATCGTTGAACTGAAAGCTTTCACTTGTTTAAGAGTAACACTGGGGAATGTGTACTTTAGTAGGAAGTGTACCTCTAGAGGATTGATTCACATACAGTGGCATTCCATTACAGCTGTTCAATAAGCGCACTTCCTGCAAGCCCGGACACACACAAACACAAATCCTTGCAGGTAGAGAGTACTGCTGTTGGCATTAATAGTAATCCCCGTAATTATGTATCCTAGCAAGGAGGATTTGAATCCGAGACCCAAATTCTATTGTCGGACAATAGCAACGTCGGGTACCTAATGATGAGCACGCACCTATACGCTAATGGGCTGCACAGGTTTAGAGAGGTTGCCATTAGTAACCATCCTCCCCATTGTGGCATTAGTGGCAACGGGGGTACATCCTGTACAAAAATGCTTGTACCCGCCGCTGAATCCTTGACAGCTAGTTGGTACATCCACAGAAAACAAGCTTTACCCGTTTGACTTTCTGAATCAATCACAAAGAAGCGTTCTGGTCAGACAATGGAAACGCATCTAGATGCCGCACCATTGCAATATCTGGCTATTTCCAACTACGTGCTCACTTTGTGAACTCCTGACACGTGCGTTGAGCTGTATTATTGGTTGTTATTTATATTTGTTGATAGTGTTTTGGTGTTTGTTTGTACGTGAGGGAACATAACAAGACTTTCACAATTGTAGAGGTGGATAGACTTTTGCGGGAAGGTGTGGCGAGGGTGGACGCGGTTTCATGGAAGAAGAAAGTGAATCATGTGCACAAAATAATATGAAAAAGCACAGGAATTAGACGGAATGTGAATGTGAACCACTAACGATATGTCTTGGTGATGACAATGATGCTTCAGAGACTTGGATGGAATTGAGCCATTAAAATTCTAAACCAGTGAAAATCACTTTGTTATACCTTTCTCTCATTGTAACAAGTTATTTTGCATTTTTGTTCAATATTGTCGTAAATACGTTACAGTGTCATTGTTATTTTCAGTTAACATCGATAATAACAAATTAGTTTCATTATTCATCGGCATTCATTTACTATGTACACTGTTTATATTCGTCGTTATACACGATAGAGACATTTGAAATCAACTGCTGTTGTTTACTAGTTACTCTGGCTACGCCGCATAGGCAGCATAGCCAACCTTACGTGAAACTACCCGAACTGTCAAGTGCAAGGATTCAGCGGCGGGGTATACTGATAGCACACTTAAAACTTATTTGTACTAAGACAGAACCTAATTAGTGTTCTCTGACGATATTCTTGTCCTAAACGAATCTGAGGTTTATAACACTCAGCAACTTCTCTCAGCTTATCCCATCATATGAGAGATAATAATTCTATTCGTTGATTACTTATAACATTTTACTTTGTATACGTATAACATATACCGCAGGTAGAGAAGGTATTGCGTTCCACCAAAAAAGTTAATTATAAAATTTTTCTGGAAATGCACGTTCTAGGGTCCGCTATATTAAAGAAAATAATTCTTAGAAAAGGTATGCACGTGTCTGTAAATACGATAACTAAAAAACCGAATGGTCCGTTAAATACCAAGATTTGTTATTTAAGTTTAGTATATTCCAAGGGCGTGACATGAAGATTTTCAAGAAAATTCCCCAACCACACTACCCTTTACAGGTAAAACTTTTCGAGAGTTTTGATTTGCTAAAAATGGCGGATTAAAATACTGTATATTAAATATATTTACACAACAAATAAATCATGTATCTTGAATTTTCTGGGAATAGCCTCTAAAGAATTCTTCATTCTAAATGGTTTACCTGGTAAATCGTAAAAGCTAGACAAAGAGTTTGTGATCAAAAACTGTATATCTCGTTTATATCATATCCAATTTTTTTTCAGTTAATAATTTTCGAGATAGTAGTAATTGGTTTCAATTTTAACATTTTAAACTTTTTTCATACGGGAATCAGTTAATCCTTGCTCATGCAAAGAGAACGAATTTCAGTCACATAGCAACACGTCTTTGAAACATTTGACTCTCGCTTTAGCCTAGTGTACTCCTTTATTTCACTTCTACTTACAAGTTAGTTAGTATAAGACTGTTCCTGGTAATGTTTAACTTGTTTAACATGATGCAGATACATGAATAGTCTTTTGTAAGAATGGCTTGTTTGCAGAATAGGTAGAGAAAGTCATGTGAGTGAAATACATCAGATTTTGATTTTGATTTTAATGCTTTCAAATAAAGCCTTGGTTTGTTTTCAAATGTTGAAAGGAGCCTTAGCTGTTTAATCAAAAGTTGTTTATTATGACTTCTGCGACAAATCGAAAAATACAGTTTTAACAGTATTAAAACGTTGACACTAGTAACTATGAGACAAATTGCATTTTCTTAGAATTCAAAGAGGCCGAAATAAAATCGCCATGTTCCTTATCATTAATCGTAGACTGATAAAATAACGAGTTAAAATATCCAATTTAATATACTTCCTCCAACTACTGCTCATATTATTATTCCTAATATTTCATAAAGTGTTATTCAACTTTCTTTTCTTAATTTAAATGTTGGTAGGTACTAATAATTAAAAACACTGGTACTGTCGATCGAAGTACTACCAACTTTACATTGGGATTCATTAGTTTCAAATCAGGCAGTGTATCAAATCTAGTTTAGAAACAACGCAAGTTTGTTAAGTCTCTTCCCAGCACTAAATATAAAAACGGATTCTATTTAATGGTGAACTTATGTGAAAAACAAAAATGATTAAGGTATGCAACACACAGGCTGTTAGTGGTACATGTGCACACATTTGTGTTAGTAGTTAGGATCAGTGTTTAGAACAACATTTGGTCAATATTTGCTTCATTTGCGGACTTATAATCCTACTTAATAAGATGTTTACGGAAGTAACCTTAAATGGCTGGACCTCGCTATAACTTATGTTCTCTTGCAACTGAGCATTATTTTTTAACAACAGATCCTGTTTTTGAGGATGAAAGCACGGACGTCAAACGGATATTTATATTGACAGCGTTATTCATTTCATCGTGCAGTTAAGACCATGCAAAACACATGAAGTAGAAATTATGTAATTGGTTTGAGGAGAAACGCAGAGAAAAAAATGTGTGCCCATTCACAAGCTTTCTCTAGCAGTTCCATATACAAACTATTGTTACAAAAGAATACTCTTTTACTTACATGATGCTAATCGAGATAAACAGTAGCAGATATTGTCTTATTACTTGCTTCATTGTAAGTATAAGTTAAATAAATACACTAGGCTAAAGCGATACTCAATTACTTTAAAAACTGGTTGCTATGTGAAACAATTGAGGTTAGGTTCGCTTTGCATTGTCCCTTTTTGAGAAAATTTAGGCAGTTTAAAATTTAAACAAATAACAAGGAATATCGCGAAAACGGTTAACTCTACAAGAAATACCTACATATATGACACAAACTATGTGGTTTAACAAGATCTACATTTTTTGTGCACTAAGGTTTTGTCTATCTCTCATGGTTTAACCGTTTTGTAAAATTCTGCAAAACTCATCCAGAATAAATACATCTTCACAGGCTCTTCCCAGAAAATACAAAACTATTTTTATGTGTAATGTGAATATCTTTAATATACGAGGTGCTAATAAAATCATTATTGAGAAAATCAAAATTCTAGAACATTTTTACATGTAAAAGGTAGTGTGGGGGTGTGGGATTTTCTGAAAATCCTCGTGTCGTTGGTATTTAACGGTCTTTTCGTTTTTGACATACGCTGTCCACAGACATACACAGATATACAAACACACCGGTACCTTTTTTTCAGACTCAGGGGACCTCAAAACACATTTCCGTTGAAATTTCTACATCGAATTTTTGAGTAGGATACAATAGCTTCTCTGGCAACTATGTATGTTGCATATATACATACTTGAGAAGTAAAAAATCTTATACAACAAAGTAGATGCACATTAAAATACCTAACATTTATAAACGTATCTGAACCTATACCCCTAACAGCTTGTATATATAAACACTAAAACAATTCAAATAAATGCTTATGCTTCTGGCAAACGGAATATTTGGTTTTTCTCAAAATTTTACATCTTGTAAGTTAAAGACTGAACCGCCATTATAAAAGCTGCAATCTGCGAATATAACTAACTGTGGTTATATTCTTACCATCCATTTATTTTAGAAGCATTTCCTGGCACTGATATTAACTGAATAAGCATAACTGCAAGCAACCAAAAGCACTATATTGATGGAAACATGTCACAATTGAGTTTTGGAGAACTCCAATATTTCTTTAGTACCGTAAAAGTGGGTGAATCCGATATAGGCGGATAGTTCCCATCGTTTCTTCTTTTACTCGGAAAACAACAATAAACGGAGGAGCAACTGTTTGAGTTAATTATTGCATCCCGAGTTCGGAGCGACAATACCATTAGAACACAACATTGTTGCGTCGGAACTGTTATTATTGTTTTCTATAGCATTAGATCAGATTCAAGCGAACGCGTCATAATAGTGGAAGAAAAGTGAAAAGTTCTGTTGTGCGTTTAATCACTTTCGTAAAACTAGGTATGTTTTAACATATTGTATTTCATTCAGTTTTTGCGGTAGTATCAGTAACTAAACCTATTCAAGTTCATCTCTCTCTGCTGGCTCATCTACACTGGTTCCTTCACCTGTAATGTGGACATTTTGTTGACTCTCAAGATCTTCCACAACCACTCCCTTACCTGGCGCCACATTCAAACGAGTCTTACGAACCTAACCTCAAACAAATCTTTCTCAACTTCTTCCTCAATCTTTCCAATAAAGTACTTAATCCTCTTCTTCGTTGGGAATTTTACCACAACAAACTCTCCTCTTAAAATTCCTTCAGTTTCATCCCCACTTTCTTCAACTGATTTTGATGCTTTCAACAACAACAACAATAATAATAATAATAATAATAATAATAATAATAATAATAATAATAATAATAATATGTTCTGTGTGCAACTCTGACTACATAATAGTTATAAAATACTTGAGAACAAAGAAAACTTCATAGCTGTATATAAAATATTTCAAACGCGTATTTCATTTGTTATATTAATACTACTTATGTTTAAATTTAACCACTAAAAGTATTTTACAGATTCTAAAAAATACTGTAGTCTTTAAACTGAACCATTGTTTGAAATGCCGCTATATTCTCTGACAGCAGGCGTTAGGTTCTTTGTTTAAATTAAATTTGGTTTTGGAATACCGGCTAGCCAGTAAATCTGATAAATAGGTTTTTGAGCAACATTAAATGGTCTTTCTCGCACAATATAGAATGTGTCGCTAAGAACCGCAGCAGTTAAAGAGCGTAAAAATAAAACTCAATTTAATTTAACTTAATTACTTTTTGTACTCACTAAATCTCTTGATGCTTTAAAAACAAATAATTTGTTTCCAAAAATTGAAGTATCATTTTGAGAAAAGTATATGCCCATTTTCTGTAGAAATCGTCTAGAGAATGTTGATTATAGAAAAATGATGAAAAATAGTTTGCGAGAATACAAGTTGGCTATATCTATTAATAAATATTGAGCCTGTCCATTAATACTTTCAGTTAATTGGTAGTTTAACTGCGCTAACGAGATAAAATATACACTTTTATACGTTATAATTTATGTTATTTTATTATGAAAAGAAATTTAACTTCAGAATAGCTTTATTTTGTACCTTTATTTTATATGTTTACGTAGGTAAATGATGTATTAGATTTTTTACACCTTGTAAGAAAACATCTATGTGTTCGTAACAGAAATACTCTGAAGTCTGAAGTTCTAAGGGAAACTGCTTTCTAGTGTGTTGAAGAGTTTGGCTAAAAGGTAACACTCAAACGCTTCAGTGGTGTGTTTTGTTTCAATCGTATTTACAAGGAAAGGGTACAGGTAGGAGACTCTTACTGGTCATGTTATCGCTTCTAAATGAACAAGATCTCCCTCTTCATTTCAATTGAAGCTAATTGAAGGGTCCTGAATGGCAGCATTTTCTTTCCTACCTGGTCAATTGATGCAGTATTGGCGGGCGAATTGTAACAGATTGACCTGCAGTGTTTCTTTACTGTCCAACAGCGTCATTAAATTGTCAGAGCAAATTACGAAATATAGCCCTGGTCATTTATCCGATCCTAGCGCCTTCAGGAAACCCCAGAACATTTCTATTCCTTTGTCTCCTTCAGGACGCTCAATTCCCAATGGACGCTTAGAACAGCCCTTCTTGTTCCGTTTGCTTATTCAGTAACACCAAGCTCCAATGTTAATAAATACCCACTCACTGAATGCTACCAAAATCTATAGCTTCGCTAACGTTATTTAACCGTACACATGTGCAATAGATTATACCTTTCGAAGGCATTGAATTCAGACTTGTCAATCTTTAAGCTTAAAAAAAAAAAAAAAAAAAAAAAAAGAATTTATAACAGCTACCGTACAATTTAAGCTGAAATATATAATACACATATTCTTCTCTCTCTCCCTCTCTCTCTCTATCTCTCTCTCTCTTTCTTTCTTCCGTCAGTCTTAGTATTTTCCAATTGGTCATCTGGAGGATAGAATGAGTTATATATTACACAAACACAACAACATATAACAAGAAAGGTCCATGCCCATAGCGGAAATCGAACCCGCGACCCTTTCGCGGCAGAATTTCAATGCCAACGATCACAGGGTCGGTCTACTCTCTCCCTCTGTCACTCATAGTTTTACTAGGATGTTAATTAAATGGCCCAGCGGTGTTCAAACTTGTGCCTAACCGTTGTGCTATAATGGAAGGAAAAGCTTAATATTTCCATGCATAGCATTGCTGACTTTCCCCCCTCATCGTCTTTTACCTTTACCATCAACCAGAATCTAGCGATGCTATGCACGACATTGGCCGCGGAAGCCTACGAGCCCAACTAAAATGCCCCATGCTTGTATTTCCCTACCCTCCCCAGTCTGTAAGTACACATATCGGAGCGAATGTGAGCGTGTTTCATGTTAAGATGGTTAAAAAGTTCATACTTTCATACACGACAATAAAAAAAACTTTCAACGTTTTAAAGTACAGCAAGCAGCAGGCATTCTATCCAAAATGTCCATAAAAGATTTCACCGCTAATACAATTTTGATGTTCCCCCGTCCTATAATGGAAAATATGTTTTTAAAAACATTATGTGTATGTATTTTTTGAGTACGTACCATTTTGACTTTGCACAACATAACTCAAATAAGAAAATTCGATTAACCTGCATAACTTCTACATATTATAAGGAATGTGACACAAAGCTATTAAAGAATCCCCTTCGCACGCCAACTAAATTTTACATGGAAAAGTTTAGCATTTTATTTTTACAATATTATTAACGATTTATACCAGGTGGTTCACCTTCCTTATTATTTTAGGTGATAGGCAACACTTCATACTCTGAAAGAAATAAAATCGAAATTACCGTGCTGGTCGGCCATTTGGTAACCATGCAAATCTAGCCTGCTCTTCATCCGAAAATAGACCTTAGCAGCAATAGTTAGGTCCATTCCAAAAGCATGCCCTTAATAACTCCTGTTACAGTACATGTAATACCAATAGGATCGCTGTCATATATTTTGTAACGTAAATTATAATGTATGGAGGTTAAATGAACGGCTTAAGCTACAAAAAGGAGTCACAAACAGCTATAAAGAGATGAGAAGCGGAGAGGGAGACATGTGGGACACTATACTTACAAGTTTTAACACAATATGTGGTGGCAATGATTATAGCTCAACTGATTAATTTATTGTTCCCAAATTACCTCAGAGTGTGTCAGTGGTTCGGGTCCCACCGTCTGCGTGCATTTTTTCTTTTTTATGTATTATCCATCAAGATGCAAAGTTTGCTCAGTGTTTGTCACACTAATAAATTTAGGTGTAAATTAAAACAAATACGAATTAAGAACGTACAACAGTCCATTTTACGTGTTCTTCAGTTTTCGATCCTTAATTTCTATTCTAATTGTTTTGGAAAAAAAGAACTTCAGTAAGACTTTAAATGATACTGGACTGATAAAGTTAAAATAAAGATAAATAAAGAGATCAACAACAAAAAATAAACAAATGAGCACGTTAAAAATGTTCCGATATCTCATCTAGCTTTGTACTAAATTAGGAAGAAAGAAAGAGGAGAAAAAATTTGTCAACGTTTTGATAAGATTAGAACTTGAATCAAGCATTTTGGAATTCAAACTAACACCTGCACCTCCAAAGTATGTAAGTTAGTATGCAGAGGATGGGTCTGGGGAACGATATTTTTAGGTTAGTCAGTAATCTGCGTGTTGCATAAAACCAGAGAATAAGGAACAGGTGAACCACCAAATAAAATGTACTCTCCATTCGGAAGAAGTTTGTATATAATTTTAATGGAAAAACCGTATCTGATACACAAAAATGTGATATACCTTTAAAATAAACACTTTTATTTGAAATAACAATTGAATGAAGTAACAATAATTTCAGATATATACGTTGCAATTGTTTGAATTCTTTCACTACTTTGTCATTTTAAGTGCTTTCGCTATTCAGATGTTTTCGTCTTGCTATGGAAAGATTAGACTTTCAAGAACCACACACACCGCGAAGTTTTTATCCTTTAATGCCACTTTTTTCCTTTGTACTTACATGTAACAAAATGTGCAGTAAAACTTAATTGTAGAAATATTTATCTGAATTAACGTGACCTAGATAGAGGAATATACTTTTACAATATCAGTTTGTAGGCCCTATGGAAAAATAAACTACGTTAGAGAATTTCACGTAAGTGTACCATTGAGATACTTTATAAAAATGTTAGTGCAGCCAAATATACACTCTAGTGTGTATATATATATATATATATATATATATATATATATATATATATATATATATTTGTAAGCTTAACGTTCTTTAACCTGGTTGGTCATATCGGACGATGAATGAATTTGGTGATATGATGCTCAAATGATTTCGGGGACCACGGAGCTTAAAGTTACTCGACATTCGCTTTCTCAGAATAAGGGAAACCCCCGAAAAAACCTTATCCGGATAACTCACCCTAAGCGAGATTCGAACTCACGACCTGTTGAATGTGAGGCAGACACGCTACCACCACAATACCCCGGCGGGCTGTGTATAATTTTATCTTCACAATATTTCTAAATTATTGTTCAATAAGCAAACCATTCCAGTACAAATATAATTTGGTTATATTTATCATTTACCCATTACTTTTTTTGTTTCCAAATAGAGAGTGATGAGATGCGATTTATATATAGATAAGTATATATATATACATACCTATATATATATATATATATTTATTTTAAGGAAAATAAATTCTAATCAGGATATTTCAATACTGTCTTAACCTTCATTTTCTCTACTATGTATAGAAGAATTATATTACCCCTGAAAATTTGATATCGAGTTTCCAACGGAAATAAATATTTTAAGATACTCTGAATAAATTAAAAAAGCCACCCATTTTCAAGAAAAGGTCCGTATGTATGCGTGTATGACTTCTCTTGTGTGTGTTTGTGTTTTTGTGTGTCTATTGTTAGAACAACTCAAAAACGAGAAGTCTGCTAAACACCAACTTGATAAGTTCAGCATTTTTCAGGGATACGATATGAACATTTTCAAAAAAGTCCTCTCCTCCAAAACTAGCATTTATGAAGAACTTATTAAAATGACTTTCTTAAAATGGCTCAAAGATTTTGATTAAAATAACATATATTAAAGATATATTCATGACAAATGAACTGTATATTTTAAAGTTTTTAGGAATAACCTCTGAACCAAGAACCATTTTAGAGAAAGGTGTGTGTGTATGTGTGTGTGTGTTGACAACACAATTCAAAAACGAAAAGAAATCCCTGAAAGATGCTGATATTAAAACATGATTTTCTAAAAAAATGGCTCAAAGGATTTTGATTAAAGTACCATAGGTTTAAGATGTTTAAATGACAAACGACATGTATATCTTAAAGTTTCTGAGAATAATCTCTGATCTTTTTAGAGAAAAATCCGTACGCGCGCTCGCGCGTCAGTGTGAGTGTGTTTGGTGGGGGGGGGGGGTAAATACCAAACTTACTATATAAGTTAACCCTTTCCAGTCTTCATTTTTTGTCATAGGTGAATAAAGGTTAAATTTCAATAATTCTCTACCTTTACTGTGTGAATTTCGGTATTTTTGTTCAATTTCTTGACATTCACACGACTTAGAACAAGCAAAAGCGAAAATAACACCTCTTCAGAACTTTATTCCTCTACACTGTTACTGCGGTTCAGTCCACAGTTAAATTCTCTTACACCCAGTATAGAATGAGACGCTGTGAACCACAGCAGTTAAAGAACGTCCATAAATAAAATTACTTTTCATTTAATTTTCCACAGTTAAATATGTCAATCAGCGTTTACTTTATCTGGGCTCATCCCCTCCTTTATCACAGTGGCATTGTAGCGAGGATTCCAGCCTAGGTTAATCTGTGGTATTAAAATCACGATCAAAGATAGAGTTTTAGAAGTTTAGACAACTGTGTTACTAATAAAAGTTTAGGTAAGACCAACTTTTTAAGGCAAATACGCATTCCTTGATGTCAGTTTTCTAAAAGCAATTTCAATCGAAAAAAAATGAGCTAGAAAGGGTTAAATATCTTACAAGCATGCGGCTCAAGCATTTTCAGCAAAATTTCTCTAGTTCTAACTCTCCCTTTACGTGGAACATTTTTCAAACTTTTTTGCTTTTCTGAAAAATGGCTCTATCGAGTTTTATTAGAGTAGCATATGTATAAGATATTTTCATAAAAAGCGAAGTCTTGAAATTTCTGGAAATAGTCTCTGAAGAATTCTTTATTTTGGATAACTTGTAGCCTGTATTATTGGCTTCACTTTTCCCATACTTAAACGTTTCTCAAATGAAAACTCGTTTTTCGCTTTTCATCCTGCTGGTCAAGGAAAGAGAACAGACGCATAGCAACCAGCACTTTAACTGTATGACTATCACTGCAGTGTAGTGTTCCCATTGTATGTATATGGAAATATGTAATAAAAATATTTTTGTAGATGTTTATCTCGATTAACGTAAAGTAGACAGAAAAATAAGTTTTTTTTTTATGTTTGTTCAAGAAGAATACACGTGAATGTATCACATCGGATGTTTAATTAATTGTTATATCTGTAAAGTGGTGCAATTATTGATGTAAAGGAAAACATTTCTTTTGTAATGGTTCAATTATTGAGGAATTGTAAAGGAAAATATACGCACACAGAATTTTCATAACATGATATATATATATATATATATATATATATATATATATATATATATATATATATATATATAGAGTTTCTCTGCTCTTTTCAATAAAATTGTCATAGATACTTAATTTAATCACACATTCCTTTTGTCGGTGCATCCATTGTTTTCAATTTATGTATCAATATTTCTTTTGTAATTTGTTGCTTTTCTAATCAATCACGTTTGAATTTAATCGTGGGAAACAATTAAATGTCTTTCTCCAAAAAGCAATAAACTGCTTTAAAAGGTGTCTTGGATTTATTCCTAGATCGGCCGTTTTTAATTTTTACCGATTATTGTGAAATCATGCTATTATACTATCACAGGTGTGTCCGCATTTGAGCTAAAAACAAGGATTCCTTTGTTTCTGAACCCCCACACTTTGTCCTTCAACTTCCTCTTTTTATCCTCTTTACCTCTCTTTTTTCGAATTCAATTTCACTTCTCCTCAAACTCACTTTATCTTCCTACATATAGTGAACTTTTATTGTCAAATTTCACAGATGGAACAGCTTAATTGCTTAATCGCCTTCTTGTATCGTCTATTGTTTTTTATTATTTTTCTTTTTACATTTTTTTGAGTTTAATATACTTTGACTGATAGGTCAATTCAGATGATGAATGAAGTTGGTGAAATGATGGATAAATAAGATCGGGGTCATGGAACTTAAGGTTACTTGACATTCGTCTTCTCGGGAAAAACAAAAACTTTATTTAACCGTTAGTTGCCTGCACTAGTATACTAGACATACCGTTTTTCCTTTAATTCAAGTTTAAAAGTGTAACTCTAGTAAAATATAAGGGAAAAAACCTATAAAATTATTATATAAAATAATAGAAAAAATAATAGAAATGACAATATATGTAGATCCTTTGTTAATCTTTTTCTCCCCAATTAATATTTTAAATTCTTCTAAACACAATCCTGCCAAAGACACCACCAAAAAAAGTGGTTCAAATAGCCATGACTGTTAAGTGATAGGTAATGGACTGGCCATCCATTCAAATCCCAATGATGCAAGTTCAAATCCCAGTGACTGTGGTAAAGGACGGGGAGAGCCCAAGTAAATAAATCGGTGTGATGTTTGGAAGTTTCATTTGATTGTAGTTATGTGGGTTTACTCTTTTATTTATTTAAGAAAATTACTGCAATTTTAGGGCAAAAATTTTATATAATTTTACAATATAAAACAGTCATTATAACTTGTCGTTTATGGTTTAAGGTTAGTATAACATGAAATTAATTCTAGATTACAACCCCATTTGTATAGCGGAACTTATAGGTACCAGCAGGCAAAAAAGGGTTAAGTAGCTCACCCAAACCAAGGTTCGAACTTCGGAATCTCTTGAATGTGAGACAGATGTGCTACCCGCACACAACAGAGGTGGGAAATGTACACCGTGTGATTGTTAAGTTACTGGCTGTTTATGAGGACTTTCTTATTGAGATATTGGACATATGGATCCTGCAGTTGATGAGGATCTTTGTTATCCTATTTCAAGTGTTTTTGTTGTTTTGCTTCCTAGGTGGATTTTTGGATCGTGATATTGAACGGAGGTAAACCAGGAAGACTTTCCAGTAATGTTGACCACCAAACCTTATGAAAGCAAACTACATTAATAAGGGTGTTGGCTTACCATTCCCAAGGTGGTAGGTTCAAACCCGGCCTGCCGCGACGGTTTTTTGTGTGCTTAAAGGCAACAGCCTTATCATGTTAGTAGATTTACTGGCGCGTAAATTAACTCCTGTGGGACAAAATTTCGGTACATAGCGATGCATTCATATTTATGGCAATTGACACGCTAACAAAACATACACTACTGTTTTATCCTGCCTGGGTGGTGGCGTGTCTACGTCACATTAAAATAGTCGTGAGTTCGAATCTCACTTAGAAGGAGTTGCCCGGATAAGACTTTTTTCGTGGTTTTCCCTTTTCCTGAGAAGATTAATGTCGAGTAACTTTAAGTTCCAAGGACCCCGAGATAATTTGAGCATCATTTCACCAATTTCATTCATCATCCGATATGACCAACCAGGTTAAAGGACGACGTTAAGCCAAAAAAAAAAAAGAAGTTAAAACCGCCTAGAAATGATTATTTTAAGGCCTTTAGTTTATTGAAATGTTAATATACAACATTCTGAATCATTCTCAATCTTAAACGTATGTTTTTATATCTTTATTCTAAAATTGACTTTTCAGATTTTTTCGAAATTTATAAAAAACAGTTTATAACGATTTTGATTACAATAGAAAATAAAATGTATATACTGACTTTCTTTGTAAAGACTATTGTATAGCTCGTGAAACACAAGAGACAGACAAACACTAACTACATTAAGAACGTCATGTGAATGAAACACATAAGATTTTTTGGGAAAAATTATACAGTATTCCATCTTGTAGTTTGAGGTGGGGTCTTATTACTTGCTTCCTTGTAAGTAGAAGCGAAATAAGGGAGTACCATAGGTTAAAGTAATAGTCAAACGCTGATTGCTATGTGACTGAAGTTCTTTTGTTTGTGTGGACTGGAGTTCACAAAGTCCTGTGTGAGAAAAGTATAAGTTCTTTAAAGCTGAAAACAAAAACAAGGAATACCTCAAAAACGATCAACAACTCCACGAAAATTGCATATAACATAAATTGTGTGTTTTAAAGGGCTCTACATATCATGTGAGGTAAGTTTTTCTTCAACCTTTACGGTTTAGCAGTTATGTAAACTTCCGTAAAGTTCATCCAGAATAAAGTAGTTTTCTGAGGGGATTTCCAGAAAATTCAAGATATGCATTTTATTTCTGAGGTAAATATATTTAATATATGATATTTTAATCAAAATCATTATAGCCATTTTTGAGAAAATCAAAATTTTCAAAAAAAGTTCCATGTAAAGGGTAGTTTGGGGTGGAGGGATTTTTCTCAAAATCTTCGCGTCGCATACCTGGAAGATACTAAACTCAAATATCAAGTTTGGTATTTTACCGACTTTTCGTTTTTGAGTTATCGTGTTCACAGGCACACGGACATACACACATAGACCTTTTTGTAAAAATACTTTTTGTTTTTGGATACAGGTGACCCTAAAACATATATTGCTATTGAAATCTCGGTATAAATTTTGTGTGGAGAGCAAAACCTTCTGTATACGCTATGTACTTAGTACGTGTAGAGAAAGTAAAAGGAAAACACTTGTATATGAATCTCATGAAATGGCTCCATCATCACGAAATAACCGCCTTTTATTTCACACATTTTTTTTTAGCTCTGCATTTTCAACCTTACTTTATGAAGAAAAAAAAGATCCCATCCCCTCTTCACACAACACCACCAATCAACAACCCAAACTCTCGACATAAAAAAGAAGAAAAATTGGAGAGAAAAGTTATCAAAGATCAAACAAAAGCCAGAGGGATTTCAAGACAGAGTGAAAGTAAAGGAAGAACAAGAAAAGTGGTAGAAGAAGAAGGAAATGACAAAGACACAAGAAAAAAAATTACGGAGTGAGCGGCTGAGACTTCTTCAATTTCATTTCTTTAATCTGCTTCCTCCTCCCCCTTCTTCATTCTCAGTTCGCTAGAAAATAAATTAAAGGCAAAGGCTTAAAGCAATGAAACTTTTTCTTTGAGAAGTATTTTATCGACATTATCTTGTACATTTCCAAATCGGCGCGCACTTGTTTGATCAAGTGCATTAGTTTGGTTTTCCTTTCTAATACTACAATATTTTATTGCACCATTTAACTGTATGCATCTAACTGTTTTATGGAATAAGTTGTTAGAAGAGTGACATGCCGTTTAATTTAAGACCTTCACACAAACAAGTTGGTTGAACAGAAAGAAATTAATAATACTGTGCAGCTGGTTCAGCAATAAACTTGAGGTTCGCAATTATGTGTTCTTTCAAATTGTAGAGGCAATTAGGACTTTCCCTAGATCGAAAATAAATAAATCAATTAACTATCGCCCCTGGGTAGTGGCGTGTCTATCTCACATTCATCAGGTCGCGAGTGCGAATCTCGCTTACAGTGAGTTACTCAAATAAGTTTTTTTCAGGGTTTTCCCTTATCCTGAAAAGGAAATGTCAAGTAAGTTTAAGCAACATGGACTCTGAGATCATTTCACCAATTTCATTCGTCTTCCATTATTACCACCAGGTTAAGAACGTTGAGCTTAAAAAATGTATTACACCACATTACTTTCTCTAGCCGCTATACAAACTTTCTACAAAAGGTTGTGCTTCTTTCTACATAATGCTAATCGAGATGAACATTAGCAGAATGTTCTTATAAGTAGAAGGGAACTAAGGGAATGTACTAGGCTATGTGATAGTCAACTGTTTTAAAAGCTGTCCTTATGCGATTGTCATTGTAAATCGCTTCTTGGCTTGGCCAGGAGTAGAACAAAAGAAAAACGGACACTTCCTGTCTAAGAAAAGTATAAGAACCCTGGCGCACTGCACTTTTACAATTAAAACCAATAACATAGAATATCTCGGAAACGGTTACATCCATAACAAAAACGTAAAGGAAATAAACTGTGTGTTTTGACGAGATCTACATTTTTGTGTGGTAAGTTTTTGCCTATCCATTATAGTTTGGCAAATAAGCAAAATTCAGAAAAATTCATCCAGAATAGAGGTATTCAGATTAAAATTAAGATATTAATTTTATTTAAGATGTAAATATATGGGATTTTAATCGAAACCGTAGAACCATTTTTGGGAAAATCAAAATTCAATACTTCTCAATCCACTATATACATTGCACATATGTATCTATGTGTTAGTTAAAGCAAAAAGAGGTACAGTACGATGAAATATTGTCAGTGTAATAATAATCGATGGCATGTTACTATCACTGAAGCACGGCTTATTGTATAGCATACTTACCTGGCATTGGCTAATGGAATATTGAGTTTTATTATCATTGTAATTGTTGCAACCGTGGGGTTTAAATGTTTGGTAATTATTGTCCAGGATTTATGTTCTTTTGGTTTATTTATTTAGTAAATATAACCTCAGAAAACTTATGTTTTCCATTCAAAACAAACAAGATTCTTCTTCTTTCTAATCCATGCTGAGGAGGTAAACAAGTTAGTTTCTTATAAGGAGAAGGGAAATAAGGAGTACACGAAGCTAAATCTATATGTAAATACTTTAAAAGATGTCGCATGCGATTGTCATTGAAAATCGCTTCTTTAATCACCGCGAAGTAAAACAAAAGAAACATGAACGACTTCCTGTTTCAGAAAAATTAAAGGTATTTAAAATTGAATAAGGAATATCTCGGAAATGGTTGGCTCTATAAGAAAAAACACAGCGTGTTTTGACGAGTTTTTCATTTATAGTGTAGGCAGCAAATTGTTGTCTATCTCTTACAATTTACCAATTATACAAAAGTCATTCAGAATGAATAGGATTTCAGAGGCTATTCCCAGAAAATTCATTTGACATGTAACAAGCTTTAATGTATGGTATTTTAATAAAAATTGTTATAGTCATTTAAAAAACAAGCAAAACGTATATTTCTGGTGAAATCTCGGTATCGAATTTCTATTCTCATTGTGTACGTTCTACATACGTGCTAGAGAAAGTAAAAAGTATTGTGCTTCGGCGGCAGTCCGAGCTACAGCAGCCAAGTGGCCATATTGTGGCTAAAGAAGAAAGACAGATAAATTGGAATGCTTTACAAGTTCATAACTTCCACAAAGTTGTAGTTCTTATCGAATAATTATAATCGGCTATAAAGCATAGTAAATGGTTTCACTTAAGGAGAAAGTAAACGGCAATGAGTATCAAAAGAAATGTTGTTAGTTTTTTGTACCGTTTTATAAATTGTAATGTCGTCTTTAATTTAATATATATATATATATATATATATATATATATATATATACTTTATTATTTCAATTTATCACTACAGAAAAATTAACATATAACTCAACTAAAATTTTTAAAATGATTTTCCATTTGTTGTTAATAATGCGAATTCTTCATATTGCAGGAAAAGGCATTACACATTTTGGTTAGAGTAGTAAGCTTTAGCCTATCTTTTAGAAAATGTTACGCTACTAATTAGCCCAGCTCTTTAATATAAATTTTCTCCACTTTTGGCATGAACAGATTTTTCTATAAATGGTATTTTCTAGAACAAATTAATATTGATGTGCCTAAAGATCCTAGTAGGCACTCTCGCTATGTTGTACCATCCATCTACCAGGATGTGTCGACAGAAAAGCACTTTATGCAGCTACGGAGTAATAGGCACTTCCGATGACATGTAATGGCTCTGCACAAGTAGACCACCTAACCTACTGCTACTCTTAATTTTCTCTGTATCTTTTTGCTGTGATTAAGTTGCAATATGCATCCTTATTGGAGTATGCAACAATAATGTTAAGTCATGATAGCAGTCCATGCAGTTGTCTCTGCACATATTCTGCCGAGTTTTCCTAACCTTGTTTATTAACATATCTCAACAGCACATCACATTTTTCAGAACAGCAGCAGTTTGTGATATACTCAATTCTTGATATACAAGCTGGTTCACCTGTCCCTTATTCTCTGGTTTTAGGCAACCTGCAGATTACAGTCTAACCTAAAAATATAGTCCTGAGACTGCATACTAACATTGTAGGCTTTGGCGCAGTAAGTTACAGCTAAACAGTAGGCCAGCGCACGGTGTTAGTATGATTTTCAAGATACTTAATTGAGGTTCAAATCTTACCAAAATGTTGACGATTATCCCCCCACTTTCTTTCTTCCTGACTTGACACAATGCTAGATGGGATATCGGAACATGTTTTAACTTGCTTATTTGTTTCCTTTGTTGTTCTCTTTATTTGTGTTTATTCTAACTTTATCAGTCCAGTTACAGGAAACACAAATGAAAAGGAACATTCATTCAGCTTCTTCTCAACATGCAGGTATTATTACAATGTTTTAAAATCAACATAGGTATTTCAGATAGTACTATAGAACCAGACCATTTACAGGGTATCTTTAAAATGAAAAATGCACAAAACATGTAGGTTGACAATCACAAACTGCGCCAAATACATGGGTATTCAGCAATACTTTTAGTAGAAAAGACAACTTGGTTTAATCCTCATAACTCAAAATGCTCAATATCCACTAGATAAAGCGTTTAGAACATGAAACTTCTTCTTTTAGCGCAGCAGCTGTTTGAAATTACCATCTTCGATGATACAGAGCTGTGCGCGAAGTAGCGATGATAACCTGGCACGTATAAGTAACATTTGGGGTGTAACGGATCGGCAGTCTTCGATGTTTAGTTGCTGAAGATGATTAAGGCTATGTTTTAAAAAACTTCCTTTATTATTTAATGTCTTAGTGAGGTTTATTTTTCAAAACAATGAGAAAGAAAATTAAGGATCGAAGACTGAAGAACACGTCAAACGAACTGCCGTTTATTCTTCATTCGTATATATTTTTGTTTACACCTAAAATTATTAGAGTGACAAACTGTGAATTAACTTTGCATTTTGATGGATAATACATAAACAAGAAAAAGTTCACGCAGAGTGTGGAACTCGAACCGCTGACACTCTGGAGGTGATAAGGGAACATGAAGTTAACCAGTATAGCAACAATCATTGTGCACGCTTTTTCCGTAGATAGTGTGTCCCACATGTCTCCCTCTCCGCTCCTGATCTCTTTATAACTGTTGTGGACCCATTTTTGTAGCTTAAGCCGTTCATTTAACCTTCATTCATTATAATTACGTTGTAGAACATGACAGCGATTCTATTGATATTACATGTACTGTAACAGGAGTTTGTTAAGTGCATGCTTTTGGACTGGACGTAAATATTGCTGCTAAGGTCTATTTTCCTATGAAAAGCAGGCTAGATCTGCATGGTTACCAAGTGGTCGACAAGCACGGTAATGTCGACCTTATTCCTTTCAGAGTGTGAAGTGTTGCCTATCTCCAAAAATAATAAGGGACATGTGAACCACCAGGTATATTGAACAGGACACGTGCAGAATATTGAACTTACGCTATAAAATATGCCTCTCCCAGCCTATGCAATATCTTTATTGCATCTAAGTGAGCTTTAACGTTAATTCAAATAAAGTTAATATATGTAAAACATGACTTATAGCAAAAGTAATTAATCACATAGTACTTTTATTTTTGAGCTAATCTATATAAACTGAGAACCACTGTGTCATATTAGGTAAACAACATACAGGCGGGGACCGAAAATTAATAAGACATTCGACAGGCAAAATAATTATAATGTGGGAAACACGCGCTTTTATTATTACTATTATTATTATTATTATTGGTTTAACGTCCTTTAGCCTGGAGGACATAAAGCACGATGAAAGCAATTATGCTCAAATTAAGCTCGGGATCCTTGAAGTTTCAAGTTACCCACACTCGTCACCTCAGGATAAGATAAATCCTTGAAAAAAAAACTGATGTGTTCCATTCATATGACTTTCTCCTCGTCTCTGCAACAAATTACTGTAAAAGGCTTATGCTTCTATTTAATTCATGCTAATTGAGAAAAATTAGCAGAAATAGCCTTATTACTTGCTTCCTTGTAAGTAGAAGCGAAATAAGGGAGTATCAGAGGTTAAAGTGATATTCAAAAGCTGGTTGCTATGTGACTGAAGTTCCTTTGTTTGTATGGATAGGAGTTGACATATTCCTGTATGAGAAAAGTATCAGTTTTTGAAGCTGAAAAAAAAAAAAAAAAAAAAAAAGGAATCTAAAAACACGATCAAATCGACGAAAAATGTAGGTATATAACATAAATTGTGTGTTTTAAAGTGCTCTACATTTTTGTGTGGTAAATTTTTTCCATGTCTTACGGTTTAGCAATTATGTAAAATTCCGTAAAATTCGTCCAGAATAAAGTAGTCTTCAGAGGCTATTCCCAGAAAGTTCAAGATATAAATTTTATTTTCAGGTAAATATCTTTAATATATGATATTTTAATCAAAATCGTTAGAGCTATTTTTGAAAAAATCAAAAATTTCAAAATTTGTTCCATATAAACGGTAGTTTGGGTGGGGGATTTTTTTGAAAATCTTTGTGTCGCATCCTTGGAAGATACCAAACTTAAATACTAACTATACACTTAGTAAATAGTACGTGTAGAGAAAGTAAAAAATCATCAGAAAAACTCACCTTTATCGAGATTCGAACTCGGGATATCTTGAGGGTGAGACAGACACTGCTGAGGTGGGCAATACGCTTAGTTATTTACGGCAGCCCTGAATTATTTCTTGCAATAACTGGCTTTAACGTCAACCCTAGAGCTGCAATACGCCTAGTTATTTACGGCAGCCCTGAATTATTTCTTGCAATAACTGGCTTTAACGTCATCCCTAGAGCTAGTGAGCAAAAAAGAAAATCCGATTTAAGGCCGCTAATGCGCTTACACCTACAACCTGTAAAATAATTTTGTAAGCCAAATATTCCAGCATAAAACGTAGAATTTCTCCAGAAAGAGGAATGGCATCCGTCTCAGATGATAATAGCTGAAGTACAGTTGCTGCACTCAGCTGATGTGTTCCATTCACATGACTTTCTCTACATCTCTGCAACAAATTATTATTAAAATACTTAGGCTTTTATTTACTTCATGCTAATCGAGAAAAAAGTACCAGTTTTATTACTTGCTTCCTTGTAAGTAGAAGCGAAATAAGGGATAATATAGATTACAGTGATAGTCAAAAGTTGCTTGCTATGTGACTGACGTTCCTTTGTTTGTATGGACAGGAATTGACAAATTCCTGTATGAGAAAAGTATGCACTTTAAAGCTGAAATCAAAAACAAGGAATAACTCAAAAACGATCAACTCCACGATAAAAATGTATAAACCGTGTGTTTTAACGTGCTCTACATTTTTTGTGTGACAAGTTTTTGTCCATATCTTACCGTTTAGCAGATATGCAAAACTCCGTAAAATTTATCCAGAATAAAGTGGTCTTCAGAGACTATTCCCAGAAAATTCAAGATATACATTTTATTTGTTAGGTAAATATCTTTAATAGACGAAATTTTAATCCAAATTGTTACAGCCATTTTTGAAGGGGTAGTTTGGGGTGGGGTGATTTTTCTCAAACATTTTTCTTTGTGTCGCATCCCTGGAAGATACTAAACTTAAATCTTAAACTTAAATCTCGGTATCGAATATTTGGGTACAGTGCAATACCTTTCCTGTACACTATGTACATAGAACGTGTAGAGAAAGTAAAAATGATTGAACTTTTATTGCATGTGTTAAGTTTCTAATTTTCTAGATCTAAGTCTAACATACTACCTAAAACATGAAGAATTTTAAAGAAAATTACCTATACAAACCTCCCCTTAGAGCGACAATTTTTACTTTCTCTATATGCACTATGTACCTAGTATATAGAGAAGGTATTGCACTCCACCAACAAATTCGATAGCGAGATTTCACCGGAAATATATGTTTTGGTGTCCCCAGTATCCAAATAAAGTATATTCAGAAATTAACTCAAAAACGAAAAGTCGGTAAAATACCAAACTTGGTATGTAGGTTTAGTATTTTCCATGGATGCGACACGAAGATATTGATAAAAATCCCCCTACCCCAAACTACCCTTTACATGGACATTTTTTCGAAAATTTTGATTGCAATCACCTTTCGACCTAGCACCCAGCTAGAATCCTTGTGGAGTAATTTGTCCATTGAGATGTATCCGCGGTATTCTACCTCCACTGTCATACACCACGGACCTGGAAGCACATTTGAAAGATGGCAGGAAAAGGAATAAGAGTAAATAATGGAAACGAAGTCTTGGTAGATGAGATGGCCTACGACCCCAGGAAACCGAGAAATCCATGGGTCAGAGTGAGCTGTCGCCGGGCATAGACCTGGGGACCTCTAGAATGCGAGTTGCATGTGTTACCGCGGCACCACCTTGCTCGGTAAATATTTAAAATAAAGAAATATATGAAGGAAATAAAAAATACGTTTTTCAAAGAAACATAAAAGTAAACGATAGAGAAATGCATATGAATGTAACACAGAATATATTAATAAGGTTCCCATTGAGATATTTTTCACGTTCTTAAATAAAGAGATCTCAACTTCGAATGTCACTTAGGGTGAGTTACCCGGATTTTCCCTTATCTTGAAAAGACGAATGTCGAGTTACTTTAAGCTGCATATGGACTTTTAATCATTTGGCATCATTCAGCATCCGATATGTTGGACCTGGTTAAAGGGACGTTAATCTTTAAAAAAATAAGAGGAGCAAAACAGCTATTCGGTTTGAAATAGGTGAAAAAGATAAGCTTTTCAAGAATAGTTTGTTGAAATTAAATGAAATAAAAGGTAGTTACTAAAATAAATGATGTGATTGTAGCGCATCAGAATTATTTAAAGTTATTCACCCTCACATGTCACTGCTTTACCAATGCTTTTTCGAAAAAGCATTTTACCCTTTGTTGTTTTAAGAAAAGCTAGGAAGCCAATAACATATATTCTGCAGATTACCCAATAAACTGCAAAGGCTTCCTTAATTTTTCAATTGAAATTCAATTACAAAATGTACCAGATAGCCAGAAAAACGCATCTTCGTAATACAAGTTACTTGATGGGAATAATGAGACTATTTACCTCTAGAATGTTTGTGATTTTAGTTTCTGTTTTTTACTCTCAATGCCCATACTCTGTATTTGAGAGCAGTTACATAAGCTGAAAATAATACCGAAGGTGTTGTATATTAAATGAAGAAGCAGACAGTGTACTTGAGTACAAACTGGCTTATCTGACTTGCATGGATCGGTTTTTAAACCCCAGTTAATCTCATACCTATACCTCCTCCATTTATTAGAAATTATGTACAGTTTTTAATAGTTAACTTTATCGCTATTTCTGTAATTTGGTACAGTCCTGACGTACTAATATCCCCTAATAATCAGCAGAGATTATTCCCAATGGAATCTAGATATTATAATTCTGGTTTGAGTGCAGTACACCTAACGGCAGAAACAACCGAGTTTGAAGAAGTGCATAAAAAGTTGGTATTAAACTGGTGAAGTTGCTGCGGATTTAGTTGACTACTTTCTAATTGAGTTCTCTGTGTAACCACTATTGAGAAGGGCGGAAGCTAACAAAAAACAGGTGTTGTGGCTTATACTGCGTCAAGTCAGGTAACAAAGGAGAAGGAAATTGTAAAATTGGACCAGAAATGGCAGCTAACGAGCCCATAAAGGGGTTTATCCGGTGGCATGACATGAAGTGATTATGTTGGTGATGGATAGGGCCCGTGTTTGCGGGCCGCTATGATTGATGGCCTGTGCTCAGATTACAGAGACCACCGCTCCTTTTATCACGAATCAATTACTTGCAAAAACCACCAGACGCTCCCTTCCAGCTGGAAAACGTTCTTCAGGCGTCATCTAAACAAATCTTCTATACATCATATGCAATTAAGTACCTCGCGCCGTGGTCGAGAG
Organism: Hymenopus coronatus; assembly: GCA_030762935.1. Classification (NCBI taxonomy): domain Eukaryota; kingdom Metazoa; phylum Arthropoda; class Insecta; order Mantodea; family Hymenopodidae; genus Hymenopus; species Hymenopus coronatus. The sequence goes on from CM060891.1 coordinate 86,143,081, forward strand.
GTTAGATCACTCGCCTCTCACCTAGACGGCCCGGGTTCGATCCCAAGCGGCGCTGGGGCGGGTTTTCTCCGGGTTTTCCGATATCCCCAGCCATCGCATTCCACCGGTGCTCCATCTTCATTCATGTGTCATTAGTGTCACCGCCTGCGGTGCTATCAGTAGTTAAAACGGGCGTTAAACACTACCCCATAAGAGGTACCTCTGGCAGCAAAAAGCATAAACTAGTTTAGAAATGTATCGAATAATTGTTGTTGTTTTCATACAAGCCGTACGTAGGACAGGAGTTGCATAGGTAGAGTCAGACTGAAAAACTCAATGCCCTAGCGTGGATTTGAACTACGGATCTCCCGACCTCTTGCCAGTTGCTCTGCCACTGAGCTACCATGGCAACATACCGGTGTAGCATTGATTTTCTCAACTGAAGACCTATCCAACTCCTGTCTTACACACGGCTTTAATGAAAAATCTGATGTGTACCATTCACATGACTTTCTCTATATCCCTGCAACAAATTATTCTAAAAAAAAAAAACTTATACTTCTTTTTACTTTATGCTAATCAGAAAAAAATAGCAGAAATAGTTTTATTACTTGCTTCCTTGTAAGTAGAAGCGAAATAAGGGACTACCATAGGTTAAAGTGATAGTCAAAAGCTGGTTGCTATGTCAATGAAGTTCCTTTGTTTATATGGATAGGAGTTGACAAGTTCCTGTATGAGAAAAGTATACGTTTTTCATAGCATAAACCAAAAATAAGGAATGTCTTAAAAACGACGAACTCCACGAAAAAATGTATATAACACAAATTGTGTGTTTTAATGTGCTACATTATTTGTGTGCTAATTTTTTGTCCATCTCTTACGGTTTAGCAGTTATTCAAAATTCAGTACAATTCATCTAGAATAAACTACTCTTCAGAGGCTATTCCCAGAAAATTCAAGATATACATTTTATTTGTCAGGTAAATATCTTTAATATACGAAATTTTAATCAAAATCGTTAGAGCCATTTTTGAGAAAATCAAAATTTTCGAAAAAAGTTCCATGTAAAGGGTAGCTGGGAGTGGGGGGATTTTTCTCAAAATTTTCGTGTCGCATCCCTGGAAGATATTAAACCTAAATACCAAGTTTGGTATTTTACCGACTTTTCGTTTTTAGTTATCGTGTTCACGGACACACGGACACACGGAAACTCACACACACACACACGGACCTTTTTGTGAAAATGCTTTTTTTGGATATGTGTGACCCTAAAACATATATTTCCGGTGAAATCTCGGTATCGAATTTTTGGGTGGAGTACAATACCTTCTCTATACACTATGTATATAGTGCGTATAGAGAAAGTAAAAACAATTATTCCATACAAATTGACCATAATAGTTGGCCATTCTATGAGTCCTGGGTCTAAAGTACTTACAACATTGTAAGTCGCCGTTTACCAGGAAATATGCGAGTCAGTTGAGAAATTCAATGCTATGCCGGCATGTTGCCATGGTAGCTTAGTGGCAGAGTAACCGGCTAGAGATCGGGAGATCCGTGGTTAAAATCCCGGCCTTGGCATTGAATTTTTCAGTGTGACTCTACCTATCTAGTTTACAAATGTTATTCCTTAGGTTCGTCTGCTGACTAACATAGTCATAGCCGCAGCTCAGTCGGCAGAGATGACGGCTCCCAACTCCCGGATTGAGTTTTGTAGCCAGATTCCTAGAATCTGAAGGTGGGAACGAGAGTGAATTTGTGTGTGATCCAATGTAGAAAATCCAAAGAAACCCAATGCCACTTATTAAAATCATTGTCGATACGCAATATGTTTCAAAGGCCTCCGGTATGACCGTTACAGTTAAGCGGAGCAGAAAGTGTAGAATTACAAAAGTCATTTTCTGATTTTAATGGAAAATAATAAGATACTCTCCTGATTCGAATTATTTATTTTTATTGGTAACTCAAAACAGTAAATTTCATTCAGATGTCCCGGGTTTGATTCCCGGCTGGGACAGGGAATTTTTCTTTAACCAGAATCATTCCTTATCCCCCACAGAGTCTGGAAGTATAAACGCGAGTGTGAATGTGTGTGTGTGTGTATTTAATGGTATGAAACCGAAAAACCAACGTTAAGAAACCTACAGTTCAGCGAGAGAGACACCATCAGTTCTTTCTCAAGCCAAAGCCCCCGATATGACCATAGAAGTTAAAGAGGGCTATACAAACTCCCAGTTCAAACCATATTGATTTGCAAGTCATTAGCCACACAGTATACAGCTAATGATCAATCCACTAATGCTATCTTACCTTGTAATTTAACTTTTAAATACAAAAGTAAGTTTTTCCAAGCAATATTTACTAAAGTATCCTAAGGCTGAAATTTTACACACCTGTGTGTTGCAATACACTTAAATATATTGAGCTATATATTTTAAGTATAATGCATTTTAAAATATTACGCTTTATGTTGAAAATGTTAAATCCAAATTTTGGTTAATTTTCCTCACAGAGGAAAACATATTTATAACGGATACTGTCAACAGTTTTACTTACTATAGTTTAACTAAGGTAGCACCTGAATAATAGTTTTAAAAATCCTAGCAGAGAAATGTTATTATTATTATATTAATAATAACATCTCTTGGACAAGAGTCTTTTAGGGCCAAAATTATGAATGACAATTTCTCTTTAGAGCAAATAATAGAATTTAATTATTTAGGAGTTTCCATTAGCAAGGGTAGAATAACAGATACAAACAGAAAACTGGATGTATTTCAGAACATATACGAAATAACTATAAGAACATTATCACAGAAATTCCATAAATAATCATCGTAAAAGTTTAATAAGATTTCAACGGTTCCTGTCTTATTGTATAAATGTAAATGTTGGACCCTAAATATGGATGCTTTCGTGCGTAGAGAAGTTGCTGAAATAAAGTTTCTAAACTTTGTAGTAGGTTGGGCTCTTATAGAAAAACAGAGGAATGAAGATATAAAGAAAAATTATGAATATTTAAACTAACAGACAAAATACAGATTACAGGTAAAATAGATGCTTCTATGCTTCAAGAGTAGGAACTGATAGAATCCCTCTGAATTACATACAAGGTCGAGGACGTCCCGTCGAAGATGGTCTGCGCAATTCTAATTTGGAGTGATCTAACCCCTGCAAAATGATGATAACAAAGTGCAATGCATTTCCTTAGTATAGTGATCTTTGGAGAATGCCGTCTATTAAAATGTCAACTCCGTGCTTCATATTGGTTTTTGATGGAAAGGAAACCAAACATATTCTGCTATATTTTGTCTTTTATCTTGCAAACCTTCTAAGAAGTGATTTTAAGGCAATTATATGACATAATTGTGAAAGTTTAAGCCGAGATGTAAGTGTATATATACAGAATGTCCCGGAATTCAAGAGCACACATCGGCAGGATTGTAGAGGGGTGCTAGATAAAAAGTTTGAGATAGGGAATCTGTTGCCCCTTATCACAAATATCAAAGTTATGGCATGTTTTCTGGATTGCATAACCATGATCCAAAATTGAAGTAACTTTAGCAAAATTATAGTTCTTCTATGTCTCTGATAACAGCACGATTATTTCAAAGCATATGTGGTTAGCTTCAGTTTTTCACCAACGTATACTGATGGGTGAGTCAGTATAACGCTGGACATTAAATCCCAGGATGCAAAGATCGCACCGCTATCTGGCGTTTTCATTTTTTAGTGTTTCAACTCTCTAGTTTTTCTCAGATATTACACCACTAGAAGAGCACTAATACGCTTAGTTTACATTTCTGAAGCCAAAAAGATAAAACCTCTCGTATAAATTGCGTTCAAAAGGCTGTGAATAATATCCAAGTAGAGTTCAATATTAAATGCAGCAATTGTCAAGCAACCTGGGCAGATTAATGTAATAAAACAATTGGGTTCGTTGAAAACATTTATCTAGTGTGTGATTTGAAACAAAGTAACCGAACTATGATTTTAGATGCGCAAAAACAAAATCTGGGCTTTTGCCAAAATTCGAACAGCGCTGTTATGATTTTATCCGTGCATATATTATGCCACTTTAACTCCTATTGTGGTCCTTTGGAAAAACTTCTCTACTGCCCTGACATCAAATCCAGCTAGAGATATCTATGTTCCTCGAGCTAGGTATTGCGAGCACCTTTTCTTGGGCGCACGGCTCCCTAGTCTTCATTATGTAGGCAGTCTCTATACATTTTCGGAAGCAGATATGAAATAAGCTATATTTACAGGATATACGCGTATATATATTTAGTGGCTTTAATTTTAAGGTTTCATTTCATTAAATTCTGGAGTTCACGACATCCCATACCTGTATTTCCTTTAATAGTTCAGTTAATTTGCGCTAAATTAGCTAACCTATTCACCATAATGGCTGAAGGGCTCAAAAAAAAAACGTTCTTTGGTTGATAAAACCGCGAAAGAAGGTGAACAAGCTCTCCGTAAAGCTAGCGCCCAAGAAAAAGTACAGTACGCACTAGAATTTACACCCACGAAGACTTCCACGAGAGTGCCCAGGGTCAAAAGCCTGTTGAGGAGCAGACAAATATTGAATCAGAGTTGAGACAGTACTTGTCTTATCCCTGGGGAAAGAATTATTAAGAAGAGAAATATAAACCATAGCCAAGAATATAAATATATCACGAAGATAAAATATAAATGTAGAGTGAAAATGGGAAGGGTAGAAAGACTTTTAACACGTATAAGGCACGAGCTCGGGGTACAAGATCCATTACCTGCCGTGCGTTGGCCCGAGGGAAAGGGGCGAGAAGCCCAAGAAAAACTAACGAGACACAGCAAGACAATGGTCTCCGCTGGTCCAGGCGGACGCTTTCTGAGACACTTGTTGAAGGACCTCCGAACAGCCAAGATGTGAAATTTAGAATTCGTGATGGAGCCGAACAGGCTACCTTTTAATTGTGAGGCACTTGGCGAAGAACACCTGCACGACCAAGATGTGGTATTTGAGCGCGTGGTGTAATCATTAGTTGTGACGGAAGTAAGTGATTTTAACACCGACCATAGTACGAGACAATAGCACTGCATCAAAGGAATAAATAGTAATATTCGCGGGTGAGTAATGTGTAACGTCACAGTAAACAATTAAGAAGTATACACGTGTGTTGTACGGGGGAAAAAGGCCGGAATCAGTTAATAAAGCACAAGTGTCTCACCACTACCTGAAAGAGCTAATAAAAACCCTGAGCTAAGCCAGCTCAAACCTACACCAGTCCCCCTAATCAAAACCCGCATCGGGACACGAACCCAGCACCGCCACAAAGTGAAGAACACAGAACGGGGGATCGGTCTCTGCCCAGGCTTGAGAGTGAGGAAGAAATGATGTGAAATTAAGGCGAAATGGATAATAGGAAACGTAATGATAGAACAATAATTGGTGGTGTCAATGCCTGGACAAAGGCGACAAGCTGGAGAGAACCCTTCCAGACGCCGCTTTGTGGACCACATGTGTCCCCTTGTTGAGAAGCACGACGAATTTTACGAAATTGTGCATAACTGCTAAACCGTAAGATATGGAAAATAACTTACGACACAAAAAATGTAGAGCACTTTAAAGCACACAATTTATGCTATAGGCATTTTTTTCATTGAGTTGGTCATTTTTTAGATATTCCTTGTTTTTAGTTTCAACTTTAAAAACAGGAATTTGTCTACTCCTGTCCATACAAACAAAGGAACATCAGTCACCTAGCAACGCTTTTGACTATCACTTTAACCTATGGTATTCCCTTATTTCGCTTCTACGTACAAGGCAGCAAGTAATAAGACTATTTCTAATATTTTTACTTTCTCTATACGCACTATGTCATAGTGTACAGAGAAGGCATTGCTTTGCAGCCAAAAATTCGAAACCGAGATTTCACCGGAAACATATGTTTTGAGACTCCCTGAATCCAAAAAAAGGAGTTTTAGAAAAATGTCCGTGTGTGTCTGTCAGTCTGTCTGTCTGTGTGTATGTGTGTGTCTGTGGGCAGCATAGCTCAAAAAGGAAAAGCCCGTTGAATACCAAACTTGGTATTTAAGTTGGGGGGATGTGACACGAAGATTTTCAAGAAAATCCCCCCACTCCAACTACCCTTTTCATGGAACTTTTTTCGAAATTTTTGAATTTTCAAACAAATGGCTCTAACGATTTTGATTAAAATATCACATATTAAAGATATTTACCTGATAAATTAAATGTATATCTTGAATTTCCTGGGAATAGCTTCTGAAGACTACTTTATTCTAGATGAATTTTGCGGAATTTTGCATCACTGCTAAACCGTAAGAGATGGAGAACAACTTATAACACAGAAAATGTAGAGCACATTAAAACACACAATTTATGTTATATACATTGTTGGAGTTGATCGTTTTTAAGATAATCCTTGCTTTTAGTTTCAGCTTTAAAAAATTATACTTTTCTCAACCAGGACTTTGTCAACCCCATGTCCATGCAAACCAAGGAACTTCATTCGCATAGCAACCAGCTTTTGAGTTTCACTTTAACCTATGTTAGTCCCTTATTTCGCTTCTACGTACAAGGAAGCAAGTAATAAGACTATTTTTGCTTTTTTTTTCGGTTAACATTAAGTAAATAGAACAATAAGCTTTTTAACAATAATTTGCTGCAGAGATGTAGAGAAAGACGTGTGAATGGAACAGGTCAGATTTTTGGTTTGTAGTTTCTTGGTCGTCGTGCAATTTTTTCCTGGAGTATCTTGGAGGGATGAACAACAAAACAGAGCATTCAAAGCAGAAGACAGGTAATTTTATTCCGAGAGGCAGGAAGCGAAATACAGAGGAAATGAAAGACACTAAGTGCAAGTACAAAGGTTTCCTGGTTTGAAATATCCGGTTGAAGAAAACGGATGCATAGCATTGTATGCGATGTTGTTTCTCCATCAGCCTATTGGGATTGCAAGTAACACGTTGCTTCCTACAAGCTTCTTCGAAATAGGACCTCATTTTGTAAATATGGAAGTTTCTATTATAAAACAATATTGTTTGTTTACGCTACTAATAAAACCCTGATGCATTCCATTACATGACTTTCTATGTATAGCTGTTTACAAATTATTCTTAAACAGGTATTCCTCTATCAACTTTATTTTAAGTGATGTAAACATTACCAGAGAGGGTCTTGCTACTTGCTTCCTTTTAAAAAACTGTAACTGTTGTGGTTCTCAGCGTTTCAATCTATACTGAGCGTGAAAAATCGCGGGACCAACGGCTTTACTTCTTTTCGGAAGGAAGCCATGCTAAGGATTTTTACCCCCTGTGATCTTGGGTATATGAAGTTAGCATGGTAACCATTACACTACGGAGGGCGAGTTTGCTTCCTTTTGAGTAGAGTGGAAGTAAGGGAATAAACTACTTAATGCAATAGTCAAATATTTTAAAAGCAGGTTGCTATGATATTGAAATTCGCTGCCTGGTCTGGAATTGACAATTCCGTATGAAAAAATGTTTAAATATATTTATATCTTGGGATTGATGGATTCCACGAAAAAGTATATGACATAAGCTGTGCGTTTTAACTTGATCTACCTTTTTGTGCAGTAAGTTTTGTCTATTGCTTACCGTTTAGTCATCCAGAATGAAGAGGTACTCATGGGCTTTTACCAGAAAATTCAAAATATACATTTTACTTGTCTTTTACACATTGAGACTTTTTCCATGTGAAGCATAGTTTGGGGTCGGAGGAATTTCCTCAAAATCGTGTAGGTTCCTTGGAAAATACTAAATTCTATTTTACTACATTTCCGTTTTTGAGTTATTTGTTCACAGACACATGAACGCACACAAAAACACACACACATTGATATGTTTCTTAAAACTTGTTTTTATACACAGGGAACCGTAAAATCAGTATTTATGGTGAGATACCATATTGAAGTTTTAGGTGGAGTGCAATACAATCTCTACCTATGGTCTATGTACTAAGTAGAGAAAGTAAAAAGCATTTCGTTTTCTTTTACGTTCATTCTAGAGATGTTTAACGTGTTCTATCTTAAGCTCCAACTCGTTTTTGTACAAAACAAAAGGCGTTAGCCGTTAAGAGTGCTTACTACATTCAAGGAGCAATTCTTTCCTATAGGTTGAACAGAAAGGTTAAATATCATTATACTGCATGAAAATCTTTATTTAACATTATGTACCTAATAAAACTGTAAAAGCGTAATAAAACTACACGAGAAGCACTACTCTCTGTGTTCCTATATAAAAATATTCTCTCCAACATAATTCTTTCTTTGAGCTTTTATTATCCAATGAAGTAATGTTTAAAAAGTGGAGAGATTTAAATATGCTATATAAAAATGCTTTTGATCACATTACGTGCATGATTGGGTGAAAATCACTTGCCTACCAAAAGCAGAACAGCCACCGGCTACCGCGGTCGCGAATTCACAACCACGATTTTTAATAATAAAATGGGTTTGGAATTTTTATCGATCTAATAAAGATTAAAATAGATGGTGGAGGGATAAAACTTAAAACTACCGAACGCGATGGTTTTTTTTCGGATGTAAAGATCCTTAGCATGGCTTCCTTTGGAAGGGAAGTAAAGCCGATGGTCATAAATTTATGGCACGAAAAGAACCTCCTGAAAGGGTGTGGTTTTACCACACTATCCTGAGACCGCGCCGTGACCGACTGTTTAGACCACTCGTCTCTCGCCTAGATGGCGCGGGTTTGATCCCAAGTGACCGCATGTGAGATTTATGGTGGACAAAGCGGCGCAGGGGTTCTCCGGGTTCTCCCATCATTGCATTCCACCGGTGCTCCCTCTTCATCGCCCAGTGTCATCCATCGCCTGCGGTGCCACAAGTAGTAAAAGCGGACGTTAAACATTATCAAAAATAAACAAAAAAAAAGGTGGTAAGAGGCGAGGAGGAAGCTAAGAGACAGCAATATCGCAACCACTACCATCTGCTAACTGCAGCTTTGATTGCCCCCAATATTGAAGTAAAACATGATGGGAGATGAACATTATCTGTAGAATATATTATATAAGCATGTTCCAACTGATTGCTGTGCCTGGAGAAATTCTGGCGGCCGAAATTTTGTTTCCATAATACATACCTACAGTTCTGTACGATTCGGTTGGTAAAGAGAACAAACATTTCACTGAATATTGTAACTGTAGCAAAGAGGGAGGACTGGTTCGACTTCCTGAGACAGGAATGATGGAAGTTGAAGTTGGGATTTATCAACTATATGTAGTAGCCCTTTTATCTCCCGGTTTGAGGTTACCAAACAACATTGTGGTGTCCCATCTGCTAACTGCCCCCAACAACAATTATAACAATAACAAGAAGAAAAAAAAGTTAGCCTAAGTTTAACGCTGGTGTGAGAAACATTCTGAAAAAAATAACATTAACATTAATTTTGCCAAAATACAAAATACGAGCAAAAATAAATAAAAGGAGGAGAGAATATAAAAAGTTTATTATCAACAGTTATATAAGCAGAAATGAAGGGAAATATTTCCTAAAAGTATATGAACGGAATTGGCCGTCTTCTTAGCGCGTTGCCAGCCTTGCTGCTTACCCAGCGGGAGATCTGGGTTCGATCCCCAGTACAGGCGTGGGAATTTTTCCCCCGCTAGGAGACCTGGACCTCTTGAGGTCCTTGGGGGCCAATTCAGGAGCTACTTAATGGAGAAGTAGCGGCTCCAGATCATGAGGACCGCATTAAGCAGCCGGGAGTATTCGAGGCGCTGACCACGTCTGACATGGACCGAGATGGGGGACGCAGCGGCCGGGCGGTAGGCCAAGGCTCCTTGTGAGCTGTCATGCCATGGAGTTACTTATATGGATGGAATGTACTGTTATATGGCTGCGAAAAAAGTAACTCACAACGGGTAGAATAGGTGATGAAGAGCAGACATCTAGGGAATGGTAATTGCAGATCTGAACACAATCCTATCACCAGGCCTTTTTACTGATACTTTCCAGAAATCAAAAATACAATCAGATCAATAAAGCAAGGAATAACGACAAAGGCATATATGATACTATCATACTAGTATGTTTGGAAGCAAGAGACATACATTATAAGCAAATGGAAATGAATCTTAAACTCAATCAAATGAAAGTGGATGTACAGGCGATGAATAATAATAATAATACATTCTATAGAAATAGTTAAGTGCCAATCGGTAAAAGAGCGTTAGGACGACTGAGGAAGAGCTGAAGAGACGATACGGGCAGATGGGGATGGAACGAATCTTAAGGGTCCAAACCTTGAATATTGTTCTTTATGATGATGATGATGATGAAAGAACCTCAAGTTCAGAAAGAGCACTCTAAAGAAAATTAAGTGGCCTTTCACGTCCAAGATAGAAAGGAATGACGAGAACCATTTTAGTGAAGCAGTGCATATAAACTCAATCTAATTTCGTATATGTAATTGTAAATATAACTGAAATGTATTGGTATAAAAATTCTAAACCCCTAAACATAAACCTAATAGAGAAATAAAAGTTGATCTCTCATTCTTTATAAACAACGATTTATAAGGAATTTTATACCTATAGATTTTAAACATTTTTAAATTCCCACAAACCAGATTGAAAATTCTAATACCCTTTCATTCTTTATAAACAGCGAATTATAAGGAATTTTATACCTATAGATTTTAAACATTTTTAAATTCCCACAAACTAGATTGAAAATTCTAATACCCTTTCTAGAAATTAGATTTTTGGTCCTAATTTTAAGTTTTGCTTTAAGCGAGCTCATATCATTTACACGTAACATTTCTCAAACCCCACTTCAATACTTCACGCTTGTAAGTTCTATTGGTGTGTTTTAGGCTCTCCAATAAAATGCGCTGTTGGCGGGTTTTATATTTCGAAGTGCAATCTCTTCGCCGGCATTTTAAAACTGGTCCGTTATAATTGAATTTCGTGGAAGACGGAAGTAATGGAAAAGTTGGAAAGCCGGGATCTGAGAGCTAGAGAAGCGTTTAAACCCACAAATACCGGAAAGGAGTAACCTGCGCAGTTAAATCACTGGGATAACACTGCCAAATACGTTTCGGAGTAGAAGAGTATCGGAAGGATAATAAATAAGACAAAACATATGATTCATTGCAAGATTTTCTGCTATAGTAATCCAATCACCAGTGACAATCGTTAATAGTAAATATCCAGGAACAGGAAAAGCATTTCCTGCATTTTTGCATATTTCCAAAAGTATACTGAAAATGTTTGGCAATAAAAGTCCGGTCTACTACCACTACCACCACTACTATCACTACCACTACCACCACTACTACCATTACTATCACTACCACTACCACCACTACTACCATTACTATCACTACCACTACCACCACTACTACCATTACTATCATTACCACTACCACCACTACTACCATTACTATCACTACCACTACCACCACTACTACCATTACTATCACTACCACTACCACCACTACTACCATTACTATCACTACCACTACCACCACTACTACCATTACTATCACTACCACTACCACCACTACTATCACTACTATCACTACCACTACCACCACTATTATCACTACCACTACCACCACTACTACCACTACTATCACTACCACTATCACCACTACTATCACTACCACTACCACCACTACTACCATTACTATCACTACCACTACCACCACTACTACCATTACTATCACTACCACTACCACCACTATTATCACTACCACTACCACCACTACTACCACTACTATCACTACCACTACCACCACTACTACCATTACTATCATTACCACTACCACCACTACTACCACTACCACCACTACTACCATTACTATCACTACCACTACCACCACTACTACCATTACTATCACTACCACTACCACCACTACTACCATTACTATCACTACCACTACCACCACTACTACCATAACTATCACTACCACTACCACCACTACTACCATTACTATCACTACCACTACCACCACTACTACCATTACTATCACTACCACTACCACCACTACTACCATTACTATCACTACCACTACCACCACTACTACCATTACTATCACTACCACTACCACCACTACTACCACTACTATCACTACCACTACCACCACTATTATCACTACCACTACCACCACTACTAACACTACTATCACTACCACTACCACCACTACTATCACTACCACTACCACCACTACTACCATTACTATCATTACCACTACCACCACTACTACCACTACCACCACTACTACCACTATTATCACTACCACTACTACCACTACTATCACTACCACTACCGCCACTACTACCACTACCACCACTACTACCATTACTATCACTACCACTACCACCACTACTACCACTACTATCACTACCACTACCACCACTACTACCATTACTATCACTACCACTACCACCACTACTACCATTACTATCACTACCACTACCACCACTACTACCATTACTAGCACCACCACTACCACCAGTACTACCATTACTATCACTACCACTACCACCACTACTACCACTACTATCACTAACACTACCACCACTACTATCAATACCACTAACACCACTACTACCATTACTATCACTATCACTACCACCACTACTACCACTACCACTACCACCACTACTACCATTACCACTACCACCACTACTATCACTACCACTACCACCACTACTACCACTACCACCACTACTACCACTACTATCACTACCACTACCACCACTAGTACCACTACTATCACTACCATTACCACCACTACTACCACTACAACCACTACTACCACTACTATCACTACCACTACCACCACTACTACCACTACTATCACTACCACTACGGGCCGCGCCGTGGCCGAGTGGTTAGAGCACTCGACTCTCACCTAGACGGTCGCGGTTCGATCCCAAGCGACCGCATGTAAGATTTGTGGTGGACAAAACGGCGCTGGGGCGGGTTTTCTCCGGGTACTCCGGTTTCCCCCGCCATCACATTCCACCGGTGCTCCATCATCATTCATGTATCATTAGTGTCACCGCCTGCGGTGCCATTAGTAGCTAAATCGGGCGTTAAACACTACCAAAAAATAAAAAACTATCACTACCACTACCACCACTACCACTACCACCGCTACCACTACTAACACTACTACCACTACTATCACTACCACTATCATTACCACTACCACGACTACGAGCCACTACTTCCATAACCCCAAACCACCCCTACTATTATTACTACTATTACTACTACCACCACTACTCATACTACTACCACTATTACTACTACTAATACTACCACTACTACTAATACTACTATTACTAGTAGTACTACTACTCATACAACTATTACTAGTAGTACTACTACTCACACTACTAATCATACTACTACTCATACTACTACTCATAGTACTACTCATACTACTTCTTACTACTACTCATAGTACTACTCATACTACAGCTACTCATACAACTATTACTAGTAGTACTACTACTCATACAACTATTACTAGTAGTACTACTACTCATACAACTATTACTAGTAATACTACTACTCATACAACTAGTACTAGTAGTACTACTACTCATACTACTACTTATACTGCTATTACTAATACTACTACTCATACTAATATTACTAGTACTACTACTCATACAACTATTACTAGTAGTACTACTACTCATACTACTATTACTAGTACTACTACTCATACAACTATTACTAGTACTACTACTCATACTACTATTACTAGTACTACTACTCATACTACTATTACTAGTACTACTACTCATACAACTATTACTAGTAGTACTACTACTCATACTACTATTACTAGTACTACTACTCATACAACTATTACTAGTAGTACTACTACTCATACAACTATTACTAGTAGTACTACTACTCATACAACTATTACTAGTAATACTACTACTCATACAACTATTACTAGTAGTACTACTACTCATACTACTATTACTAGTAGTACTACTACTCATACTACTATTACTAGTACTACTACTCATACAACTATTACTAGTAGTACTACTACTCATACTACTATTACTAATACTACTACTCATACAACTATTACTAGTACTATTACTCATACAACTATTACTAGTAGTACTACTACTCATACAACTATTACTAGTACTACTACTCATACAACTATTACTAGTACTACTACTCATACAACTATTACTAGTACTACTACTACTCATACAACTCTTACTAATACTACTACTCATACTACCATTACTAGTACTACTACTCATACAACTATTACTAGTAGTACTACTACTCATACTACTACTCATACAACTATTACTAGTAGTACTACTACTCATACTACTACTCATACAACTATTACTAGTAGTACTACTACTCATACTACTACTCATACAACTATTACTAGTACTACTACTACTCACACAACTATTACTAGTACTACTACTAGTCATACAACTATTACTAGTACTACTACTCATACAACTATTACTAGTAGTACTACTACTCATACTACTACTCATACAACTATTACTAATACTACTACTACTCATACAACTATTACTAGTACTACTACTACTCATACAACTATTACTAGGACTACAACTCATACAACTATTACTAGTAGTACTACTACTCATACTTCTACTCATACAACTATTACTAGTAGTATTACTACTCATACTACTACTCATACAACTATTACTAGTACTACTACTACTACACATACAACTATTACTAGTACTACTACTCATACAACTATTACTAGTAGTACTACTACTCATACTACTACTCATACAACTATTACTAGTTCTACTACTCATACTACTATTACTAGTACTACTACTCATACTACTATTACTAGTAGTACTACTACTCATACTACTACCCATACTACTATTACTAGTACTACTACTCATACTACTATTACTAGTACTACTACTCATACTACTCACACTACTATTACTAATACTACTACTCATACTACTATTACTAGTACTACTACTCATGCTACTATTACTAGTACTACTACTCATACTACTATTACTAGTACTACTACTCATACTACTATTACTAGTACTACTACTCATACTACTATTACTGGTACTACTACTCATACTACTATTACTAGTACTACTACTCATACTACTATTACTAGTACTACTACTCATACTACTATTATTAGTACTACTACTCATACTACTCACACTACTATTACTAGTACTAATACTCATACTACTATTACTAGTACTACTACTCATACTACTATTACTAATACTACTACTCATACTACTCACACTACTATTACTAGTACTACTACTCATACTACTCACACTACTATTACTAGTACTACTACTCATACTACTATTACTAATACTACTACTCATACTACTCACAATACTATTACTAGTACTACTACTCATACTACTATTACTAATACTACTACTCATACTACTCACACTACTATTACTAGTACTACTACTCATACTACTCACACTACTATTACTAGTACTACTACTCATACTACTATTACTAATACTACTACTCATACTACTCACACTACTATTACTAGTACTACTACTCATACTACTCACACTACTATTACTAATACTACTACTCATACTACTCACACTACTATTACTAGTACTAATACTCATACTACTATTACTAGTACTACTACTCATACTACTATTACTAATACTACTACTCATACTACTCACACTACTATTACTAGTACTACTACTCACACTACTATTACTAGTACTACTACTCATACTACTATTACTAGTACTACTACTCATACTACTATTACTAGTACTACTACTCATACTACTATTACTAGTACTACTACTCATACTACTCACTACTATTACTAGTACTACTACTCATACTACTATTACTAGTACTACTACTCATACTACTATTACTAGTACTACTACTCATACTACTCACACTACTATTACTAGTACTACTACTCATACTACTATTACTAGTACTACTACTCATACTACTATTACTAGTACTACTACTCTTACTACTATTACTAGTACTACTACTCATACTACTCACACTACTATTACTAGTACTACCACTCATACTACTATTACTAGTACTACTACTCATACTACTATTACTAGTACTACTACTCATACTTTTATTCATACTACTATTACTAGTACTACTAATCATACTACTCACACTACTATTACTAGTACTACTACTCATACTACTATTACTAGTACTACTACTCATACTTTTATTCATACTACTATTACTAGTACTACTAATCATACTACTCACACTACTATTACTAGTACTACTACTCATACTACTATTACTGGTACTACTACTTCTCATACTACTATTCATACTACTATTACTAGTAGTACTACTACTACTCATGCTACTACTACTCAGACTACTACTCATACTACTACTCATACTATTACTAGTACTACTACTACTACTCATACTACTACTATTACTTCTACTACTACTCATACTACTACCCATACTATTGCTAGTACTACTACTCATAGTACTACAACTGCTGCTGCATTCGTTGATTAACAAGGATATGCAGTGTGGAAAAAAATTATAGATTGGTATAGCTAACATTAATATAAAGTGTATATGCAATTACGTAGAGCAACTGCCTTCCATGCGAGGTGTTTCGAGTTTGATTCTCGGCTGGGATGGGGCATTTTCGCTAGTGCAGATTATTCTCTATTCTGTCCGGAATCCTGAAAGTATGAATGGGAGTGTGAATGTGTGTGATCTAAAGCTACAAAATGAAAAGATGCCTAACGAGTACAGTACACGAATTAACATAATTACCCATACATAGGCTAGCTCCATGGCACGACAGCTCACGGGGAGCCTTGGCCTACCGCCAGGCCGCTGCTTCCCCCATCTCGGTCCACTACAGACGTCATGGATGAGGTGCAGTATTGGAGGGTGAGACGTGGTCAGCGCATCGAGCCCCTCCCGGCCGGTTAATGCGGTCCTCACGACCTGGAGCCGCTACTTCTCCATCAAGTAGCTCCTCAATTGGCCCCCCAGGGACCTCACGAGGCTGAGTGCACCCCGGTCCAGGTCTCCCAGCGGGGGAAAAATCCCCACGCCGGTACTGGGGATCGAACCCAGGTCTCCCGCTTGGTAGGCAGCTGCGCTACCACCGCGCCAAGGAGACGACCCCATACATAGGCTGTTTGTTCTAAAAGTAAACATCGCCGTTGTAGGCAAAGGTATAAAAAAAATATTATACAGACTTCGGAATTTTATAGGGTTCATTCTGAATGTATGTACAGAAATGTCAAAATAACAATAAATGTGCGCAGAATAATAAATAGAAGATAAATCAAGGCAAATAAATCGCACAGTGGTGCTTTAAAATACGACCATATAATTCTGTGAATTCTTCAGCTTCAATAGAAATAAACAGTGTATATTTATAGAAATAACTTATATTGATAGTTGTAATTAGATATGTATTCTAACAAACAAGCACTTTATTTGCTCTACTGCTGGAGTCACGTTCAAGCAAACAATTCTTTATTATTCTAAAGGCAGTTGAGAAATTCAAGGCCACATCGGGATTTGAGCAATGTTCTCCCGCTCTCTGACCATTGAGCTACTATGACAACATGCTGGTGTGCCATTCAATCTTCAAACTGATTATTTGTTTTTTACCCGGTTCAACCAACCAGTATGTCTCCCTTTAGAGAACTATCTTAACGGGGACTTCCCTTCCTAAGTGCTTACTATCCGGGTAATATTAACACGTTATCAACCAACTCAGCTTAGCTGGTTCGGGATGAATTTTTCTGAACTTTGCAGAACTGTAGTAGTAGTATTTTATTAAGTTTACAATTATACAATATTTGCGTCACACAGTGGCATGTGTCGAGTGACCGTACATGCTGTCGAGAAATACTTGAGTTTAAGATATTACCTACATATATATTTTATATCTCTTAACAACATTGGAAATACACAAACACACACACACACACACACACTTGCACGCACATCTTATGGGTTTTCCCCCTCCCAACCTGAGCCACGCTATTCCCGATCTTTGTTTCAAACCCAATTTTAAAATATATGTTTCTTTACCCCACTCAATTTTTATTTCGTTTTGTAAGTGCAAGGACGATTTCTTTCTACATTCATATTCTATTTCCTGTCTGTTTATATCACATAGTCATCTTTTTACTTTATTCACAAAGCTATATCTATTTTTGTTGCCCCTTTACCAAATATCGTTTAAGCCAATTTTTGATAATCCCCGTTGTAGCACCGCCACCCACCATTTTGATTGCTCTATGTTATTCATCTGACGCCGATAAATATTGCTCTAAGAGTTGTTTGATCACCTTTAATTATTCGCAGCCAGTATCTTGCTTCACTTAATTTAGCATATACAGCATCTTCTAGCATCCTACCTCACGAAGAACGCCGTGAGTACTGGTAAACCATAAGAGATGGACAAAAACTTACTACACAAAAATGTGGATCTCCCTAAAACACACAATTTATGTCATATACACTTTTTTGTGGAGTTTAGAAGATATACCTTGTTATTGCTTTCAGTTTTAAAATAAGTGTGTTTGTGTGTGTGTGTGTGTGTGTGTGTGTGCACAGCATAACTCATAAACGAAAAGTATTACCGTCTTAGTGTTTAAGTTCAGTATCCGCCAAGGATACGATGTGAAAATTTTCAAGAAAATCTCTCCACCCCAAACTACCCTTTAGATAAAAGATTTTCGAAAATGTTGATATTCTCAATAATGGATCTACCGATTTTGATTTAAATGCCGTATATTAAATATATTTACATAAAGAATAAAGTGTATGATTAACTTGTATTTTCGGGAATTGCCAGTCCTCTTTATTCCGGAATAATTTTACATAAAAGGTATGCAAAACCTTACTAACCAAGAAATGTAGATCTCGTCAAGACGCACAATTTATATCCTTTACATTTTTGTTATGGCGCTAACCTTTTCCGATGTATTCCTTGTTATTGGTTTTAAGTTTGAGATACCTATACTTCTCTCAGACAGGAAGTTGATCGTACTTCTTTTTTCTTACTTTTGGCCAAGCAAAGAATCTAATTTCAATAACAATCGCCTACCGACAGCTTTTAGAATATTTAGCTATCGCTTTAGCATAGTTTATTCCCTTAATTCCCTTCTACTTATAAGGAATTAATCCTTATTTCAATTAATATGGTGTAGAAAGAAGAATCTTTTGTAAAAACTTTGCAGAACTGCTAGATAAAGTTATATGAGTGTAACACATCAACTATTTTACTTTCTCTATACGTGCTATGTACGTAGTGTATAGAGAAGGTATTGTAATGCACCCAAATATTCGATACAGAGATTTCAGCAGAAATACATGTTTTGAGACCTCCTGAATATAAAAAAAGCATTTTTAGAAAAATGTACGTGAGTGTGTCTCTCTGTCTGTCTATGTGTGTGTGTGTATGTGCGTGTGTCTGTGGGCAGCATAGCTCAAAAGCGAAAAGTCCGTTAAAAACCAAATTTGGTATTCCCAATCCCCCCAATCCCAACTAACATTTACATGGAACTTTTTTCGAAAATTATTATTGTCTACAAAATGGCTCTAACGATTTTTGATTAAAATATCGTATATTAAAGATATTTACCTGACAAATAAAATGTATATCTTGAATTTTCTGGGAATAGCCTTTATTCTGGATGAATTTCACATAAATACTAAACCGTAAGAGATGGACAAAAACTTAACACACAAAAAATGAAGAGCACGTTAAAACACACAATTTATGTTAGATACATTTTTTTCGTGGAGTTGATCGTTTTTGAGATATTCCTTGTTTTTGGTTTCATATTTGAAAAACATACTTTTGTCATACAGGAATTTGCCAACTCGTGTCCATACAAACAAACGAACTTCAGTCAAATAGCAACCAGCTTTTGGCTTTCACTTTAACCTATAGTACTCCCTTATTTTAATTCTACTTACAATAAAGCAAGAAATAAGACTATTTCTGCCAATTTTTCTCGATTAGCATGAAATAAATAAAAGAATAAGCTTATTAACAATAATTTGTTACAGAGATATAGAGAAAGTTGTGTAAATGGAACACATCAGATTTTTTTGAAGTTATTTAATTTGTATATTAAAATGTTAGGTCGGTGGCGTAGCCAAGTGGTTAGACCACTCGCCTTCTAACTAGGCAGCCCGGGTTCAATCCCAAGCGCCCGCAAGTAGAATTTATGGTGGAAGCGACGTCTGATTTTTTCCGAGTTCCTCGATTTCCCCCGCCACTCATTTCACCATTTGTTCCATAATCACCTTTCTCATCATCCATTTCGTTTGCATTTCATATCATTCACTTCGTCATGCTCACGCCTGGCTACGGGTCAACCACTCGTTCCAGGTTCCCCAATCTGTGGTTTGGCTCGCCAACAGGCTTCTGACCCCTAGGCATGCGCTTGTAAGAACTAGACGGGGGGGTTCAGTCCTAAATACGGGGAGGGTAAGTCGACTACGGAGCGAATATTAACATTTTAAATTGGATTTAATGGTTTTAAATAGATGATTTAATTAAGGAAGTGTTATTGTGTGAGTTAATTAAACTGATTTATCTATAACAACAGATACAGTGCAGTAAGACATTGCCATCTATGAGTTACTGAACTAACATTATCATGCAATATCGTGATATTACCCTTCGGGAATGTTTCTTATTTTCTTTATCCTTAGCGCGAAGAAATGTGCGATCATTTATCTATCATCGGTTCAGAAGCTTTGCCTTGGGTGTATTATATTTCTGTAGGATAAGCCTGCTCTATGATGTAAGGTGATTGCTTTTAAGGATACCCATCTGTGAAAATTGATCAAAAGGTTCGAAAAACGAAAACAAATTGGTGTAACTTAAGTCTTTGAGCTCCGAAGTAGAATAATGGGTAATTTATGTCAATATCATATGTCACTTATACCAAGCAGTTGCTCATTCCTCATCTACCTAGTATGAAATTATTTTTAATATTTGATGTGCATTTTTTCACATAGTAGATTATCCCCTAAAAATTCCCCAGTAGGAACTTTTCAATAAGGCGTTATTCCTCCAAACTTGCTCTCGGATAGGAAATTTTCTCTAAAATTTAGAAAAGAAACCTCTAATATACTGCTGTATTTATTAAAAGTAGTTATTATACGATAGGAAATAAAAAAATCACTCATCCGCCAGCGAATTAGCAGTGTTCTCTCTCACTGTCCTTATCTCTTTCTTCCGTCTCATTCATTCTTTGACGCCATAGAACAGTTAATGTTTACAACAGGAGATAGCAATTCACACTCTTTGACGCCATAGAACAGTTGAAGTTTTCAACAGGAGTTAGCAATTCACACTCTTTGACGCCATAGAACAGTTGAAGTTTTCAACAGGAGTTAGCAATTCACACTCTTTAACGCCATGGAACAGTTGAAGTTTACATCAGGAGATAGCAATTCACACTCTTTGACGGCATAGAACACTTGAAGTTTACAGCAGGAGATAGCGATTCAAACTCTTTGACGGCATAGAACAGTTGAAGTTTACAACAGGAGATAGCAATTCACACTCTTTGACGCCATAGAACAGTTGAAGTTTTCAACCGGAGTTAGCAATTCACTCTCTTTGACGCCATAGAACAGTTGAAGTTTTCAACAGGAGTTAGCAATTCACACTCTTTGACGCCATAGAACAGTTGAAGTTTTCAACAGGAGTTAGCAATTCACACTCTTTAACGCCATGGAACAGTTGAAGTTTTCAACAGGAGTTAGCAATTCACACTCTTTGACGGCATAGAATAGTTGAGGTTTACAACAGGAGATAGCAATTCACATTCTTTGACGCCATGGAACAGTTGATTTTACATCAGGAGATAGCAATTCACACTCTTTAACGCCATAGAGCAGTTGAAGTTTACAACAGGAGTTAGCAATTGACACTCTTTAACGCCATAGAACAGTTGAAGTTTACAACAGGAGTTAGCAATTGACACTCTTTAACGCCATTGTACAGTTGAGTTTACAATAGGAGATAGCAATTGACACTCTTTAACGCCATAGAACAGTTGAAGTTGACAACAGGGGATAACAATTCACACTCTTTGATGCCTTAGAACAGTTGAAGTTTACAATAGGAGATAGCAATTGACACTCTTTAACGCCATAGTACAGTTGAGTTTACAATAGGAGATAGCAATTGACACTCTTTAACGCCATAGAACAGTTGAAGTTGACAACAGGAGATAGCAATTCACACTCTTTGATGCCTTAGAACAGTTGAAGTTTACAACAGGAGATAGCAATTCACACTATTTAACGCCATAGAACAGTTGAAGTTTACAACAGGAGATAACAATTGACACTCTTTAACGCCATAGAACAGTTGAAGTTGACAACAGGAGATAACAATTCACACTCTTTGATGCCTTAGAACAGTTGAAGTTTACAACAGGAGATAGCAATTCACACTATTTAACGCCATAGAACAGTTGAAGTTTACAACAGGAGTTAACAATTCACACTCTTTGATGCCTTAGAACAGTTGAAGTTTACAACAGGAGATAACAATTCACACTCTTTGATGCCATAGAACAGTTGAAGTTTACAACAGGAGATAACAATTCACACTCTTTGATGCCTTAGAACAGTTGAAGTTTACAACAGGAGATAACAATTCACACTCTTTGATGCCATAGAACAGTTGAAGTTTACAACAGGAGTTAGCAATTCACACTCTTTAACGCCATAGAACAGTTGAAGTTTACAACAGGAGATAGCAATTCACACTCTTTGACGCCATAGAACAGTTACAACGTGAAGCAATAGAAATTTATAAACATCCCAATAACTTTAATAGAAAAGAAGAGACTCAAAAACTAAGCACACACACAAACACACACACACGAGCAGTTGGCAGGCTGAGGGCAGTCCGAGGAGTGTTAGACGTGTCCCTATTATCTGAGAGAACTTAACCACGTTCTGACGGGATTGTGGGTTTTGCAGGAAAGCGGGTGAGAAATGGGGTTGTAGAGTGTCAGGAGGAGGCAACTTTTGCTCCTCAACGGTTGCAGTCATGGTGCAACGGCCCTTGTGCCTGCTGGTGTAATAGTTTTACAAAATGTTTATTTTGGGGTTTTAAATTTTGATGTCCAAGTAACTCTTAAATGATTGTAAGGAGCTTAGCCATACCAGCTATTGGAGGTGCTCCTTCGTTACCGGGGATGCCCACAAGCCATGCTGGGAAGCCGGTATCGCCTGAAGCGGCAGTTTGTGGGATTGTAATCCCCAAGAGACATAACGAGGGCGCTCCGTTGGAAAAAACTAAGCAAAAACTGGCATCCGCTACTTGAGAACATCAAACAAACAGGCACAAATCCAACGAAGTCATCCGAACCAATCAGGAATCAAACTCACCGGAGTAACTAACCTTCTCCCTCCACCACCCCCGCACATGCAGCTCCAGTCGGACCAATTGCGTGAGAGCTGCCTGAGTATAAATATTGCCGCTATTTCAGCGAACGACTCAGTTGCAACCAAATCTTCACCGGGAAGAGTTAGACCACGCCACTGAAGATGTTCACCGCAGTCATGAACGAAACGTCTGGACCTGAAAACTGCAGCAGACCACGGCTTCTCAGCCCGAAAAATTCTTCTAGTTATAATTTTAATTTAATCCGAGTAAGGAACAAACCGCTTTGAAAATTACGAATATATGTTAGTTTAGATTAAACACGAAAGCATGTTAACATCAGCAAAGAATGGCTTAAGACGCCATACCTGTAAAGTTAGCTCCAAGAAATCTCTCTCTCTCTCTAGTTCCTTTTGGGAATTAAGTAAAAGCTGTATCCTGTAGCTCAATGTAATCCTGGTTTTCGGGTTTAAAAACCCACTAGGACTCAAGAAAAGCTCTCTACAAGGATCCTGGTCATAAGTTATCTAACGTAGTAAATACGATCTAAGACCAACCTGTACAGGGGTAATCCAGCGTTCAGTGTGTGCTGGTATGAAGGAGAAAAGTTTATCTTGGAGGGTATATCTTCTAGTTTCATTTGTGTATCTCTACCTGTTCCGAAATTTTTGAGCGAAACTTTTTTCCGGAGTTCTCTTTCGTCAAACATTGTATAACAAAACAAAGTTAAAGTTAGAAAAAAAGACAGGCATGGTGATGGTGTTGTTTCTTTTCTTCTCATTATATCGGGTGTCAGAAAAGTTTAAAGAGTAGACGTCTACCTAGTGTTAATTTTTAAATTTGTAAAATAAAAACAGGTGTTATGTAAAAAGAGGATATGTTGTGTGCTAAAGCATTATAATGCTTTAATAAAATCTGCTATGTTTGAATTTGAAAACCTTTCGAAATTTTAAAATATTGTATTGTCGAAGAGGATCTTTAATTTAATATTAGTATCTGTAAAATACCGATTAATTATATTTATTATTATATTGTTGTGAATAAATGTATGTTTGTCTTGTACTTCATTTTATATGAGTTTTGAAGGGATTTGTCCTATTTGATAATTATTTTAAAAGTATATCTCAGTGGCTGTTCTTACAGCTGTATCGTATTAATTTGCTTTTCATTTAATAGTTGATCTTTTCATAAACAATCCTCCTTCTTATATTGTAAATGTGGGTAACAATACATATTGTTATAAGGAAATGTATAAGTTGTGCGTTTTGCTTTTGTTTTTATTTTATTTTTGTTATTTTAAATTAAATGTGTTTACTTTAAAAACAAATTAAATGTTTAAATTACTTACTTAAATAATCATTACATTATAGCAGTTCACATAATTCACAGCTTAAATGAGCAAAAATTACAGATGGTATTCTTGTTCATACATTCTGGCATTTTTCGCTACTTTTCGTTGCATTAATATTATAATATTTTTTTTTTAAATATCAGCGGGTAATTCTTATACATGATGGCTCTGTGAAGTTAATGTTTATTTTTAACAAAATACAGCTCTAATCCTTTAAAGGCACAGAATTTGACAAAATTCCAACTTTTATTGAAAAAGTTCCTGGGATGTAGGCGTTATTCTTGGTTGAATGTTATAGAATTTCTTTTTCTATACTGAAGCATAAGTGCTTGCTTAGAGTGAATGATCGACAGTGCTTGGGGAAAGGAGGAGGGAGGTCCCATTGTAAGTAACTATTTTTACTTTCTCTACACTTACTATGTACATAATGTATAGAGAAGGTATTGCACTCCACCCAAAAATTCGATACCGAGATTTCACCGGAAATATATGCTTTAGGGTCCCCTGTATCCAAAAAAAAGTATTTTCACAAAAAATCCGTGTGGGTGTGTCCGTGTATCCGTGTGTCCATGTGTCAGCGTGTCCGTGTGCCTGTGAACACGATAACTCTAAAACGAAAAGTCGGTAAAATATCAAACTTGGCATTTAAGTTTAGTATCTTCCAAGGATGCGACACGAAGATTTTGAGAAAAATACCCCCACCCTAAACTATCCTTTACATGGAACTTTTTTCTAAAATTTTGATTTTCTAAAAAAATAGTTCTAACGATTTTGATTAAAATATCATATATTAAGGATATTTACCTGACAAATAAAATTTATATTTTGAATTTTTTGAGAATAACTCTGAATACTACTTTATTCTGGACGAATTTTACGGAATTTTGCATAACTGCTAAACCGTAAGAGATGGGAAAAAACTCACAACACAAAAAATGTAGAGCACTTTAAAACACATACTTTATGCTATATTCATTTTTTCATGGAGGTGATCGTTTTTTAGATATTTCTTGTTTTTGGTTTCAGCTTTAAAAACTTTTACTTTACTCCCTCCGGACATAATCAACTCGTGTGCATACAAACAAAGGAACTTCAGTCACTTAGCAACCAGCTTTTGACTATCACTTTAACGTATGTTACTCCCTTATTTCGCTTCTACTTACATGGAAGCAAGTAATAAGACTGTTTCTGGCAATTTTTTTGATTAGCATTAAGTAAACAGAACAATAAGATTTTTAACAATAATTTGATGTAGAGAAAGTCATGTGAATGGAACACTTAAGATTTTTCTTATTTAAACAGTTAAATTGTTCGCCTCTATGTCCAGGACTTCTGCAAATAGCTCCATCCAAAGGTCCAGTCGTGGTAAAACAGTGAATGGAAAACATGATGCCCGTAAGCACGGTGAACCAACCCAGCTGAGAAATAAGTGAAGCATATGCCCTTGTTGTCCGCCCTCGTCTCGCCTATTATTATAAGCGAGGTTGCTGGGAGGCAGCGTGTAATCAATATTTAACCGTGGGACACTAAAAGAGAGGGAGGGGATCAACAGGGACCCCCCCCCCCGCCGAATAGGGTGGGTCACTTCTCATTACAACAGCGGCTTATTGGAATTTCTGTCATCCCCAGGAAACTAGTCCTTTAAGGTCCCTCCTCTTTTTCCGGCTTGAAGACCACTAGCTATGCATCAATGGTTATCAGAGGGTGGCTCTCGGGACCCACTTCCTCCGCGACGTTGTTTTCATATCAATTTACTGCAAACTAAATCTTAAGGCAAAATTGTAAAATTGCAGGTTTTTAGTTTCTTTGCCTTTAACTGCAATAGAGAAGCTAAAATCTGATAAACATTTCACAATAAATGGATCCTTAAGTTCACCGAGGGCAGACAAAGTATGTTTATAAAATTGACCTCTATATTTTTGAACAATGATTTGAACAAGACATGTTTATATGCTACGAAAAGAAACAATGTATAAAGCTCTAGTGCTAAAAGCATGGGTTACAAAAACAGCAGAACAGACATAAAATTACACCACTTTGCTTCTTTTTTTTTTTTTTTTTTTTTTTTTTTGCATGCACATAAAACAAAAATGTATAAATAAATATAATTTCATTATATGTAACACTGATGTAGTGTCAAATGATAGTTTTCTAATTATCGACATAATAGTTACTACTAGTAATTATATAAAACTAAAATATGATTATTGTATTATGTACTCTTCATAATTGTCAACAAATTACAATACATATTTACAAATATGCTATAGAATTTACAATGCAAAAATTTACAATTATGTCCTAGAGCATAAAATATCAAAGCATCAGGTTTTGCAGACCTTGTGTCATTGCTAAATACTAAAAAATTCATTTGACACGTTCGGCAAGTCAAAGTATACATCAATTTAATTTGAATATAAAACACACACACTAATATACACAAAATTCAGTACATTATATTACTTATAAATACAATGATTGTTGACAGTATTGTCAGACAGATTTGTCACTTAAATATTCATTTACAGAGTAAAATGATTTATTGCAAACGTACTCCTTAAGAGAAGCCTTAAAAGCCCTGAAATTCCCAATAACGTTCAGAAACGCAAAACCCAATAGTCCAAATTCTAAAATTCATCATCCGCCCAGCCTACAATACAAAGGATTTCATGAAATTACCTCAATAGAAACTAGCTTTTAAATATCAAAGATTTGTGTATATTTCATTTCATTAATAGCGGTTATGATGAACATACTACAATTTGAGGTATAGTCAAGTAAAATCAAAACATCTTATTAGGAAAAAGCTGATTTCATAAAAAAGAACCAATTCATTAATACCAGGCGGCCAAGCAGAACTATTTCAAGTTAAAGCCTGCCAGTGGAGAACAGGTCAAGTGTCCTTCATTTTACACATCTTGTTATTAGCGGAGAATGGGAGTGGAGCATGCTCATTGCAAGGGGTAAAGTTCGCTTTCGTGCAGATTTTAATTGAAAGTAGCTCCGTTGAGTTCTACAACAGTTTAACGCACCAAGGGATATGCCAAATTTGGAACAGTTGGGCCACCTGGTATACACAATTAAAATGTGTCATTTTCTTTCATTTCGTTAGTGGTACTTGTGATATTTCTTGTTGTAATACAATATTTCCCAATTTTGAAAAGAATTATGTTGTGAAATATTTTCAAAATTTAAGTTTTATCTTTCTCTTCCTCAGCATGAGTTTGTTAGTAACAAACTGGTTTTATAAATTATATAAAATATAAATAATAATATAAAAGTTATACAAAATGAATGGAGTGAATTTTAAGTGTTTAGAAAATATCGTGTCAACATTGCTCGTCTAACTTCTCCACGTTTTTCTGTAATTAACTTTAAAACAGTGGCACTAGTCTAAAATGCTGATGTGTTACACTCACATGACTTTCTCTAGCTGCTCTATAAAACTCCTACAAAAGAGTATTCTTCTTTGTACACAATGCTAATCAAGATAAATGTTAGCAGAATGTTATTACTTAGTTCCTTATAAGTAGAAGGGAATAAGGGAATGCGCTATGCTAAAGTGATTGTCAAATGTTTTAAAAGCTATCGTTATGCGATTGTCATTGCAAATCACTTCTTTGCTTGGCCAGGAGTAGAACAAAAGAAAAACAGATACTTCCTGTGTGACAAAAGTTTAAGTACTTCACAATTGAAACCAATAACAAGGAGCATCTCGAAAACAGTTACCTCCATAACAAAAAACGTAAAGGACAAAAATTGTGTGTTTAGTCATGAGATACAGTTTTTGTTTAGTACGTTTTTTTCTATCTCTTACGGTTTAGCAGTTAAGCAAAATTCTTCCAGAATAAAGAGGTCTTCAGAGGCTATTCCCAAAAAATTCGAGTCATACATTTTATTTCGGACATAAATAGTTTTAATATACGGGATTTTAATCAAGATCATTAGAGCAATATTTAAGAAAATCAAAATTTTCGAAATTTTTTCCTTGTAAAGGAAAATTTGTAGTGGGGGGATTTTTTTTGAAAATCTTCGGGAAGATACTAAACCGAAATACCAAGTTTCGTATTTAATGGTCTTTTTGTTTTGGGGTTCGGCTGTCCACAGACACACACACACACGGACCTTTTTTTAAAAATCTGATGTGTTACACTCACATGACTTTCTCTAGCTCTTCTACAAACTTTTTAACTAAGATTATTCTTCTTTCTGCAGCTTGCTTATCGAGATAATCATTAGCAGAATGTTCTTACTACTTAGTTCCTTATAAGTAGAAAGAAAATAAGGGAATAAACTAGGCTAAACCGATAGTCAAATGTTTTAAAAACTGTCGTTATTCGATTGTCATTGCAAATCGCTTCTTTGCTCGGCCAGGAGTAGAACAAAAGAAAAAAGGTATAAGTTCTCATAACTAAAACCAAAAACAAGGAATATCTCGGAAACGGTTACCTCCACAACAAAAATGTAAAGGACATGTTTTGTGTGTTTTAATCAGATCAACATTTTCTTTGTAGTAGGTTTTTGTATATCTCTTACCGTTTAGTAGTTAAGCAACATTTAGCAAAATTCATCCAGAATAAAGAGCTCTTCAGAGGCTATTCCCAATAAATTCAAGATATACATTTTATTTGGTATGTAAACATCTTTAACATACGGGATTTTAATCAAAATCGTTAGTATTTAGTATTTAACGGTATTTTCGTTTTTGAGCTATGCTGTCCAGAGATACACAACAGACATACACACGGACCTTTTTCTGAAAATGCTTTTTTTGGATTCAGGGAGTCCTAAAACAGGTACGCAAAGTAAAAATGTAAGAGTTTATAAGATTTACTGTGATATATTAATCATATCTCTGCACATTTTAGTATGTAGTATAGGATTTACTAATTTGAATCAGCAAAAACAAATTTTTGACTATATTATAAAATAATGATGAACGTATCCAAGCATTTTAAACTCTCCAGCTTAAAATATTGTATTGAAGAACTCATTCTTCCACAATCTTTTTCATATGCCTCATGCAACATAGCTATGTCATATTTCACAGGAACAATTTTCGAACTGTTGGCGCTGTTACCTCAGTTAAAATGGAAGCACTAAAACATGAATGTCCAAAATCATGCAGGTCTCATTAAGGCATACTTTTCATATCATCCGGCCATTTGCAAAGCATTTTAGGATTATAGAAACTCTCGTGCACTGGTTTTAAAGCAGAAGTTGATCTGAACAGTGTATAGAGAAGGTATTGCACTCCACCCAAAAATTCGATACCAAGATTTCACCGGAAATGTATGTTATAGGGTCCCCTGCACCCAAAAAAAGCATTTTCAGAAAAAGGTCCATGTTTGTGTGTGTGTGTGTGTGTCCGTGTGTCGGTTTGTCCATGTGTCCGTGAACACGATAACTCAAAAACGATAAGTCGGTAAAATACCAAACTTTGTATTTAAGATTGGTATCTTCCAAAGATGCGACACGAAGATTTTCAAGAAAATCCCTCCCCCCAACTACACTTTACATGGAACTTTTTTCGAAAATTTTGATTTTCTTAAAAATGTCTATAACCTTTTTTGATTAAATAACGTATACTTAAATATATTTATCTGACAAATAAAATGCATATCTTGAATTTTCTGGGAATAGCTTCTGAAGACTACTTTATTCTGGATGAATTTTACAGAATTTTGAATAACTGCTAAACCGTAAGAGATGGATAAAAACTTACTAAACGAAAAATGTAGAGCACTTTAAAACACACAATTTATGTTATATACCTACATTTTTTTCCTTGGAGTTCATCGTTTTTTGAGTCATTCCTTGTTTTTTGTTTCTGCTATGAAAACTTTTACTTTTCTCATATAGGAATTTGTCAACTGCTGTCCATACAAACAAAGGAACTTCGGTGACATAGCAACCAGCTTTTGACTTTCACTTTATCCTATGGTACTCCCTTATTTCCCTTCTACTTACAAGAAAGCAAGTAATAAGACTATTTCTGCTAGTATTTTCTCAATTAGCATGAAGTAAATAGAAACACAAACTTTTTAACAATAATTTATTGCAGAGATGTAGAGAAAGTCATGTGAATGGAACACATCAGCTATTTTTTCTAAACTTTACAGATAGCCGAAGAAAGGAACTTGGTGTAAAAGTTCAAGCCTTCTCAAATGTACTTCAAAGCATTTCATCTGTTGCCTCAAGCGATTATTTCAAAAACTACAAACCTAGGTATCTTTTCTCATAGCTATTCTTAACAAAATTAATTTTATTCTGGATGAATTTTACAGAATTTTGAATAACTGCTAAACCGTAAGAGATGGATAAAAACTTACTAAACGAAAAATGTAGAGCACTTTAAAAACACACAATTTATGTTATATACCTACATTCTTTTCCTTGGAGTTCATCGTTTTTTGAGTCATTCCTTGTTTTTTGTTTCTGCTATTAAAACTTTTACTTTTCTCATACAGGAATTTGTCAACTGCTGTCCATACAAACAAAGGAACTTCGGTGACATAGCAACCAGCTTTTGACCATCACTTTATCCTATGGTACTCCCTTATTTCCCTTCTACTTACAAGGAAGCAAGTAATAAGACTATATTTGCTATTTTTTTTTTCTTGATTAGCATGAAGTAAATAGAAGCATAAGCTTTTTAACAATAATTTATTGCAGAGATGTAGAGAAAGTCATGTGAATGGAATACATCAGATTTTTTTTTTTCACATTTCCTTTCGCCCTTTGCCAGGCCAAATTTTGGATGATAGTATTCGTGCCTCTGCATCTTCATCGAGAAGTTAAGTAATTAACATATCCTATTAGTTTGAAGAGATTAAATGCAACGCTTAGAGTGGTAAATCCTGTATATTGCAGCAGGAAAGCACGGGTAATCAGCAACAGGCTGCAGAATGACTGAGCGAATCAGGGTTATTCGACCTCACGGCGCAAAACACATCAATCAACCGCTGTAGGTAATCAATACGATTTTCGGATAGCACTTCTCCTCGCCCCGGAGTAGTAATGCTGTTGATTGTATTCATTAGCAGCCGCCGTGGGCATTGCGTTGCAGCGTCGCCAGTTGACCTGCGACTCCACGCTCCCATCCATCTTCTTCAGCGTTAGTGACATTACCTGCACCCACACTCTCTCTTCGATATAATCCTGACAACACATTACTTTCTCTATACGTACTATTATGTTTTAGGGTCCCCTGTATCCATAAAAAGCATTTTCAGAAAAAGGTCCGTGTGTGTCTGTTCGTGAGTTCGTGTGCCTGTAAACACTATAGATCAAAAACGAATAGTCGATAAAATACCAAAGTTGGTATTTAAGTTTAGTATTTTCCAGGGATGCGACACGAAGATTTTGAGAAAAATCCCTCCACCCCAAACTACACTTTACATGGAACTTTTTTCAACAATTTTGATTTTCTCAAAAATGGCTCTAACGATTTTGATTAAAATTTCGTATATTAAAGATATTTACCTGAAAAATAAAATGTATATCTTCAATTTTCTTTGTAGACTATTTTATTCTGGATGAAGTTTACGTAATTTTGCATAACTGCTAAACCGTAAGAGATGGACAAAAACTTGCCCCATAAAAAATGTAGAGTACCTTAAAACACACAATTTATGTTATTTACGTTTTTTCGCGGAGTTGATCGTTTATTAGTTATTCCGATTTTTGTTTCTTTTATACATCCCCCTTTAACATCTAAGGTCATACCGGGGGCTTCGAATTAGAAACACCTCCTCGTCTGCAGGTTTAATCCATTTTATTTCCTCAAACACGCAGACATTCACTCTCACATACATACTTCCAGACTCTGTGGGGGATAGGAAATAATTCTGGTTAAAGAAAAATTCCACGCCCCAGCCGGGAATCGAACCCGGGAGCTCTGGGTGAGAAGTTGGCTCGCTGACCACTCGACCCCGGAGGCAGTCCTATTACGTATTTTTGATTTCACCTTTAAAAAACTTATTCCTTTGTTATACAGGAATTTGTCAACTCCTGACCATACAAACAAAGGAACTTCAGTCACATAGCTACCAGCTTTTGACTATCACTTTAACCTATGGTACTCCCTTATTTCGCTTTTACTTACAAGGAAGCAAGTAATAAGACTATTTCTGCTAGTATTTTCTCAATTAGCATGAAGTAAATAGAAACACAAACTTTTTAACAATAATTTATTGCAGAGATGTAGAGAAAGTCATGTGAATGGAACACATCAGATATTTTTTCTAAACTTTACAGATAGCCGAAGAAAGGAACTTGGTGTAAAAGATCAAGCCTTCTCAAATGTACTTCAAAGCATTTCATCTGTTGCCTCAAGCGATTATTTCAAAAACTACAAACCTAGGTATCTTTTCTCATAGCTATTCTTAACAAAATTAATTTTATATCTGCTTAATATTAAACGGGATAAATTTTATGCAAACAATTTCATTACACTTTTTGTAGGACAAAAGGGATACAGGCGTCTGAACCAACCTTTATAAATGGAGTCCCTATATGATGGCTTTAAAATTTCAAATATTTTGCACAAAATGTGTTTTTGAAACAAAATTAATGCCTCTAATACTTAGTACTGGAAAATTATAACTAACGCCAATGATTAAATTGAAAACTCAGAAATGCATAACTGCTATACTTCATGCAAAACGCTTATTAAATCAAAAACTTATAGCTCATCGAGCTATGCAAAAATTACAAATTCTTATAAGATTATCCTTTTAATAAATGCTCTTTTTGACATCTTAAAACAATTCTTCATGCTGAAGTGTTATGCAATGTTTGTGATGCGTGTATAATAAAGTACGCGTTTTTTTTTTGTTTTATTTCTCTGATACCCCTTACAGTAGAAGAAGGAAATGTTATATTCACGCAAACATTCTATATAAAATTTCAAATGTAAGTACATATTTTGAGGTTAAAATCTGTTATGAAATGGCCAAGCACCCACGAGCACCCACACATGGAAGTGTGAGTTATATAACTCAAATGCGATACATTTGATAAATTATAAATCCCATGTATATTCTCTGCATCTTTTACGAATATGAAAACATTATTTGCAATAAATTCTCACATCTAGAAGCTATCCTTTATGTAAAACGTTATTTTCGGATTTTCTCAAAAATCTCTGCAATAACTTTCATCTAACATATTACGTTTTTAAGCAATCTTCATTACTAACGCGTAGATCTTAAACTGTTTGTATCTACCTTTTGAATCCCTCAGCCGGGCTGGCTCAGTTTATAAGACGCCGGTCTTCCCAAATTCGTGCATTCCAAACTGGCCAAGGGTTTTAAGCTTAAAAGCAAGAGCGCCATTTCAAAAGATATGCTAACTAGTAAAAGAATTCCTTCGGGACAAATTTTTAGCACCCGGCGACGTTAATATGATCCTGGCAACAGCGTGAATAACAGATTTTTTGTTTAATTTCTCTTCATACGGAATGAATTTGGCACAATTGCATGTAAATAGTGTGAATTGATGATTATTTTGTCATATTTTGCTGTAATAAATTATTTGTTTCTGGTGAAATAAAGTATTTATGGACTTTTACAAACGTGATTTGCCTTTTAAAAACTTAACTATCGGCTCACCTTTATGTATGGCCTTTGTGCCTGCAAAGAAATGTATTATGAAATTAATTATCCAAAAATGTATTTCAATTAACATGAAACAGATATATAAATACATTTTTGTAAGAACAGTTGAAGGCGCTATATAAAAATAAACGATGAGTAACAGTGTGCCAGGAGTGTTCATTTGTAACAAAACCAGTATACAGTATATTTTGTTTTTGGTTTTCTGTGTCATTATTGCAATCAACTAGGTAACGTGGACTGTATTAACGGTTGGGAAGGACTCGGGGCGTTAACCACGTCCACACTTCTAGAACTGCATTCCTACCATGGTGCCTGTAATAGGCAGAGATGGCGGATGTAGGACTTGGCTCGATTTGTGGCTGTTACGTCGCGGAAAATAAAAAGAATAAACGGTGACATTAACTCTAATATTGCTTAATTCAAATTATTTCTAGTTAAAAATATTTGAGATGAGTCGCTGGTTATATGGAACATTTAAGCATGTTAAAGTCTGGAATGCCAGACTTTCAATATGATACCAATACGAGACGCCTCTGCTTTCGCCGCTAATGGGCGATTGTTCATGGGAAATGAGTGTGTTAATTTAAATGAAATGGAACCACAGATGAGTAATAGATAGATAGATAGATAGATAGATAGTTAGATAGATAGATAGATAGATAGATAGAGATAGAGAGAGAGAGAGAGAGAGAGAGAGAGAGAGAGAGAGAGAGAGTGCTTACGTACAGATTTTCCAAAAAATTCTACTTGCTGTACCATTTCAGGAGTGGAATCTCGAGGAAATATTTACAGAAACCACTAACAGACTGCATCAGAGCCCCATTGACCCACTTTTATGAGCAATGTATAATGGGATGGGAACAGTGGAGCTCATACACAGTGGGGGCTTGCAAGGCATTTTCACGAGAGTAAGTTTTTAATGTCTCATAACCTCGCGGAAAGTCGTAAACCTGTCAGGATTATGAGATGGAGTGTGAGAAAACGGGCAGAGCAACTATAAAATTAAGCATTAAACGTTAGTCCACATTACAATCAATAAAAACATTTCCAAGAAATAATGCGGCTTTAAAGAGAGCATTTGTCTCTTTAACGGCTAAGACCAGCTATTCCAGAACATTATAATCCATTGATGGCATCTTCGCAAGCTGTAACAGCGTTCGAAAATACTTAACTTGGAATCTGTGAGAGCCCCTCGCAAATCCCTGTGCTTCTTATTATTAACCTATTAATATCGAAGTAATTTTCAAAATGATTAAACATCTAAGCCGATATTTCATAATTATAGAAAAGGATATAATTACAGGCAGTTTTCCCTCTACCATTGTATTCCAATTGAAAATTCGATGGCCGAGCCGTGGCCGAGTGGTTAGATCACTCGTCTCTCACCTAGTTCGATCCCAAGTGATCACATGTTAGATTTGTGGTGGACAATGCGGCGCAGGGATGGATTTTCTCCGGGTTCTCCGGTTTCCCCCGCCATCGCATCCAACATTGCTCCAGCTCCATTTCATGCATCACCAGTGTCACCTGACTTCTACATACAAATGGTGCTTCAATATTTTTGTTTGTATTTATTTACATATTAGATTAGGAATATATTATGGTTCATATAAATTCTATTATACACGAATGAATATTAAATTTTGGAAGATGAAATTATGTTTTTTATTTGGATTGTTTATTAAATAAGAATGAGATGTACTTAATTTCATTTTATGAGTACGAATTATTGACACCAAAATAGATAAATCTAAAGCTCCTTCACAAACTGCAAAAGATAGAAAAAATATTGTTATATACAACTCTCTATTTACTATATGAACGTTTATGTAGACGGAGATTAATATTAATAAAGGATTATTAAATTTAATACCAAGAATGGCGTTATGGTGATTTTTATTATCTTCCCTGCGGTGCCACGGGCGTTTACCATACAAAAAAAATCAAAATTCGATGTTTATATTTCATTAACAATGGTTGTTTTCAAATCCGCAGAGAAGTCTGTAGTTTGTAAAAACAGTGTAACTAAAAGAAGATAAAGTGAAAGATAAACTTTTTAGGCTGCGAAACATTTTTAAATGTATTAATTATTTTTACGTGCAAGCCATGTCTAGAACAGGAGTGAATAGGTAGAATTACACTGAAAAACTCAAATTAATAGCCGGGGTTTGAACCACGGATCTCCCGGTCTCTAGCTAATTGCCTTAACCACGAAGCTACTGTGACAATTAAAGATGACGTACCTCAATGGCGAATAATGTCCTAAGTCAGTTGAGGTATTTAACGGCGAATCGTCTGTTGCCATGGTAGCTCTGTGGTTAAAGCGACCGGCTAAAGACGTGCCTATGTCAATGCATTTTTCAGTATGATTCTATCTAGCTAATTTTTAAACAATTTCTCCTCCTCTACCTTCTTTTTTAAAAACTGACCCTTTTGATTAACATAGCATCATTTTTAACATTATTATAATAATAAACTGAAGCGTCCTCAAAAGCACAGAGTCTTTATTATAATACATTTTGAATAGTCTGTAAATTGGTGAACCTTAAGTGAAAGACAAACTATTTGAGCTCATTCAAAACAACTAACTGTTTCATGTTTGTGTGTCTGTGAACAGCACCATTTAAAATTAAATGTTGTGTAAACACCAAATTAGGCATTTAAGATCAACAGTTTCTAAAATATGGCACTAACAGTTTCAAAAAATTGCCCCATGGCAAACTATCTGTTCCACAGTAATGTTTTTGAAATCTTTTATTTTATGAAAAATGACTTTGAAAGGTTTTGACAAAAATACCTTTATTAAAGAATAATTTTATTATCAGGTCTTTTAAAGCAGTTGACGTAGCTTAAGCCTAGTAGATTCTCCAATATCCAATGTATCTACAGGAAAAACATATCTAATAAAACTGTTTCACAAAATATTTATCTTGTAGATAAGAAGAATGGGTATAGAAAGTCATGTAAATGTAACAAACGTTCAGTATAAATATTTAGAGACTTAGGGTAACATCCTAACTTACTTCTTGCGGAGCGAGATATTTTTATAGTGTTTAACGCCCTCTTTTATTTCTATAGTATCGCAGGCGAGGACACTTAATGAAGATGGAGCACCGGTGGAATGCATAATGGGGGGAAACGAGAAACGAGAACCCGGAGAAAACTACTTTGTAATCATT
Organism: Hymenopus coronatus; assembly: GCA_030762935.1. Taxonomy (NCBI): domain Eukaryota; kingdom Metazoa; phylum Arthropoda; class Insecta; order Mantodea; family Hymenopodidae; genus Hymenopus; species Hymenopus coronatus. The sequence goes on from CM060891.1 coordinate 86,180,694, forward strand.
TCTTCCTAATTTACTACGATTTTTTGTACCATAACTATAAGTAAACTATAAGTACTTTGTAAAATAATTGTTTCTTTCAGCCGGTGTAGGACTAGAATTGAAAAGGTAGAGTCAGATCGAGAAATGCAATGTCACGGTCAGGATTTGAGCCATGGATCTACTAGTTTTCTCCGAATGCTCTAACAACTGAGCTACCAGGCTAACACGGCACTAAATTCTCCAACCGACTGGTGTTTTTGAGATCCTCTCTGGGAAATCAGTGGGGGAATTTAATGCTCTGCCACCTACACTAGGGATGCTCAATGGATAGAGTACCTGGACGGAAACTAGAGGATCTATAACTATTTTTTTATTGTTAACATTTATTCATCCTCACTACTTATTACAAATAATTTAGGAGAAGCGTGGATGTTAATCTGCCAAAAACGACATTGGCAGCATTGGGCTTTCCCATATCTTGGAATTAGTACATCAACGTTAACCAGCCTACAAATACAACTTGCAGTAACTGCTATTTTGTTATTAGCGCATATGATTCGCACTTGTTTCTGGTTTTCTTTTAATATTTTGAAGACAAAAAATGCATGTGTTTAATATGATAAGGACTGCTTCCGAAAAGACATAGAGTATGAATCACTTCCAGAAACCATAACTGCTTCTTAAGGAGTTTTGGAGTTCATGACCATTATCAATCTATTTTACTTTCTCTAGCACGTATGTATAATGTACATAGTAAGTAAAGAAGGTATTGCACTTAAACAAAAAATTCGATGAGATTTCACCGGAAATACATTCTTTCAGACACCCTGAATCCATTTTTAGAAAAAAGGTCTGTGTGTATATATGTGTGTGCGTGTGTGTTTGTGAACTTGATAACCCAAAAATGAAAAGTCACTAAACTACGAAGTTTGGTATTTAACTATATTATGTTAACAGCGATGCAACATAAATATTTTGAGGAGAATTCCTCCGCTTCCAGCTATCCATTCCATGGGAAAATTTTGATTTTCTCAAAAATGCCTCTAACAATTTTGATTAAAATTTCGTATCTTAAAGATATTTATATGAAAAAAATGGCATATCTTGAATTTTCTGGGAATAACGTCTAAAGACCTCTTATTCCTTATGACATTTTCACAACTTTTGAAACGTAAGAGATAGACAGAAAATGAAGATCTCGTTAAAACAGCAATTTATAAAATGTACATTTTTTCCAAGATATTCCTGACCATGCAAACAAAGAACTTTAATCACATAACATGACTCCATGGCACGACAACTCACGAGGAACCTTAATGGATGGCCTGCAGAATTGGAGGGTGAGACGTGGTCAGCGCCTCGAATCCCTCCCGGTCGATTAAAGCGGTCCGCATGACCTGGAATCACATAGCTATCAGTTTTTAAATAATTTGACTAGCACTTTACCCTATTGTACTCACTCATTCCCCTTCTCCTATAAGGAAGCAAATACTAACATATCTCTTAATGTTTATCTTGATTAACATAAAGTAGATGGAAGAATAAATGTTTTAACAGCAATTTCTTACAGAAATGTAGAGAAAGTGTTGTGAGAGGAACGCATCAGATTTTTATTGAACATAAATATCTGCAGAGATTTTTTGTCACTTGTGTGCCAACAGATTTATAATCAGTTCAGTCAAAGGGGTAAATGGGAAGGTTTATAATCTCCCCAAAATGAATTATGGAAAAGGGGAATAGAATATCGTATTTACATCATCAGTTCCCCTCTCGTTTGGCTGATTTGTTATCAAAAAGTTTTTTAGTATGCTTTATTATTAAAACTGATTCATTGCGTTTTGGAATCATGAGATAACTGCAACCTACTGCCCTTATTTTCAATCCCTATATTTCAACTTATATTGTACTCTACGACTTCTAGACACTATTAACACTTGCACTACAAGACACAATACCACACTTATAGGCTAACCTCACAATTCTCAAAAAAGGTCTCTACGTTTTCTAACTGACCTAAACAAAATATTGTACTTATTATGCTATAAGAATGTCAAACTTTATAAACACTTTACCGCTTCCAAAACTACTATTGTTTTAACCCCTTATTAAACTACACCGCCCGCCTGGGTAGTGTAGTGCTAAAGTGTCTGACTCTCATTCAATAGGTCGTGAATTCGAGTCTCGGTTACGCGGATCAGGTTTTTTTTTTTAGGTTTTCCCTTATCCTGTGGAGTAACTTTAAGCTCCATGGACCCTTTGACCATTTGAGCATAATTTCACCAATTTCAGTCATCGTCTGATATGACCAACCAGGTTAAAGGACGTTAAGCTACAAAAAAAAAAAAAAACGACAAAAAAACAGAAAAAAAAACCACATCGTTTGGCAAATCAGGGTAAATGTTTTTTGTTTTTTTTAAGTGGTGTGAGACACTCCAATCAGTTGCTCTTGACCAGGTTAGTTACTCTAACGACACTTTGTAGTAACCGCCGCCACAGTCACGTGACTTTCCAGTAACTCAAAAGAATACGTTTATGCACCTGAGATGTAGCATTTTCGAAAGTTATAGGAAACCGAAATACTTTAAAAAGAAAACGTGTGTGTTCCATTTACATGAACTTTTTGCCTACTATATATCAAACTGGACTTACAAAAACGTATTCTTCAATCTACTTCATGCTAATTAAGATAGACATCAGCAGAAATTATCTTATTGGTTAGTTTCCTATAAGTGGAGGGGAAATAAGGGAATACATTAGGCGAAAGCAATGGTCAAATACTTCATATACTGGTTGCTACGTGATTAAAATTTGGTTTTCTTTGCATGGCCAGTAGTAAAAGAAAAAAGAAAACGGACAGAAAACGTTCCGTTTGAGAAAACTTTAAATATTTTAAAATTGAAAACAATAACAAGGAATGTGTCACAAATGCTTAAACTCCAAAAAGTGTATGTCATAAATTGTGTGTTTAACATTTTTTGTGTAGTAAGTTTTGGTCTACCTCTTGCGTTTATCAGCTATGCAAAAATCATCCAGGGTGATCAGAGGCTATTCTCATAATATAAAAAGATATATATTTTATTTTTCATGTAAATATCTTTAAAATACGGAATTTTAGTCAATGTTGTTAGATCTATTTGTGAAAAAAATGCAATTTTAGTTTTCCGTATAAAGTAGTTTGGGGTGAGAATCTTCTTGAAAATCTTCGTGTTGTATCCCTGGAAGATGCAGATTATAAATTCCAAAGAGACTTTTCGTTTTTCAGCTAAGCTGTGTCACGAATCCGGACCATTTTCGAAAAAGGCTTTATTTGGATTCAGGGGAACTCGAAACATGCACTTTGGAGAAACATCGGTATCGCATTTTTGGGTGGAACACAATACTTGCTAAACCTAATAGTACTTAGTGGAAAAAATAAAACCTTCCCAAATCACAGCTTCAAGCACTTGGGTTGAAATTTGCACCATATGACAACGCTTTAGGTACGGGTCAAAATTGGGGGCTTCTCACGATATTAGGGCCCCCCACTCTAATATCCTTATCTTCGATCCTTGCTTAAAGTATGCATCCATACTACTGGCGTATATTTTGGTGTTATTATCGACTTTTCATCCAAAATGATGCTATTCACACAGTTAAAAAATATGTGCAGTCACTAGAGCTCCTGATTGCTGTATGAGGAGTCACGGGCTCGATTCCCGGCTAAGATTGGCGACATTACCCTAGCCAAGAATATTCCGTTACATTCCCAGAGCCTGAAAGAACGAATGAGAGTGCAAATGTATGTGTGTGTGTGTGTGTGTGATCTAATGAAGAAGCATAAAAAAATCTAATGTATTCCATTCACATGACTTTCTCTACATCTCTGCAACAAATTATAGTTAGAAAGCTTATGCTTTTATTTACTTCTTCCTAATCGAGAAAAATTAGCTGAAATAGTCTTATTATTTGCTTCTTTGAAAGTGGAAGTGAAACAAAGGTGTACCATAGGTTAAAGTGATACTCAAAATCTGGTTGCTATTGACTAAAGTTCCTTTGTTTGTATGGACAGGAGTTGACAAATTCCTGTATGAGAAAAGAATGTTATTCAAAGCTGAAACTAAAATTAAGGAATATCTAAAAAAAGATTAATTCCACGAAGAAAATGTATATGACATAAATTGTGTGTTTTATCCCGATCTACATTTTTTGTGCAGTAAGTTTTTGTCTATCTCTTACGGATTAATAGTTTTCAAAATTCCGTAAAATTCATCCTGAGTAAAGTAGTATTCAGGGCTATTCCCAGAAAATTCAAGATATACATTTTATTTGTCAGCTAAATATATTTAATATACGATATTTTAATCAAAATCGTTACAGCCATTTTTGAGAAAATAAAAAATTTCGAAAAAGTTCCATGTAAAGGGTAGATGGGAGTAGGGGGATTGTCTTGAAAAATCTTCGTGTCGCATCCTTGGAAGACACTACACTTAAATACCAAAGTTGGTGTCTTACCAACTTTTCGTTTTTAAGTTATCGTGTTTTGAGAAAATCCCCCCCACCGTCAACTACCCTTTACATGGAACTTTTTTCGACAATTTTGATTTTCTCAAAAATATCTCTAACAATTTTGATTACAATTTCGTATATTAAAGATATTTACCTGACAAGTAAAATGTATATCTTGAATTTTCTGGGAATAGCCTCTGAAGAGTAGTTTATCCTGGATGAATTTTACTGAATTTTTAATAACTGCTAAACCGTAAGAGATGGACAAAAGCTTACCACACAAAAAATGTAGAGCAAGTTAAAGCACACGATTTATGTTATATACATTCTTTTCGTGGAGTTCCTCGTTTTTGAGACATTCCTTACTTTTTGGTTTCTGCAATGAAAAACATACTTTTCTCATACAGGAATTTGTCAACTGCTGTCTCCATACAAACAAAGTAACTTCAGTGACATAACAACCAGCTTTTTATTATCACTTTAACCTATGGTACTCCCTTGTATCACTTCTACTTACAAGGAAGCAAGTAATATGGTTATTTCTTTTACTGATTAGCGTGAAGTAAATAGAAATATAAGCTTTTTAAGAATAATTTGTTGCGGAGATGTAGAGAAAGTCATGCGAATGGTACACATCAGATGTTTTTGTAGTAAGTTTTTATCTATCTCTTACGGCCTACTAGTTATGCAAAATTCAAAAGAATTCAATCAAAATTTTTAGAGCTATTTTTGAGAAGATAAATGTTTTCCAAAATTTGTCCATGTAAAAGGTAGTTGGTATGGAGGGATTTTCTTGAAAATCTTCGTGTCGCATCCTTGGAAGAGTTTAGTATTTACCATTCTTTTCGTTTTTCAACTATGCTGTCCACAGACATACAAACATACACACACACACACACACATATACTCACACGAACCTTTCAGGGTTCAGAGATCCCTAAAACATGTATTTCCAGTGAAATCTCGGTATCACTATTACATAGTACGTACAAAGAATAAAAAAAAAAAAAAAAAAAAAAAAAAAAAATCACTATACATTATGTACATAGTACGTGCAGAGAAAGTAAAACAAAATCTGATGTGTTCCATTCACATGACTTTCTCTATATCTCTGCAACAAATTATTGTTAAAAAGCTTATGTTTCAATTTACTTTATGCTAATCGAGAAAAAAAATGTCAGAAATAGTCTTATTACTTGCTTCATTTTAAGTAGAAGCGAAATAAGGGAGTACCATAGGTTAAAGTGATAGTCAAAGGCTGGTTGCTATGTGACTGAAGTTCCTTTGTTGCATGGACAGGAGATGATAAATTCCTGTATGAAAAAATATAAGTTTTTGAAAAGTGAAATCAAAAACAATAAATAGCTAAGAAAACGATCAACTCCATGAAGAAAATGTATTTAACATAAATTGTGTTTTTTAACGTGGTCTACATTTTCTGTGAAGTAAGATTTTGTCTATCTCTTACCATTTAGCAGTTAAGCAAAATCAGGCAAAATTCATCCTGAATAAAGAGGCTATTCTCATAAAATACAAGATATACATTTTATTTGGTATGTAAATATCAGTAATATACGAGATTTTAATCAAAATCGTTAGAGCAATTTTTTTAGAAAATCAAAATTTTTGAAAAAAGCTCCATGTAATGGGTTGTTTGGGGTGGGGGAATTTTCTTGAAAATCTTCGTGTCGCATCCTTGGAAGATACCAAACTTAAATACCAAGTTTGGTTTTTAACGGTCTTTTCGTTTTTGAGCTATGCTGACCACAGTCACACAGACAGACACACGAACATGTTTCTAAAAATGCTTTTTTTGGATTCAGGGGTTCTCAAAACACATATTGACGGTGAAATCTAGGTATCAGCTTTTTGGGTACAATGCAATACCTTCTCTATACACTATGTACATAGTACGTATAGAGAAAGTAATAGTACTTTTAAGGCTTGAAACGCGTATCCCATTTTTGGACCAAATGCAACAAAGGAATCAGTAGTTCTTGGTGCATATGCCACTGCGTTGCTTGAAGATTTGTTTGACACTCGTGCAGCTCGACTCTCAGAAAACCGCTACCCAAGGTGATTTATGTGAGAACACTTTATATTGTCGTGTGTGGAACACAACCTGTCACTGGGGTGGGGCTGAAGGGTATCAAATGACGTCACACAGCAGCTCGGGTCATATGAAGATTGTCGGACATAGATTGATGGGGTTTAATTTGGAAAATGAAGGCAACCGATGAACAATAAATTTCGCAGCCGTCCATGTGAAGTGGAGGTAGCGAAAGAATGGGAGGAGATATGTGACTCTTGACATGCTTTCTTCTTTTACTTTGCAGAGCAAAACCTCTCCCTTTCTCTAATCAATCCGCTTTTCCCTTTGGCTCTTTCGTTTGTTTCCTGAATAAAACAAGGATTTAAAAACAGGGTGTGTCCTATTGCTGTATAGTGGTATCGATCGAGTGATGATTGGATTGGCAGCAACAGCTCTGTACACGAAAACACATGTCCTCACCCAGATGGCGTTAGTGTGTCGTTAACCTTCACTCATATCATAGTAGTGAAGGTTCAACATTGAACGACTTGAATAACATATCTGGTGTATTGTTTATCACTTTATTTGTAAAACTAAAATCATATGTGTTCCATTCCCATGTCATTCTCTACATCTCTGTAACAAATTACTTTTAAAATGCTTATTTACTTAATGGTAATCGAGACAAAATTAGAAGCGAAATAAGAGGGTATAATAAGTTAAAGTGATAGTCAAAAGCTGGTTGCTATGTGATTGAAGTTCCTTTGTTTGTATGGACAGCAGTTGACAAACTCCTGTACGAGAAGCGTATAATTTTTTCAAAGCTGAAACCAAAAACAAGGCATATCTTAAAAACGATCAACTCCACGAAAAATATGTACCTATATAACATAAATTGTGTTCTAATGTGCTCTACATTTTTTATTTGGTAAGGGTTTGTCCATCTCTTGTGATTTAGTTGTACAAAATTCCGTAAAATTCATCCAGAGTAAAGTAGTCTTCAGAGGCTATTCCCAGAAAATTCAAGATATACATTTTATTTGTCAGGTAAATATCTTTAATATACGATATTTTAATTAAAATAGTTAGAGCCATTTTTGAGAAAATCTAAATTTTCGAAAAATGTTCCATGTAAAGGGTAGTTTAGGGTGGGGGGATTTTTCTCAAAATCTTCGTGCCGCATCCCTGGAAGATGCTAAATTTAAATACCAAGTTTGGTATTTATCGGACTTATTTTTTGAGCTATGCTACCCACAGACACACACACACACACACACACGGACATATTTCTAAAAATCCTTATTTTGTATTCAGGGTGTCCTAAAATATATATTTCCGGTGAAATCTCGGTATCGAATTTTTGGGAGCATTACAATACCTTCTCATTACACTATGTACATAATACGTATAGAGAAAGTAATCTGGTATAAATTATGTCAGATCAGCTAATCTTCCCCGAACAATGTGTTATTGTTTGATTTTACGTCTGAATTTACATATATATATATATATATATATATATATATATATATATTATTTGATGCAATGTGGGGGTGAAAATCCGATCATGGTATGGGCTGGTTTTTATAATTTTAGAAAATATAGTTTGGGCATAAAAAATCAGAGTTATAGGGGTCCAAAAAGAAAATGAAACGATTCTACAGCCACTTTAATATAATGTTCCCATCTAGCATTTCTGAGAAGTTTTAAGATTCGTTATGGTAATATTTGTTTGTTTTTTTATTTCTGCAAAAAGAATATAGCCTCACTTTTAATCTAAAATCCAGTTTTATTTTGTGCCACACATAGCCAGTCCATAACCGGTATCTCTTGGATACAAAGCTCCAAGGTTCTCGTATTTTCTAGATTGTGGTATATTTCCAAGGAAGTTAACCACGTCCGGATTAATCTATCTGTGCGCCCACGTTCCACGCCTATACACCAAAATGAGACGGGACACACGATCCTGCGGTACAAAACGACAATTTCGGGGAAGTATGGTTCACTACTCTGCCGAGTGTTAGAGGGGGGGGGGGGAGAAAACCCACATCACAGCAGCGTCTCTACTGCAAGGGACAGATGGAATTCTGAAGTCAAAGAGAAGACAATCCATCTACGGAAGGCACCCCGAGAAACAATCCAGAGCAGATGGCGCACAAGCTTTGGGAAGCAACCAGCTAAGGGACACAAAACCAAACATCGAGGTACTTATACTTCTGCCTAATGTTGAACAGCGGTGTTGGCAGGCTGGTTGGTGTGCTCTACCAGAACGTAAAACGTTTCACTGATTACGTAACACTATTGATAACACCACCATTCCTTTAAAAATGGGCTTTTTGAATAGATTATTTAACCCTTTGTTGCCTGTCGGTACCTATAAATTTCACTTGTTTTAAGCGTAACTATACTAATAGGGTTGTACTCTAGGATTAATTTCATGTTATACTAACCTTCAACCACAAACGACAAGTAATCAAGACTTTTATATTGTAAAAATTTATATAATTTTGCCCTAAAAGTGCAGTGATTTTTTAAATAAATAAAAGAGTAAAACCCATATACCTAGTCAAATGAAACCCGATTAGCTTCTAAGTATCACACCGATTATTTTACTTGGGATCTCCCCGTCCTTTACCACAGTCACTGGGATTTGAACTTGCAACATTTGGTTTTAAATAGATCACCTAACGCTCACGGTCAGTTGAATCACTATTTTGGTAGTGCATTTTGGGGGGGGGGTAGTGTTTAACGCCCGCTTTAACTACTTATGGCACCGCAGGCGGTGGTGCTTCTGGCAGGACTATAAAAGCTGGTTTAGAAGAATTTTAACTTTTAATTGGGAAGAAAAAGATCAATAAAAGATCCGAATTTATTTTCATTTGTATTTTCTCTATTATTTTATATAATAATTTTATAGGTTTATTCCCATAAATTTTTACTAGAACTCCACTTTTAAATTTGAATTAAAGGAAAGACAGCATATGCACTATACTAATGCAGGCAACTAAGGGTTTAAGCCAATTCGAAATACGACTATCACTTTAATCCATAAAATTAGCGTTAAACTTAAAACGGGCCTCTGTGGAGCACTCATTTAAATTTAATAACTCTTTATATTCACACCTGTTTAACACAACGAACACGTTTTTAAACAAAAAAATCTGATGCATTCTATTCGCATGACTTTCTCTAAATCTCTGTAACAAATTATTGTTAAAAAGCTTACCTTTCTATTTATTTCATTCTAACGGAGAAAAAAATTAGCAGAAATAGTCTTACTTGCTTCCTTGTAAGCAGAAGCGAAATAAGAGAGTCCATAGTTTAAGTGACCGTCAAAAGCTGGTTGCTATGTGACTGAAGTTCCTTTGTTTATATGGACAGGAGTTGACAAATTCCTGTATGAGAAAATGTATAATTTTTCAGAGTTGAAACTAAAAACAAGGAACATCTCTAAAACGATTAATTCCACAAAAAATGTATATAGCATAAATTGTGTGTTTTAACGTGCTCTACATTTTTTGTGGTGTAAGTTTTTGGACATCTCTTACGATTTAGCAGTTATGCAAAATTCCGCAAAATTGATCCAGAATAAAGTGGTCATCAGAGGCTATTCCCAGAAGATTCAAGATATACATTTTAAATATCAGGTAAATGTCTTTGATATATGATATTTTAACAAAATCTTTAGAGTCATTTTTGAGAATATCAACATTTTCGAAAGAAGTTCCATGTAAAGGGTAGTTTGGGGTGAGGGGTTTTTCTTGAAAGTCTTCATGTCGCATCCTTGAAATATATCAAACTTAAATACCAAATTTGGTATTTAACGGTCTTTTCGTTTTTGAGCTATGCTGCCTACACATACAGACAGACAGACAAACACACACAACAGTCACAGACAAACAGACAGAGATGCACACACGACATTTTTCTAAAAATGCTTTTTTTGGATTTATGGAGTCTCAAAACATGTATTTCTGGTGAAATCTCGGTATCGAATTTTTGGGTGCAATACAATACATTCTCTATAATCTATGTACATAGTTCGTTTAGAGAAAGTAAAAATACAGAATCTGTTTTTAGAGTAAATGGCTGTTGAATATCCATAAAAAGACAACGTTTACATATCCCTTTGAGATCTTCAGCCTTTGAAAGACAGTACAATAAACCTGTTTCCTGGCATACTATTTTATAAAGCAGCGTTTTTCACTAAATTACATGTCCGCATCTTCAAATTGTTCACTGTCTCTATTACTTACTCTATACATACTATGTACAAAGTGTATAGAGAAGGTACTGTGTTGCACACAAAAATTCGATACCGAGAGTTCACCGGAAATATATATTTTGAGATTCCCTGAATCCAAAAAAGCATTTTTAGAAAAATGTCCCTATGTGTGGGTCTGTCTGTGTATGAATCTCTGTTTGTGTGTCTGTGGGCAGCATAGCTCAAAAATGAAAAGACCGTTAAAAAACAAACTTGCTATTTAACTTTGGTATTTTCCAAGGATGGGACACGAAGATTTTCAAGAAAATCCCCCACCCACAACTACCCTTTACATGGAACTTTTTTCGAAAATTATGATTTTCTTAAAAATTGCTCTAACAATTTTTATTAAAATATTGTAATTTTTAAGATATTTACTGATAAATAAAATGTATATCCTGAATTTTCTGGGATTAGCCTCTGAAGATTAATTTATTCTGGATCAATTTTACGGAATGTTGCATAATGCTAAACCGTAAGAGATGAACAAAAACTTACCACATAAAAAATGTAGAGCACGTTAAAACATACAATTTAAGTTATATACATTTCTTTCGTCGAGTTGATCGTTCTTATACATATCTTGTTTTTGGTTTCAGCTTTGAAAAACTTATACATTTCTGGTATTTTTTCTGTTTAGCATGAAGTAAATAGAAGCCTAAGCGTTTTAACAATAGAGATGCAGAGATGTAGAGAAAGTCATGTGAATGGTACAGATAAGATTTTTTTGTCATAACTCAATTAAAAATTTCCAAGAAATGCAGATATATCCAACGTAATTTTCTGAGACAAGATACTTATAAAATATGTTTAAAAACATTTTTCTAATAAAATATGGTAAGTTTTAAGAACTACATTTCCTTATAAGTTTATATAAAATTCACAAATCGCGTGTTATATTTGTTTAAAATATCCTTTTGCACATTTTGGTTTGTGCTGTAAAGCTTTAGTTGCAAAAATTGCAGCAACTTTTCTCAAACTAGAAAATTTAAGGGACATTTAGATTATACGACATAATAAAGTACTTTAAAATGTATAGCACTCAAAAAATGTATCTACTTTGAATAAAATAGTATACGTATTAATTAAACAATATCATAGCAACATTTTCAGAAATAGTTTTGAAACCTAAACTAGGAATTAGATAGGAGGTGTAAAAACATTCCTGGCCCTGTTCATGACAATCATAACCTAATTTACCTCCGTGTGCTCTTAAAACACTTTCTGTTTTTTTAAAGCATAAAGCCTCTATAGAAAGCACATTTCCGGTCTATACACAAATAAATACGGAAGCCATTTTGAGCATGGACACACTTTCGACGGTTCTCGATGCCTGATGTTCTCTTTCCATTGTAGTTTTGAAGTTTTGAACAAACAGATCGGAGAGCGCGGTGAAAGAGAAATTCCATTTAAGTTAATATTTTCCTCCACCCACTCGCGTTATACTCGCTGCCGTGGAGTGGAACAAAAACATAACGCTACCACATAAACACCAATATGACACTTTCTGCTGCCACGCTAATGGTTCAGTAAACTGACACCCCACATTCAAAATATTAATATTTTACGGACACATTTTTGTTTCCAAAGCCCCAATTGAAAAATTAGCTCAGAGTTATAACAAGCAGATTCGAATTTTAATAAAAACAGTTGTACGAGCAATGCAACGATGTATGGTTTAACATGGCAGATAAAGAAAAGTCTAAAATCTGGTTATCATTAAATGTTCTACTGTCTTTTATTCCTACAACGAAATGTACAGTGGAACAATTCGCACAAACGCTTATCTCGAATAACAAGAGCTGGTGAATACAACTCCGTAGTGTCCGTCTGGGTAGTATGGTGGTAGCGTGTCTGCTTCACATTCAAAAGGTCGTGAGTTCGAAACTGGCTTAGGGTGTTATCCGGATAAGGGTTTTTTTTCCCTTATCCTGAGAAGACGAATGTCAAGTAACTTTAAGCTCCATGGGCCCCGAGATCATTTGAGCTTCATTTCATCAAGTTCATTCATCGTCTGACATGACCAACCATGTTAAAGCACGTTAAACGTAAAAAAAAACTTTTGTAGGAATAATTTGTAAAAAAAAATTGGGTTCAGAAAGTCATAGAAGGTAAAAAATTTTGTTTTCCACTTGACAAACTGATTATTAATTGAATTAATTATTATGACTATTAATAATATATTTATTATTATTATTATTATTATTATTGACAAAAGAAGCCCTAAGATCTAAACATGTAATACGTAACAAAATACTCTCATTTTAGTTGAGAACAGAATACAACTTACCTATGTTGAAACATTGGCTAAAGAGTTACGCAGTTTTAAACTTGAATATATTTATTTTGTGGTTCATTAATTCTGTTTCTCCTTTATCCTAAAAAGCACTTAAATATGCCTTGATTTCTTTTACCCATAGTCAATTTTTGTAGTTTTAATTACATTTAAAAGTTTTTACATTATGGTTATGTGGAACATTTTAATACATGAGAATGTCTCAAGATCATTGTTTAATCAAAAGCGACTATAAGCGTTAAAGAACAATAAAACCATATATACAGAGTTTTTGAATAATCACTTCAAATACTAAACATTATGATTTTAAGAATACTTCGATTATGAAAACAAAATGACAGCGCGCATTATTCTTTCTCTCAGCCTTATCTATAGCAATCTTCTGTAAGCATATTTGAACGTTCCTAGTTATTATTGGAAGGCATATTCAGTAACTGTAAGATTGTTGGGTAAGGTACCAAAACTCGTTCTTTAATGTAACCCAGCAAAAAAGTGATGAAATGAGACCTATAGCTTTGACGACCACATTGATACATCTACTGAGGACATTTGTTGCTAATTCTTTTTCAGTGCTGCAGTTTCCTAAAGCAATATGGGAATTTCTCTGAAGTGCTATATTCTATAAATGTTTTTCAAATTAAATAATATATTTTAATTAGGTTACATTCTCAATTATCTCCAAAAATGTCCTGTTACTTAAACTACATCATTATCTTAATGTCAATTAGATTTGAGTATCGCTTAGGCACCACATCCGCCTAGCAGCTTGGTGTTAACTACCCATCCTCTGTATTTTCTGTTCATATCCCCTTTTGTTTTATTTCCTCAATTTTCTATTTCTTTAATTCTTCTTTTCCCATTCCCAATCAACATTTTCAACTCCATAATCTCTCCTGGTATACGATCTGTGAATTCAATTTTTACTTTCTCTAGCCCCTTATGTACAACGTACATAGGGATAGAGAAGTATTGTATTCCACCCAAAAATTCGATGTCGAGATGTCACCGGAAATACTTGTTTTAGGATCCCATGAGTCCAAAAAAAGCATTTTCAGAAACAGGTTCGTGTGTGTGTGTGTGTGCCTGTGGACAGCATAGCTCAAAATGAAAAGACGGTTAAATACCAAACTTGGTATTCAAGTTTGGCATCTTCCAAGGATGCGACACGAAGATTTCCAAGAAAATTTCCCCACCCCTAACTACCCTTTACATGGGAAAACGTTTGAACATTTTATTTTTCTTAAAAATTGCTCTAACGATTTTGATTAAAATACCAAATATTAAGGCCATTTCTATCACAAATATTTTGAATTTTCTGGGAAAAGATTCTAAAGAGCTGTTTATTCTGAACTTTGCTTTATTTGGCATAACTAGTAAACCGGAAGAGATAGACACAAACTTACTATACAAAAACTTTATATCTTGTTAAAATCCATAAGCTATATCACACACATTTTTTTCGTGGAGCTTACCCTTTTCGAGCTTTTTCCTTATTATTAGTTTCAACTGTGAAGTACTTCTACTTTTCTCACACGGAAATGTGTGTGTGTTTCTTTTGTTCTACTCCTGGTCAAGCAAAGAAGCGATTTGCAATGACGATTGCATATAGACAGCTTTTAAAACATATGACTATCACTTTGGCCTTGTGCATTCCCTTAGTTCCAGTCTACTTATAAGGCACTAAGTAATACAATTCTGCTAATGTTTATCTTGATTAGCATGGTGTTGAAAGAAGTATTATCTTTTGTAAGAAGTTTGTGTGTAGAGTAGCTAGAGAAAGTCATGTGAGTGTAATATTTAAGATTTTTTTTCTCTTATTTCTTACCTCTTTGAAGCCAGTTAAACACTGAAGAAAATTGCCCTGCTCCCCACATAAATACATCGTTCTAATTCATTGCTTCTCATCCCTTTCTAAAGTAATGCTCTTGTTCTCATCCAAGCTGATCCTACTCTCTCTCTCTCTCTCTCTCTCTCTCTCTCTTGTTTATTAAATATATGTATATACCCCTCTCTTAACCATTCTTTTTTATTTGATGGTTTATACAAAAATAATTAACTTTTGGTGTAAATATATACGATGGCATATAGTCAATTTTATAATAAGAAAGTAAGAAACATAATGTAGTTGATGAGAAACTGAGATATGTAATATAGTTTCATACCAATTGGTCTAAACATTCGTGACAGAAAAGTACAAATATAGACGTATTCACTCACGCTTTCTCCCTGTTTCTCTCTCTCATACACACAAGCACACTATTTTAAACCATTTTCGTTTTAAGCTAGACCTTCATAAATCTAAGTATTAAGCACTTGCTCAAAATATAAAATTACAAAAAGACGTGGGTTGCAGTATTGCTACATATCACAAAGATCAGGACAATATTGCAACTGTCGTATAATTGTGTTTTCCAGTCGTGAAATTCCGTTATTACTTCTTGCCGCTGAAATATGTTATTAAACAATAGCCATTTATTAAAATACCAAATATGAGCAATAATTAATATGATGCTTCATTTTGCTAACTTTATTTGGAATATTAACACATCCATTGTGATTTACTTTTTGAAATTTTTTGCTGTTAATCTACTTTACTATAAACATTCACAAAGATATATGGAAATATAAAAATTCTGTAAGTGTTTAAAGGATTAAAACCAGAGTTTACCATGTTTATTATCTCCACAGGTCTCATCCGGGAAAAAAAAAAAACCCAGCTAAGATGCCACTTCTGAAACGTAAGTTGTACCATTAATTGATATCCTCCATTAATTTTCAGTTTCCAGAAGAACTACAGCACTTCAAATCTTTCAGCTTACGGTGTACTCTATTTTCTTCTGTGGCTTGCGGACATTCTCAGCAGCTTCATCGACATCACAACAAGATGGAAGAATATGGAGAATATGTTATAACTTGGTGGGCCACGCGTATTCTTGGGGAATTAACACACATTAGCGATGTTATTGCTTGAGAATACACGTAGCTGACAAGTTTAAACGTCGTCGAGCACGAAGACATCCTCCTCTTCTACTGCTACAAGCTTCAGCTGATTTCAGCCACATTTATTAGCTGTTAAGATTAGACAAGCATAAGACATTGGCTCTTATTTTCCAGGATATTGATATTATTGTATTATCTAATACAACCAATAAGTTGTTGATATATAGCTTCTTTCATATCATCTGGACCAAATATTGTGAACTAGTTGTGTCAAATAAGAGTTAGGAATAAAACATATGCTTTCTTTACCGCTTACCGGAATTACTTAGAAACACCCAATAAGGAGATTTCATCAGAAATATTATAGTTTAAGCCCCCGGCATAACTCGGAAACCTAAAGTTAGACATTCTAATTAAGTCAAGAATATTAAAAAGCCATTTAATTTTCGCGAAATTCTCTGTCTTTCTTTCCCACGTGTAGAATTTACGCCAACCAGGACCAAAAGCCAATAGAAGAGCTCTGGATCAGAGAGAAACCAGGATGAAAGATCAGCCCGAAGTATGATATGAACCTGAGGATGTGGATGATCCAATTTGATATTGAAGTAGATGACAGAAAAATGATTATGGAGAAATTGATTCGCGAAATTCCCTCCAAACTAAATTACTCTTAACGTCAGTGGCTCAAACGAGCCAGGTGGTCCAGACTTTTCGTCTTGAATTATCATTCCGGAGGTCGTGGGTTCCATTATGTGGCCGACCTCTCTGACCCATAGGTTTTCCCAGGTTTTCCTGGGTAGCGGGGGGCGGGGGGGTTTCATTCACCCAACATCCTGAACCTTCATTTCATCTCCATTTCATTCCATCTGGTTTCTTTTCAATGCCAGAGAGACTGCTTGATGGCTGCTTTATGTGGTTGCGAATGCGCTTTGGTAATACAGTTCTCTGCGGCGGGGTGGTCCTGTGGTCGTCTGCAGACAAACCTAGATCATGGGCATTTAGCGGTCCTCGCGTTGAAATGAAGAACTGTTTGTATTATGTTTGGGATCCACAACAGTGGTTCTTTCCCTGCGGCTGCCCGTCAGATACTTATCATCCTATCTCTCTAGGGTCTGAGTCAATAAGTCTTTAGAGGCTGGGCTGTGGAACCTGCTCCGAACTGCGCCAACCAAACAACTAGTAGCGTCAATCATAGCGCATGCGTCTACCAAGAGCACATAACACTTCTAGGGAATATTGAACTGTAGGGATTACCAGTTAGCCTTGCATATACATCCAGCAAAAAGAGTACACTGAGATATAGTCAAATTAAAGCTGTAAATTTCATATTTTTAAAGATACAGACTTCAAGCGTTATATATTTGTTTCTCTTATTCATAGTAGTCCCTTTGCAAAATGTTAACATCTACCCCAACCAGTTTTTACACCATTAATTTATTATAATTGGCGCAACAGATCTGGACATGTGCAAATCTTAATGAGAGCTAGGAAGCGAGTTGTATTTTCAGATAAGCAGTTCACCAGTTGATTCATGTATACTGGAAGAGTGCCTGTCACAGTCAATGTCAAATATCTGTCACCTCTTATGTACAGCACATATGTATATTCATATCTACAAAACATGTATACAAATGGCCTACTATATAAACAATGTCAATCGTCTGCCTCCAATTCTTTCACACCTGACAGTCCTTCGTCTTCGCTCACTACTCAACAACTGTCACTACTTTCTGCACCATTATCCTGGATTAGAATTCTTTTTGATTTTCTACAATTCTTTCTAATGATTTTGAATGTTCTCAACAAGTCGTCATACATTTCCCCATTCTGGCCTGCCAATTTCTGCAATTCGTTGGTGACACAACTGTTCCACATCTTTTAATTTAAAATAGATATATTACGTTTTAATTTTTCTTTCTTTCTTATCTTTGAGAACCCTGGAACCGAAACTCAGTGAAATATCAGTTGCTTTGGCTACTCTTTCATACACTTTCATCAGGATTTTGAAGAACTCGGGGAATATACATTTTCTTCCTTCATCTCTGCCTCTTGTTTCATGAAGTCAGGGACATTTGCAATTATTTCTCTCCTCTAAGTAATACCTTGCCACATAACTTTGAAAACTTAGGAGTCATGGTTAAAATAAATAAAATGAACACTCTTTACAGCCCACTTTGAATACAAACATATGCGGAACACTTTCGATACAGACTGTACAAAGCTTACTAGCTGTGACTTTAAATAAGCAAAGTATCATAACAGAAACTCCGATAAGCTAGGCTCAGTGGCCTGGTTGGTGGTCACATGAATTCTTCGTATTTGCAGTTTTAGTGTTTGTTTTAAAACATATATTTATTTTCTGAACCTGCTGTACAGGACTGTTTATTATGTACTTTAGAACAAAGTTGTTAACTATTAGATTCACGGTAAATATTTCATTATAAATTTCATAATTTAATTCCACTATTTTTGTTTAAGAGTTTCGGGATTTTGTTGGGGGGACTTAGCGCTGTATTTTTTCTTCTTTTTCCTCCTTTTTTCTGTTACCTACATTTTCTTTGTTTTTCTATTGGTTTACCGTTTCTTTTTACTTACAAATACAGCTGCATATACACATTTACAAGCACACAAACACCAATGCCCAAGATCCCCTGCGTCACGAAGTACCAAATAGGGACACTTTAGCAAGCGCGGCTATCGGGACCGGCAGTATTCGCCCAGACACCAGGGGCAGTCACGAAAAATACTTAAAACAGAGTGAGAGGTCGACGGGGGTAGAAATTGTGACAAGCTACGGACCAAAACGCATAAGCCATCTCGCTCTCTCTTGCAAAAATACTCACTGGCCAAACGCAAAATGTTTAGAAATCCTCAAAATTGATTACAAATGATCACCTGTAGACACACATATAAATCCAGTTTATTGTTAAATCTTCCGGTATATTCAGAAATAAATTTTATAACGGTTAAATGAAATGGTGTGTTATTTATGTACGCTCTTTAATTGCTGTGGTTCTCAGCGGCCCATTCTAAATTGGACGTGAAAGACCTCTTAATTTTGCTCAGAGGCCTCTCTATTTACACGCTGTAAATCTACGACACGGGACCAACGGCTTCAGTTCCCTTCTGAAGGAAGCCATGCTAAGGATTTTTACACCCGAAAAAAATATCCATCCGCGACCTTGAGAATATGCAGTTAGCGTGGTAACCATTACACCACGGGGGGCGACTATAACGGTTGCCTTGCAGAAAAGGTTTTTACCTATAAGCAGCGGGGTAAAGGAATGGAGCTTATACTGCCATACCTCAGCATGATTTTGAGAGCCGAATTTCAAATGTTTCACGTAGTGATTGCTTTTAAAAAATTAGACTATCGCGTTAGTCTAGTGCATTCTCTTGGTTCCGTATTCTTACAAAAAAGTAAATAACAAGATAAGTTCTGCTAATGTTTATTACAATAATGTAAATAATGTTTTTGCAGAATAAATAGAAAAAGGCAGTGAGTGGAACAATTTTTTTTTCTTGAAGAGGGACCGCGCCGTGGCCGAGTGGTTAGACCATTTGTCTCCAACCTAGGTCGATCCCAAGCATGTGAGATTTATGGTGGACAAAGCTATACAGCGTCGGGTTTTCTCCGGGTTCTCCGGTTTCCCCCGCCATCGTATTCATCAGCACTCTATCCTCATATGTATCACATTCCATGCGGTGTCACAAGTAATAAAAGCGGGAGTGGAACTCTACCCCCCCCTTTTCTTGAAGAGTTTAATATTAAACTGTATCTATTTTCATCCAAGCGCGGAAGAATTTAATGTAACTACATCCCATTCAACAAAATACACTAAATTAATAAATATATACGCAGATAAGTATTTAATTTCAATTAAATAAGGAAAATTATTTATCTTACTGTCAGGTCGAAACTCATGACAATTATTTTGATTCTTACTTAATTTCAACGAAATAAGGAAGTTTGATAATTCAATTCTTTTTTGAGTGCAAATCAAATGTTATGTTTAACTACAACCCGAATATCTGCAATGGTGAAAGGTGCTTCGATATATTCAAATACTTGTAGGGCAGTAAAAACATATCTAGGAAAAGAAATTCTTATCATTAATTCCCAAAACTAATATTCTATTTTAAACTACCCTCTGATACTATATATATTATTAAGAATTATATTAACCCTAAGAATCACATTTGTATTTCTCAAGTTCCTCCACATTCCACCTCTTCACCACAATGATGTTTTACTGAACATGAGCGCCGTGAAAATGGAACCTCCTCTTCACTCTATTCTTGATTCAGTTCTATTCCGCTCCTCTCTGAATCCTCATGTCTTGAATTTTTTACGCTGCACTCAAGGTTCTGCCCCTGTGCGAAACTTTCTATGTCAAAAATATTGCTTTACTTTTCTCAAGAAAGCAATTTTTTATAGTACGAGAAAAAAATATACTGGAGCGTAACGTTAACTTCAGATAAACAACTAAAGAATTTAAATGCTTTCTGCACACTGCGACATAATATTAAATATTAAAGCCCAAATGATGCTTGCCGCTCTAGAATTAAATTATAAATATTTATTGAGTTCCTCAGTGTTGACAGTAGAGATTATTTGTTATTCATGCTGCTCCTGAAAGTGCTCTAAATATCCGATTACATTACATTTTTATCTTCAAAACGTCTCAAAATAGAGACGCTATCTATAAATTTTTGAAAATTATTTTAAGAAATACAACCAAAGAAGTTTTGTAACACTCCGGCAATAGAGTGGAAAGGATGCTAATTTACATTGCCAAAAATACTACCTACACAGGATATAGCGATAACATATGGCAAACATCAATAACTATTCCTCGCGCGTAGGAAAATAACATACCATGTATGGACATGGTTGCTATCGCTCTGTTCCCACGCGGATCTCATTTATTACAGCTCTTCATATTCCATTTCATAGGAACAAACTATTTCTTTCATGAAATATTCAAAATGCTCTTTCGTATGCCTGTTTAAGTTGAAATTACTTTCTCTACACGTAATATGTTCATAGTGTATAGAGAAGGTATTGCATTCCACCAAAAAATTCGATACCGAGATTTCGCCGGAAATATATGTTTTAGGGTCCCTTTTATCCAAAAAAAAATGTTCAGAAAAAGGTCCCTGTGGGTGTGTCCATGTGTTTGTGAACACGATAACTCAAAAACGAAAAGTGGGTAAAATACCAAACTTGGTATTGAAGTTTAGTATCTTCCACGGATGCGACACGAAAATTTTGAGAAAAAACCCTTCGCCCCAAACTACCCCTTACATGGAACTTTTTTCAAACATTTTGATTTTCTTAAAAATGCCACTAACAATTTTGATCAAAATATCGCATATTAAATATATTTACCTGACAAATAATATATATATCGTTAATTTTCTGAGAATAGCCTCTGAAGACTACTTTATTCTGGATGAATTTTACGAAATTTTGCTTAACTGCAAAACCGTAAGAGTTGGACAAAAACTTACCATACAAAAAATATAGAGCACGTTAAAACACACATATATAGTATATACATTTTTTTTCGTGGAGTTGATCATTTTTAGATATTCCTTATTTTTGGTTTCATCTTTAAAAACTTACGCTTTTCTCATACAGGAATTTGTAACTCCTGTCCATATAAATCAAGGAACTTAACTCACATAGCAACTAGCTTTAGACTATCACTTTAACCTACGGTACTCCCTTGTTTCGCTTCTACTTCCAAGGAAATAAGACTATTCATCTAATTTTTTCTCGATTAGCATGACGTAAATAGAAGTATAAACTTTTTAACAATAATTTGTTGTAGAGATGTAAAGAAAGTCATGTGAATGGATCTCATCAGATTTTTTTTAAATTGATCGCCAGTACTTTGTGTTTCATTTGAACGTAGATAATGTTGACATTCAAGTCACTTGCTGATCTACACTCTGGGTAAACTATTTATTGATCATCACGAACTTGACAAAGTATTCATTATGGGCTTGGTTACTATGAAATTGATTTGCGTACTTGGCAGATGTTAATTTGATTTACAAAATTCTGAGGTTCTTGAAGCCATATTGAGGAAAGTTGTGAAATAGTACGCAATTCTCCAGGGATACATCAGCGCAATTGGGATTCAATACAACAGCGCATTATTGCATTAACAGGGTTAACATTATATGAGATTTCTTATAAGAAAGATTTTCATGTTATTGCCGGTACGTTCTGTTTTTTTCCATTCTTAATATACTATGAAAAGTTGTAGAAAGTGTAAATAACATAGAAATAAGTATGTTTATATAATGTATGTTAGGAATGTGTCCTGAGAATTCGGTCTTATCACATTGTTACGTTCTGCATGAGGATATTTAGAGCATATAAGCTTTTCTGCGCGCGTCTTATACTAAAATTAGCTATAACAAAAACAAATAATGCAAATAATCATTTAATGCGAAATTTTACCTTACCAGCCGGAAGCAATGACATTTTTCAACTGACTCGCATGTTTTCAGTCTGACTCTACCTATCCAACTCCTGCCTTACACACGGCTTGTGTAAAAAAAAATTAACGTAAATATGGGTATATATATATATATATATATATATATATATATATATATATAGTTTGTAGAAAAAACTTATATATAGATACCTAATTTGGTGCACAATATCTATATTTCGATTTCAATATTAAAATGTAGATACGCAGGTTGTTACATTAAACATTTGTTCAATAGTACTTCAGCGTTTATGTATAACCATTTCTGGGTCTATAGAATAATATAATAAAATTATTTGAATTTAGGTAGACGAACGGTAGCGGACTTGGCTAGGGTATCCAAATTTCTAAATTCCTAAACACATTTCCTTTAGCTCTTTTAAGGCATAAATTAAAGGAGTCTATTAAAGCATATTTACTTGTATGCAGATAGACAGTGATTTCAAATTAACGTGCAGAAGTTAAAGAAGCATAATCTTTTGACAACATTGTAAATGATTTAGCAACCTTAATTATTTTAGTTAGAATGAAAGAATATTTCAAACTATTTCAAATAATAGCTGCTCTCCTTAGATTCACTATTCCAGGTAGCAGGGACTCTTCCATTTACGTTTCCTGAATGAACGGTTGCTTGTTGAGCTTTCCACAGCCGATTATACGTTACATATGCATGACGTGGGGAATTTCAATCCGTAATAGGTCCATTTGCATCGCCCTTTTCAGGCCAATTTCACGCTCCATGAATATTGCTTTGAACACTGCCGGCACGTGCAAAATCTACAACAAACGCTATAAGCTAATTTTAGATCAGTATTGTTGACTTAATACAATGGTTATTCGAGAGCTCTATAAATAACAAAAGATTTTATTCTGAACCGATCTCTCGCTCATAAATGGCTAAAAATATACTGCTAGGGAGTATAAAAAGTGGTCCATGGTCAAACAAGAGGTTTCAATTTGGTGCTAGGATATGAAAAGTCAAATATTTGTATTAGTAATTGAGGAAGTCATTACATTAATTTTTGCTTCATATGTACATAAACGTGTGCCTCTGTGTCAACTACATAACTCAAAAATCAAAATTCGGATGACCACCAAAATGCAGTTCTAGCATCTTTCGAGTACACAACATTAAAATTCAGTGAATTATTAACCCCTCACAGTAAACTAACATCTACAAGAAAAAGTGTCATTGTTTTTTAACTTCTTAATATATTTTAATTAAAATAAATGAGATATGGAGATGAAAAATAAGATGTTGAATTTTCTATAAATAGTCTGAGAAGTACTCTTCACCATTTTGATTGAACTTCCTATAATTTTGATATGGAATAAAAGAGGAATGAAAAGGTACTTACACAAAAAAAGCAGTGATATTCTTATAACATACCAGATTTGATTGAATGTTTCATAGCATTAAAATATTCCGTGCTGTGCTTTACATTTTCTCAAGTAGAAAGTTAATGATTTGGCTGCGGTGGCTCTCTTTTTACTACCGTTACTTTACATAATATATAGGTAGAGAAGGTATTGCATTTCACCCAACAATTCCATACCGAGATTTCATCAAAAATACACAGGGTCCTCTGAGTACAAATAACAAATCGGTTTTTGTGTGTGTTGTGTTTTTACATATGTGTACGCGCACGTATGTGTGATATGCGTGTGGGTCTATGTCTCTGAGGGTTGTCACATGGAACATCGAAGGCTTCAAAAAAAGGTTGGGTAACGAGAATTTCTTGAATTTCCTTAGTGATTTTGACGTTGTATGTTTAACAGAAACTTGGTTGAAAAACGGAGAAAATGTAACACTTGCTAATTTCCATAGTTTTAGTAGGGGAAGGGTGACACGGGGAAGGAGGGGAAGGTGGCCAGGAGGGGTATCAGTTTCATTCAGGTCTGAGCTGGAGGCTGAGATAACTAAATTAGAAATCAGTTTGGAAGGGGTGATTGCTGTATCTTTGGCACAGGGGGGAGTACAAATAATAGTTATAGGATTATACAACCAGCCAGCAACGTCCAAGTATGCAAACAGGAATTTCTTCAGTGACTTAACCGAAACGTTAGTGCAGTTACAGGAAAAGTTTCCAGGAACTGAATTAATTCTCTTAGGAGATTTTAATGCGAGGTTAGGAGGGAAGAATATTTCTCTAACAGGGGGTCATCAATGGGGGGAGGAATTCCGCGAAGGTAAACGAAAGAGCAAGGATAGTTTTACTAATGGGGAGGGCAGACAATTACTTTCTTTCTGCGATACCTTCTCTGTAGAAATAATGAATGGCAAGTACGGTGAGGATCGAGAGGGAGAACTCACTTTCATAAATGAAAGTGGGGGTTGTGTAATATATTTTATTTTAATAAGTCAGGGTTTAATTGGCAGAATTAGAAAATGTTGGGTGGGGGAACGTATCGAGTCACATCACTGTCCGGTTGTCCTGGAACTGAATATAGAGACGGCCATGGTGGCGCATGCTCCTGAAGAGGGGCAGGGGGACGAAGGGAGATTCATTAGTAAATTTATATGGAAACCGATAGAAAAAGAAGTATTTGTTGATAAATTAGAAAGAAGATTAGGGGAAAGGAACGCAGGCACAGCGGAGGAACTAACGTATATAATAGCAACGGCTGCGAGGACAATGAAAGTCCAAATTCATGATAAGTTAAAACGATTCAATGGTTGGTATGACCAGCATTGCAGAGCTGTAAAGAAACAAGCAGAGGAGGCTCTGTCAAAATTCAGAAGGGAGGGGGGAGATGACATTAGGAAAATGTTTACAAAAAAGCGAAGGGAGTATAAACAGCTCTAACGGGAAAAGATAACTACGTGGCAAGACAAAATTACTCAGAAAATTAGTAATATGTTAACACGGGGGGATAACGCTGAGATGTGGCAAGTAGTAAAACATTTAAGAGGCAACCGTCAGGTGCCCAACGAAATTTCTCCCAGAAAATGGGCAATGCATTTTATGGGAATATTCGGGAAAGGTGAAAGGGAAGGAAGCTTTATAAAGGAAGTGCAAATTTTGGTAAATCTTGAGATCCCAATACTGGACGAAGAAATATCAGCACGAGAAATAGCACAGCCGCTGAGGAGTCTGAAGGAAGGCAAAGCTCCGGGGTTGGATGGGTTGCCCCCGGAAGTTTCTAAACCCGCAGCCAATGTTAATGAGTTTGGTAGGAGTATGCTCCAGATATGTAACAGATTGTTTATTGAGGGGAATTACCCTACCTGTTAGGGAAAGGGCAATATTCATCCCATTTATAAAGGGAAGGGAACTATTGGAAATCCGGATAACTATAGGGGGGTTACTCTTTTGCCAATTATAGACAAAATTTATTGTAGAGTGTTATATAACCGAATAAAGGACTGGGAATCTAAATTTGGCAAACTTTCAAAATTTCAAATGGGTTTCAGAGAAGGACACAGTACCATAGATTCCGCTTTTATATTAGACACTTTAAGGACGAAGTAACTGTTAGTCAAGCGGGGAAAGCTTCATTGGCTTTTGTGGACTTTAAGAAGGCATTTGACTCTATCAATCGAAATGCATTATGGTACAAACTAGGCAGAAAGGGGTTATCAAGTAAAATGGTTAGAGCATTGCAGGCAATGTATCAGAATGTCGAATTCTGTGTGAAGTACCACAGAAACAGAGTGTCCGAGAGCTGCCGAAGCTATAGGAGAGTGAGGCAGGGTTGTATTTTATCTCTCTTGCTATTTAATCTCTTTGTGGATGATAATATTGGTACAATGATAGCAGAGAATATTCAAGCGCCAGTAGTAGCGGATTTGCAGATCCCAACACTTTTATACGCAGACGATTTAGTATTGTGTTCTACGACAGTAAACGGATTGCAACGAGGACTGGACAAACTTAAGAACTATTGCGATGAATGGCTACTTACAGTTAATGTGAATAAGACTAAGACAATGACTTTCAAAAAGGGTTGTGTTTATAGCAGGGAGGAGACTTGGACATATGCAGGACAGATACTGGACAATGTTAAATCTTTTGTGTACTTAGGACTCACATTTACAATGAACGGAAAATGGACAAAACACATTGACATCACTAAACACAAGGCAAGGGTGAAAGCGGCGGAAGCTCTCCGGATACGCTGCAGAATTCCGAATATCTCCATAACCTTAATGGAAACTGTATACGGAGCGACAGTTAGATCCACGATGACATACGGAGGAGAAATATGGAGGTGGGAACAAACAGGGAATCTGGACCAAGTGAGGACCAAAGTTTTGAAAGGAATTCTGGGTGTAGGGAGGGGTACGGCAAACTGCGGAATAATGAGGGAATTCGGGGTACATAGTAAAACGATAGAGTGCAAAATCAGAGCAGTTAAATATTGGATGAGAATCGTTCACGGAAACCAATCTCTAATTAGGGCAGTCTGCTACCGTGAACAGTTGCGAATGGAAGGTAATTTGACGTGGGCATCAAAATTAAAGAAAGGGTTGGAAACCAGGGATGGGAGACATTTGGATGGGGGGGGGCAGGAAAACAGGCGAAGTATTTGGAGAAAAATTAAGAAACGTCTCTGTGATATTGACAGACAGCAAATAATTGCGCAATGCACAGAGAAGGTGTCATTAGAAGTACAGTCTGGGCTGAAATCGGAGTGGGGTATGGAGCAATACATCAAAACAGGTACCAAACTCATTAGAGAGGGGCTCGCGTGGATTAGACTAGGAGCATGGAGGGGCACGAAAATTTCTGACGAGAATGGTACGAGAATCTGTCCCATTTGCGAGGAGGAAGAGTCGTGGACTCACATCTTGGCAAGATGTAGGGGTACGGAGGAATGGCGGGAAAAATATTTGCCGCGATTTTTTACCACTGCGAATGTAGGGACAGAAGCATGTTGGACGCTACTGGCAGGCACGGAAAACATGGGCGGGCTAGGTAAATTTATACTTAAGGCAAGACAGCTGAGATCTGAGGAGTCTGCCAATAGAGAAGTGGGGGGATAAGATCAACTAAACAAAAGTGACTACAATGTTCTACATATATATTATGTCATACTTAGGTCACTGTTGTGCTAGGGTTGTATATATTATGTGTATATATGTCTTTTAAGTGTAATTATCTATTATAAGAGGGTGCATTTATGAAGGTGTACTCTGTGCTGTAAATTTAAATTGCATTCTTTGAATATTTTGTATATTTATTTTCGGATTCACTCTTAATTTTATTGTTGTTTAATATTGCTTTTGACTGTGTATTATTTTTGTTTTTTTATTTTCGTGTTTACTCTTTTAATTCTTTGTTGTGGTTGTTGTTTTAATATTGCTTGTAATGTGTATTACAAAAGCACGTACGGTCTGTAGACCCGTGCGACTGTTGAAATTCTGTGTATGATATTGTTATGTTAATAAATACACTTATTCATTCATTCATTCATATGCCTATGGACACATAGCTCAAAAAAGAGAAGTCCCTTAAATACCACATTTGGTATTTAAGTTAAGCATTTTCCAAAGATGCGACATCAACATTTAAAAAAATTCCCACCCCAAATTGCCCTTAAGTTTGATTTTTTCGAAAATTAGTTCTTAATAACGGCTCTAACGAGTTTGATAAATGATACATAAATAAAAATGAATATTTAGAATTGTCTAGCAATAGCGTCCTAAAGACTTCTTCACGTTGGATGAATTTTGCAAAAAGTAGACAAAAATTTTCAAATCTCGATAAAACACATAATTTGTATTATACATTTTGCACGTTTATGTGAGTGAGTGTGTGTGATGTATGTATGTGTGGAGTTAACCATTTATGATATATTTCTTTTTATTTGTCTCAACTTTAAAACGCTTAAACTTTTCTCAAACGGAATTTCTTATTTCTCTTTCTTTTATCTGAATCCTAAGCATGCAAAACACAACGAATTTCAATCACATAGCAAAAGTGGATGTCGATTTAGCCTTCTTTCCCTTCTACTTAAAAGGAACTAACTCTTAAGACCACTTTGTAAAAAATTATCTTAATTAGAATGCAGTAGATTAGAAAAAAAGCTTTTGTAAGAATAGTTTGTTGTAGAAAATTAGAGAAAGTAAAGTGAATGAAGCATCAGATTTTTGTATTTATTACTACGACTTATGTAACACTTCATTGCTGTTTCCCCATGTTTTATGTAGCCCAGCCCAAATTGATTTATGCAATCACTTTTCCTTTAAGTCTAATGTTGACATAAGTATATATGTTTTATTTGATATGCATGCATAGATATGTGCATTATATAGATTAAGTCAAAGTATTATTAAATGTCACATTCCTTTTTTACTTTCTCTACTGCTAATTTTTTCTCACTAAGCATGAAGGAAATAGAAGCATTAGCATTTTAACAAAAATTTGTTGCAGAGAAATAGGGAAAGTCATGTGAATGGAACACGTTAGATTTTTTTTTATACAGGAGATCCTGTTTCCGTAGAAATACCGCTATCGAATTTTTGGATGGTGTTCAATATCTTCTCTACCTACATACCATGTACTATGCAGAGAGAGAAATAAGCTCTCCTGCTAGTGTTTATACCTATTAATAAATGATAGATGGTACAAAAAATCAGGTGAATGTATAGCAGAGAATTTTTTCTTTTGTTTTATCTTGCAATTATAATTTATATTGGCGAGTTTACATAACTTGCAATACTTACTAACATACTCCTAGATCATCAAAACAAGCCCTCTGTTTTTCTGGATACCATTAGAATACATTGTATAAACAAAGTAGCCTTTCAAATGTGTACTAAAAGCAATGAAAAGTTCAATGTTGTACTATTTAATATTAGCCTAGGTTAAGATAAGAAACAAGAAGATCCTGAAGAGGAATTTATGGATGTGTTGTATGGAGTCCAGATCAAAGCATGATATATTTGCTTGATTCTGACCTTCCTTCAACCATCTAAAATGCATCAAACTATGGCAAAAGCATCCAGCGTTTATCTTTTCTTCTGCACTTGTATGTGTTTAGTATTAATGGTGAAAGGTTACTTCTATCATGGAGGAATAAATTACATAAGGTTAGGTAATGCTAACCCCAGCATCAATTAGGACCGCCGAGATAATACAACATGCACTACGTTCATTCTTATTATGGTACACTTGCAAGGACCATAAACTATCCGCTCCTCCGTGGTCTATTATATATGTTATTTAGTAGTCAAAAGAGAATTGCTGTTGACGTTTGCCATCTCTAAACTAATTAGCTGAATAAATCACTAAATAATAATTTAATAATAATAATAATAATAATAATAATATACAAGAGTAATTTGCATGAAACATAATTTGATTATAATGTTTGCAGAAGTGGCAAATCATATCCCTTAGTATAAATTAATTTTTTTAATTTATGTATCTCTTAACGTTTTAAATTATTTAGGTCGCTAAACGTTTTTAAATACTACAGCAAAATCATCAAATAACGTTTAGTTCCACTATTTTTGTGTGAAGAATTGTCTACTTCAGCTACCAAGGTCACATTTTGTATGCGGAAATGAAATGAAATCGTAAAATTTCACGTATGTGATTTATTCCTCCATATTTTCTACTAGAGCATTGGTCATATATAACTTTCCTATCTGTGTGTTTGTTTAATAATGAAGGAAGGAATTATTTATGAAAATAAATATTTAATGAGTGTAAACATGTGAAATGTTGTTTCCAGCTCATCTCAAAGGATAAGGCTGTTTCTTTGGAAAATATCATAAGGAAGTATATAGACGATTAAGTATTTGATATAATTAGTTTCTAATGTTCTATTTCAGTTATGCCAGTGTTACTGGTAATTCATTTAGACAGCTGCAAAAGAGAAAGCAGTGCTGAGTTCCAAACGAGGTTGCAGCACTTCATCGAGTTGATTATGAACTTACTGAGGTATAGTAATTTCAGTCTGTTGAAAGTTGTTATCTTTTATTCATTAAAGAGTATAACTAAAGATCAAATAAATGTACATTTGTGTGTATGTTTTATTGGAAATATTTTATGCTGCTTCTGTTTGTTTTGTGTAGAGTCTGTGAGTGCTTCAGGACCAGAAATGCCAGAAAAGGTCGGCACAATCATTTATGTCAACATGCTACAACAGTTTTTATCTGCTGGCAAAGTAGACGCCACGTTTTTGTGCCACGCTATTCGTTTCATGCACTGCGTACTTTCTCTATGTAAGTTTAATGTTGGTGTCATTTATTATAAGTTTCGTTCTTACTTTCTCTACACGTACTATGTACATAGTGTATACAGAAGGTATTGTATTGCACCCAAAATTCAATACCGAGATTTCACCGGAAATATATGTTTTAGGGTCCCCTGTATCCTAAAAAAAGTATTTAAAAGTATTTAGAAAAAGGTCCGTGTGTCCGTTTGTCAGTGTGTCCGTGTGAACATGATAACTCAAAAACGAAAAGTCGGTAAAATACCAAACTTGGTATTTAGGTTTCGTATCTTCCAAGGATGCGACACGAAAATGTTCAAGAAAATCTACCCACCAGGATATTTCATGAAAAATTACCCCACACTGAACTACTCTTTACATGGGAAAAAATTCAAAAATGTTTATTTCCTCAAAAGTGGCTCTAACGATTTTTATTAAAATACCGTTATAAAAGATATTTATATGCTAAATAAAATGTGTATCTTGGATTTTCTGGGAATAGCCACTAAATATCTTTCTATTCTGAATGAATTTTGCTGATTTTCCGTTACTGGTTGACCCTAAGAAATAGCCAAAAACTTGCTTCAAAAATGTAGATCACGTTAAAACACATAAGTTATGACATATACGTTTTTTTCTTCGTTGAATTGACCATTTCTGAGGTATTCCTTGTTATTTGTTGCAGATTTACAATACTTATATTTTTCTCACACGGAAAGATATAAACTCTTGGCCCTGCATAGCAACGGATTTCATTCACTTGGCAACCGGTTTTTAAAAGATTTTACAATCGTTTTAGCCTAGTGTATTCCATTATTTCTTTCTACTTACAGGAAGCAAGTAATTAAGATAAGTTCTGCTAAAGGTTATCTCGATTATCATCAAGTAAATAGAAGAATAAGCTTTTAACAATAATTTGTTATAGCGATGTAGAGAAAGTCATGTGAACAGAACACATCAGATGTGTTTAACTTTGGATGAATAAATAAAGATCATATAATGAACCGACCCTTCAATAAAAACAAATGAAAGGTAAATGATTGTAATTTTTATTTTTCACACTGATAGAATACTAACAGTCGACTCTAATTTATTAACCAAATAATAAATAAGATGAAACCAAAACTAGCCACCTGCGGCAGCACGTTATATCGCATCGGTCTGATTTGTGCTATGGCGCGTAGCACAAATTGGCTTCTATCGTTTCAAATTTAGTGTAAATGTCTATATACAACAGCAATAATAATAATAATAATAATAATAATAATAATAATAAAGTAGTCGCTTAGGTAAATGAAGATTCACCATTTAGATAAACCACTGATTTAACAAACACTTATGATTTATTACTTTCTCTACACGCACTATGTACCTACACAGCATATAGAGGAGATATTGCACTCCACTCTAAAACTCGATACCGAAATTTCACCGCAATTTATGTATTAGAGTCCCCTGTATCCAATAAAAGCATTTTCTGATAAAAGTCCGTCTGTTTGTGTGTCCATGTGTCTGTGAACACGATAACTCAAAAACAAAAAGTTGGTAAAATACCAAACTTGGTATTTAAGTTTAGTATCTTCCAGGGATGCGATACAAAGATTTTGAGAAAAATCCCTCCACCCCAATCTACCCTATACTTGGAAAAATTTCGAAAATTTAGATTTGCTCAAAAATGACTGTAACGGTTTTGTTTAAAATACCGTATATTAAAGATGGCAATATTACTAATAAAATGTATATCTTGAATTTTCACCTCTTTATTCTGAATGAATTTAGCTGAATTTTGCGTAACTGGTAAACCGTTAGAGATAGACAAAATATTACTACTCAAAAATGTAGATCACGTTAAAACACATACTTTATGTCAAATACATTTTTTTTCGCGGAGTTGATCGTTTTGGAGATATTCCTTGTTATTGGTTTCAGCTTTGAAAAACTTATATTTTTCTCATACAGGAATTTGTTAAATACTGTCCTTACAAACAAAGGAACTTCAACTACATAGAAACCAGCTTTTAAAAGATTTGACTAACTTTTAACCTATGGTACTCCCTTATTTCGCTTCTACTTGCATGGAAGCAAGTAATAAGACTATTTCTGCTATTTGTTTCTCGATATGTATTAAGTAAATAGAAGTATAAACTTTTTAACAATAATTTGTTGCAGAGATATAGAGAAAGTCATGTGAATGGAACTCATCAGATTTTTTTAATTACTCCTTTTAAGGGCGCGAAATTCATGTTTTATATACCACAATAAGAATAAAAATAATTTTAAATGGGTAATTCGTTCCTGCATATAGAGTACTTTCTTAAGACACTCAATTATTTGCAGATTTTGTGTGTATATTATCCTGTTTTATGCCGATAACGAGGTATGTATGA
The DNA here is from genome assembly GCA_030762935.1 of Hymenopus coronatus. Taxonomy (NCBI): domain Eukaryota; kingdom Metazoa; phylum Arthropoda; class Insecta; order Mantodea; family Hymenopodidae; genus Hymenopus; species Hymenopus coronatus. Next base: position 86,213,755 of record CM060891.1, read on the forward strand.
TGTGGTATCAAGTTCTTATTCAAGAAGTATTAAGAAGAAAGAAAAAAAGAGGAATACTAATGGGTTTCGTTACTCAAGATGGGTAACTGAATTACAGCTCTATTTAAAATGCAGGCTTCTACATCATTTCCCTCTGCTCAATAAATTTTTTTTTCTATAGTCCCCTCTAACTGCTATTCACATCGGAGATTTAACTGAAACATTTTATATTATTTTTGCTTTTTCAACTTTTTTCAGATTAGGGGAAGGGGGACAGGGTCGGGTATCTTAACAATAAATTATAATTGATCATAACATATAATGTTTTAAGAAATGGACTTTATTGCAAATTATTTACTCCATGGCACGACAGCTCACGGGGAACCTTGGCCTACCGCCCGGCCGCTGCATCCCCCATCTCGGTCCACTATAGACGTCATGGATGGGGTGCAGTATTGGAGGGTGAGACGTGGTCAGCGCCTCGAATCCCCCCCAGCCGGTTAATGCGGTCTTCATGACCTGGAGCCGCTACTTCTCCATCAAGTAGCTCCTCAATTGGCCCCCCAGGGACCTTACGAGGCTGAGTGCACCCCGGGCCAGGTCTCCCAGCGGGGGAAAAATCCCCACGCCGGTACTGGGGATCGAACCCAGGTCTCCCGCTTGGTAAGTAGCAACGCTACCACCGCGCTAAGGAGACGACCTTGCAAATTATTGTATCATGAATTGTGAACATTTTAAAACATGTGGTTTGTTGCCTCTTTTATCACATACTTAAAATAAATTAAAAAGTTTTTGTTTGCAAAATACGGTTTTGCCCCTAGGGTAGGGGTAGAACCGTTAAATCGGCGGGGCACAACCGGGTACTACAGTTTTTCTATGCTTAACAGTCATTGCATTCAAAATATTTCAATGCCTTTTGGGGCCAACCTGACCAAAGTTCATGGGCCCACCTGTTGCACTTCACACACTGAATCCAGTCGTCATTTCGTTTTGTCTCACTATATTTCTCCTGGCAATAAGAGCACTGGCTATCGCTAGAATTTTCTTCAGTATATTTGGCTTTCTTTACTCTTGTTGTTTCACCAAACTTAGATTTTCTGCAAATTGCTGGTGACTTAGGTTGAGTATTTGCCTTTTTATGAAGCTCAACCTTTTTTGGTGACAGGTGTTTTCCCGCGGCGTCTTCCTGACGATGAGGGAGGTCTTTAGACCAGGGAACTGGCAATACGTCTTTTGGTGAAACTGCTAAAGTTTGTGGTTCAGCCGATATTGCTATTTTCTCTGCAATTTTGGAGGGAAGAAAAGAGACTGACTCACAAGGCTGGGTATGCAGTGTAAAATTTATTGACCTCTCAGATGTTGATGCTGATGGCTGAGGAGTGCGTTGTTCTGTGTTTCAGCTGGCATGAAGTCAACATCTCAACTTGTTAGGACGCAGGATTGGTGGGACCCGGTTATGTCCCCCGCTTCTGCCCCCATATGCCATTTTGTTCTTCTTATGGCATAACCACAAAAACGACTTGCTTTCCAAATTGCAACGACATTGAAAACAATACTTTAATCTTTGCAATTTAATGTAGCAAAAGTAAAATATGTTGCTGTAGATACTTACCTCCTAAACTCCGACTTCAAATTTCAGTTAAATTACTTCAAAACGTGGATATTTCTAATTATAAAGATTACAGACACAATAACACGACTATATTCTTCGAACGCCTGGTTCTGACTGCTGCCGATATGAGAATGCAGTTGAGTCAAGAAGTGGTAGATGGTAGCATTTTCCAGTTTAAAAAGCCCATCTCCCGGTTGTGCCTGACAACCCGGTCCAGCCCCCCTTCCCCTACGTTAGTGAAAGTCTTCGTCGTTTTTAACGTATGTTTCTGGTGCACATTCACACTGACATAAACACTTCCAGGTTTAGTGGAAATTAGTGGGTAATCGTAATTAAAGAAAATGTCTATCTCTGGTTGAGAGTGCTTTAGTGAAATAGTTATTGAGCTATATCCTTAACATTTAGTCAATGTAAAAGTGCGATTTTGCAACACTGTTTAGCGCTAGGCACTTGCCAGTGTGCTGCTGAAACACCATGCAGGCTGACACGGCTGCCTGGCTAAAGGTCTTCGATATCTGGGAAAGGTGCTTGAAAAATTACATTTTATATCAATAGTTTACTGCATACTTAAATATTCAGGTAAGAATTCCAAAAATACCATAGCCAAATTGGTGGACGCCTTCGTAGTCTCATATTTTTTCAATTTTAACAATTGAAATAGATTTGGGGAAAGTCTTAAATGTTAAAGAAATTAGTTTTTCTTCATTGTATAAGGCAGGTGTTTATAGTGCATTATGTGTAGTGAGAAATGTATTATGGGACGCATAGACGCCAAGTTCGCGGTCTTTTTGACCAATGTCAAGTTCGGTTGCCCCACTATGTGAAGGTCATAATAATCAGTTGCTAGGCGCACTACGTGATGTTAAGTTATTAAGTATACAATGTAAAGTTCAGTCCTCGAAGATACAAAGTTGCACGAAGTGTAAACAGAGTAACTTAGTATGTGAGGCAAAGTGCTTGTAGGAATAGTTAAACGACTCTAGTCACGAATAAATTAAGATATCAAAGTTAAAGTGTGTTGTAATATTTAGAGTATAACTCCTAATTAGCCTCTTTATCACTCCAGCCGGAGTGAGTCAACTTTTATGTTCGCCGGCCGACGTCAGCGGAGAATTGAGCAAAGCTGAGGCAGCCACTATAACAGACGTCGCCACTAACAGGTACGTGGAGTGAACTGCTATAAGTGATTGGTAGGGGAGTATACACATTCACACACTTGTTACTCACAGTGGGGAACGACGCGTTCGGGACACGCACGCCGACGCATACTTGGTGCAATACGCCAACGAAATAACGACGCCATCTAAGCTCAAATAAACTCCGTATTTATTCCAATTTTTATTTTCTCTATCGCTAAGCTAAGATACAGGAAGAATGCCTTCGGGCCTTAGAATTTCATCTCAATATTTAATTGGACTAAACAATTTAAAGTACCTGCGTTCCTCCGTACAAAATTACATCTGTAGTACAATATATCTGTGTGTTGTGAGGGGATTATAAATTTAAATAAAATTTGAAGCTACATTCAAAAATCGAAGCGAAGATATCGTAAGATATTAAAGGGTATAAAGGGTATAAGATATTCAAGTTTATGTTCATAATCTGTGAAGTTAAAGTTTTTATTCTTATAAATGCAGTCAAAGAAGTACATAAGAAGCCTACAAGAAAAATCTAATGTTATATTGTACATGATTTTTTCTACTGAAACTTATAAAAATATTCTTCTGATAACTTATTTTTCCACTTAATTTTAGATAATCGTTATTATTAGCAAAAATATGTTATTACACATTTCGTTCAAATTACAAGAATAATTAGCTTAAAGGATAGTCAACCCTTTAAAAGAGGATCGATGATGAGCAGAACAAAGAATTGACAGATTAATTTTACCTAAAGGTTTAAAAGGAGTGAATTTATTTTTGTAAAGATCCTTTGTAAATATTAATAATTTTAACTTTGTAAAACCTAACATTGCTTATGTAGAACATATTTTAAAAACATGTGCCCTTTATTTGTGGAGCATGACTTAAAGCTTGGAAAACATTTAAAAGTCAGTCCTATAAGAACGAATATCTCAGAAATGAAAATGCCACAGTAAATTTTATTTGGCATAAATAATCAGATCTATAATAAGATTGTTTTACAAGTAATACAAAATTTAAAAAAAATATTCTAATGAAGAGAAATCTCATAGAAAATTGGAGATGCAATTTTTTTTATACGCACATTTCAAAGATTATGCCATTTTAATCCACAGTTTTAAGAGCAGATAATAAAAATAATACAAATTTCTTCATTAAAGAACGGTTAAAAACAGCATTTTCTTAAACACTTTCATGTCCTATTATAACAAGATGATGAACTTAATAACGAGTTTGGTATTTATTTAACATTTCTCTTTTGAGTTACAATGAAAATGAAGCCCAAAAATGTTCATATTTCTTACCAAAGTTATTGATTATAGGTACAAAATAAAGATTTTTACGGAGTAACTTACATGAAAAGTTGTGTTCTTTTTTGTTTTATAAAACTACCCTAAACGATTTTCCGGTATATTATATGTGCATAACAAATTATTTTACATTCTAAAAATTCTATAAATATTTCTTGAAAATGTTCCTTTATAATTTATTACTTTCTTACACGCACCATGTACATAATGTAAAGAGAAAATATTGCATTGCACCCAAAAATTCCATACCGAATTTCCCCGGAAATACTTGTTTTGAGACCCCCTGAATCCAAAAAAATTTTTAAAAATGTCCATGAGTATGTCTGTCTGTCTGTCCGTGTATGTGTATGTGTGTGTGTGTGTGTGTGCGCGTGTGTCTATGAACAGTGTAATTCAAAAACGAAAAGTCCATTAAACACCAAACTTAACATCCTTCCAAGGATTCAGTATCCTCCAAGGGTGCGACACGAAGATTTCTAAGAAAGTCCTTCTACCCCCAACTACCCTTTACATGGAACATTTTTCGAAAATTTTGATTCTTTTCAAAAATGACTATCGATTTTTATTAAAATACCATATGCTTAAAATAGTTATGTGACAAAGGAGATATATATATACATATATATTTCGACTTTTATGGGAACAACCTCTGAAGACCTCTTCATTCTGTATGACTTTAGTATAACTGGCAAACCATCAGCGAAATACAAAAATTACTACATAAAAATTTAGATGTTATTAAAAATACACAATTTATATCATATACATTTTTTTTGTAGAGTTAACGTGTTCAAGATATTGCAGATAATTGGTTTTTATTTTATCCACAACCTTTTCTAAAACATGAAGACATCTTTCTTCTCGTTTCTCGTTTGTTTACTCCTGACAATCAAAGAGATTGGAATATCAATTGTTTCACCTGGTGACCGGCTTTTAAATAAAGAGATTACCGCTTTAGCCTGTGCATTTTCTCATCTCTTTTCCACTTGCAAGGAAACTAGTAATATAAGTAATTCTGCTTATGTTTATCTTGGTAAGCATAAAGGAGATAACAGATTAATCTTTTGAATACAATATTTATTTGCCGTACAGCTGGAGGACGTCATGTGAATGGAACACATTAGATTTTTGCCCTTATACTGACAAAGGACCAATTTCTGCTATTGTTTATATCGATTAGCATGATATAGATAGAAGCATAAGCTTTTAACAATAATTTGTAGAGAAAGTCATGTGAATGAAACACATTTTTATGTAAATGTATCCTTTCAGTAGGTAAACAAAATATTGGATCCTATTACTACACTAATCAACTCAAATAGTTGTATTTGTTTTTCTTATATACGAGTATTTTGAAACATTTTAAGCAAATTATATTATGAACTGACAAACCATCGTTATTTCATTTTTCATAAGCATATGTAAGGTATCTTGAATAACCAATTCTTATTGTTCTTCTCTGTAACTCTAAACCAGAGTGTTTTATTCTAACCTTCTGTTGTCTGCAACAAAATCTATACTTTATAATGTTTATCAATTCTTTAAATTTTATGCACTTCAAGCACAACGTAAGTTCTTTAAAAAATCGCATATCAAGAACAAATATCCTACATATTTGTATCGTAAGAAAAAAACAAAACGTTTCAATAAACTCATATCTTAGTGACTTTATGCATCATGCAATTGTAACAATGCTGTTATTCAGGACTCTAAGAGAGTTCTGATATAAGAAGGCAAGAGAGATCTAGATAATTGTGGAAATTATGGCCGCTAAACGTATAGTATCTGATTTTCTCTTGCTATAGACGTTGTAAAAGCCATTTATGACATTGTGCATTTTTAATTTAACGAGGCTTTAACACGATATATACGAGTATTGCATTCATATTCACGGTCCACAGTTTTTTGGATATATTATACGTTCAGAGGCTGTTCAATTCTTAGTTAAATTTCTAGCAAAATCTTTGTATTAATCAATAGGAAGTAAATAATGGTCTTGAGATGACCTAGTGTTCTCTAACGGAAATACCTTGAAAGTTTCACAAATGCTTATACCATTATGGTACAATGACTTTATTGTTGGAGCTATAATACAGGTTTCAATTTTCAGCTCACAAAATTGTTTTCACCAGAAACGTAATTATCTTCAGAAAGCCACACTACTACTGAGCGCTCATAGTCTGCAGTTACAAACACACATTTCGCATTCTTGGAGTATATTTTGAAGCAAACTCACCTGGATTCTAAACCTTAAACTTCTTAAGGCCAGCTGTACTCAACGTCTCAATATTTTGAAAACATTAGTGACACGAAATTCGCGGTTGATCTCTACGTTTTGATGCGCACATATAAAACTTTCATCCGCTCCAAATCTGACTAAGGATGTATCGTCTACCAAGCTGTTAAATCCTACTTTAAACTTTCTACTGATAAACCTTATAGGACCTTGTAGGATTTAATCACTTTAAACTACTAAGAGGGTGGACCACATATAAAAATTAGCTTTTATATTGTCATGTTATTACTTATTTAAGAAGATCATGCCATATCATTTTAAAACAACAATATGAAACCAGAATACTGTTTAAACAACAATAAACTCAAAATTAGAAGTATCAATTTCGGAAACAAATTAATATTTTAACAATTTCAGTTACAACGTCCAATAGTTTTTTTATTTGTGTCTTTCTTCATTAACTTAGCTATGGCAAATCTATTTTCAACATTTAAGTACACTATTATCTATAAATTCATATTCAATTATTGTAACATCTGTGACACATCACTCTCTGTGCTGTGTCGTGGATGAGTTTTCTTGCAATGAGTTTCACAAACAAATTTATGGCATTTGTTACACTTGTTCTTGCCTTGTCATTTTTCTTGGACATAATAGACACTGGCCTTTCAGTTTCTGTTGTTCTTCTGGAACTTCTGAATCCTGCTCCGTAGTGCGTCCGTAATCATTTTTGTACACCATCTGGAGTCTGCATTCTCTTCTTTATGTAAGGGGTTACTGGTTCCTTTCCCAGTTCCAAAAGGAAACATTTCCTATGCTCTAAAGACCTACATTTCCAAGTGGGGTTTTTCGTCTTCTACATTATGTGCATTTAGGGCTGCTACATCAATCAAGTTCATAAAAACAACATACGGCCATCTCCTTGCTGTAGGATTTACTGAATAAACATTCACCATTTTATCCCTTGAATCTACAGCAACTTTTGTTTGGTTATAATGGAGAATAATTTTTGGTTTGTGGTTTTTGCTTTCATTTCCAATTCTCTTGTCATGATTTTCAGTACTTATCAATACTATGGCTTTCTTTTTATTGGGGACATAGGAAACCATGGTCAATTCATCTTTGAAAGCAAACATAGAAGGCTCAACTGGCTTGGACGGATTAGAGAACCTGACTTTGGAAATATTTGTCTTATTTTGTCTCAAGGTACCACATAATGTCGGATTCTTCTTATAAAATTCTCTTTATAGAGAATAGAGATAAAGGAATTATCTTTATAATAAAATGTCCCGCTCCAGGACAATTTGTTAGGTCAAGGACTATCTGTATCCTTGATCTTGTTTATTTTTATTTCCCTCTTTTCCGGTAAATTCATAACATATGTCGCTTTGACATATACCGTGGCCCATGTTTTGATATCATACTTGGACTTCATGACTTCATGAAAACCCTGAAAGGGCAGCGCCCTCTGAAGGAAACAAGATTTCATCCACAGTTACATGTGAATGGGGATTATAGTTTGATTTGTAGTGGCTGACAAATAATTCAAAAACATTTCTTACTGCAGCTACTTTGTTTCTCTACGTTCATTTCTTCTATATATATACCAAATCGAATAAAGGATAATAATTGTTGAAATCTAATTGTAGATATTGTAGCAAGGATCCTCTTATACAGAGGATCAGTATTCCATAGCCATTGTACCGATTCCCTCTTTGCTTTCAATACACCTATTGTTATAAGAATCCCTAAAAATGCGAACATATCATCAGTATTGGTCGCACGCCATTCCTTTTGTTTATTGTTTTTTTTTTCAAATAACTCATTATAAAAACACTCAAGTTTTGTATTAGTGAAATCCACAATTATTTGTACCATAGATTCATCATAAATAATTTGCAGGGATCACTCGCCGATTGGGCAGTTTGAGATGAGGCGATTTAGCCAGAACGTACAGCAATTATATCGTGCACGGTAGGACGAGATGTCCTCAATTGGTCAGCCAACCATTCTTAGCAATGAAAGTTTCAACAACGTCATTGTCGCTGTTACCATTACCAAATTGTCCGCCTGGGTAGTGTGGTAGTAGCGTGTCTGCCTCACATTCAATAGGTCGCGAGTTCGAATCTCGCCTAGGGTGAGTTACTCGGATAAGGTTTTTTTCGGGTTTTTCCCTTATCCTGAGAAGACGAATGTCGAGTAACTTTAAGCTTCATGGAACCCGAGAGTATCTGAGCATCATTTCACCAATTTCATTCATCGTCCGTTATGACTAATCAGGTTAAAGGACGTTAAACTAAAAAAAAAAAAAATACTATATTTTTCTTCACCTGATGTGTATTTGAATTTTGATTACAGCCTTACGTCAGAAGTTTCCATCTCCACTCCTAAAGAATCCTCGTCCTGTGATTCCAATACACCTTCAACATTACTCATTTCGCTTTCATCATCACTATTGTTTGTCATTCGCATAGCTTTCTCTTGGTCTTTGGGATTGTTTAGATCAAATACTTCACCTTTCCGCTTCAACATGTCTGCACCTGCCTTTAGCAACTAACAATCTGCTTACAATTTCCATATAACAATTATCATTAAACAAGTATCAACAATGAACATTTAATGTATAGTTTTAGATCTCATATTATAAGGCAGCCAAAATAATGCTCTAAAGATGCAGGACGCTTTGGAGTAATAATATAACAACATAACATCATTTGCTGTGGGGAGGAGGAGGACCCAAGTTCTATTTTATTTTTTAACCATTGTAGTTAGTAAAATATTTCAGAAAATGCATTAAATCCCTAAATGGGATTAAATTTGTAACACACAAAAGCTTTGAAAGTCTACCTTGCATATATCTCAAATAAAAGCAACAAAAAATAAAATCAGAGGGGCCCGACTGGGTTAAGGGCCCCTGTAGAAGGGTTAAAATGCTAGACACCTTACAGTACTCAGCACTGCAGATAAGCTTAAGAGCCTTTTGTACTAACCCTGTAGATAGTGTCTGTATAGAAGCCAATGAATCCCCATTAACTTTCAAAAGCAAAATGTTAGGTATAATTTTGCTGTTTGTATTAAAGGCTAGGCAAATATAACTTCAATTCTGAGTTCCCTACATACAGAGGACCAAACTCAGGTCAGCTAATCGCCTCCCTCAATATCTTCAGGAATCACACTACCTGGAACTAATTCCCTGTTGCTACCTACTAATTAGCACCCTAGAAGCCTCTACCTCCCTTAGTTGATACCTCTAAGTCCAGATATAGCAAATCCTCTACTGAGAGCTTTGTTATGAGAAGCATGTTCCAAGACGTACACACAAGAAATTCATCTAGACGACAACTGCGGTTCTGACGTAGTGTTCCCTGACCTCACACATACCTAATTATGTCAGTGTCTATATGTGTATATATACAGGATGATTTATATAGAGCTGACACATTTCTTTCATTAATTGTTTCAAAACGTGTTATGCTAGTGACAACTTATTATATCTAAATTGTAATGGAATTTTGGGAGAATATTTATCTCTATAGCTAATGTTCAAAATGTCCTCCATCCTACATAAAGCACAACTCAACACGTCGTTCCATGTTACTGGCCACTCGTTGGAGGACTCTGTTGTCAATAGCTTGAATCTCCTTTGTGAAGTGCCTCAGATCATCCTATATCTGGGGACGTGTAGCGTAAACTCTGTCTTTTAAGTAACCCCATAGAAAGAAGTCCGGCGATGTCAAATCCGGAGATCTCTGTGCCACAAGTTCCTGGAAATGATCCGTTTGTCAAAGAAACTTGCAATTAGGTTCATGGATTCACTTGATGTATGGCATGTAGCGCCCTCTTGCTGAAAATATCCTTGACTCAGCTCTACATCGTACTGCATTTTCACGTTGGCTACAAGAACGAAATATCGAAATAGCTGGAAACAATGCAATTAGGAAAAAAACATAAACATCCGCGTCTATAGTGACAATGAGTTGAAACTCCAGAACATTCTGCTTCATTTGCGCTAAATGTGGGTCATTGAATGAATTTCCAACGGAATAATTAAAAAAAGAAATGTGTCAGTTGTACAGAAATCACTCTGTTATGGAATATATTCTTAACAGACAGTATGCCGCCTTTGTCATATTCACGTACTCCATGAGTACCTTAAGAGCATTGCATCACAAAAACTTTTCGCCTTACACATTGCTTGCAGATCTATTAATATTACACGATACATCAACTCAATCTGGTAAACATATAACATTTATGTAAAGTCTGTCTCATGTTGCCATCCAAGGGAGCCAGGCAGCTGACGCTGCAGCTAAAGAGGCCAGCAGGCACCAAGTCCCTACACGCATAGCTGCGTAGACCACATAAAGTGTCATAATATGAAGAAGTCTGGTGGAGGGCAAGAGACTCCCTAGGTCGCGCGCAATATATTGGTTGTAATGGGAAAACAGTGAAACTTAAAGCAGCTATAATTACGTCACAAGGATACCTGAATAGAAAATAATTGCGACAACACATTCTTTATGACTGACAGCATCTATGCTCAGGGATTAGACCTTGAATGTCCTGTTGGAAGTTGAATAAAATCACTTGGTAGACTAGATGGAGTTTCATTCCACAACTGAACAAAACAGAAGTAAATATTATTATTGAGCTTGGATATCGTATACCTGCTTTTAAAGTATTTTACGAACAGGATGTAAGCATCACAGAGAGCATAATTCAGCTTTAATTCCGTATTCTCAGTTTCTTCTCAGTGTTTTCATATATATGTATATATATATATATATATATATACTTTCTCCTTTTCACTTTAATGCACAAAGTCATCAACAAGAATTATAAAGAGGGTTTGTTAAGAGAGTCTCTGTAGTAAAGTGGTCAAAATGCTGAATTAAAAATTAAAAATATGCTGGATTCGATTCTAGGCTGATGAAGCTATTGTTATTCCCCACCTCAAGAGCCTGGAAATATGAACGCGATACTGCATGTGTGTTAAGTTAATCGAGAAGTACAGTTTTAATGCACACCTCAAATTTAAGCAGTCTTTATAGAAGGTCAAATTGGTAATATGCCGATATTGCCTAAGGCGGCATGTAAAGAAATAAAAGCAGACAAATAAATAAAATGATAAAGCTACTTGATTTTCAGAGAGAGTATATACTACTTTGTCAAGAAAGTCGAGAATTTGCCAATAAAACACAAAAAATGAACTATTCATCCAATTTTATTTTACCGCCTTCAAAGTAGGCCCCTTCTGAAATTATATATTTATGCCAACGAATAATCCAATCATCAAAACATTTCTTGTAGGCACTTTTAGGAATCGATGTCATTGTCACCGCGAATTTTCCTTTGTCTTCTTTCGACTTAAAACGGGTGCCTCGAAGTGGTAAATTGAATTTTGGAAAGAGAAAGAAATCAGCAGGAGCCAGATCAGGTGAATACGGTGGTTGTTTGATGAAATTTGTTGGGCTTATGTCCAGAAATTCGTTCACAATAATAGCCTTATGAGCTGGTGCGTTATCGTGGTGCAGAATGCATGAATTGTCGTTCCACGAATCTGGCCTTTTTCGCCTTTTTGCTTTCTCAAACGCAGCATAACGCTCAGATAATAGTCTTTATTTACCATCTGACATTCTGGCAAGAACTGAGTGCACGACACCGCGATAATCGAAAAAAAACTGTCAACATGACCTTCAGTTTTGATCGAGTTTGAGGTGCCCTTTTAGGTTTCGGTTCAGTTGGAAGGCGCCTTTCGGAAGCTTGTTGATTGGTTTGAGGGTCAAACTCGTAAACCCACGTCTCATCAGCAGTTACAATGCGTTTCATGAATGTGAGGTTCGGAACTGGCTCGTTCTAGCATGTCTTCAACAATCCTTACGCGATTGAGTTTTTGTAGAAGATTCAAGTCTTTCGGAACTAACCGATCTGCAACGCGTGTCATGCACAAACAATCGTTTAAAATGGTACGAATCGATTCGTGAGACATAGAAAGTTCAGCGCAAATCTCTCTCAGACCTAAATGATGATTTTCAGACACCATTTTATTCACTTCAGCGATTTTCAGTTCAGTTGAAACCGTTGATGGGCGACCAGAGCGAGGTAAATCTTCCACCATATCTCGACCACTTTTGAATGCACTGTAACACTCATATGCATGTGTTTTTGATAAAGTCGATTCACCGTAAGGCCTCTGTAACATTTTCAGCGATTCGGCACACGAAATACCATTTGCAATGCAAAATTTGAGTCAGATTCTTTGTTCAATATTTGTATCCATCGTAAAATCGAAAATCACATTTGAGATGAACTAACAAAATGGCGTACTGTAAACAAACTAGTGACAGGTGACGTTCAAACTCCGCGTGGGTATGGAGGAAAGTCGTACCAACTTAGCGACAACAATAATTTTGAATCCCCTTTTAAACAGGATTTTTAAATGATCAATTCCCGGTACTTTCTTGACAGAATGTACAGTATAAAAATAAAATAAACGTGAAATTGGGTACCTGTATTCCTGTTCAATAAACTATATGCAAGACGTTAAGTAAACATGTTCTATCAGTAATTGTGGTGTATTTGAGTTAGATAGGTATATTAAATGTTCACAACAGAAGAGTGTGGTATGTGCTTCCTGATATAATTTATAAACAAATCTAAAATCAGAAGCGATTATTACTTAACATTCGTTATGTTCTAACAGTTTTTCAAAATTCCTTTTTGCACCCTGTGGGGTCGTGTTTCAGTTTGAAATTACAGATTTGAAAAATTAACTTAATAGAGATTTTGTTGTTTTTTATTTTTTTTTTATTTAGGACAAATTATAATATTGCATCTAATATTTTAACACTACCTTCTAATATTAAGAAAACATATACAACATAGTTTTAAGAATAAAATTAGCGTTCTCATTACCTTTGTCAGATAACAAGGGAAACTAAATACAGTGTCAGGATTTAGCATCATCTTGCCTTTATTCCCGTGGAAACAAATTTTCACAAAATTCTCTGAGTATATAACCTGTGATATTTCGATGGCACAAATTTGTTACGTCTCGGAGCAGCTGACGACTTACTCAATAATTCTAGTTTATGTATTAGGAACTATCATTCGTTTAGTGGTACACAAATGTTACAATTTATTCTTACTGATGGAAAGTGATCTCGGAATTATTTTTCCGGTGGTTGGTACAGCATAGGAGTTAACTATGTTAATTATTAAACCCTAATAATTTTTAACCATCTCACTTTTAAAGCCTTTTAGGCGTACTGAACATACGGCTAAAGACACGTTTGCCCTTCACCTACCGATGCGCGAGAGGTTTCAATTAGTGACAGCACACCAGCGCCAGCGGTGAGTCTAGGTAACATAATTCCAAGGTCTTTGGCAAGCATCCTCTACAGTAAACCATCGTACTGCGTTCTCCTGAGCTATATCGATAAGAAACCACGCGATATGAAAGCAGCTCATCTACAGGTAATCCTCATGACGTCTATTTTTCCTCGCTCTCCTGCATAGTGTCCCCACGTTTGTCGCGTGCTGGGTCTTGTGTCTTTGTTTATGTGTATATTCAGCTTGCCCACATTGTATTGTTTAATTGTTTGTAATTACCTAAGGTGTGGGAAAGACATTTTCCATGGGCTATCTTAGATGTGTTAGTTCAGTGAGAAACTGACGGCATACAGAATTGAGATGAAGTTCACCGTGTTCAATGCCAGGATCTGAACAAATAACGTATTTTTTCTGAAGATGTCGATCCTTTTCCGCCTCAAGAGTTCGTCATCTCGGTAGGGCTTATTGTGTTCCTCAGGGTGGCTACAGGAAAGATTTTGGGTACGGAAACTGGTTATAAATTGATAATTGCAACAGGATCCTGTTTCACTCAACTATTTATTTGATTAAACGTCAAACACTTCGACTTTACTTATATAGCGAAAGAGGCAACATGCCTGACTTAAGCCTCTAAGTTTTCATTGACTAGAACTTGCCTCTAAACCTACGTTTAGCGTCACCATATCACATAGTTTTGTTGTGTTCTTTTCTGTTTTGTTTTGGATAGTGTTTAACACCCGCTTTTACTACCACCGCAAACGATCATTGTGTTCTGTTAGGTGAAAAGAAAAATAACCCTGCTTGCTAAATTTTCGAGACTTTTGCAAACACTTGTAACTCTAATGCATGCATAAGATATAAAAGAAAATCAAGAATTCTCAGGGAGTCATTTGTTAAATTTAACTGCGCAGTACCCTCCAACTTTGCCTCAGAAACGTTAACATAGTTAAGACTGAAACTTATGAACTGAATACAAGAAATTAACATAAACTACTCATACAAACATATAATTATAATAATAGTGCTCTTGGTAATGGTTTATAAACCCTTTGTTGTGAAAATTATAATCATCCAGGAGCAGTGACGTAAAGAAATATTGTCTTAATACAAAGTGGTTTCCTTTCCTCTTAGGAACCAAGTTGCTCTTACACGATTATACATTGGCCACACAACCATCTCTCATTTCCACCTTATATTGCTGGCGCAAAACTTCCGGAATCGTGACCGTGACCGCCAACCCAGCTACCCAGCATAGCTTATCGGAGTTTGTGATATTATACTTTGCTTATTTAAAGTAAGCGAGCAAACTTTGTACAGTCTGTATCGAAAGTGTTCCGCATATGTTTGTATTCAAAGTGGGCAGTAAATGGTGTTCATTTTATTTATTTTATTTTTTTTAACATGGTTCCTACGTTTTCTAAGTTAAGTGACAAGGTATTACTTAGTCAGAGCAGAGAAATAAATGTAAATGCCCTTGACATCATGAAACAACAGGCAGAGATGAAGGAAGAAAATATATGTTCCCCGAGTTCTCCAAAAGCCTGTAGAAAGTGAATGAAAGAATAGCCAAGGCAACTTATATTTCACTGAGTTCCGTTTCCAGGGTTCTCAAAGATAAGAAAGAAAGAAAGAAACATAAAAATTAATATTTCACTTTTAAATTAAAAGATGTGGATCAGTTTTGTTGCCAGCGAATTGCAGAAATTGGCAGGACAGAATGGGAAAATGTATGTCGATATGTTGAAAACTTTGAAAATCATTAGACAGAATTGTAGAAAATCAAAAAGAAAGAATTCTAATCCAGAATAATGGTGCAGAAAGCAGCGATAGCGTTGCTGATGACAATGACGTGAGCGAAGACGAAGGACTGTCAGGTGTGGAAGAATTGGAGGCAGACGATTGACATTGTTTATATAGTAGGCCATATGTATAGATGTTTTGTAGATATGAATATACATATGAAAACACATTTTTATCAGTGCAGCGCCGTATAGTGCAGGTGACAGATATTTGACATTGACTGTGACAGGCACTCTTCCAGCATGTATGCATCGACTGGTGAACTGCTTATCTGAAAGTACAACTCGCTTCCCAGCTCCTATTAAGATTTGCACATGTCCAGATCTGTTGCGCCAGTTATATATCACGATCCTCCTCCATTTTATAATTTATGAGAATCTTTACTCACTCACCTCTTTTGATTCTGTTTTGTTATCATCATACGAATGCAAGACGAGATTGTTACGTCCCGGAAATGTGTGACGCTATAAGAAATTCAGTATTTCAGGAAATGAGGTTTCTATCTTCAATTTTATTAAGTATCTTGCTAGAGAGGACCACCAGGTCGTGAAGACCGCACTAACTGGTCTGGGGTTTCGAAGCGCTGACCACATTTGACGTCTGTAATGGACCGAGATAGGGGCGCAGCGGCCGGGCGTTAGGGCGGTAGACCAAGGCTCTTAGTGAGCTGTGCCATGGATTTCAGAGAGGACCAGATATTTAAAATAATTAGTTTGTTCTTCGTGAAAAAATTAATTACATTAAAGTCGAAATTAATATAAATCCAATAGAAGTTTCTAATAACTTATTTGATAAATTTGTAATATTTGATGAAGGATCGAAAACTGAAAATAAATGTGTTAAATATCGATGGCTTGCCGCACACATATGTTAAGTACATTTTTGGGATAAAATGAATTAAGTGTAAAATTGCAACCATTTAATGTATTTCTTTCTTGAGCACTGATGTAATAAGTGAAAATCAGGCGTTTTCCTTTACTTTCTATCATGACAGATGTGTTAATTACTGTACTGACATGCATAGCTGTGATAAATGTGTTTATCATTTTTGTCCACTTGAGAGTCAGTGGGCCAAATGTGTTTAGTGTTCA
The DNA here is from genome assembly GCA_030762935.1 of Hymenopus coronatus. Taxonomy (NCBI): domain Eukaryota; kingdom Metazoa; phylum Arthropoda; class Insecta; order Mantodea; family Hymenopodidae; genus Hymenopus; species Hymenopus coronatus. Next base: position 86,230,257 of record CM060891.1, read on the forward strand.
TCTACAACATTTGTGCTGTTAAGTTTTCAGCAATATATACTTTTGCAAAAATGTGCCCTCTGTTGGCGGCAAATACTCACTGTTGGTTTGGCGGCTATATAGCCTTCTTCAGCTGCTTGCAGTGATCAGCAGTTTGGTTTGAAAGGATAAAATGATTGCGGGCAAAAACTAGTTCAAATAACATTAGCTGATAATAAAGCATCTACTTCTGCACAAGGTAAGTTTAGTTTACATCTTTTTAAACCGTTACATCATGCAAAATTAAACATTGAGGGAGTATACTTTTATTACATTCACGAATGTAATGGAAGAAAAGGTAGCACAGAAATTGGAAGTAGCCTCCTAAAGTACTTCTCCAGTTTACCTGACTCTATTACCCACTCAACTGCATTCAAGTCATCACTACTGGAGTGCTGTATTCTGTAAATAAAAAGAAAATTTGGAGACAATTGACATAACATTTATGGAACCAGGAGATTCTTATTTGGAAGCTGGTTCTATGCATGCCACAATCGAAAACACGTAAAAGTCTATACCACTCTCGAATGGGCCCTCTTGATCTCAGCAGCCAGAATTAATCCTTCCCCATATCAAGTTAAGTTATGAAGATTTCTATGATCTCAAGGAATTGGTGGGGAAAGCAGTAAACAATACCACCACCAATAGTTTAAAGGTTAATTGGCTGAAGATTCAATGGATCAGGTTGCAAAAAAGTAAACCTACCCTTATTCAGTATAAATATGTCATAGATATACGTATGCCAAGAAAAAAATCTGATGTGTTACACTCACATGACTTTCTCTAGCTCTTCTACAAGCTTCTTACATAAGATTATTCTTCTTTCTGCACCTTGTTAATCGAGATAACCATTAGCAGAATGTTCTTACTACTTAGTTCCTTATAAGTAGAAAGAAAATAACGGATTACACTAGTCTAAACCAATAGTCATATGTTTTAAAATCTGTCGTTATTCGATTGTCATTGCAAATCGCTTCTTTGTTTTGCCAGTGGTTAGACAACAGAAAATCGGACACCTCCTGTCTGAGAAAAGTATAAGTACTGACAACTGAAACCAAAAACAAGGAATATCTTGGAAACGGTTACCTCCACAACAAAAATGTAAAGGACATAAATTGTGTGTTTTGATCAGATCAACGTTTTCTGGGCAGTAAGTTTTTCTCTATCTCTTACCGTTTAGCAGTTAAGCAACATTTAGTAAAATTCATCCAGAATAAAGAGCTCTTCAGAGGCTATTCCCAGAAAATTCAAGATTTACATTGTATTTGGTATGTAAATATCTTTAATCTAAGGGATTTTAATCAAAATCGTTCGAGCCATTTTTTAGAAAATCAAATTTTTTGAAAAATTTTCCATGTAAAGGTAGTTCGGGGTGGGGGGATTTTCTTGAAAAGCTTCGTGTTGCATCCTTGGAAGATACCAAACCTAAATACCAAGTTTAGTATTTAACAGTCTTTTCGTTTTTGAGCTATGCTGTCCACAGACACACACATAGACAGACAGACAGACACACACATACACACGGACCTTTTTCTGAAAATGATTTTTTTTGGGGGGGGGGATTCAGGGAGTCCTAAAACATGTATTTCCGGTGAAATCTCGGTATCGAATAATATATTTCCTCTATACACTATGTACATAGTACGTATAGAGAAAGTAAAAAGTTAAGAGTGTAAAGGAAAAACATGCAGAATTAAACGGATGTTTCCTTGAAATCTGCATACGCCCACAAAAAATCCTATAAGTGTAAAGAAGAAGAAGGATCTCTTATCCTTGTTACAAAGCTGGGTGATCCTTGAAGAATACAGACATCATTAACAAATGAGCACTTAACACACGTGTGCGCTAAGCCATCGATATGCTAAGAAAATTGACATATATGAGTAAAATATGTTTTCTGACTGTTGTATATTTACAATGTAGTTTTATTATATAATTGTTGTATTCTAATGGAGTCACGATATGATCAATGCAACTTAAAATAAATAAATGGTGTTGAGGTTTGTTTGGCCTCTTGCTCGTTAGCTCACGGGTGTTTGTAATCCTGCTACTTACCCCAGGATTAGAGATATAGCTGTGAAGCGCTTCTCTCTGAAGTTAGGTTTCTCCATTGAACCCTTGAAAACAGGGACCATCTCTTGTTATCACTTTAAATGGGCAATTGGTCTGACTCGAGTTACAGAGTATACAACGGAGGAGGACATCTTTCGCGTTGTAGTTTAAAGAAGAACAATATCGACTGTAGCCCATTTAAGAGAAAGAGATAAAGTGAAGGAACCACAGGAGGCTACAGTTCTCAAACAGACAGGTCATAAAGACACGCGGATGTCCCTAAATGTTCCAGGCTCGAAGACCAGTCCCACTACTGCAACTAAATAAATAAATAACATCTAAATGCTACTCAGGTATCTAGGTAACTCTACCGGGACACATATTCAAATTTTAATTTTATTTTCAAAAACAATCACTGCAAATTATTTATTTATTTTTTAAGATTTTAACTAAACTAAAAGCATAATTTTAAAACTAGAAATAAACAATAATAAATTAATATATACAACTATAATTGCAAAGCCAGAAACTTTGCAATTCCTATCCAGCTACCTCCTATACTATGCTATAAATTACATCACTGCTATCCAGTATATATATATACATTTATAATAATGTTTACTTTCTCTATACGTACTATGCACATAGTCTACAGAGAAGTATTGTATTGCTCCCAAAAATTCGATGCCGAGATTTCACCGGAAATACATGTTTGGAGACCACCTGAATCCAAAAAAATCATTTTTAGGAAAATGTCCGTGTGTGTGTCTGACTGTATCTGTGTGTAGTTATGTGTGTATGTGTGTCTGTGGGCAGCATAGCTCAAAAACGAAAAAACCGTTAAATACAAAACTTGGTATTTAAGTTTTGTATCTTGCAATGATGCAATACTAAGATTCTCAAGAAAATCCCCCACCCCCAACCACCCTTTACATGGAACTTTTTCAAAAAATTTGACTTTCTCAAAAATGACTCTAACGATTTTGATTAAATATCCCATATTAAAGATATTTATCTGACAAATGATATACATATTTTGAATTTTCAGAGAATAGCCTCTGAAGACTGCTTTATTTTGGATTAATTTTACGGAATTTTGAATAATTGCTAAACCGTAAGAGATAGAAAAAAACCTTGCCACACAAAAAATGTAGATCACATTATAACACTCAATTTATGTTATATACATTTTTTTCATGGAGTTGATCGTTTTTGAGATATTCCTTGTTTTTGGTTTCAACTTTAAAAAACTTATACTTTTCTCATACAGGAACAGTATAACAGTATTTGTCAACTTCTGTTCGTACAAACTAAGGAACTTTAGTCACATAGCAACCAGGTTTTGACTATCACTTTAACCTATGCTACTCCCTTATTTCGCTTCTACTTACAAGGAAGCAAGTAATAAGACTATTTTTGTTAATTGTTACTTTCTCTAGCCCCATATATACAATGTAGATAGGAATAGAGAAGGTATTGTAATGCACCCAAAAATTCGATACCGAGATTTCACCGGAAATATATATTTGGGGTCCCCTGAGTCCGAAAAAAGCGTTTTTAAAAAAAGGTCCGTGTGTGCGTGTGTGTGTGTCTGTCTGTCTGTCTGTTGTGTGTGTGTGAGTGTGTGTCTATGGACAGCATAACCCCAAAACAAAAAGACCGTTAAATACCAAACTTGGTATTAAGGTTTAGTATCCTCCAAGGATGCGACACGAAGATTTTCAAAAAACCTCTCCTCACAACAAACTACCCTTTACATGGAAAAAATTCGAAAATTTTGATTTTCTTAAATATGGCCCTAAAGATTTTTATTAAAATCCCATATATTAAAGCTATTTATGTCCGAAATAAAATGTATATCTAGAATTTTTTGCGAATAGCCTCTGAAGACCTCTTTATTCTGGATGAATTTTGCTTAACTGCTAAACCGTAAGAAATAGAAAATAACGTATTTAAGAAAACATGTACCTCATGACAAAACACACAATTTGTGTCCTTTACAGGTAACCATTTTCCAGATATTCCTTGTTATTGATTTCAATTTTGAAGTACTGAAACTTTTCACACACAGAAAGTGTGTGTTTTTCTTTTGTTCTACTCCTGGCCAAGCAAAGAAGTGATTTGCAATGACAATCACAAGACGATAGCTTTTAAAACATTTGACAATCACTTTAGCATAGTGTATTCCCTTTTTCCCTTCTACTTACAAGGAACTAAGTATTATTATTCTGCTAACATTTATCTTGGTTAGCATTGTGTAAAAGAAGAATACTCTTTTGTAGGAGTTTTGTATAGCAGCCAGAGAAAGTCATGTGACATCAGATTTTTTCTCGAGTAGCAAGAAGTAAATACAAGCATTAGCTTTTTACTTTCTCTATACGTACTATGTATATAGTGTATAGAGGAAATATTGTATCCCACCCAAAAATTCGATGCCGAGATTTCACCGGAAATACATGTTTTAGGACCCCCTGAATCCAAAAAATGCATTTTCAGAAAAAGGTCCGTGTGTGTGTCTGTGGACAGCATAGCTCAAAAATGAAAAGTCCATTAAATACTAAACTTGGTATTTAGATTTGGTATCTTCCTAGGATGCGACACGAAGATTATCAAGAAAATTCCCCCACCCCCAACTACCCTTTACATGGAAAAATTTTTGTAAATTTTTATTTTCTAAAAAATGGCTCTAACGATTTTGATTAAAATCCCGTATATTAAAAATATTTTCATACCAAATAAACTGTATATATTGAATTTTCTGGGAATAGCCTCTGAAGATCCCTTTATTCTGGATGAAGTTTGCGTAACTGCTAAACGGTAAGAGATAGACCAAAACTTACTACACATAAAATGTAGATCTGATCAAAACACACAATTTATATGCTTTACATTTTTGTTGTGGAGGTAACCGTTTCCGAGATATTCCTTGTTTTTGGTTTCACATGTGGGTACTTATACTTTTCTGGGACAGAAAATGTCCGTTGTTCTTTTGATCTACTCCTACACAAGCAAAGAGGCGATTTGCAATGACAATCGAATAACGACAACTTTTAAAACATTTGATTATCGGTTTGATAGTGTATTCCCTTATTTTCTTTCTACTTATAAGGAACTAAGTAATAAGAACATTCTGCTAATGATTATAACATTAGCAACGTGCAGAAAGAAGAATATTCTTATATGAGAAGTTTTTAGAAGAGCAAGAGAAAGTCATGTGAGTGTAACACATCATATTTTAATAGTAATTTATTCAGAAATGTAGAGAAAGGCACCTGAATAGAATACTTCAAATTTTTCATTTATCTGCTTACCAAATGGTTCGATACCCGGTAGCGGCTTGGGGATTTTCCCCAGCTGGGCACTCTGGCCCGGGGTGCACTTAGCCTCGTGAGGTCCCTGGGGAGACAATTGAGGAGCTACTTGATGGAGAAGTAGCGGCTCCAGGCCATGAGGACCGCATTAACCGGCCGGTTTCGTTCGAGGCGCTGACCATATATCATCCTCCAATACTGCACCCCATCTATAAGGTATGTCATTGACCGAGATGCAGTCCGCAGGGGCCGAGCGTGAGCTGTCGTGCTATGGAGTTATTATATCTTTCATTTATGTTTAGCTGTATTTATTAATACCTTTTCTGTTTATTAAATTAATATTTTATACTATGTATGGCTAATTTGAACTATAGGTTATTTTATTTACACATCATTTGTACTTTTAAGCTATGTTTTTACTCAAATATGTTCTGAAAATGAATTTGTCACAATTATTAATTTATACTGAAACTTTAACCCTTTATCATATCAATCGTTATTTCCTTCTTGCCTTTGCACGTTCGGTGTCCGTTTTCCAAGGTTTCGGCTGCTAAACTCCAATTATTCGATAGTGAATTCAACAGATACAAGAGAGGTAGAAAGTCATCATTTCGAGTAGTATGTCGAAATGAGGACCGTTTTAACAAAACTCAACAAACACGATTTTAAAAAGTTTACAGGAAACGTTTTTTTTTTTTTTTTTTTTTTTTTTTGTTTTAGTTTACTCTGAGGCTTTTAATATAGTAACTCCGTAAAAAATATTAGTATTTCTCTTTTTGAGATGCATTTATTGATTGGCAGTACAGCTACTTTTGTTATTTTATTTATTTGGAAAAAATATGACAAAACTTAAGTATTTTACAAAACTCAACATATCCTTTTTTGAAATACACAAACTTAAAATATTTAATTATTTTTCATTCACAGCTGGCAAAAACCTCATCAAAATTCTTAACATGTACTTTATAATAATGCTTAAATACAGCTGAATTTAAAATTGGTTAATTTATGCACATTTAAGCCTAATTTGTTCAAAAATAATTATTGATTTACAGAAATACGTTAATGTTGGATTAAACTCTTTTTTTTTTTTTTGCACCAAATCCCAAAAAATTAAATGTAAAAAATCTCAATGCAATGGCTCCTCATCATAATCCATCCTATTGTCAGAATCTTTGACACATCCTTTTAGAACTTTGCTATAAAATACTTTATCCTCTTCCAATTCATTATGGAAGAAACTCATATACTTCTGCACGTCATCAGCTTTTGTCTTGCTGACGTGGTTCACCATTGGAGGTTCAGGTGCACATTACAGATGCTGCCTGTCTTGACTTAAACACTTCAACTTCTATTGGTGCAGAAAAATAAGAGTTTTGTACGCAACACGTACACGATTATTAAAAGTATTTTTGTATGTAAATATTCTCACCTTTTAAAATATTCTTTACCATCGATTTTAAATAATATGTATGCCAGTCTTTACCCAAAAGGTTTACTTCCCCAAAGTTGAGTTTTATGAAAATGGAAATGAGTTTCGTGAAAACGGTCTATATTGAGGCACCCTGTTTAATGGGAAATATTAATTTTTATGATTTTATCCGATGCATTCTTTTCTTCTCATTACAATTGACCTGAATCCACCAAAACCTACATTTCGAAAAATGTGGCGTTTATTGAGTTTTGTTAAAGCGGTCCTCAAATGTAAGTGCAACATATTTATATTATTTGTTATTTGTTTGTATACGAAAGAAATTGTATACCAGCGTCGTGGGATAAAGGGATCTGGAAATATTGTATTGATTCAAACTGAGGAAAAACTAATATACGCTAACTCAGCTCTACGTAGTGGTTGTCATGTAATAGTTATACGATTTTATAGCAGCTTTACGACACTAATTTTAAAGAGAGATGGCGTAATTTTATTTCAAACAAAAGCAATCAAATTCATTTTAAATTGAGTATAAATATAATTAAATGAAAACAAAGAAATATTGTGTTGGATTAATCTGTGAGGGGTGCGTTCAGAAATAAAGAAATAAAGAAGAAAGAAAACAAGTGCTAACACCATCTTATAAGATAAACCCGTTGCTGATATATTGCAATAATTGCATAATCAGTTTTATATTTCTGTGATATGTGCGGACTTGATTAGGACATTGCCTATATTGTGACCGTGGAGTTTGAACTGTCACTCATGCTTTCAGTATAATTTCTTTATAACTGGGAATATCTTTAAGAAGTTTAATTCGAACTCAGAATATAAATTGATTAATTGGATAATATTATAATCCAGGTGAGTAATTTCCTACCCCAAAACTGAAATGTGAATATAATGATACTGGTTTTATAAACGCCACAGCTGTGTTCTGGTGTAATATAAGAAAGTAAAGGACTATTTTATGCCAGATTGCAGTCTTAATTTACTTTTGGAACACTATAATTAATGCTTCCTTTTTTACAGATGTTATGTAATCTTCTATTGCCGTTTTCATCTCATCGTATGTTTTTGGATTGTCTTTATAGACCGAAGCTTTAGTGGCTCCCCAAAGAAAATAATCCGGAGAGATAAGATCAGGAGACTGCGGAGGCCACAGACCTTTTGAAATTAGTCTTTACCCTAAAAAATTCCACTAACAGTCCCGTGGATTTATGTGATGTATGAGCAGTGGCATTATCTTGTTGAAAAAATGCACCGTTCACTTCATCTTCATTTAGCTGTGAAATAAATGGAAAAAGAATATCCGAGCACACCATAATATACCAATTTTCTCTGAATGTAATGGGGTTTCCTGAATTGCATTGGGATTTTCATTAAACTATACTCATAAATTTTATGAATTTACGCATCCTGATAAGTGGAACCAAGCTTCATCAGTAAAAAATGTCCTATCTAACACGTCAATTCCATGGTGCAAAATAAACCTCTGAAACCATTCACAATACTGAACTCTTTTCCTGTGATCTGTGTGTTTTAATTCGTGGACGTCTGATACCTTATATGGATACAAACCTAGTTCTTTTTTGACTACTTTGTATGCGGAACCGTAAGAAATATCACATTGTTGGGCCAATTTGTTTATTGATTTCTGTGGACTTTTAAGCATTCTATCCGATACATCCGATATTTTTCTTCCGTTAGCACACTGGATCTTCCACTTCTAACAGTTTCATGCGCGGAACCTGACTCCAGAAATGCATTGATTAAATTACGCACATTATCTCGATGTGGTAGTTTTGAGTTAGAGAACCTGGCAACGAAATTTTGTTTCACTTTCTCAGTATAATTTCCACGTTCATGAAAAACGTTTTCCACTTGAAACAATGTTCCTCTGTAGAATACATTGATTTCGCTTCAGGCACACATCAGAGCTCACAGCATAGTAGACCATACTAACCAGTACAATAAACAACTCATGCGCTCGCAGCCGCTGATAACGACGATAATCATAACATCCCGCCGGAATCGGTGCGATAAACCTAGGCATGCCAACTTTTATCGAGCGGTGGCCAGCAGCAAGGTGCGGAGGAAGTTCTTGATGGCCCGTTACATGACCTCCAATGAATTTAACTTTCTTCGAAGTAGAGAGCATTCCCATATCAGCTTTTTTCTTGTAGCCAAGCTTGTGGGTTCAAACTAGGTGGAGGGCAATGGATTTTTTCGGGTGTAAAAATGTTTAGCATGGCTTCCTTCGGAAGAAACTTAAAGCCGTTGCACCCGTGTCATAGAACCTCAAGCCTAATAAAGAAGCCTCTGAGAAAAATTATGCGGTCTTTCTAGCCCAACATCAAATGGGATACTGAGAATCACAGCAGCTGAATTTCATTTCATTTTCCATATCAGCTTTGAGGTACACTTTGACTATTAATTGCCCAGAGTGCAACTTGTCGGTCGCTGGCTGTAAGAAACTACCTTGATAGCTCATAATAATGACAACCACAGTAACAGCTTGAAAAAGTCTCCGCTTGTAATGCAATCTAAATATTAAGTTCAGATTCAGTCCGCAATAAGTGCAGTAGCCAAATAAAATAACATTAAAATATATTATAATACTTTAACTGGTATCTGATTGCCCAACTCAGAAAGCTCAAAAATATTTTACTAAATGATATTATTGTACATATTTTACTAACCATTAATACTTTAAAACAAATAGCCTAAGTAAATTACAATTAAACTACACTTAAAACATTATTAACTTGATATGCATACGGAAAACTAGTATTTCTGAAAACTGGAATCAAACTAAATGTACTTATTCAGTAGCAAAGTGTGCATACCCCCAAAATTCCAAGCTCTGTGTATTGCATTTTTATAAGATGAGTGTTCCTATTAATTGTATTTTAAAATATGCGTCCATAATTATTGTTATATTCAACACCTTAACATCTCATTTATGCGTCATAACTATACTTCAGTTCATTAAGTTCTCAAACTAATCCATGAATCAATAATGTCACTGTTGAATATTTCTCACTACAATATCGAACTAGTTCTTTTACCATATCCACCGCACTTCTATTGTTCAAACCTGGCTTTTAAGTGTGCTTAGCGCGACAGCTTCCCGTCAGCAGATTTACTGGCATTTTAAAAAAAATCCGGCACACTGGCGGCGCTAATATGATCCTGGCAATTGAATTCGTCGTTAACAAACAACAAAAAAGTATGCATGCATATATAAAACCACAGCTCACATATTTTTAAATTGTAATACACACCTAGTCCAGTATGACTCTTGATTCTTGGTCTCTTAATAAAGAAACCAGTTTTTTAATCACGCTGGTTCAGAACTCCTTGTCAATCCGATCTTACTCCTATGATCCATTATAGGATCAATTAATATGTCAAATACAATTTTCAACACGTGACCAATTGATAACACATAATTCTTAACAATACCTTATTGTAATATCACCTATATTTCATTAAGTATTTTACACTTACATAGAAAGCTTCAAATCGGCAGTTAATGTATGACAAAAACTTATTCCCAAATGAATACCTCCGAGTATATATAAAGAATCCGAATTTCCGTTGAATGGTTTAGAAGATTTTTAAATTCAGCTCAGCATGTAGATTTGCTTAACTCTTCTTGTCTTAAAGGATTACACAAGAATTATTTTGCCTACAAAGGGATTCTACACTTCCTTATTCTTTCTGGAGGCTTTCTTATAACTGAACACTTTTATTTGGATCTTACATTTCAGCATTCTGTCCATACGCACAGCGATTCATTTCAAATTTATGAATATTATCTACGAAAGAGAAGCCAGTTGAGAATTATGGATAAACAAGTTTTCCTATGAATATTTCTACATATTTAAACATTATTTCGAATAATATTAATAAAATCAATAATAATAAAGAGAAACAACATGATAAAGCAATAGAAATACATTTTTATGAATCACATATGAAAAATGAATTGATGAGCATATGGTTGGTTACCCAACTTAGGTTTAGAAGATAGTTCACCTTTAATTATAACAACTATGAAATGTTATTAATTTGAAATTCATTCGATAAATTTTAAAGTGATGTTTCTGGAATGTAAGTACAAAGTTTCGTTACAACATTTTGAAAACAGAAGCACAAGTAGCGTTTTGGTAGAATAGTTTAAAAAAACAATTTTTTTCTCAAAAACTACATGATGCATTTGTCTCAAAATTTCAGAATTTGTATCACATAGCAATCGACTTATATGACAAAAACTTAATAAACAAAATAAATTAATATACTAGAATTAGAAACATTGAATTTGAAATTTTCACATGTTGGTCCCTTTACATTTGGAGCACCTTGAACTGTTCCAGCATGTTCTTCAATATATTGTCACGTGGACTGTTGAGGGGTGCTCAAGAACATACATCAATTCAGAACTTTATTTAACATTTCTAAAATTAGAGTAGAAGACATTTCTTTAGGTCAGAGTTCTGAACACATTTTCTAAATTATACAAATTCTCTTTGTTAGCTGATGGCTGATAACAGTATTTGACATTTAACAGGAACAATGTGGGCTACCACTTCCTGTGACCATCCCATGGGATGTACTATGCCATCAGCTTCCGGTTGCCTACGTGCCAATGGGCACGGCACCGAGCCAGATCTTGGCACTCCTGAAACAGACAGGATTTTCTAGAACAATTGGAATGCTTGGTTCTGATTGGTCAACATAACTGAAGCTCCGGGCGTTGGCTCGCCTTGTTTGGCATAAGGTTAAACGCGACACCCGTAGGCGGTGATTCCCTATATAATAAGCCATAGTCTTCTGTAAGGGGTCCTTTTAATCTGAGTTGAGAGGCTGGTCTCGCTGACGCCGAGCTGTTCGCAGACAGGTAATCAACACGAGTGGGGACCAGCCGTCAGGAAGCGTCCTCCTGCTGACGACGCCACCAGTTGCACCCCGATGGGTACCACTGGTACCTATGGAGCCAATTCCGGAAGCAGGATCAGCCTAAGTGGTTGTTATTTTTGGTAAAATGTTTCTTTTTTAACGCCTGATACTTCATTGTAGTGCCGATCCTTAAAACCCTCCTTAGGAAGTGCTTATCTTCCCACTTCCTGTTATACTCTTGTGGGTACTCCAGCTTGGGTTTAACCAGCCGTTCCGGAGCTCCAAGATATTGTAGTGTTTTATTCTTTTAACGATTATTTATATATTTTTAAAAATACTTAGGGTTTGTCACGTTATTTTAGTTATTGAAACGTTTATTGCAGTGTTACCGATAACTCTAGGTGTGCGCCGGGAGGCCCTCTAGTGGTTAAGGTTTATTACCAAAAGGAATAAGAGATCAGGTGTGTTGTATTTGTTCAGGTGTTAATCGCGAGATCCCATGAGCACTTACAACTGGTGTTAGTGCAGCTATTAAGTACCAGTTTATTCTGTCCTACTGTGAACCGCGAGGTCCAGTTGGATGTTTATCTGGATAGTTTCATTTAGTGGTTGATCAACCCTTAGTCAATATTTTATGGTGATCATTTTGTGATGGATGCGCGGGTCGCTCCTTTAAACATATAGATTTTCAGTAGTTGTTTTTTTGTCCCGGGACCGACTTAAAAGTCTTGTGTATTCTTGCCGCAGGGATGGCCACCCCGGCAAGTATAGGTGTATATATATATATATATATATATATATATATATATAGTTTTACTAATGACAACCCCTAAGCTCTGTGCACAGCTATTCGAATCAGTACCTATAGAAGTGACAGCTGGACTTCTATGCATTACCAAACATGACTCTATATGAAAATTCAGTCCCTCTGCTTTTTCTTGCGACCCAATGCTGAATATATCCTCCTATTTCCGGTTATTGTAAACTCAATTTCACTACTGCAGCATTCTGTGATTGGTTATGCCATAAGTTTCAAAGTATTCACGAAGCTTATCCATCTCTATTTAACTCTCGAGATGACCCCTTGCAGGTTCTATTTTTGGTTCACAATTTTTACTGGCGGGTAAAGGACACATTGAAAATTTGTATGTATCTAATGACGCTTTGGGTCAGCTGCTGCGCAAGGCACGACAGTTTTCCCACTTTGTCGCCATGTTTAATACATCCTTTTGTGATAAGCTCTTTAGTCTTCAGGACGCCATTTATTTACGCCCCTCGGGGGCTGCTCCCTTGTTTGAATTAATCTATCAAGCGGGCCATATTGATAACTTGTATCGGACATGTGTCTCTCGTTATCTGCACCCGTCAGTAATTTCGCCTTCAGTATTGGGCAAAGCTTTAGATGCAGTTCTGGTTAATAACACAGGCTTTCGCTTGGTGTGGGGGAAGGATGCTATTGGAAAATATTATAGTGCCCCTATAGTTGATTGCTTATTTTCTTGTAAACGTATTATGTTGGGTTTACAAATTCCACTTCTTCAAGCGGATATGGGAGTAGCTGTACTCCTACCCCGTTCGGGAAACCTGTATGATTAACTTGGAAAGCCGCGCGATTGCGATTTTATACGCCCACGGTAACTTACGGGTCCTACTACCGCAATGGGACACTTCCAAATCTAGTCTATGTTTGGTCACCCCCGCATATGGCATTTCTGACGGCCTGTGCGTCGGCCATTCAACACGGTTTTTAGATTTTCAATTTATCGCGCATATGCCGCATGTCTTGTATTTCGCAACATAGACCCATGGTGTCTCTTTCTGACGATTTCACCTTTATACTTACTCATGTACCCTCCTTTCAGGTACATTGCCCAATTTCACAACGAACCTTATTTCTTTATAGTAGTATAGGGGCCTATCGCCTTCGTCTGCCTTGCCGCTGTAATGTGACCGCAGCTCATGATGTGCTCTCCCCACCCGGCGATGCCTGTCCTTGGTTCCACCCTTAGTGGAACTTTGTCATTTAATTCCGGCCCCTTGGTCGTCTATTCCTACTACAATTTTACCCTCATACTATGCCGGTGCATATCCTTCTTACACCTCCTTAGACGAGTGTTACAACACTAAATGGCGCTCTGAAGATTCTTCACCTTTTGTTACCATATCCCTAATTAGTACTTTATTTGTTATGAATATCGCCATTATTGGTTATTTGATATGGCTAGCTAAAGCCAATGAACAATACGGCCTGGTCCGCCGCTTTATCGCGTGATCTTCTCCCCTCCTCGCAGGCTTCCCGATCTCCCCATGGCTACGACGACATACCACCCCCTTCACCTCCCACTGCCCTCCCACCAACACCTACTGTTTCTCCTTCCCCTACGCATTTATATCAACTTCCCCGTTCAGTGGAACATGATTACGCCCTTCTGAAGCCGGCAGACCTGCCTGGTGTGCAAACTCGTTTACCTGGTCAGGCCTATGCTACACGTATAGGTGTAATCTGTCCCTGAACTTACTGTAAATTTTGTGTTACCTGCGTTTTACTAAAAATGTTGTACCTTTTATCTGATACATTTGTCATCTGAGGGATTTCTATCTCCATTGTACCTTTGTATGCCAAGGGACGGCATCGATGATGATGCCTATTGTTCACCTTTCCTTCCCTTACTTGTGTATTGTTGTTATATTCCCTTATCATGATTGTATTTTGATTCTTTATTGTGAGCCCTTAGTTACGTTCCACGAAATGTATTGTTATAACTTGGTGAAGCAAGTCTGTAAGTGTTCTTTCGCCAACGGTGAGAGGTTATAGGGACTGTTGTTCTTCTCACTCACGGACGTGCTTTAAATTTGGCAAACGATAACCTGGTTTTTGTTCAATATCTTCCATATTGATAACCATTGGTTTTTTGTTCTAACCCCTTTCGAATACTTTCATTACATACTTGCTTCCACCATTAATTTTTTTCTCTTGCCCATTGTTTCGGCATATATGTATGTATGCATAATTTTTTTTCCTATTTTATTCGCATATGTTGTGCGTATGTACGCAATATAGAGTACACCTTACGGTAGCACCCCCTCTTTTTCTTTTGTTTCCCCCCTTCCTCTTCCGCATTCTTATGTCCTATTCTTGTTTTTAATTTGCTTCCTCTTATTTTGTTACACGCCCGGGGACAACACCCGTCACACCTGCGGAGCGTATGGGGCCCTGGCCACCGACCGCACTTTTTGGTCTGACAAAGTCACCCTGGGAGCTCCCTCCTACACAAACAGCACTCTCAGGTGCTCCCTGCATTAGTGCCCCGGGACCAGTCGACCTGTGCATACTTTTTTTGGCTGCAAGGTGCATTGAGGCTGCTCTTCCAAGCAGTGCAGCAATTCTTATCATGGTGTCTCCGCCGGAGCATCCGGGAGATGCACCCAGTGGTTGACTCCACCATAGACTATCGACAGTGCTACGGATATAGAGGTTGGATGGAAAGGCCGCGTTTGAATGTGCGTGCTTGGTGGGTGGCGTTCAGCGACTCTATACGTGAAGATTCTGTTCCTATAGGGGTGCGCTCGATGGGACCAGACTTTTGGGTGTGTAAGTTCCTTGGTTTACCTGTGCATTCTTTAGCTACCTTTTCCTCTTCTGTATAGGTCCTTTTTCCTCCGTTCCCTTATCCTGGTCCCCTGTGTTTCTTTTTGGTGATATCTTAGTTTTTTGTATTACTTTTAATTTTGTTCTGTGTATTGTTTTTAGTGGATTGCGTTCTGCAATCCCTTATATTTGTATTTTGTTTGTATTTTTGATTGATTGCCTTCTGCGATTTACTGTTGCTCACCTTTAGCGACTTATAGTACATTTTTTTTTCTCTTGTGTATGATTATTCTCGCCGAAGCCGGCGATTTCTTTTAGTCGTTGGGGATATTGTCAAGTGGACTGTTGAGGGGTGCTCAAGAACACACATCAATTCAGAACTTTATTTAACATTTCTAAAATTAGAGTAGAAGATATTTCTTTAGTTCAGAGTGCTGAACACATTTTCTAAATTATATACATTCTCTTTGTTAGCTGATGGCTGATAACAGTATTTGACATTTAACGGGAATAATGTGGGCTACCACTTCCAGGGACTATCCCATGGGATATACTATGCCATCAGCTTCCGGTTGCCTACGTGCCAGATCTTGGCACTCCTGAATCAGACAGGATTTTCTAGAACAATTGGAATGCTTGGTTCTGATTGGTCAACATAACTGAAGCTCCGGGCGTTGGCTCGCCTTATTTGGCATAAGGTACATCATGTTAAACGCGACACCCGTAGGTGGTGATTCCCTATATAATAAGCCATAGTCTTCTGTAAGGAATCCTTTTAATCTGAGTTGAGAGGCTGGTCTCGCTGACGCTTGTAAGAAAGCAAGCCAAGCTCGCTACGCATCAGGGCCCTGCAACCCTCGATACAAAGGTAAGCGCCTGAAAGGGCCGTAATACAATACTAACCAATATGCATGTGAAAGATTAAGCATCTCTTAGTGTGTAGCTTACACCTTTATAAATAAATGGGCCAACCAACGACTCAACGAGTGGTCTCTATCTCTAAGCTTCCTTAGTCAGCTACGCTCCCCAGTCACAACCCTAGTTGTGACAAATTCAATGTCTAATATGGAAGTGGCCATCAATATTAATATGAGGAACATAGGAACTGGAGCGTTATTGAGGACACTGCCAATTAGCAACTTGAATGTACAAATGGGTAAATGATTCCAACCGCAATTAACACAGACGCAAAATACTCAGTTTGGAAATAAACCCAATAAATTTACTGTTTTTTTTCCTTCAAACCATGCACTACTATCACTTTATATATCTACTGATTGATGCAACGTTATAAAAGAACTTTCTAAGTCATTTTACAATGAAGTCAGTTTAAAACATTTAAAATACCGATGGTTCTAACCACAAGTCACATGATTCCAATGCTGTCGCCAACCAGTAATGTATTGTGTATCCCTGTTAGCTCTCTATTCTATTATTACTCTATGGTTCTGCCAAGGAATACGGACGGAGCACACATTAGCCGTCATTTTAAGTACTTTCCATCATTCACTGGAGGTTAAACAACAGATGGCTTTTGCCACCAAATCCCTATTGGGAAAGTTCTATTATTCTATTTCTTATTCTCTGAATTTTTATTTTCTCTACACATACTATGTACGTAGTGTATAGAGAAGGTATTGCATTGTACCCAAAAATTCGATACCGAGATTTCACCGGAAATATATGTTTTGGGTTCCCATGAATCAAAAAAATTTTTTTTACAAAAAGGTCCGTGTGTGTCTGTGTGACTGTGGACAGCATAGCTCAAAAACGAAAAGACCGTTGAATACCAAACCTGTATTTAACTTTGGTTTCTTCCAAGGATGGACACGAAGATTTTCAAGAAAATCCCCCACCAACTACCCTTTACATGGATTTTTTTTCGAAAATGATGATTTTCTTAAAAATGGCTCTAACGATTTTGATTAAAATAACGTATATTAGAGACATTTACCTCACAAATAAAATATATATTTGGAATTTTCTGGAAATAACCTCTGAAGACTACTATACTCTGGATGAACTTTACGAAATTTTGCATAACTATAACTCCATGGCACGACAGCTCACGGGGAACTTTGGCCTACCGCCCGGCCGCTGCGTCCCCCATCTCGGTCCACTACAGACGTCATGGATGGGGTGCAGTATTGGAGGGTGAGACGTGGTCAGCGCCTCGAGTCCCTCCCGGCCGGTTAATGCGGTCCTCATGACCTGGAGCCGCTACTTCTCCATCAAGTAGCTCCTCAATTGGCCCCCCAGGGACCTTACGAGGCTGAGTGCACCCCGGGCCAGGTCTCCCAGCGGGGGAAAAATCCCCACGCCGGTACTGGGAATCGAACCCAGGTCTCCCGCTTGGTAAGCAGCTGCGCTACCACCGCGCTAAGGAGACGACCCTTTTGCATAACTGCTAAACCGTAATAGATGGACAAAAACCTACCACACAAAAATGTAGAACACATTAAAGCACACAATTTATGTTATCTATATTTTTTTTCGTGGAGTTGGTCATTTTGAGATATTCCTTGTTATTGGATTCAGCTTTGAAAAACTTGTACTGTTCTCATACAGGAATTTGTCAACTCGTATCCATAGAAACAAAGGAACTTCAGTCACATAGCAACCAACTTTTGAGTCTCACTTAATTCATTTTGAGGAATTATATAAGAGTCGAATTCAATATCTAGAAACTCTGAATATTCATAACTTCAGTATCATTGGTGCCCAATAGTTTAGAGTGTTAATGTGAGTTTAATACTTTCATCAATTAAATAAAGAATTCGGGTAGATGGTAGTGCAATAAAAATTAAAACTACTGCAGTTAACTTATGGTACTCGCTTATTTAGCTTCTACTTACAGGGAAGCAAATAATAAGAATATTTCTACTAATTTTTTTTTTTCAATAAGCATGAAGTAAATAGAGGAATAATCTTTTTAACAATAATTTGTTGCAGAGATGTAGAGAAAGTCATGTGAATAGAACACATAAGATATTTTCCTTTTGTGACGTGTTCATGGATTCCTGTCTTTGGGTTTCAACTAGATTAACATGTTTTATACATTTTGTAGTCTCGTCTTCAAAATTTGGTGATGCTACAACATAGGAGTGTACAATGAAACCGACATTCATATTTAATTATATTTTTTGGTTTTCACATGACTTTCTCTACATCATAGTTACATATTATTGTCAAAAAAGTATTCATCTATTACTTCATGCTAATATAAATAAAAATAGCATAAATATCCTTATTATGTAATTTCTGATAAGTAGAAGAGAAATAATGCAATGCTCTGGGCTAAACCGATAGTCAAATGCTTTAAACGCTGGTTACTATGTGATTGAAATTCGTTTCTTTGCATGGCCAGAGGTTTTCTAATTCCCGTATAAGAAATGTTTAAATGTTTTAAGACTGAAACCAGTAACAAGGAATATCCCGGAAATAGTTAACTCCACAAAATATTGATTGTGGCGAACATCGTGTGTTTTAACGAGATCTACAATTTGTTTTGGCCGTCTCTTACTGTTTACCAGTTATGCAAAAGTTCTCCAAAATGAAGAGGACTTCAGGGACTATTACCAGAAAATTCAGATATTTTTTTGTCATATAAATGTCTTTAAAATGTGGTATTTTAATCAAAATTGTTAGAGCGGGAAAATGAAATGGCCTGTTATTTATGGACACTCTTTAACTGCTTTGGTTCTCAGCGTCCCATTCTATATTGGGCGTGAAAGACCGCTTAATTTTGCTCAGAGGCCTCTCTATCAGGCTTGAGGTTCTTTTACGTGCCGTAAATCTATGACACGGGACCAACGGCTTTACTTCCCTTCCGAAGGAAGCCGTGCTAAGGATTTTTACGCCCGAAAAAATCCATCGTCCGACCTTGGGTATATGAAGTTAGCATGGTAACCATTGGATAGGTAGAATCTCTAGCTGGCCGCTCCAACTACTGAGCTACCATGACAAATTGCCGGCGCAGCATTACATTCTTCAACTGACTCGGTAAATCACAAGACTATAGCATTGACTCTTTACTTTCTCTAGCCCCATATGTACAATGTACATAGGGATAGAGAAGGTATTGTAATGCACCCAAAAATTCGATACCGGGATTTAACCGGAAATATATGTTTTGGGGTCTTCTGAGTCCGAAAAAAAGCATTTTTAAAAGAAGGTCCGTGTGTGTGTCTGTCTGTCTGTGTGTGTATCTGTGGACAGCATAGCCCCAAAACGAAAAGACCGTTAAATACCAGACTTGGTATTTAGTATCTTCCAAGAATACGACACGAAGATTTTCAAGAAAATCCCCCTACTAAAAACTACACTTTACATGGAACAAATTTCGAAAATTTTGATTTTCTTAAAAATGGCTCCAACAATTTTGATTAAAATCCCGTATATTAAAGCTATTTATGTCCGAAATAAAATGTATATCTCGAATTTTTTGGGAATAGCCTTTTAAGACCTCTTTATTCTAGATGAGTTTTGCTTAGCTGCTAAACAGTAAGAGATAAAAAAAACTCACTACACAAAAAATGTACATCACGACAAAACACACAGTTTATGTGCTTTACGTTTTTATTGTGGAGGTAACCGTTTCTGAGATACTCCTTGTTATTGGTTTCAATTGTGAAGTACTTAAACTTTTCTCAGACAGGAAGTGTTCGCTTTCCTTTTTTTCTACTCCTGGCCAAGCAAAGAAGTGATTTGCAATGACAATCGCATAACGATAGCTTTTAAAACATTTGACAATCATTTTAGCATAGCGCATTCCCTTATTCTCTTTTACTTATTAGGAACTAAGTAATAACATTCTGCTAATATTTATCTCGATTAGCATTGTATACAAAAAGAATAATCTTTTGTAGGAAGTTTGTAGAGTAGCTAGAGAAAGTCATGTGAGTGGAACACATAAGATTTTTCAGTCTGACTTTACCTACCCAATTCCTGTCCTACGCAGAGCTTGTGTGAAAAACAATTAAATCAACACTAATTAATTGATCACAATAGTTGGCTAAACTATGAAGCCCGGGATTTAAAGTAAGTCGCCATTGGGGGTTATCATCTCAAAATAATTTGAAATCACCTCATAGTTTAACCCTTTGTTGCCTGTCGGTACCTATAAGTTCCGCTTGTTTTAAGCGTTACTATACAAATAGGGTTGTACTCTAGGATTAATTTTAGGTTATACTATCCTTGAACCAAAAAAGACAAGTAATCAAGACTGTTTTATATTGTAAAAATTTATACAACTTTTTCTCTAAAATTGCATTGACTTTTTTAAATAAATAAAAGAGTAAAACCCACATAGCTACAGTCAAATGTAACCTCATTAACTTTCAAGCATCACACCGATTATTTTACTTGGGCTCTCCCCGTCATTTACCACAATCACTGGGATTTGAACTTGCAACACTTGGCTTTGAATGGATGGTCAGTCGATTACCTGTTACCTAACACGCATGGCCATATGAACCACTTTTTTGGTGGTACCTTTCACAGCATTAGGAAAACTGGTTTAGAAGAATGTAAACTTTTAATTGGGAGGAAAGGGTTTAATAAAGGATATACATTTATTTTTATTTGTATTTACTTTATTTATTTTATATAATAATTTACGGAAAAACAGCATATGCACTATACTAACTAAGGGTTAAAGGGAAACAAGTGGGTTAGTTGAGAAATTCAATGCTATGCCGGCATGTTGTCATGGTAGTGGAGCGACCGGTTAGAGATCGGGAGATCCATGGTTCAAATCCCAGCTATGACACTTAATTATTCAGTCTGACTACCTATCCATATACTATCAAATTACTTTTACTGAAACTTTTTTCACTCTAATGTAGATTATATCACATGGTGACATAACGGCAACGACATAGCAGCCAAATAAGCCACTAAACATCTTTAAACACTAGACATTAAGACTCCCCACCAAGATTATCAACATGTAAAACGAACCATCACACATTGTTGGAAAAACGAATGACTCCGACTCCGTGGCACAGCTCACTGAGAGTCTTGGCCTACCGCCCGGCCGATGCGTCCTCCATCTCGGTCCATTTCAGACGTCATGGATGCGTTGCATTATTGAGGGGTGAGAGGTGGTCAGTGTTTCGATCTCCCCCGTCCAGTTAATGCGCTCTTCACGACTTGGAGCCGCTTTTTCTGCATCAAGTAGCTCCTCAATTGGGCCCCCAGAGACCTCATGAGGCTTAGGGCACTCCGGTCCAGGTCTCCCACGGGAGAAAAATCCCCACACCGTTACTGAGAATCGAAGCCAGGTCTCCTGCTTGGCAAGCAGCAACGCTACCACTGCACTAAGGAGACGACCGTTTTTAGTAATGCTGAACTCAAAATAAAACAATACCCACACACAAGGCAATTTTTGTTCAGGAATTTCAAACCCCGTATTTATGATGTAAACTTGATAAGGATCTTTGGATGGCGTACAATACTTATTAACTTAAACAATGAACATTTTAAACACTTGTTATACGCGGTACGTCTAGAAAGTAAGTTCCGTTTCAATTTATCTCCGCTGCAATCGCAGTTCCGCATATGCGCGGTAGATGTTCTGTATCAAGGAGAAGAAACGTGCGCCATTTTGAGATCGCTGTCAGCCACATACGCTTTTTTGTGCTTGTTTACAATGTTGGTGTTGATTAAAAATCCCGCCACTTGTGAAATCAGATCTGTGATTCGTTTTCTGAATGCTAGGAAAGTGAAACCAATTGAAATGTATCGGCAAATTTGCGAAGTTTACAGACAAAATGCGATGAGTGATTCAATGGTGAAAAGATGGGTCCGACAGTTCAATGAAGGACGTAGTGAAGTGCACGATGAAGAACGAAGTGGGCGTCCATTTTGGTTACAGAAGAACTGGTTCAAGCGATTGATGACAAGATCCAGGAAAACCGCAAGTTTACAATTAGTGCCCTCGCTATGGAATTTCCCCAAAGCTCACGATCACTAATTCATGAAATTGTTACCGAAAAACTGAAATTTCGTAAACTTTGCTCACGTTGGGTACCAAAGATTCTTACTGAGCAACACAAAACAAAAGGGATGGGTAGTGCACTTCAGTATTTTAACCCGTTATGATGAAGACGGCGAAGAATTTCTGAAACAGATAGTCACAGGAGATGAGACTTGGGTTTCTTACGACACCCCTGAAAGTAAGCGGCAATCAATGCAATGGAGGCACACTTCATCCCCAGCAAAGGTTAAGCCGAAACAAATCTTGACATCTCGAAAAATGATGTGCACGGCGTTCTGGGACTGGAAAGGCATCTTACTTATTGATTTCTTACCGCGTGGTCAAACAATCAAAGCAGATGTTTATTGTGAAACACTTAGGAAATTGCGCCGCGCAATACAGAATAAGCGCCGAGGATTGCTGTCAAAAGGTGTTGTTTTTCTTCACGACAACGCACGACCACACACTGCAAATGTGACGAAAAACCTCCTACAGGGCTTTGGCTGGGACGTGTTTGACCATCCTCTGTAGAGCCCTGACCTCGCTCCTAGCGACTTTCATCTGTTCTTACCTTGGCGGTCAACACTTCAACAATGACGAAGAGCTGAAAGAAAATGTTTCCAAATTTTGAAGACATAGGCGGCAAACTTCTATGAAGAAGTTATACAAAAACTTGTGCCACGCTATGACAAATGCCTGCAAAATTTCGGCAGTTATGTGGAAAAGTAGTTTAAGAGTTGTAGAATTTTGTACAATAAATAATTATTCTGCATCTGTACAGAATTTAATGTTATACTCTGGACGTACCTCGTATTATTCACACCGAAGTATTTTTTCAGAAAATAAAAACTAAGGAAACATTTTCTGAGTAATGGAAGGGAAGATTCTCTTAAGATGTTCCTTTAGGTTCAAGAAATGCAGTAAATGTATCACTTATAAATTAACCATATCGTATTTTGAATAAAAGCGCTGGTATTTATATATTTTGGAGATTTGGTAAAGGCTGAGCCAGCATCCGCGGTTAGACAGCAAAATCAAATTAGCATTATTGTTTTTTTAAGTAATTGATATTATTTTTGATATAATAATAAAATTAATTGAGGTGAAATTTATATTATTTTGATGTATTTGTATAAATATTATGGTATAATTGTTCTGAAACTAAAACCTTTTCCGTGCATGGGATGGGAAGAATTTATTGAATTTATCTTCGAAGGATGCTATATTTTAAACAAACAACAGAAATTATAAAAGATGTGCCACAATAAAAATTATAACAATAAAAGAGAAAAAACACTAAAAAAATAAAGCAATTTATAAACCATAATACACTTTACGTTTTGTTCAAGGCATATAAATGATTTCAAAAAATGGCTATGGAATGTTTTATGTTTTCCGTGATTGCTTGCTCCACACTTCTGTAGACTTTATTTTTTGCCCTACATTTCATATTTGTAGTTTAACATATTTGTTAAATATTTTCTAAACCACGGACCTACATGAGTGCAGCGCCAAGGTTGCCCTCTAGTAACAGAATGTCTACTATTTTTATCCCAGATGCCTAAACAAATCATTGTTCCCAATGATTTATCTTATCCCTTAATGACACACTCTTTATAAACAATATTATAGCATTTTTAAAATGTACGAACTTATACAACAATTTATAGTTTAATGATATGACTGTTTGGTGTTTGGTCGTCTCCTTACTGCTTAGAAATGAGTCAATTCCATGGCACAACAGCTCACGAGGAACCTTGGCCTACCGCCCGGCTGCTGCGTCCCCCATCTCGGTCCATGGCAGACGTCATGGATGGTGTGCAGTATTGGAGAGTGAGACGTGGTCAGCGCCTCGTTTAATGCCGTCCTATTTTTTTTTAAATACAATTCCATACTCCCAACCAGGACTCCGGCGCTGTATACCCTAATTTTATTTACCTAATTGTTTTACTTTGTTTGCTGTTTGATTACTGAATTTCTGTTTTCTTCTTTCTACATACACAGATATATTCCCAAACATATAACACCTATGCCCAAGGCGGGACTGGAACCCACGATCCCCTGCGCCACGAAGCACCAAAACGAGACGCCTTAGCGAGCATGGCCATGGGGACCACAATCCTCTGGACCTGAGCCGCTACTTCTCCATCAAGTGGCTGCTCAATTGGCTCCCCAGGGACCTCACGAGGCTCAGTGCACCCCGGACCAGGTCTCCCAGTGGGGGAAAAGTCCCCACGCCGGCAATCGAACCCAGGTCTCCCGCTTATGGAAGAATAGTGACCATATAATTTTTGGAGTCAGAAGCCTCAAAGCAAAGGATCAAATATCATTAAAAATATTTTAAAAATGCGCTGGAAGGAGTTAAAAACTGTGATAGGAGTGGTAGAAGGAGAGATACGGGAAAATATTTGTAAACCTTTGAAAGATTGGTTTATAAAATTTGAACTTCCAAGTGCAGATTCGAAGTCAGCTTAAAGAACAATAGATATACTAGGTTTAGAGTTCCAATTCTTGCTCGTATGAGCATAAGAATTATTTTTGTTATATTATAATTTACCTATTATATGCAGAGCAAGTACTGTATTCCGTTCTAATTTCTATATCGGTATTTTACATTGAATTCACGTTTTGAGCTCTACGGAATACAAAATATATCAGAAAAAGATTGGTATATGAGTGATAACAGAATGTTTAAGAAATGAAAAATATAATTAATATGAACTTTAATATTTTAGTCAGATATAGCTTCAACATGAACGTTCAACGTTCTCAAGAAAAACTTCGCCCTTAAAACGGAAAGAATTTCATCATTTTTATATTCTATGCATTATATTTATATTCTTATGCTTCGCATGGAATTTATTATTCTGGAATTATATTAAAGAAAAATATTATTTTAGGGAATTAATGCTAAGAATTTCTTTCTTTTGAAGTTTCAACAGTAAGCATTAATTTTATTAAAAAGTGCATAAGTGTTGATTAAAATATAACATATTCGAGATATTATTGTGAAATATTCATGCAGATCTTAGCTTATTCTATGAACTACACTTTATATTTATTGAATTATATAACTTGGTAATCCAGAGCCACAAACGTGCTAGAAAAAGTGTAGATCCCAATAAAATAAACAACTTTTGTCAACTTCTTCATAGTATTAGCCAAATTGGATGTTGTTCATGCTGTATTTTTACATTTCCCAATGTTTTAAGCTGTCAGGATTTAAATGCTTGAAAGCTTACGGAATATTTCCTTTACCATTCTCTATCATGAATGTACGTATATAGAGAGGCTTCACCCAAAATTTCGATATCAATATTTCATCAGGAATTCCTGCTTTGAAGACAGCTGAATAAATAAAAAAAAAAACATTTTAACTTTGTCTGCTTCGTATTTAGTACATAGAGAAGGCACTGCATTCCATAAAAAAATGCGATACTCAGATCTTACTGATTTTCATTGGAAATACACGTTTTAGGTTCCCTGAAAAAATATGATGTTCCATTCACATGCTTTTCCCTACATCTCTGTGACAAATTGTTGTCAAAAAGCTTATTATCTATCTATTTCATAATATTCGAGATAAACATTAGCAAAAACTGTCCTTAATACTTGCTGCCTTCTAAGAAGAGGAAAAAAAATCTAATGTGTTCATTCATATGATTTCATCTAGCTTTCGGTAAGCAAACCTTTTATTCAAAACATTAATCGGTTACCTACATCATGCTAATCAAGATAAACATAAGCAGAATTGGTCTTATTACTAGCTTCCTTGTAGAGGGTTGAATGAAAAGTAATGCCTCCACCTTCGTAACTCTTCAACAGATAGTAGCATTGGTATGCGGCAGGTACTGGCTTGTTCCGTAGCCTCTTCTCTACAGCTCCAGTTGGCGGGAAGCCTTAGCATTGAAAGGTTACGTTGTTACAGTGCAAAGTACCGACTGCGCAGGGTTCCATACTTTACACTGTAACAACGCAACCGTTCAATACTAGGCTTCCCGCCAACTGGAGCCGTAGAGAAGAGGCTACGGGACAAGTCAGTACCTGCCGCATACCAATGCTGCCATCTGTTGAAGAGTTACGAAGGTGGAGGCATTACTTCATTTCTTCTTTTTCTAGGATGCTATACAGTTCTTCTTCCATGAGGATTGTATCTTTTTATTAAAGTTGGTATTGTTGCCTGAGAATAGATATTGAAATCCTCTTAATTCTGTTAATTTTTCCTAACTGGTAAATAAACTATAAGACAACATTTTATTACAGAAAAATGCCACTTCTCCTTAAATACGGAACTTATGTGAGATACATTTTTCAGTAGTTGGCAATTTACGAGATTTTCCTTTTATTGGTTTCAATTTTAAAACACATACATTTTTTCTTCTTTTATTTTAGTCCTTCTTTTATTTTAGTCAATGTTGTTATATAGCAAAAGACGCAGATGTGACTATCTCTTTAGCCTAGAGTATTTCCTTATTTCCCTTATATACTTACAAGGAAGCAAGCAATAAGACCATTTTTGCTAATGGTTTTCTAGATTAGCATGGAGTAGACCGAAGAAGAAGCTTTTGTAAGAATGGTTTGTAGAATAAATACAGAACTTTATTTGAGTGAAACGCATAAGATTTTTTTCTATTTCATAAAATTTTTAATGGTGTTCTGCACGTCAAATGTTATTAAAGTCATATGCAATTGAAAGTTAATGTTACAGAAAATATATTGTGAATAACATAAAGTGGATACAAGAATCACCTTTATGTGCACATTGTAATTAATAAAAGTTGCATGAAAATGTCATAGGCAAAGAAATTTGTTTGAATGTAGCATTAATGATCATATTCACCATTTTATAGCGTTTAATTTTGAGAATTTATGATGCTTAGGACCTGCAATCCAATATCTCTTGGGCTAGTTATAGTTTAAAAAAAATCTGATGTACGCTATTCACATGACTTTCTCTACATCTCTGCAACAAATTACTGTTAAAAAGCTTATGCTTCTATTTACTTCATGCTAATTGAGAAAAAAATAGCAGATATAGTCTTATTACTTGCTTCGTTGTAAGTAGAAGCGAAATAATGGAGTACCATAGGTTAAAGTAATAATCAAAAGCTGGTTGTTATGCCAATGAAGTTCTTTTTTTTTTTTGTATGGACAGGAGTTGACAAATTCCTGTATCAGAAAATTTAAGTTTTTCAAAGCTGAACCAAAAACAAGTAATATCTAAACAAAAAAAAAACGATCAGCTCCACGAAAAGAAATGTATAAACATAAATAGAGTGTTTTAATGTACTCTACATTTTTTGTGTAGTTAGTGTTAGCATTTATGCAAAATTCCGTAAATTTCATCCAGAATAAAGCAGTCTTCAGGGGATATTCCCAGAAAATGCAAAATATACATCTTATTTATCAGGTAAATATCTTTAATATTCGACAATTTTATCAAAATCGTTAGAGCCATTTTAGAAAATCAAAATTTTCGAAAACATTTCTATGTAAAGGGTAGTTTGGGTTGGTGGGATTTTTCTAAAAATCTTCGTGTCGCATGCCTGGAAGATACTAAACTAAAATACCAAGTTTGGTATTTTACCGACTTTTTGTTTATGAGTTATCGTGTTCGCAGACACATGCACACACACGGACACACGGTCACACACACACGACTTTTTTCTGAAAATCCTTTTCTGGATACAGGGGACCCTAAAACATGTATTTCCGGTGAAATCTCAATATCTAATTTTTGGGTGGAGTGCAATACCTTCTCTATACTCTATGTACATATTACGTGTAGAGAAAGTAACTAGAGTGATTCTTTTGCTTTCTCTAGCTCGTATGTACAATGTAGATTGTAGACAGAGAAGGTATTACATTCCACCCAGAAATTAATACCACGATTTCATCGGAAATACATGTTTTGAGATCCCTGAATAGTTGAAAAACGAAAAGTTGGTTAAATACCAAACTTGGCATCTATGTTCAAAATCTTTCACGGATGCAACACGAAGATTTTCAAGAATATGCTTCCGCCCCAACTACCCTTTACATCAAACATGTTTTTGCAAATTTGGAATTTCTCAAAGCTGACTTTAATGATTTTGATGAATAGTCCATAAGTTTAAGATATTTTCATGACAAACGAATTTTATATTTTTAATCTTCTGAGGATAATCTCTGAAGGCCTCTTCATTGTGGATGGTTTTTTTTAACTCAGAAACCACGAGATATACAAAACTGTACTCTCAAACATTGAAGATCTTATTAAAACACAATTTATGCCATGTACATCTTTTTTTGTAGATTTAACCGTTTTAGAAATATGTCTTGTTATAGGATTCAATTTTATACTACTTACAATTTTCTCAAGCAGGAAATCAACTTTCGTTACTCTCAGGAAATGAGATATATATGACTGTCGCTTTAGCCTATTGTATTCCCTTATGTCCCTTCTACTTAGAATAAAGCAAGTAAAGAGACCTCTTTTGTTAATGTTTATCTAGATAAACATGACGTAGATAAAAGAAAGAAAGTTTGTGAAACAAGTAGAGAAAGTTATATAAATGGAATAGTTCAGATTTTTTAATAACTACTAAATATAGGAAACTGTACTAATAAATTATATAAAGAAAAGTCATGAGCATATGGTTACCGTGGTTTCTCTTGTGTTTAATTGAAACAAATGCAAACGCTGCTTTATGCTGAAATGGCAAGTTAAATACAGCAATATAAATATGCTATGTATTTCAAAGAAGTAATTATAAATGCTTATGAAACTATGAGTAATATCTATGAATTCCGAGCTGCGCTTTGGACAGCCTGCCTTAAGCCTTGTACACCGCAGGATATGGTCACGAGAGACGCTACAAAAGGAATATATTTCAATTATAACCATTAACATTGCCTAAAGGAAGCAACACAAAAGAAAATATCATAACACAAGAAAAATATGTTATGTGATTTTTATAAAATATAAAATAACATACAATATATTTGCTTAGAGGTACATAGAAATTTGACTCAACTCAGTGGTCTTCTTGTCGTTGCTCGTTGGCACTCCTTTGTTGGTTTATTCAGGTCTGTCCTTAAGAGGGTATCACAGGTGAATGAAGCATCTATATTTTCTTAACATGCCTTTTGTGATAAACAAAATAGAATGCTTGTCAATTATGTTATATTGTTTTCTTGCAGATTCTTGAAACAATATAATTCTGTAGGTATATGTTTCACTGATTTAATATGTAATTGTTTATATAAAATTCTGCATTTATACTTCATAGAAGTACCTTTCTGGAACACTATTTAATACTTGCTTATTACTTAATTCATATGTATTTTAAACTGAAGGAAAACTTTAAATCAATTTCTTGACTATTCAGTTTCTTAGTTTGAATTTAATAATTGAATTTTTATTTTTACAACAATTAATGAACAAGTATAAATTATTTATCTGAATCAGACATTAAAAACTGATTGGAAAAAACACAGCGTTTGTAACGGTCGATAAGAGAAAATTTTATTTTGTTAACACAATTTAAAATGTCTGCAAAAAATCTAAACACTGCAATTTTAAAGTATAACTATAATAAATTTTAAATTCCTAAAAAAAGGGTTAGAGTTATGTTTTTGGGGTAAGAATTACAGGAAGCCTGTTACCACTGTTCTTAACGAAAATTCACAAAATAATCAAGTTATAAATTGTTATTTTGTAACGCCCGCTTAAAGCAGAAAGGAGGTTGGAAGGAGTCGGAAAACAACAATGCTTTTCTGCTGAATGGCCTACAGAATAATTACAGCTATATTTTTATGTAGTTAGCGTATTAACTAATGTAAATGTCAATACTGTAATTCATCATAATATTAATGCAATGAAGTCCTGTTTTGTAAATCAGATGTTCCCATTAACTGTAAATAAACAGAATACTATATTTTATATTATTTTCATCCAGCCATAAAGACAGAAATCACTAAGGGGAGATTTAAAGTCCTGTTCCGCCAGAATTTAATTTAAAATTCACAGCCCATTATTATCTGAGATTGTTTAAGATATTAGACAGAAGAAAACCATCCTAGTTTACTGTTAATTGCGTTTATTATGGAACCTTTTTCCTCAATTATACCAAAATTGTATTAAAATTAGTGACGACTTATTTTAAAAAATCTGATGTGTGTCATTCGCATGACTTTCTGTACATCTCTGTAACAAATTATTATTAAGAAGCTTATGTTTCTGTTTAATTCATGCTAACAGAGAAAAAATAGCAGAAATAGCTTTATTATTACTTGCTACCTTGTAAGTAGAAGCAAAATATGGGAGTACCATAGGTTAAAGTAATAGTCAAAAGCTAGTAGCAACTAGCAAGGTGACTGAAGTTCCTTTGTTTATATGCACAAGAGTTCACAAAGTACTATATGAGAAAAGTATTTCTTTTTAAAGTTGAACAAGGAATATCTAAAAAAAGATCAGCTCCACGAAAAAAACATATAACATTAATTGTGTGTATTAATGTTTTGAGAGGTAAGCCGTTGTCCATTTCTTACGGTTTAGCAGTTATACAAAATTTCATAAAATTCATCCAGAATACAGTAGTCTTCAGAGGCTATTCCAAGAAATTTCAAGATATAGATTTTATCTGTCAGGCTATCTTTAATATACAAACATTCAATCAAAATCATTAGAGCCATTTTTTGAGAAAATAAAAAATTTCGAAAAAGTTCCATGTAAAGAGTAGTTTGGGATGGGGAGATTTTTCTCAAAATCTCCGTGTCGCATCCTTGGAGGATACAAAACTGAAATATCAAGTTTGATATTCAACGGTCTTTTTGTTTTTGAGCTATGCTGTCCACAGACACACATGGACTTTATTCTGAATTTTTTTTTTTTTTTTGGATTTAGGGTGACCCAAAACATGTACGCCCGGTGAAATCTCGGTATCGAATTTTTGGGTGGAATACAATACCTTCTCTATATGCTATCTACATAGTTCATGTAGGGAAAGTAAAAATAACAAAACAGATCATTAGCACTAGGGTATGTCCGCAATAGTGCTCAAAGGTTGTCTTTATGATTTTCAAATTTAATTTAGCTATGTTCAATGATTTCTGAAATAACGGTTCGTTAAATATCAGAAAATGTAATTTTCAGAAGGAAAAAACTATTCAGTAAAAAATAGAGACAAGTTACATAATACAGGTTGTTTAATAAATAATTGTCTTATTTACAAGGATATGTTTTACATCATGTGCATACAACCATGCTATTACACGCCTAGGACCACATAGCGTTTGTTTGTGTTATTTAAAAATATTTCAAACATATTCAAAGGACCCCCCCTCCCCCCGCTGGACGCACAACAAGCATCAGATTTGTGCTTAGTTACGGCAGCCATTGCCGTTTCTATGTGGTGTCGCAACTCGCCTACAGCTATTGGAGGGGGAAACACATAGACGGGGCTTTCAAAACCACCCACAAAAAAAAAATCACAAACCCTTGTTATGAGGTGATCTTGGAGTCAATGGGGAAGGACAGGCACACCCAACCATAACCGGTGCAAGTTAGTGAACTCAGAACACCTTCACCTCCTTGACGTGAAGCAAAGAATCCAGAAGATACTCTATAGCCTGCTAGCTATTCGATATATTTATACCATTCACAAAGCTCAGTTGCAGTAATGATGGCATTTAGTTCACCAGTCATTGAAAGTGGAATATCTTTGAGTCCAAGAAAAGCGATGTAAAAATAAACGTAACAAGCAGTGTAGAATGATGTATTTATTAGTCTTAAACAATTTATATCTTGAGTCTCATACGTCGCATAGGTCAGAGAGACCTGCGGGCTTTTGCAGTATGTTTCGAAACGACACCGAACGTAGATGTAGATTTAGTAAGAAAATAATAGTTTTCAACGTCAATGTAGATGAATTAACAAAACTCCTCATTGATCAGCATAGATTAAACTGTTATCCAGGAACAAAGCCGCGCGCCTGGCCCACTACCAGAAGTAACACTGGTAGCTTGGAAACTCTGTGTCGCCTGCTTTTGCAGTGTACTCACAGTGTTAGCTCATTTTAAAATGGTTAGCTCACTTTAAGCACATTGCCTTGGGAAACTCCGCTAAAGAGTTTAGTTACTTGTGCATTCTTCCAACAGATTTGCTCTTAACAGGCAATGAACAAAAGAAAATTACTGGGAAAATAAGCTGGTATAAGCATGAATTTAAGGAACACAGTCAATTTAAGAAATATACACATGAGATAGACTATTCGAGCTTCCACATTTTATATGGATTGTTGCGAAATTTGCATTGTGATTATATGGTTGTTTAATTAATATGTACAGCAAATTGCATTTATTTAAGATAAATATTCCTAGAGCTAGAGAAGTAGAGTCACACTGAAAAATTCATAGCCATACCGTGGATTTGAACCTTAGATCTCGTGGTTTCCGTCCAGTTACTCTAACTACTGAGCTACCATGGCAACATGCCGGTATGGTACTAAATTCTTCAACTGACTCGCGTGTTTTTCCTGGTAAACAGAAGGAGATCTTAAATTATTTTGAGATGTCATACCACAATGGCGATTACAAAGTCCGTGAGTACTTAAATTCCAAGCTAATATTATCAAAAGTAAAGCATTATTGGTATTAGAACGTATTTTATCCTCTAGAATTTTACTATGGATACTTTTTCATTTGCTGTCAGATTTTAATTTAATTTATATAATAACAGAGATGCGTGGAACATTTTGAAAGTGTGAAAATATGGTTTTGAGAAAAACGTTGTTTTATAAAATAGGAGAGCTATCCAAAAATTAACAGACTGTATTTCATAACTAAATAATAACGAAAGATATCAACACAAAACTTTATTTACAAAATTACAGTACCTTACTCTATTTATCAAAGTAATGCCCATTCTCTCAAGGTATTTATTGTCACGGAGTGCAGTTTTTCAATGTCAATATTATACATTTCTTCCGCCAAAAGACTTACTTGTTTTTTTTTTTTTTTACTTTCTCTATACGTGGTATGTACATAGTGTATAGAGAAGGTATTGTAATGGACCCAAAAATTCGACACTGGGATTTCACCGGAAATACATGTTTTGAGACTCCCTGAATCCAAAAAAAAGCATTTTTCGAAAAATTTCCGTGTGTGTGTCTGTGGGCAGCATAGCTCAAAAACAAAAAGTCCATTAAAGCCAAACTTGGTATTTAAGTTGGTATCGTGCAAGGATGCGACACGAAGATTTTCAAAAAAATCCCCCTACCCCTAGCTACACTTTACATGGAAAAATTTTCGAAAATGTTGTTTTTCTTAAAAATGGCTCTAACGATTTTGATTAAAATATCGTATGCTAAAGGTACTTACCTCACAAATAAGATGTATATCTTGAATTTTTTGGGAATAACCTCTGAAGATTAATTTATTCTGGATCAATTTTACGAAATTTTGCATAACTGCTAAACCGTAAGAGATGGATAAAAACTTACCACACAACAAACGTAGAGCACGCTGAAGCACACAATGTATTAATTTGCATTTTTTCGTGGAATGGATCGTTTTATTAGATATTCCTTATTTTTGTTTCAGCTTTAAAAAACATACTTTTCTGATCCAGGATTTGTCAACTCGTGTCCATACAAACAAAGGAACTTCAGTCACATAGCAACAAGATTTTGATTATCACTTTAACCTATGGTACTCCATTATTTCGCTTCTACTTACAAGAAAGCAAGTAATAAGACTATTTCTGCTAATTTTTCTCGGTTAGCCTGAAGTAAAAGAAAGTATAAGCTTTTTAACAATAATCTGTTGCAGAGATGTAGAGAAAGTCATGTGAATGTAATAAATCAAGTTTTTAATGCACAAAATGTTCGGTGAATCGAATTTTATAGGCAGATAGCGCTACTGAGTCTTCATTTACGAAATGTATAGTAATCAACGAAAATCCAGTATGCACGGCAAAGACCGCAGTGGAAGTTCAATATTTTTGGAGGAGTTGAAAGTAAATGTCGATAAACGAATCAGAAAAAAACAGTGCTTCACTTTGGACACCAAACGTGACTTTTTTGGGGGGGGGAAATTCTCTAAACTCAAGTGGCAATACATCTTGGCTCAGATCTTTGGCGGTAGAAGAGCAACATCTGCATTGGAGAACCGATACCACGTGACACTAAACAAATACTTGATAGCAATGACGATTACGCTGAGAAATAAAGTAAGTAACTTTGTAAATAAAAGTTTGTGTTTGATATCTTTCGTTGTTATTTAGTTATTCCGAATCGTCTGTTACTTTCTGAATTGCCCTCGAGATATGCTAGGGAATAGAACATTGTTTGACATTTAAATAGATTTAGAGTCAAAAGCAAGGGGAGTACATGTAAATGCTGAGCCTGTATGGATGTCCAAATACTCCAATATCTGATCACTAAAAAACATATTTTCAATTCTTGTGACCTGTTGTGATCAAACATTCACTATGTGTCGCTTAAGGATACCCATCCGTGAAAATTGATCAAATAGTGCAAAAATTATTTTTTTGCTTAATTATACAATATAATGCTTGTACTTTAATTTCCTGTTGTTTTTATTACCGTGCGGCGCTTTAAACCGTATCACGTGACGATTTAAATGGATGACTGTAAGTGGGTGTGGTGCTTTAACCTTTTCACTATGGTGAAAAATTACTCAAGATCTGAAATTTGGTTTTGACAAATAACATTTAGCCCTAAATATGTCTATTTCAAGTTGAAAATACAATAATATGATGAAATGATTTCTTTATAATATCACCAGTGCTTGTGTAATTAAATAATAAACTTCATATCTCCATAGAAAAAAGAACAAATCTGGTGTGCTCCATTCACATGACTTTCTCTACATCTCTGCAACAAATTATTGTTAAAAAGCTTATACTTCTATTTACTTCATTCTAATCAGAAAAAAAAATAACAGAAATAGTCTTATTATTTGCTTCCTTGTAAGTAGAAGCGAAACAAGGGAGTACCATAGGTTAAGGTGAAGGTCAAAAACTGGTTGCTATGTCACTGAAGTTCCTTTTTGTAGAACAGCAGTTGACAAATTCCTGTATGAAAAAAAGTATAAGTTTTTCATAGCAGAAACCATAAACAAGGAATGTCTCAAAAACGATTAACTCCACGAAAAAATGTATATAACATAAATTGTGTGTTTTAATGTGTTCCACATTTTTGGTGCAGTGCGTTTTTGTCCATCTCTTATGATTTAGCAATTATTCAAAATTCATTAAAATGCATCCAGAATAAACTACTCTTCAGAGGCTATTCTCAGAAAATTCAAGATATACATTTTATTTTTCAGGTAAATGTCTTTAATATATGATATTTTAATCAAAATCGTTAGAGCCATTTTTGAGAAAATCGAAATTTTCGAAAAAAAGTACCATGTAAAGGGTAGTTTGGCATGGGGGGATTTTTCTCAAAAACTTCGTGTCGTATCTCTGGATACTAAACTTAAATACCAAGTTTGGTATTTTACCGACTTTCGTTTTTGATTTATCGTGTTCACAGACACACGAACACGCTGACACACGGACACACACACACACGGACCTTTTTCTGAAAATATTTTTTTGGATACAGGAGACCCTAAAACATATATTGCCGGTGAAATCTCAGTAATGAATTTTTGTTGGAGTGCAATACCTTCTCTGTACACTATGTACATAGTACGTGTAGAGAAAGTAAAAATTATTAAAATGACAATTAAATATTTGTTTTCTCCTAAACCAATAGCCAGATAAAAATGTTATCTCATGAATTTACTAATACTGTATTTATCAGTTTAATTTCAAAGTATTATATTTCTGTAATTGAAATTGCATCGTGTGGAATGATTTATTTAAATGGCAATAAAATACCATAAACACGTTAATAGTACAGGAACTATTTTGAATAAAAGTCTGAAAATTAACATGTAAACTATTCTTAATTCCGCAATTGTTGTGTTAGCATTTCAAATCAGTCGAAGCAAAATTGTAGATTTTAGGTTTTTCGCAGTTGGGTATCCTTAAAATTAGTGATCTTAAGGATGGTGTCAAGGAAGCCATAAAGACACTAGAGTCAAGAATAATAACAAAGGATTGCAGATAAATTGAAAAAAAGAATATTTTGCAGTGAGACAAGGGGTGTATTTAAGTGAAATATTACATGACGCAATTGTACCTTTAACAGTAAGTTCTTAATGGTTATCGTAAGTTTATGGGAGTGTAATATTAGTTCCGTTACAAAATGATTGAAGTATATAATATTAATATTTTGGGTCGCAATACATACACTTCGCATTTTACAAGCTCGGAATGCCAGACTCATAAATTTTTAATTTCTCTACACGTACTATAAACATTGTGTATAGAGAAGGTATTGCACTCCATCCAAAAATTTGATACCGAGATTTCACATGAAATATGTGTTTTAGGGTTCCCTGTATCAAAAAATAGCATTTTCATAAAAAGGTCCGTATGTGTATCCATGTGTCTGTGAACACAATAACCCCAAAACGAAAAGTTGGTATTTAAGTTCAGTATCTTCCAGGGGTGCGACACGAAGATTTTGAGAAAAATCACCCAACCTAAACTACCCTTTACTTGGAACTTTTTTCGAAAATTTTTATTTTCTAAAAACTGGCTCTAACGATTTTGATTAAAATATCGTATATTAAAGATATTTGCCTTACAAATAGAATGTATGTCTTGAATTTTATGGGAATAGCCTCTGAAAACTATTTTATTCTGGATGAATTTCTCGGAATTTTGCATTACTGCTAAACCATAAGAGACGGACAAAAACTTAGTACGAAGAAAATGTAGAGCACATTAAAACACACAAGCTATGTTATATAATATTTTTCGTGGAGTTCATCGTTTTTTAGATATTCCTTGTTTTTGGTTTCAACTTTGAAAAACTTAACCTTTCTCATACATAAATTTTTCAACTCCTATCCATTCAAATAAAGGAACTTCAGTCACAGAGCAACCAGCTTTTGACTATCACTTTAACCTATAGTACTCCCTTATTTCGCTTCTACTTACAAGGAAACAAGTAATGAGACTATTTCTGCTAATTTGTTCTCGATTAGCATGAAGTTTTTTAACAATAATCTGTTGCAGAGATGGAGAGAAAGTCATGTGAATGGAACACAGAAGATTTTCCCCTTTAGTCCTAAGGCCAGCTCATGTTTGTTGATAAGCAGAGCTAGGAAGTTCGTACCGTTCGCCGTTCCCGATATATATTGCGACCGACCATCTCGCCGCATCAAATCAAGTCATTGATAAGAATGCAGTGGGGAGAGATAAACGAGCCTGTTGTCAAATTAACAGTACTCTTTCCAGAGATCAAAAATGACTTATGAAACTTTCGTAAAAGCACATCTATTTAGATCATTATGTAAACATACAAATTATTACATATATAAGGCCGAGTGACTGATTTCCTTCTATACATATGTATAATATGGAGATACCCAAGCAATTATCACATGAACTGTGATATTTTCTGATCGAATGTAAAATAATATCCAAATAATAAAATTAATTTTTTAAATATTTTCAGACTCTTACCAGGGTAAAACGGAAAGCAGGAATTAGACTAAACCTTTGCTCATCTGCAGCCGAATTACTGAAAACTATATATACTTCTGAAGCCTTTCAAAAGAAAACCTCTATGTTCCGACCAACAAGATTTGTAAACAAAAAGGTTTGTTCGACTTCGCATGATGTATCAGTATCACCAAGCAAATAGCATTTGTTGGGGTCTAAAAGTACAGCTTGTGTGGTGATATATCACATTGAACCCTGCATTATTTTCAATTACACATTTCTTTTTCATCTTTATTTGAGGTACAATGCTCGTGGATTAGTAGGTTCGTCTTGACGGTTCATCTACATGCCCCACAGATTCAGTTCAGGCTCCATACCTCTGGACTAGAACAGTGTGATAGTTATGGGTAACTTTCTGGACAAATTTGCAACAATAATATGTTTCTGTAAAGTCGCTTTGTGACTAGATGTTTGATAAGTTTGTTTACTGGACCTGCCATCAGTTTCTGTATAAGTACATGCATAAGTGCACTACTATAAAACTTACTAGGGTTATAAAACAAACTCACCTGCCTTCCTACCAACGTGGTTTTGTGATAGCTGTTTTGCAGTAATGGGTTGCACTCTATGTTGACCTTTGCTCGCGCAAGTTTGGTATTTTACCGACTTTTCGTTTTTGAGTTATCGTGTTCACAGTCACATGGACACTCGGACACACTGACACATGGACACACGGACACACACAAACACGGACCTTTTTCTGAAAATACTTTTTTTTTTGGATTCAAGGGCCCTAAAACATATATTTCCGATGAAATCTCGGTATCGAATTTTTTGGTGGAGTGCAATACATTCTCTATACACTATGTTCATAGTGAGTATAGAGAAAGTAAATATCTAAAAAACGGTTAGCTTTACAACAAAACTTTAAACATAACTTGAGTGTTTTAATGAGATTTTGTAAACATTTTAGTCTATCTCAGACGTCATCCAAAATGAAGAAATATTCAAAGGCTTTTTCCAGAAAGTTCTAGGTATAACTTTTATTTGCTATATGGTTATCCTTAATATTCGGTATTTCAATCAAAATATTTAAAGTAATTTTTGACAATAGAATTGTTTTTAAAGAATTCCATATAACGGGTAGTTTGGTATGGGGAGTTTTCTTTAAAAACTTTGTGTCGCATCCTTATAAGACACTAAACTGAAATACAACATTTGGTATTTCGCAGTCTTTTCGTTCTTGAGATACGAAAATATTTTCCAAAAATCCACGCATACAAACACAGAGACGTGAACACTGCTTTTTACTTTCTCTTCAAGAACCATGTACATGGTGTATAAAGCAAGTATTGTATTGCACCCAAAAATTCAATACCGAGATTTCACCTGAAATACATGTTTTGAGACCCTCGAATCCAAAAATAGCATTTTGTGTGTGTGAGTGTGTCTGCGGGCAGCATAGCTCAAAAACGAAAAGTCCGTTAAAAACCGAACTTGCTATTTCGGTTTGGTAAATTCCAAGGACGCGACACGAAGATCTTCAGGAAAATACCCCCACCTCTAACTA
The DNA here is from genome assembly GCA_030762935.1 of Hymenopus coronatus. Classification (NCBI taxonomy): domain Eukaryota; kingdom Metazoa; phylum Arthropoda; class Insecta; order Mantodea; family Hymenopodidae; genus Hymenopus; species Hymenopus coronatus. Next base: position 86,269,681 of record CM060891.1, read on the forward strand.
CCCTTTACATAACCCTTTTTCGAAAATTGTGATTTTCTCAAAAATAGCTCTAACGATTTTGATTAAAATATCATATATTAAAGATACATGACAAATAAAATGTATATCATGAATAGCCTCTATAGACTACTTTACTCTGGATGAATATTACGGAATTTTGCATAACAGCTAAACGGTATTAGATAGAAAAAAATTATCACACAAAAAATGTAGAACACGTTAAAAGACACAATTTATGCCATTTACACTTTTTTCGTGGAGTTAATTGTTCTTGAGATATTTCTTGTTTTTGGCCTCAGCTTTTAAAAAAATATAATTTTCTCATACAGGAATTTGTCAACTCCTGTCCATATAAACAAAGGAATTTCAGTCACATAGCAACCAGCTTTTAACTATCACTTTAACCTATGCTACTCCCCAATTTCACTCCTATTTACAAGGTAGCAAGTAATAAGACTATTTCTGCTATTTTTTTCTCGATTGGCATGAAGTAAATAGAAGCATTAGCATTTTAACAATTATTTGTTGCAGAGATGTAGAGAAAGTCATGTGAATGCATCACATCAGATTTTTTCTCTCAAAATGATTTATGTTTTGGATTTATATATCCGAAGAATTCTCGAGTTTCGAAGTTACGATATTAAATTTCGGACTATTCAAGTACTATCTAACACTGGTATATTTGCTCGGGGTTGTTTAGAAACAACCTGTATAAAGAACTGTAATCCATGATTCGTTTTATATTCATCACATTGATTTTAACGCTAATGAAAAAATCTGATGTGTTCCATTCACATGACTTACCCTACATATCTGCAACGAATTATTGTTAAAAAGCTGATGCTTTTATTTACTTCATGCTAATTGAGAGAAAGTTAGTAGAAATATTAATATTACTTGCTTCCTTGTAAGTAGAAGTGAAAAAAGAGAGTACAATAGGTTAAAGTGATAGTAAAAAGCTAGCTGCTAGGTGACTGAAGTTCCTTTGTGTGTATGAACAAGGGTTGACAAATTCCTGTATGAGAAAAGTAAGTTTTTCAAGGCTGAAACCAAAAACAAGGAAGATCTAAAAAACGATCAACTCCACGAAAAAAATGTATATAACATAAATTGGGTATTTAAATGTACTCTACATTTTTTTGTGTGGTAAGCCTTTGTCCACTTCTTACGGTTTAGCAGTTATGTAAAGTTCATGCAGAATAAAGTATCTTCAGAGGCTATTCCCATAAAATTCTTATTTGTCAGGTATATATCTTTAATATACGATATTTTAATAAAAATCTTTAAAGCCATTTTTGAGCAAATCAAAATTTTCGAAAAAAGTTCCATGTAAAGGGTAGTTTTGGATGCAGGGATTTTTCTCAAAATCTACGTGTCGAATATCTGAGAGATACTAAACTAAAATACCAAGTTTGGTATTTTACCGACTTTTCGTTTTTGAGTTATCGTTCACAGGCACATGGACACACACACATACATACACAAACACACGGTAGACAAATTAAAAGTCTGCTGTGTACCATTCACATGACTTTCTCTATATCCCTGCAACAAATTATTCTTAAAAAGCTTATACTTCTAATTACTTTATGGTAATCAGAAAAAATTAGCAGAAATAGTCTTATTATTTGCTTCCTTGTAAGTAGAAGCGAAATAAGGGATTACCATATGTTAAAGTGATAGTCAAAAGCTGGTTGCTATGCCAATGAAGTTCCTTTGGTTATGTGGATCGGAGTTGACAAGTTCCTGTATGAGAAAAGTATAAGTTTTTCATAGCAGAAACCAAAAATAAGGAATGTCTCAAAAACGACAAACTCCACGAAAAAAAATTATATAACAGAAATTGTGTGTTTCAATGTGCTCTACATTTTTTGTGTGGTAAGTTTTTGTCCATCTCTTACGGTTTAGCAGTTATTCAAAATTCCGTAAAATTCATCTAGAATAATCTATTCTTCAGAGGATATTCCTAGAAAATTCAAGATATGCATTTTATTTGTCAGGTAAATATGTGTAATATACGAAATTTTAAAAAGGATTGTTAGAGCCATTTTGGAGAAAATCAAAATTTCCGAAAAAGGTTCCATGTTTAGGGAAGTTGGAGGTATGGGCATTTTTCTCAAAATCTTCGTGTCGCATTCTCGGGAGATACTAAACTTAAATACCAAGTTTGGTATTTTACGGACTTTTCGTTTTTGAGTTATCTTGTTCACAGACACATGGACACACACACATTCATTCACACACGGACCTTTTTGTGAAAATGCTTTATTTGGATGTAGGGGACCTTAAAACATATGTTTCCGTTGAAATCTGAATCGAATTTTTGGATGGAGTGCACTACCTTCTCTATACACTATGTAAATAGTACGTGCAGAGAAAGTAAAAAGAAGAAACACCAACAATAAAACATCTGACGTGTACCATTCATATGACTTTCTCTATATCCCTGCAACAAATTATTATTAAAAAGCTTATACTTCCATTTACTTTATGCTATTCAGAAAAATTTAGCAGAAATAATCTTATTTCTTGCTTCCTTGTAGGTAGAAGCGAAATAAAGGACTACCATAGGTTAAAATGACAGTCAATGGTTGCTATGTCAATGAAGTTCCTTTGTTTATATGGATAGGAGTTGAGAAGTTCCTGTATGAGAAAAGTATACCTTTTTCATAGCAGAAACCAAAAATAAGGAATGTCTCAAAAACGACGTATTCCACGAAAAAAATGTATATAACATAAATTGTGTGTTTTAATGTGCTCTATATTTTTTGTGGAGTAAGTTTTTGTCCATCACTTACTGTTTAGCAGTTATTCAAACTTCAGTAAAATTCATCCAGAATAAGCTCCTCTTCAGAGGCTATTCCCAGAAAATTCGAGATATACATTTTATTTATCAAATAATTATCTTTAATATAAGAAATTTTAATCGAAATCGTTAGAGCCATTTTTGAGAAAATCAAAATGTTCGAAAAAAGTTCATGTAATGGGTAGTTGGGGGTGGAGGGATTTTTCTCAATATCTTCGTGTCGCATCCCTGGAAGATACTAAACTTAAATACCTAGTTTGGTATTTTACCGACTTTTCGTTTTTTAGTTATTGTGTTCACAGACACATGGACACACGGACACACGGACACACACACACACACACACGGACCATTTTGTAAAAATGCTTTTTTTTATATTGGGGACCCTAATTTATATATTTCCGGTGAAATCTCGGTATCGAATTTTTGGGTGGTGTGCAATACCTTCTGTATACACAATGTACATGGTGCGTATAGAGAAAGTAAAAATACATAAACTTAACAAAAAGGGGAATAGAAAGACAATCAAAATTGTTATTTATGTAACTAGTGTATAATCTGACTGATTATGCCACGTGTACATGTTTGCACGTGAGCGAATGCGCTAATTGTGGCTATATACGTGTTATAAACAACGTTTTATGTAATTATAAAATATTTTAAAATAATTAATAAACTTGCCAAATTAAAAATTATAATGCATCCGATATAAAAAAATCTGATGTGTTACACTCACATAACTTTCTCTATCCGTTCTACAAACTTCTTGCATAATATTGTTCTTGTTTTGCACCTTGTTAATCGAGTTATTCAGCACAATGTTCTTATTATTTAGTTCCTCATAAGTAGGAAGAAAATAAGGGAATACACTAGGCTAAATCGATAGTGAAATGTTTTAAAAGGTGTCGTTTTGCGATTGTCATTACAAATCGCTTCTTTTCTTGGCCGGGAGTAGAACAAAAGAAAAGCGCACACTCCCATCTGAGAAAAGTATAAGTACTTCACAACTGAAACTAATAACAATGAATACCTAGAAAACGGTAAGCTCCACGAAAAAAATGTATATAACGTAAGTTGTGTATTTTAACAAGGCCTACATTTTTTGTATGGTACGTTTTTGTCTGTCTCTTACGGTTTACTAGTTATGCCAAAATAAGCAAAGTTCATCCAGAATAAACATGTCTTTGGAGGCTATTCCCAGAAAATTTAAGATATATATTTTATTTGTCAGGTAAATATGTTTAATATACGATATTTTAATCAAAATCGTTAGAGCCATTTTTAAGAAAATCAAAATTTTCGAAAAAAGTTCCATGTAAAGGGTAGTTTCGGGTGGGGGGATTTTCCCCAAAATCTTCGTGTCGCATCCCTGGAAGATATTGAACTTAAATACCAAGTTTGGTATTTTAGCTACTTTTCGTTTTCGAGTTATCGTGTTCACGGTCACAAGGACACACGGACACACACACGGACCTTTTTCTGGAAATGCTTTTTTTAGATTCAGGGGTTTCTAAAACATGTATTTCCGGTGAAATCTCGACATCAAATTTTTTGTTGGAATATAATACTTCTCTATCCCTATGTACACTGTACATACGGGGCTAGAGAAAGTAAAATGTATTACATATTTGTGGAGGAAAATGAAAAGTAATGAAAAAACTATTGAAAACATGGATTTTATACCGTTTGACATTTTGAATGAAGCCAATAATTAGGAGAGCTTATTACTTCCAGAAAAATGTAAAGGTGTTTACGAAAATAATATGAAAAGTTTTATGGATGGAGAAACTAATGAAACCATATTACTGGCATCATTTTCAGAGTTGGTGATTATGCAAACGTTTATTAGCTACTTCTTAATTTGTTAAGTAATTTACAGTTAGATTGTAAGTGAAAATGAAAGAAAACGTCCTCATTTCCTCTTGTGATAAGGTTTTCATTTTGTTAAAGAAGTTCTACACGGGATATAAGCCCCCCCCCCCAAAAAAAAAATGTGCTCTTTAGATCTGATAATAACCACTTTCTTGTTGAACAGAGGATATTTCCAGAAAACTGGAGATATAAATTTTAATTGCGATGGAAATATCTTGAATATTCGGTATTTTAATCTATGTCTTTAGAGCCATTTTTGAGAAAATTAAAATTTTCTAAAAGGTTTCGATCAAAAGGATAATTCGAGGTGGAACATTTTCTTGAAAATTTTCGTTTGACATCCTTGAAATATAATGGCCTTGAATAACAAGTTTAGCATCTAACGACTTTCCGTTTTTGAGTTATGCTGTTCACAGACATACGCATACACATACCTTTAAAATTGTTTTTCTGGTTTCAGGTTGCCTAATGTATAGTTCCTGTGAACTATCGACATCGAATTTATAATTTCTGTATCTATTATTTACATAGTACTTGGCAGAGAAAGTAAAAATTGAAGACCATACTTGTGTAAAAAAAGTATTATTTATTGTTACTTATTATGTTAACCCGATTCTTACTTTCTCTACACGTACTATGCACATAGTATATAGAAGGTATTACACTGCACCCAAAAATTCTAAACCAAGATTTCAACGGAAATATGTGTTTTAGAATCCCATGTGTAAAAAAAAAAAAAACAGAAAAAAGTCTGTGTGAGTTTGTGTGTGTGTGTGTGTGTGTGTGTGTGTGTGTGTGTATGTGTGTCTGTGGGCAGCATAGCTCAAAAACGAACGGGCCGTTAAATACCAAACTTGGTATTTCAGTTTGGTATCTTCCAAGGATGCGACACAAAGATTATCAATAACATCCCCCCACCCTAAACTACCCTTTACATGGAACTTTTTTCGAAAATTTTTTTTCTTGGAGGTCATCATTTTCTATATATTCCTTGTGTTTTGTTTCAGCTTTGAAAAACTTATACTTTTCTCATACAGGACTTTTGTCAACTCCTGTCCATACAAACAAAGGAACTTCAGTCACATAGCAACCAGATTTTGACTATCTCTTTATCCTACGGTACTCCCTTATTTCGCTTTTACTTACAAGGTAATAAGTAATAAAACTATTTTTGCTATTTATTTCTCGACCAGCATGAAGTAAATAGAAGCATAAGCTTCTTAATAATTATTTGTTGCAGATATGTAGAGAAAGACACGTGAATGGATCACATCAGATTTTTTGTTTCTTTCTCTTTCTATCGTGCTCATATGTAGGACTAGCATCCCTCGGACTCACAAGCCAGCGCCTGGGTCAGACGCTTGCTGAGGAGGAGGTTATGGGTCAGAGAGAAGTCAGGATTGTTGATGTCTAGTATGACAGCTAGGAAGCGGATGATATGAAGTAACTCAATTCGCTGACAGGAATGGTGACTATGAAGTAATTGATGGAATAAATGGCGGGGAAATCCCGTCCAGACGCGCTTAAACCGATTTATGGTCTTAAAAATAAGTGATTGTAATTTGATATTTAAAAATAATAATTTGGAGTTGTCAGTAATGTAGAATTAGAAGTAATTATGAACGTATAACTAATCAACGGTTTTTTTTTACTGGTTACATTAACAGAAGAGGTATAATTAGTTATGTGTAAAGAGGAAGAGAGAAGGTAGGAAAGAAAAAAAAATACAATAAAATAATAAATATAAGTAGTATATGTAAATATGAGTTTATATATATGAATTGATGAAGTAAGTAACTTATAGTAAATATTGTGAAATTTAAAAAGTAAATTATATATTTAAAATGGATGTATTGAAATAAAAGAAAAGTGTATTATAATTAGTGTTAATAAAAAGCGAAATAAAATTACTTTTTAGCACGCTATAAAATAAAATTATTAGTATATAAAACATATAAATGAATTGGAAAATTAAAATTAGAATATTATTTTATAAATAATTAATATAGGAAAGTTATATTTATTATAAGAATTTTTAAAGTATTAAAATAAAATGTAAAGAATACTGCAGGAATTGATTTCATTAATCGTCCCATATAGTCAACCAGGTTATGAAATATCAATATTTGGAGAACATAATACTATCAAATGAAAAATTGATAATTTGATATTAGATTTATTAAAATTTTGAAGCAAATTTTAGTAAATTATAGATGGAATATAAAAAATATAAGTTTTAGTAGATAAATCACTAACATAAAGAAGGGATAAAATTCATTACACAGAGGCACACGCGGCTTAGACTTGCACATGGTAATGATTAAAACTGTGAAGCAAATAGTATAATAAACTGACTTATTTGCAAGCAGGGATTCTGGTAGGTTGTAGGAACCCGGGGTTTCCGAAAAAATATTTAAGGACATGTTGTACGCTACTGGCAGGCAGTACGGCAGGAGGGTGGATAAATATTCACTTAAGGAAACTGTGAAAAACCTAAAATATACAATTTTGCTTGGATTGTTTTGGAACTTTAACACAGTGATTGCAGTATTAAGAATAGTTTACATACTAATTTTCAAACTTGTGTTCAAAATAGTTCCTGTGATATTAATATATTTATAACATGTTATTGTCATTCAATGAAATGATTCCACACGATGCAATTTCAGTTACAGAAATATAATTATTTTCAGTTATTCTGATAAATGCAGTATTAGTAAATTGAGGACATGAAATTTTTATTTGACTATTGGTTTAGGAGAACAAATTATTTAGCTGTCATTTTATTAATTTTTTATTTTTGCTATGGAAATATGAAGTTTATTATTTAATTACATAAGCATTAGTGATATTAGGAAAAAACTCATCTCATCAATTTTGTTTTGTATTATTTTTATCCAAGCATAAAAATTTTCAAAGTTCTGTTTCGAAAACTGCATCGAGTAGAACAATTTGAAGTTTTGAAAACGCTGAAAAAAAACAGGAGAAAATAGGTTTTAACACTGTTTCTTTGTAAGTCTTAGAATTTCATATTCTCCTGTAGCAATTTTTAAACCATGAATATCTGTCAACTCTCACGGACTATTTACACCAATTCCCTATAATATATAAAGCAAAGAAAAACTAGCCCGCCTGGGTAGTGAGGTGGTAGCGTGTCTGACTCACGTTCAAAAGGTCATGAGTTCGAATCTCGCTTAGGGTAAGTTACCCGGATAAGGTTTTCTTTTCAGGGTTTTCCCTTATCCTGAAAAGACGAATGTCAAGTAACTTTAACCTCCATGGACCCTGAGATCATGTGAGCATCAATTCACCAATTTCATTCATCGTCCGATATGACCAACCAGGTTAAAGGACTTTAAACTACAAGAAAAAAAAAAAAAAACTGCAAGTCATTTGCTCCGACTCAAGCTGCACTCTGCCGCTAAAACAGTCCCTATTGCTCGGCCAGAAATATGCTGTAGGTGGGGTGTGGGGAGGCCCACCGGGTGCTCTATCTCGCCTGTGGTTTAGGATGGGGAGGGCCCAGGTTAAATAATCGGTGGTACGACAAGCCTGGATGATGACGGGGCAGGTAGAAGTACCCGGTGTGGGACTTGTTTTGTACATTTTGAAACATATTACTATACTCACTTTTTTAGTTAGTGGTGCACATTATTGCATTTTCAACTTAAAATAGACATATTTAAGGCCAAATGTTATTGATCAATACCAAATTTTGGTTTTTTAGTAATGCTTTACCATTGTGAAAACGTTAAACCACCACACCCACTTAGTCATCCATTTAAATCGTCACGTGATACGGTTTAAAGCGCCGCTCGGTAATGAAAACAACAGGAAATTGAACTACAAGCATTAGATTATTTAATTAGGCAATTTTTTCTCCATTTTTTGCAATTTTTGATCAATTTTCGCAGATGGGTATCCTTAACGCAGAAGGTGTTGGTGTTATTTTGTATTTATATACCCTCATTTGTTGGGTATATTTATTGTGCCTTATCATTTATCTGACCCGAATTGGTTTAGGTAGTTTAATACGGAAATATTGATTTAAATATATAATTATTATTAGTAGTAGTAGTATCATTATTATTAGTATTATTATTTCAATTGCTGTAGCTGCCCATATTTATCTTACGTTTCTGTTGCAGCGTGATTTCTTACATACACCTATTTTTAGCTTTCTTTATTATTCTGTGCATTATAAATGTGTGTATAGTTTGCTGGATTATTGCGATTGTTAGGGATCGATTAGTATATTATATAGCTATATTTAAATAAATACACTCATTCATTCAGATATGAGAGTAGCGAATCAGCGAGGAAATGCTTCTAGAATATATGAGAAAACTATGCATGAACTTGAAATTTATTGCTCAATAGATTGAAGATTTGGTTTGGAAACGGTTGGTGGTGGAGGAACAAATAATTTAAACAGGATTACCAATGTATATAAACGCAACAGCTTGTATGATATTGCTATCACAATACACATTTTCAGATATGAAATGAAATGAACTTGATACATGCCAGCATTAAAACTGGGTAAGGAGCTGTGGATTTCTATTTTTATGATAGCGCTTAGTAAGTTTTTCATAATGCACATGAAAATTTAGCAAAGCCAATTATTACAATTATAATTTTTGTTACTGATACAATGAGTCAAGTTCTATAGGAAAATAAATCTTAATAAAGACATAAATATTAACAAAGCATCTAATAAAATATCAATGAAAATATATCATAACCTAAAATGAATTGTTTTATGTATGAAACCACAACTCATAATTAAATTACTTAATTAAACTTAAAACAAATTAACACAAAATCTCCTTTTAGAATTGAATAATTCGTTTAATGGATGAAAAATCTCCTAATTGAGAAAAAAAAAACAGTGCCATAAAATCATAGGGCTGATCAACAAATATTACTTATGTGCACGTCCAAAACTTTTGGATTGTCAGGTTATCAATTAAGTTCAAAAAGGAAAATTTGGGCTCTATTGCTGTCCTCATAATGTTAATATGCCTTTCTTTCCTGAAGACGTTTATTTGTGGTGAGCTACGTATACAGAGAATTTAGCTGGAATTTAATAATTACTCTTATTTCCATAGACAACTCGTGGATAAAATAAAAAGATAAGTATCTGTGAATAATACATAGAAAAATTGCGAAAATAAGTGACAGTAGAGAAAAAGCCCTTGCTTGTAAGTTTTCGAATTTTTAAGCTCGTTATACATTCTTCACTCTTCAGCTAAATATGCTTTCTCCATATTTAATTTGTCCTCATGAAGCAAACATATATCAGCAAGTCTTGCGCTAGACGTGTACAGAAGAAAGTCTTCAGCCTCCAGGACATAGAGGCCGGTGCCGGACAGATGTTGAGGAGCAGAGCTGAGGACCAAAGAGAAGCTACAATAGGTGGTCAACCGCATGGCTGGTGTGAAAGCAAAAAAGTGGATGATGGTGAAATGGATGGCAAGAAAGATGATTAAGGAAATTTTGGTGGATGAATGACAGGGAAAGCCGATGAAAGACTGAACCCGGGCCCGCTTAGCTGAGAGGCAAGCACTCGAACCCACGATCTCCTGTGCCACGAAGCACCAAAGCCTTAGGGAGCGCGGCTATGGGGACCAACAACTCGGTCAAGGCTCCGTCAGAGATATTATCGCTTAAGACATTACCCTGCCGTTTAGGCAACTTCTCCTGCAGATCTGTATTGCAGTATACCATTGACAGGAGACACCTAAACTTTCCTTGAAAACGCGACATGCTGTTTCGAGTTAAACTTAATTTTATTCTACTATCCGTATAAAATACTATTATTTTTTAATTTAATAAAGTTTACTTTCTCTATACGTACTATGTACATAGTGTATAGAGAAGGTATTGTAATACACCCAAAATGTCGATACCCATATTTCACCGGTGTGTGTCTATCTGTCTGAGTGTAAGTGTGTGTGTCTGTGGGCAGCATAGTTCAAAAACGAAAATACCATTAATTACTAAATTTGGTATTAAAATTTGGCATCTTCCTAGGATGCGACAAGATAATTTTCAAGAAAATCCCCCCAATCCCAACTACCCTTTACATGGAAAAAATTCGAACATTTTTAGTCTCTTAAAAATGGCTTTAACGACCTGGATTAAAATCCCTTATTTTTAAGATATTTACTGGCCAAATAATATGTATATCTTGAATTTACTAGGAATAGCCTCTAAAGACCTCTTTATTCTGGATGATTTTTATTAAATTTTGTATAATTGGTAAACCGTAAGGGATAGACAAAAACTCACTACATAAAAAATGTAGATTAGAATAAAGCAAACAATTTATGTGATTTTTTTGTTTTTCGTGGAGCTGATTATTTTTGAGATATTCCTTGTTTTTAGTTTCAGCTTTGAAAAACTTATACTTTTCTCATACAGGAATTTGTCAACTACTGACCATACAAACAAAGGAACTTCAGGCACATAGCAACCAGCTTTTGACTACCACTTTAAACTATGGTACTCCCTTATTTCGCTTCTACTTTAAACGAAGCAAGTAATAAGACTATTTATGCTAATTTTCCTGGATTAGCATTAAGTACAAGCATAAGCTTTTTAGCAATAGTTTGTTGCAGAGATGTAGAGAAAGTCATGCAAATGGAACACATCAGATGTTTTAATTTAATAAAGTTTATTTAGGCTATATTATATTACTTGAATGCGTTCAAGAATATCTTCTGCACATTAAGTGATTTACTGACTATGGCATCAACTCTGCTCCTCATTTGTTGCGGCGAACGGGAGGACGCTATTTATCCATCAATGTTTTACTTGGGTACATTTAACTGTAGCGACTGAGAAATGGATTTTTTTTGGACTCAAATCCCGTGTCCCAGACAAACTGATCGCAAATTGTTCGTACTCTCTCTCTCTCTCTCTCTCTCTCTCTCTCTCTCTCTCTCTCTCTCTATCTCTCTCTCTCTCTCAGTGGTTTGGTAAGCACAGGTTTGGATATTTGCAGCTTGATTTACAAAGTAAATTGAAATCCTATAAAACAAATAGATATAATGTTAAACTTAGGTAAACTTTAGATAAATAATCCTAAAATAGCCTTAAAGATGACCGTTATTGCGCTATGTTCATCCAAATATGTATGTGACTTAGAATTCTCTGATTTTTACTTTCTCTATACTCACTATGTACATAGTGTGTAGAGAATGTATTGCACTCCACCAAAAAATTCGATACCGAGATTTCACCGGAAATATATGTTTTAGGGTCCCCTGTGTCCAAAAAAAGTATTTTCAGAAAAAGGTCCGTGTGTGTGTGTGTGTCCGTGTGTCTGTGAACACGATAACTCAAAAACGAAAAGTCGGTAAAATACCAAACTTGGTATTTAAGTTTAGTATCTTCCAGGGATGCGACACGAAACTTTTGAGAAAAATCCTCCCACCCCAAACTGCCCTTTACATGGATCTTTTTTCGAAAATTTTGATTTTCTAAAAAATGGCTCTAACGATTTTGAATAACTTTTGTATGTTAAAGGTACTTACCTGACAAATAAAATGTATATTTTGAATTTTCTGGGAATAGCCTCTGAAGACTACTTTATTCTGGATGAATTTTTCATAACTACTAAACCGCAAGAGATGGACAAAAACTTAACCCACAAAAAATGTAGAGCACGTTAAAACACACATTTTACGTTATATACATTTTTTTCGTGGAGTTGATGGTTTTTGAGATATTCCTTTTTCTTGGTTTCAGCTTTGAAATACTTATACTTTTCTCATACAGGAATTTGTCAACTCCTGTCCATACAAACAAAGGAACATCAGTCACATAGCAACCAGCTTTTGGCTTTCACTTTAACCTATGGTACTCCCTTATTTCGCTTCTACATACAATAAAGCAAGAAATAAGACTACTTCTGCTAATTTTTCTCGATTAGCATGAAATAGATAAAAGATAAGCTTAATAATAATAATAATTTACAAGGATTAAGAGAAAGTCATGTGAATGGAACACATCAGATTTTTTATAGTTAAAAGAAACAGAATTTTCTGCTAGATTCTGTTGTCCATTATGGAATTTGAAGTAAAATGTTCAAATTATAATCATAGGAAAGGGTCTTAATGGCAACTTAATACTAATTTAATTCCTAAACTGGTTCATAAAGAGGCACTTAATTGATCATTGCTTCCATTAATTGACGTTGTAAAATGTTTATTATTTAAAAGTGAATAAATGTCATTATCAGTATTCAAACATGTATATTAAAGATGAAATGCTTATTATGCTTGTATTAGTTTACATTGAATCCTTCAATATATTTAAAAATGGCAGGAGGCATAAAAGGGAGTAGTCAGATACATAATTTTGGGAACTTGGAGTTAATACGATGTTAAATATGACACGAAAACTCGATGTAAATATGCGCGACATTTTCCGTTTGCCCAACTGCCATGTATTTGACGTATGCATATATCCCTTGGTGACAAAAGAGTTGCAGATCTCAGCGCTTTCAAGTCAAAATCACACCAGTGAAGGACGGCAAAAAGAACCTTCGTTTTCCCCTCTCAATGACTGCCACCGGTACACCAACTCCACTGATAGCCAAGACGGAGAGTTTGTAACTTGAAACAGCCCCGTTGAATTCCGCAACTTTTTCGAAGGGATATCTGCACACGTTGGGCAGCCTGGTATTCAAATATTTCCTTAATGTATTCTGATATTCATATAGAAGGGTTTCTTTTATGCATATTACGTTATTCAATATATGTTTATATCTAAAGATGATTTCAAAACCAGCAGAAAGTGGAGACAGCATTCTAAGTGAATTACTGTGTCTACACCATAACCACCGTACTTGTGTGAGCAGTCTGCTTCGAAACTCATGCTGATTCTTGCCATTGCATTATTACACCTGCGTAAATAGACATGTATGGCTCCGATTATTTTACCTGTGTTATTTTGTGACATCTGCGGTGGTTTGCACGTGCGAATACATCTCAAAGTTTCTTGCCATGACACCGACTGATATAAAAAGGAGAGAACGAGCTCTGCAGTTTCAAATGGGAATGCTCAGCGTGCAGCAACGAAGACAGTTTCGACGGGATGTTTCGTAGTCGCAGCCAAATTGAGCATCGAGAGGAAACTCTACTAAATAATTATTACAAAAGCATCAAATAAATTAGATGATTTGAAAACATGTTTATTTGTAATCAGCGAAAGAAATATAGAGTTGCTTGTAGAGTAATAAACAACAATTTTACACTATTCCAACCGTGACTCACTTGTACACACCTGGACATTCTTGTTTCTAAAAATGCTTTCTCTGGATTCGTGGGATCTCCAATTCCGACATCGAAGTTTGCACTATTTCGTTTAATCGTACAGAAAGAAACAATTACCAACGTTCAGGTATTAAATGTTTCAGAAATTACTAAGGTTATACATCAAAATATTATATTTCAACGAATGTTGTATTTTATGTCGTCTCTACCGCGTATCTTTGGTTGAGGGAAAGAAAAAAAGAATAAAGGCTCTGTATTTATTTCCATCTCCATCTTCTCATTCATCTTGTGTGAAAAATGTTGAACTTAAAAAAAATAATAAAAATTGTTTGTCCACTATTTCAGTAATTAGTGCTAAGACTTAAAGAAAATGATTTATTTATAACTTTGAAGGATATCAGTTTATTTAGTTTATAGTCTTGATATATTAAAAGAGTTAATGGAATTAATTAAATTTCTATGCGTAAAATAATTTTTGTTGGAATAATTCACTGATTGATTGTATATTTTAATAAAAGATTATTCGGTAGAGGATCTAAACTTTCGTTTCGTAATCGGCCCTATTTGTAGGATTGACTCCCCCCCCCTCTAGGGCTTACAAACAAATGGCTAATAGTCAGTAGTCTGTCAGGGAGCCAACGGCATGAAACTTCAGAATGGAGAACCTGCTACGGGGGGGTCGGCCAGTAGCCAGGCATGAAACCTCAGAATGGAGAATCTGCTACGGAGTGGTCGGCCTGTAGCCAGGCATGAAACCTCAGAATGGAGAACCTGCTACGGGATGATCGGCCAGTAGCCAGGCATGAAACCTCAGAATGGAGAACTTGCTACGGGGGGGGGGGGGGGTCGGCCAGTAGCCAGGCATAAAATAAGGAAGCGGATGATATAAATGTAAGCGAAATTGAAGATTGAAAAGGTAATGGAGCAATTAGTGGATATGAGTGGCGGGGGAAACCGGAGGACCCGGAGAAAACCCGACCATACGCCACTTCCTCCACCACGAATCCCACATGCGGCCTATTAGGATCGAACCCGGCCCGATGGGAGTCGAATGGTCTAACCACTCACTCACTCTAAAGTTAATATGTGTTATAGATTTAAAGGGATGAATTTTGCGCAAAACGTGGATATCTATCGAAATTTCAGAGGAAACTCATGTTTGAAGGTCATGAATACCAGAAGGCGTTTTTGAATAATGTTCTTCTGTGTATGTGAATAGCATTTAAAATAAGGGGTCCCAATTGACCACTTCAACTCAGCATCTTATCGAATATTTGCTAGCAAATATCCAAAACTACCATTTACTCTCTTTTTTCAAAACATTCTACCAAGTTTTAATAAAGTGTTATATGTATATGTTAGAATGACTAACAAAATGTTCATTCTTAATTTTCTTCAGAAATTGGGAATTTTTCATTGTGAATGAATTACATATATGTACTTGTATATGTTTGTTGGTCCATGAGACAGAATGAAAGCTTGCAAAAAGAACAATGAAGATCACTAAAATATATCTTTTATTTCAAATTATTTTGACAATATATACCGCCAGATATTATTTTTTATTCTTTGATTTTCTATTACTTAACCAGAGAGTTTTTAATCTCTAAGTATTCCAAGTCTTCTATTTTTCTTGTGATTTCATGTAAAAAATATGGAAATTCATAGATGGCATGTAACGATTTCTAAAGATTTGACTATGGCGTCCGCTTTCTCTATCCTACTTATATCTTACAATTAAATATTTTCTTTTAATGCTTACCCTGGTCAATATGAATTAAATAAAAAATTGAGATAATTTGAGATCACTTCATGGTTTACCGGGAAACATGCGAGTCAGTTGAGCAATTCAATGCTATGCCGCATGTTGCCATGGTAGCTCAGTGGTAGAGCAATTGGATAGAGGTCGAGAGATCCGTGGTTGCTATGGCATTGAATTTTTCAGTCTGACTCCCGTCCTACACATGGTTTCTGTGAAAAAACAATTAAAATTATTATAATGTATGTACATTTATCTGTTCTTTTCGTGTAAATGTATTATTAGATTACGTGGATGGGTAAACAAGCACTGTTTTAACACAATACTGTTCTTGTAACATTATTTTCTTACACATGCAGTACAGCGCTCTTGTGTGTGTGTGTACGCATGCTATCCAACTCCTGCAATGATGCAAGCTAGCTCCTAATTACGCATTATTTAAGAACAACAAATGAAAATCTATATTCTTTACACTAATTTATAAGTTGTTTACCCTACATTAAAATATCTGAAGTGACATGTTAAATTTAACAACATATTTACGTTTATTATTTTTACAATAAATTTCCGTTTTGTTCGTTACTATAACATATACATCAATACTTCTGGCGCCTAACCACTAATGGTGGCATCATTTTTAATATTCTCGTACGCCTTCCACATACATATCGTTCATTGTTGACGAGAGGTCACTCAACATTTTGTGTGACAACAATTAAATATTAGCCATTTTCTTATTATTAATAGCTTGTTACACTTCAATACAAAGTTCAATAAGTATCCAAATATTAGCTTCTGAATAAATTATGCCGTTCATATATTCATTTTATACCAGATTTCTCTTCTTTCATTTTTAATTTGTTGAAATTTAATAAAACTTTGACTTAATATTGTTTATCTTTGGTACACTTTTACGTTAAAAATCTTCGATTCTGTTACAAATAGGTATATGTGGAAGATTAAGGATTTAGACCGCAGGAGAAATGGAGGAAGTTTGCAACGATCTGCATTTGTTTACCCGCATAGCCTCTGGCAATGAGCAGAATATCTTTGTACTTGAGCGGATTGCCTTTTGAGCGATGAAATATCAGTATAATACTCTTTCAAAGTTCCTCAGTTAATTTTGCTAATGTCATAATTCCCTTTTACACTTCAAAGCGTTCATTATCGCATTTCTTGGAACACAGAAAATATCTGCCCACAGAGAAACGTTATTGCACGTGACTTAAATCCAGAAAGAGTAAAAATAATGTTAATATGGAGTTGAAAATGTGTCGTCATAATACTTCTGTCAGCTGACCCTCTCCCCCACTCAGTCCCTCCCCTTCTCTCAGTTTGTTTCCCAAGAAATCCTTTAAGCCTCTAAACTAGTAGTATTTTATTAAGCTTACAATAACACAATATTTGCGTCACACAGTCGCATGGGTCGGGTGACCGTACATGCTGTCGAAAAATACTTGAGTTTAAGATATTACCTACATATATATTTTATATGTCTTAACAATATTGGAAATTCGCACAGACGCTCACACACAGACACATACACAAGCTCGCGCGCTGCGACCACAGAACAATAAATGAAAAACACTCTCATATCACACACACACATACACACATTTGCACTCACAACTACACCACGTATCCATACATATAGACTAGTCAAACACCAAATAAGTCTATACAATATTTACACAAACATTTTACTTCTTTGTGCACGTACTTATATAAAGTATGTGCGCAGGCTTTGGCCAGTTTTTGGCTGGTTAGAATCAAATCCCAGAATTCTGTCCTTCGTCTGTTTGAAGCTAAAAATACTTCCGGCAATAATTTTTTCCTAGCATCCTCCATCTGCACGCAATCTGCCAAAATATGCATCCAGTCTTGCTGATCCCCGCATAATGAGCAAATCCGCCTACCAGCTTTATCAACCACCACGCTATTCCCGATATTTGTTTCATACCCAATTTTATAATATATGTTTCTTTACCCCACTCAATTTTTATTTCATTTTGTAAGTGCAAAGACGATTTGCTTCTACATTCATATTCTATTTCCTGCCTGTTTATATCGCATAGTCGTCTTTTAATTTTATTCACAACGTTACATCCATTTTCGCTTGCCCTTTGCCAAATATCGTTTAAGTCAATCCTTGATAATCCCCGCTGTAGCCCCATCGCCCATCTTTTTGAGTGCTCTATGTTATTCACCTGATGCCGATAATATATTGCTCTAAGAAACTTCTTAAGGTTACATAAAGGTGAAAGTCTCGTGCCTTTTGCTCAATTATTTTAAATAGACACGAATAGAATAACTTGCATTAGTCGTGAGTAGAAATGATAGATCAGGTTTTAGTAACCTTATTTGAAGAAGAAAAAATATTTTTAAGACGTTTACGTAAATATACACTTAATCCCTTACACAACGTAACAACCTGATTATCGCATTCACATAAATTACTCTATAGTATGCTTTATTTTTACTTTCTCTACCACGTACATAGTAGTACAAAAGTAATTGTATTCTATCCAAAAATTCGACACCGATATTTCAACGGAGACAGATAATTTAAGAACCCCTGAATAAAACTGGGTAGAAAGATTTGATACGTTACATTCACATGACTTTCTCTACATCTCTGCAACAAATTATTGTTAAAAAGCTTTTCCTTCTATTTACTTCATGCTAATCAACAAAAAGTTCGCAGAAATGGCTTGTTTCCTTGTAAGTAGAAGCGAAATAAGGAAGTAGAATAGGTTAAAATGATAATCAAAAGCTGGTTTTATGTGACTGAAATGCCTTTGTTTGTATGGACAGGAGTTGACAAATTCCTGTATGAGAAAAGTAAGTTTTTAAAGCTAAAATAAAAACAAGGAATATCTTAAAAACGACCAAATCCACGAAAAAAATGTGTATAACATAAATTGTGTGTTTTAATGTCCTCTATATTTTCTGTGTGGTAGGTATTTGGTTATGTCTTACGGTTTAGCAGTTATGCAAAATTCCATAAAATTCATCCAGAAGAAAGTAGCCTTCAGATGGTATTCCCAGAAATTTGAAGATATACATTTTATTTGTCTTGTAAATATCTTTAATATATGACATTTTAATCAAAATGGTTAGAGCCATTTTTAAGAAAATAAAAATTTTCGAAAAAAAGCTGCATGTAAAGGGTAGTTGGGGGTGGGGGATTTTCTTGAAGATCTTTGTGTTGCATCCTTGGAAGATATCTACCAAACCTAAATACCAAGTTTGGTTTTTAACGGTCTTTTCGTTTTTGAGCTATGCTGCCCAAAGACGCGCGCGCACACACACACAGACAGATAGACGCACGGACATGATTCTAAATTTTTTTGGATTCAGGGGTCTCAAAACATGTATTTCCGGTGAAATCTCGGTATCGAATTTTTGGGTGCAATACAGTACCTTCACTATACACTATGTACATAGCACGTGTAGAGAAAGTAAAAATTGAGAATTCTGATTTTCTCCAAATGCTCTTACAGTTTTTTTTTTCAAAACTGTTAGAACAATTTAAATATTTAAAGTATAATATGTTTAAGGCATTTTCATGTCAATTAAAAGATACATCTTGAATTTTATGGCCATATCCTCCGAAATCCTTTTCATTCTGGGTGAAATATAACTGGTAACCCGTAAGAGATAGACAAAATGTTACTAGACAAGGAATGAATATCTGGATAAAGCACACAGTTTACGTCAGAGAGTTTTTGGTGGAATTAACTATTCCTATTTCGTAGTTTCAAAATTCCTTCCCAAATGGAAAGAGCTCAGTATTTCTTCTTCTTTTTTTTAACCGTCAGTGCAAAGATAATCTATTTTCAAAGCACTCACATAGCGATCGGCTCTCAGAATATTTGACTATTGCTTTAATTTAGCGTATTCCTGATTTCGCTGCTATTTACAGGAATATATGAATGAAAGAGTAAACACGAAAATAAAAAGACAAAGTTAATACACAATTAAAAACAATATTAAAACAACAATAAAGAATTAAGAGTAACCCCGAAAATAAAAATACAAGGATATTCAAGTATAGCAATTTAAATTTACAGCACAGAGTACACCTTCATATGTGCACCCTCTTATAATAGATAATTTCACTTAAAAGAAATATATACACATAATATATACACAATATATAAAACATATATATATGTAAAACATTGTAGTCACTTTTGTTTAGTTGATCTTATTCCTCCCCCCCTTTCTCTATGTGCAGCCTCCTCAGATCTCAGCTGACTTGCCTTAAGTATTAATTTACCTAGCCCGTCCATGTATTCTGCGCCTGCCAGTAGCGTCCAACATGCTTCTAGCCCTACATTCGCGGTGGTAAAGAATCGCGGTAAATATTTTTCGCGCCATTCCTCCGTACCCCTACACCTCGCAAATGGGACAGATTCTCGTACCATTCTTGTCAGAAATGTTCGTACTCCTCCATGCTCCTAGTCTAATCCACGCGAGCCCCTCTCTAATGAGTTTGGTACCTGTTTTGATGTATTGCTCCATACCCCACTCCGATTTCAGCCCAGACTGTACTTCTAATGAAACCTTCTCTGTGCATTGCGCAATTATTTGCTTTTGTCAATATCACAAAGGCCGTTCTAATTCCTCTTCAAAACATCCGCCTGTTTGCCTGCCTCGCCATTCAAATATATCCCATCCCAATGGTTTCCAACCCTTTCTTTAATTTTGATGTCACGTCGAATTACCTTCCAAATGTTTAATTGCATATTTCTTTGAGAATACAGGAAACAAAATCAATCGCCAAATGTTAGATAGTACAGTTTCTACAAAAAATTTAAAGACAGTCATTAATAATTTTAGCAACTGCATTCTAAAAACATACATTATTTATTGTTATATATTTATAACCTGTTAAGTCAAACATATATAGCAGATGAATTAAAATTTAATTGGCCATCCTTTACTTTTAAACACATTTTTACTTTCTCTAGCTACGTATGTACAATGTACATAGGGATAGAAAATTATTGTATTCGATGTTGAAATTTCACCGGAAATACATGTTTTAGGACCCCCTGTGTCCAAAAAAAGTATTTTCAGAAACAGGTGCGTGTGTGTCTGTCTGTCTGTGTGTGTCTGCGGACAGCATAGCTCAAAAACGAAAAGACGGTAGAATACCAAACTTGGTATTTAAGTTTAGGATCTTCCAAGGATGCTACACGAAGATTTTCAAGAAACTCACCCCACCCCTAATTACCTTTTACATGAAAAATTTTCGAACATTTTGTTTTCCTTAAAAATAGCTCTAACGATTTTGATTACAATGACTCATATTAAAGTCATTTCTATCACAAATAAAATGTATATCTTGAATTTTCTCAGAATAGCTCCTAAAGACATGTTTATTCTAGATGATCTTTGCTTAATTTGACATAAATAGTAAACCGTAAGAGATAGATAAAAACTTACTGAACAAAAAATGTAGATCTTGTTAAAATACACAAGTTATGTCATATACTTTTTTCGTAGAGCTTACCGTTTTTTATATATTCCTTGTCTTTAGTTTCAGTTGTGAATTATTTGTACTTTTCTCCGACGGGAGTGTCCTTTTCTCTTTTGTTCTACTCCTGGCCAAGCCAAGAGGCTATTTGCAACGACAATCGCATAACAACAGTTTTTAAAACATTTGACTATCACTTAAGTCTAGTGCATTCCCTTAGTTCCAGTCTACTTATAAGGAAATAAATAATAATATTCTGCTAATGTTTATCTCGGTTAAGGTGGTGTTGAAAGAAGAATCATCTTTTGTAAGAAGTTTGTTTGTAGAGTAGCTAGAGAAAGGCATGTGAGTGTAACACATCAGATTTTTAATTTTTGGGCATACGGTTTACAAGATGCCTTCGTTGTTGCGCAGGGATGTTATTGCTAAATTCGGTTAATGCCTCCTGAAGGTCTTATCTATGCTATATGTGTTTGAGTTCCAATATCTCAGTTTGACTTGCCGCATTTATGCATAGGAAATACTTATCATTTTATATGCTGCTTCACACTGCAACCTGCAGTATACACGATAGATACACAACAAACAGATAGTACTTCGATTTAGCTGGCTCTTCCACTATGAGGTTTAATCCATATACTTATACATCCACGGCATCTTCTGAGGAGATTTTCATTCGTATTAGCTCAGCTTCCGAAACAGCGTTAATTTTATTTTAATTCCTCTAATGTTGGGGATTACTTTTGTATACTTCACTTTTCAAGGTGCCCCATAAATATAAATCTGATGTGTTCCATTCACATGACTTTCTCTACACCTCTGCAATAAATTATTGTTAAAAGCCCATGCTTCTATTTACTGCATGCTAATCGAGAAAAAAAAAAACAACAGAAATAATCTAATTACTTGCTTCCTTAGAGACGAAATAAGGGAGTACCATAGGTTAAAGTGATAGTCAAAAGTTGGTTGATATGTGACTGAAACTCCTTTGTTTGTATGGACAGGGGTTGACAAATTCCTGCATGATAAAAAAATAAGTATTTTAAAGCTGAAACCCAAAACAAGAAATATCTTAAAAACGATCAACTCCACGAAAAAAATGTATATAACATAAATTGCGTGCTCTAATGTGCTCTATATTTTTTGTATGGTAAATTTTTGTCTATCTCTTAAGGTTTAGCAGTTATGCAAAATTTCGTAAAATTTATCCAGAATAAAGTAGTCTTCAAAGACTATTCCTAGAAAATTCAAGATAAACATATTATTTTTAAGATAAATATCTTTAATTTACGATATTTTAATCAAAATCGTTAGAGCCATTTTTAAGAAAAAAACAATTTTCGAAAAAACTTCCATGTAAAGGATAATTTGGGGAGGGGTTTTCTGAAAATATTTGTGTCGCATCCCTGAAGGATACTCAATGTAAATACCAAGTTTGGTATTTTTTCAACTTTTCATTTTTGAGTTATCATGTTCGCAGACACACGTACACACTGACACACACATGGAACTTTCTGAAAATGCTTTTTACTTTCTAAACACGTGCTATGTACATAGTGTATAGAGAAGGTGTTGTAATGCACCCAAAAATTCGATACCGAAATTTCACCAGAAATACATGTTTTGAGACCTCCTGAATCCAAAAAAAATATATATATTTTTAGAACAATGTCCGTGTGTGTGTCTGTCTGTGTGTATGTGTGAGTGTGTGTGCGTGTGTGTGTTGTCTGTGGGCAGCATAGCTCAAAAACGAGAACTCCGTTAAAAACCTAACTTGGTATTTAGGTTTGGTATCTTCCAAGGATGCGACAAAAAGATTTTCAAGAAAATCCCCCCGCTCCCAAAGACCCTTTACATGGAATTTTTGTCGAAAATTTTGATTTTCAAAAAAATGGCTCTAACAATTTTGATTAGAATATCATACTAAAGATATTTACCTGACAAATAAAATGTATATCTTGAAATTTCTGGGAATAGCCTCTAAAGACTACTTTATTCCAGATGAATTTTGCATAAATTTTAGAAACTTAACGCATAAAAGATGTAAAGCATGTTAAAACACACAATTTATATCATATATTTTTTTCGTGGAGTTTATCGTTTTTGAGATATTCCTTGTTTCTGGTTTCAGCTTTAAAAAATTCATACTTTTTTCATACAGCAATTTGCCAACTCCTGTCCATACAAACAAAGAAACTTCAGGCATATAGCAACCAGCTTATGACTGTCACTTTAACCTATGGCACTTCCTTATTTCGCTTCTACTTACAATAAAGAAAGACATAAGCCTATTTTTGTTAATTTTAAGCTTATTAATAATAATTTGTTACAGAGATATAGAGAAAGTTATGTGAATGGAACACATCAGATTTATTTGGATATAGGTTACCCTAAAACATGTATTTCCAGTGAAATATCGAATTTTTGGGTGGAGTGCAATACCTTCTCTATACACTATGCACATAGTGCGTGTAGAGAAAGTAAAAATCGCATGCCGTAAGATCAGGAGACCCTTACTAATGCTTCTAACTGTAATGATTTATCAGCTGTACGCAGGGTGGCAGAATCCTGCTAGAAGTAAGCATACTGGCGTGGCATTCAATGCACGACAGCTGGTATGGTGGTAGTGTATTATTTCTGTATCTTTTTGCATTTATTTATATTCATAAAAATAGTCCCTGTATCCATTTATTGCGCAGCACAACCCAATTTTTTGATAATGCAAAGGAATTTTATGACCGAAGTTGGGTTTGTCAGTAGCATAATAACGGGGGTGTGGTGATGACCCATGACCATACAAATGAAACCATGCTTTGTCACGGAGCAGTATTAATCGTGGATATATTGTTCCATCTTAAACATTCCTCAAAATCCTGTTACATAAATTTACTCCACTCTGGTGATAATGTGGTAGCAATTCCTGGACAAGGAATATCTCAAAACCGATCAACTCCACGCAAAAAAAAAAAAAAAGTGTATTACATAAATTGTGTGTTTTAAGGAGATCTACATTTTTCGTGTAGTAAGTTTTTGTCTGTCTCTTAAGGTTTATGAGTTATGCGATATTTCAGAAAAATTCATCCAGTATAAAAAGGTCTTCAGAGGCTATTCACAGAAAATCCAAAATATACATTTTATTTTTTGTGTAAAAATCTTAAATATAAGAGACTTTAAACCAAATTCTTAGAGCCATTTTGAGAAACACAAAATTTTCGGAAATGTTTCAAAGTAAAGTGTAGTTAGGGTAAAACAAATATCTCGAAAACGCACAACTCCACGAAAAAAATCAATATGACATAAATTGTGTGTGTGTTTTTATGGAGATTTATATGTTTCATGTAGTAATTTTGTCTGACTCTTATGGTTTATCTGTTATGTGAAATTGAGAAAAAATGCATCCAGAATAAAAAGGTCTTCAGCGGCTATTCCCAGAAAATCCAAATATACATTTTAATTTTCATGTAAACATCTGAAATATAATAGATGTTAAACCAAATTCTTAGAACCATTTTTGAGAAAGCCAAGATTTTTGAAAATGTTTCTATGTAAAGGTTAATTGCTGGTAGGATGATTTTCTTGAAAATCTTCGTGTCGATTCCTTGGGAGATACTGAACTCAAAATCAAGTTTGGTATTTAACGAACTTTTTATTTTTGAGCTTTATTGCTCATAGACACACACAAACACACACATACACACAGAGATAGATAGATAGACACACACACACAGACAGACAAATACCCACAGGGACCATTTTCTAAAACGGTTTTTTTTTTTGGGTTCGGCCCCAAAACATGTGCTTCAGGTAAAATCTCGGTATTGTATTTTTGGGTACAATATAATACCTTCTCTATACAGGATGTATATAGTACATGTAGAAGAATTAAATATTCTGATGTGTTACATTCACACAAACGTTTCTTTCTATTTGGTTTTAGTTTTTTCATGCTGGTCATGCAAGGAGAATGGAATTGCAATTCTGACATATAGCAAACCGCTCCTAAAGGATTTGAACTATTGCTTAAGCCTAAATGTCTTCCTTAACCGCTCAGCTTGCCATTTCTCGGGCGTAGCCATGGAGGATTTAAGTGATGAAGAGGTAGGGATGTAGGCGAGTGAGGTTCCGTTTTAAGGCAGGAGGGTTGTTCTTTCTTGGCTAACAGCAATACGTAGCTCCGAGCCCAGCACAGGTGGATGGAAGTAGAAGGTTTCTCATTGCCGCAGCAATTTCAGGACGTGCCACAATTATTATTATTATTATTATTATTATTATTATTGATGTTGTTATTATGTAACCTTCGGCTCGTGAAAGAGGCAGACTCTGGCAAGCGGCTTGCAGCAGATGACACAGATGGTATGCGAATGTCCAACGTTCAATCTGACCTTACTATGGACGACTCGCACCCGGAAAATTGTAAGTAACTCGGGTGCGGATACGCACTGGAAACGCATTTCGAATTGCTTTGGCCTTCCGCAGATTAACACAGAATAGATAGAGGTAATGCACGAAGTTGATAATGATATTCAAGTCGCGCAGTGGCCTAGTGGTTAGACCACTCGCCTCTCATCTAGGCAGTCCGGTTCGATCCCAAAAGACCGCATGTGGGATTTTTGGTGGACAAAGTGGCGCAGTTCTCCAGTTTCCTCCGCCATCACATTCCACCGGTTCTCTATCTTCATTTCATGTATTATCAGTATCATCACCTGCTGTGTCATATGTAACAAAAGGGAGCGTTAAACAGTATAAAACAAACAAAAGAATTCAAACGCAGGTAGAGTATATTGCCACCATCTTGAATAACTGTATAATTTGGAAGTAGCAGGTTCACGTCCACATCAGTTGCTGAAATGTTCTGGTAAATTAGAGATATAGATAATATTGCATTTGGATATCTAGAGGTTGGAATCCTTCACTAACCGATATTTTACATTTGAATTTACTTATGCTGCGCCTCCCGTTGCACAATTTCCTTCTTTGGATGTTAATGGGTACCTTTACATTGTTGCACGTTAGACAATCTCTCATGTTGCAACGTGCCTCATTTATGAGATGTAGAAACATAATCCAGCAATATTGAATGGTCGCCCTCCGTGGTGTAATGGTTACCACGCTCTTCATATACCCTAGGTCGCGGAGGACATGGCTTCCTTCGGAAGGGAAGTAAAGCCATTGGTCCTGTGATTTAGATTTACGGCACGTAAAAGAACCTCAAGCCTGATAGAGAAGCCTCTGAGCAAAATTAAGCGGTCTTTCACGCCCAATTAAGAATGGGACGCTGAGAACCACAGTAGTTGAAGAGCGTCCATAAATAACACGCCATTTTCCAGCATAGAATGGCATCATTGTGGCCTTGGACCATAATAACCACACTTTCAATATTTGCCAGTATCCTATTCTGCCTTGCATGACTTTCTAAGGAGGAATGCTATAATAATAATAATAATAATAATAATAATAATAATAATAATAATAATAATAAAATAAGAAGAAGAAGCATAGTGTACCGCTCCTTTTCATTTGTATGGAAAGACGGATCCTTAAGGTATTTGTAGTACCATTCTAATATAAACAACATATGACAGTGGCTAGTTAGATTTCATGCTTAAGCAACATTTTTTTTTCTTAACTTCGAAAACAAATAAAAATCTTTATGTATTTCCCTATTTCCATTTTATCTACAAAGAAACGTAGTAGAGCCATTTTTGCTGATGTTTGTGTAAATTAGCAAGAAGTGGATGAAAAATAAGCTTTCGTAAGGGTAGCCTGTTGCAAAATTTGTATGACTGTAAACTTTAGATTCTTATGGATCTGTGGGGCGAGGTGTTTATTCCTTGACTTAAGCTTTTTTCAGTCCTCAGAACTGGCAAGTGATAAAGAGTGCGCTAAACTTACAGTTGAAACGCTTTCTTTCCAAATTTACTTTAACAACTATAACTTAATTGTAAGATTAATCTAAAAGATAATTCGCTCCTCCTTCATGGTCATGTACCAGGTCTATGAAAACAAAGAAATACAAATTGAGTAATTTAACAGATAGGGAGTTTGGAGTGGAGAGATTATCATGAAAGTGTTTGTGTTGCATCCTTTAAATTCTCAGTTAGTTGTTTTCAAATTTTAACTTAACTACAACGTACTTAACAGTAACTGAAGAATTAATTACATTCCAGTTAAAAAGTTTATAGCCATATTTCACAGGAAATACTCGTTGTTAGGTCCTATTTTTTAGAAAATGACTAAGTGGGTGTGCTAAACAAGACAAAAAATCTGGTGTGTTATACTCACATGACTTTCTCTAGCTGCTCTGCAAAACTCCTACAAAAGATTATTCTTCTTTGCACACCATGCTAATCAAGATAAATGTTAGCAGAATGTTATTACTTAGTTCCTTATAAGTAGAAGGGAATAAGGGAATGCACTATAGTAAAGTGATTGTCAAATATTTTAAAAGCTATCGTTTTGCGATTGTCATTGCAAATTTTTGGCCAGGAGTAGAACAAAAGAAAAACAGATACTTCCTGTGTGAGAAAAGTTTAAGTACTTCACAATTGACCCAAATAACAAGGAATATCTTGAAAGCGGTTATCTCCACAACAGAAACGTAAAGAACAAAAAGTATGTGTTTTGTCACGAGGTACATTTTTTGTGCAGTACGATTTTTTTTCTATCTCTTACGGTTTAGCAGTTAAGCAAAATTCAGCAAAATTCATCCAGAATAAAGAGGTCTTCAGAGGCTATTCCCAAAATATTCGAGATATACATTTTATTTCGGATATAAATAGCTTTAATATACGGGATTTTAATCAAAGTCGTTAGAGCCATTTTTAAGAAAATGAAAATTTTCGAAAAATTTTCCATGTAAGGGGTAGTTTGTGGTGTGGGAATTTTTTTGAAAATCTTCCTGTCGTATCCTTAGAAGATACTAAACCTAAATTCCAAGTTTGTTATTTAACGGTCTTTTCATTTTGGGGCTATGCTGTCCACAGACACACACACAGAGAGACAGACACACACACACGGACTTTTTTTTTAAACATGTTTTTTTCGGACTCGGGGGATCCCAAAACATATATTTCCGGTGAAATCTCCGCATGGAATTTTTGGGTGCATTACAATACCTTCTCTATCCCTATGTACATTGTACATATGGGGCTAGAGAAAGTAAAAATCTGATGTGTTCCATTCACATGACTTTCTCTACGTCTCTGCAACACATTATTGTTAAAAAGCTTAAGCTTCTATTTACTTCATGCTGATCTAGAAAAAATTAGCAGAAATGGACTTATTACTTGCTTCCTTGAAAGTAGAAGCGAAGTATGGGAGTATCATAGCTTAAAGTGATAGTCAAATGCTGGTTGCTATGTGACTGAAGTTCCTTTGTTTGTAAAGACAGGAGCTGAGAAATTCCTGTATGGGAAAAATATACGTTTTTCAAAGCTGAAACCAAAAACAACGAATATCTCAAAGCGATCAACTCCACGAAAAAAAATGTATATGACATAAATTGTGTGTTTGATCCTGATCTACATTTTTGTCTATCTCTTACGGTTTGCCACTTATGCAAAATTCCGTAAAATTAATCCTGAATAAAGTAGTCTTCAGGGGCTATTCCCAGAAAATTCAAGATATACATTTGATTTGTCAGGTAAATATCTTTAATATACAATATTCTAATCAAAATCATTAGAGCCATTTTTAAGAAAATAAAAATTGTCGAAAAAAGTTCCATGTAAAGGGTAGTTGGGGATTGGAGGATTTTTGTTAAAAATGTTCCTGTCGCATTCTTGGAAGATACCAAACTTAAATACCTAGTTTTAAACTATGCCGTCTACAGACACACAGATATATAAACAGACACACACACGCTCACATACACACGGACCTTTTTCCAAAAATGCTTTTTTTGGATTCAGGGGGACCCAAAACATTTATTTCTGGTGAAATCTCGATATCGATTTTTTGAGTTGAATGCAATACCTTCTGTATAGACTATGTACACAGTACGGGTAGAGAAAGTAAAAAGTGGGTAAATATCAAATTTACAAGGATGCGATATGAAGAATTTCTTGGAATGCCCTATATCCCAAACCATCCTTTATAAAGGAATGCTGCCGAACACTTTCAGTTTCTCACAAACGTCTCCATAGATTCAAGATATTGTCATCACAAATGAAATATAATACATTACAAATGTTCCTGGAACAAGCTCAGAAGCTACTTGCATTCTGAATGACTTCTGTATAATTGCTAAACCATAAAAGATAAACAAATCTATAATATTCAGGTAGATCTTGATTTAACATATAATTTATGGTGTATGTGTTATATTTGTGAAGTTGACTATTTGCCAATATTCTTTATTATTGATTTCAGTTTTGAAATAGTTATAACTTTTCCAATTGGGAACTCGTTATTCATCTTTCCTGGTTATGCAAGGAGCATAGAATTTTGTTAGTCACATAGCAAAATGCTCTTTAATCACTTTATTGTAATTTATCATAACTAAGAAGTATGTGAATAGAACACCACTTTATTGTAAAAGAATTGGAATTGAAGTCCATGCAATATTTTAATTTGTTGTTATACTATTTACGTACAAAGAAAACAAACACCGGATCACTTATTCAGGGGAACCAAAAATGGGAGTTTTTGACTAAGTGTAACATTTTCTCTACCTTTATAGGTGGATGCTAAGGAAAATAAAAATGATAAGAGCGACATTTTACAGAATATGGTTTGAATGCGTCCAACATATATGAGGAATTGAGGTCAAATTGGAAGACAAGAATGAAATAAACATACTTGAAGAGAATACTCAAAGGTACAAGGAAATAGATCAACTTCTTAAAAAGATAGACGAAATCAGTCAGGAGTCTGGGTTTAAGAGAAGGAGTAGGAGAAGAAGGAGCAATACGAGGAGATTTTTTGAAATCAACATTTCATGTTTTGAGTTATTTTGGTCTCTCTCTCTCTGTCACCTTGAAAACAGTAACATAACTCCATGGCACGACAGCTCACGGGGAGCCTTGGCCTACCGCCCGGCCGCTGCGTCCCCCATCTCGGTCCACTACAGACGTCATGGATGGGGTGCAGTATTGGAGGGTGAGACGTGGTCAGCGCCTCGAGCCCCTCCCGGCCGGTTAATGCAGTCCTCACGACCTGGAGCCGCTACTTCTCCATCAAGTAGCTCCTCAATTGGCCCCCCAGGGACCTCACGAGGCTGAGTGCACCCCGGTCCAGGTCTCCCAGCGGGGGAAAAATCCCCACGCCGGTACTGGGGATCGAACCCAGGTCTACCGCTTGGTAGGCAGCTGCCCTTGAAAACAGTAGTAGTAATAGTAGCAATAGGTAAAGGTAATGCTAACACTAGTAGTGGTAGTTATTGTATTTACTAAGTACATAGTAACACATCAGTTGCGCCAAACAGTCGCACGTGTCTAGACAGCGTACATGCTCTCTAAAAGTACCTAATTAAAATATTACCTCTTATTTTATATTCACAACACTGTAAATACCACACCCGCGCACACTATAACAACAAAACAAACAAACCAACAACACTCAGATATCACACATTCACACACTCCATTCACATCTACACTCATGTACTCACAGATGCTTGTATATCAAATATGTTTATCCTTATTTACACAAATACCTTATCTCATAGCACACGAACTTCTATTTAGTATGTGTCCAAGCTTGGCCAGTTTTGGCTGCTTAGTAACAAGATACAGTAACTTGTGTCTGTTTGAAATAAAAATTCTTCAGGTAATAGTTTTTTCCCAACACCCTCCATCTGCACGCAAACTGCAAACCTATATGTGCAGTGTTCCTACTCCCCATATAATGGGCAACACTTCCTACCAACATCGTCAACTACCTTACGAAGTTTCCACCTTCCCAACCAGCCGGTCCCCTTGGCCGCACTCATGAAAGTGTCTCGGTTTAGTGCTTCGTGGCGCAGGGGATCGTGGGTTTGAGTCCCGCCTTGGGCATGAATGTTTCTGTGTTTGTGAAATGTGTGTGGTGTGTGTGTGCATATATATGTGTGTGTGTAACGGTAAAAAACAGTAATCAACAAAAATCAAAAGTAACAATTAGGAAAATAGAAAAAGGGTATACAGCGCCGGAGGCCTGACCAGACTCCGGAACTGTATTACACAAAATCTGATGTGTACCATTCACATGACTTTCTCTACATCTGTGCAACAAATTATTCTTAAACAACTTATACTCCTATTTACTTCATGCTAATCAGAAAAAATTAGCAGAAATAGTCTTATTACTTGCTTCCTTGTAAGTAGAAGCGAAATAAGGGAGTACCATAGGTTAAATTGATAGTCAAAAGCTAGTTGCTATGCCACTGAAGTTCCTTTGTTTGTATGGACAGCTAATGACAAATTCCTGTATAAGAAAAGTATAAGTTTTTCATAGCAGAAACCAAAAATAAGGAATGTTTCAAAAAGGAATAGCTCCACGAAAAAATGTATATAGCATAAATTGTGTGTTTTAACGTGCTCTACATGTTTTGTGTAGTAACTTTTTGTCTCTCTTACGGTTTAGCAGTTATTCAAAATTCCGTAAAATTCATCCAGAATAAACTATTCCTCAGAGGCTATTCCCAGAAAATTGAAGATATACATTTTATTTGTCAGATAAATATCTTTAATATACGATATTTTAATCAAAATCGTTAGAGCCATTTTTTAGAAAATCAACATTTTGGAAAAAAGTTCCATGTAAAGGGTAGTTTGGGGTGGGGGATTTTTCTCAAAATCTTCGTGTCGCATCTCTGGAAGATACTAAACTGAAATACCAAGTTTGGTATTTTTTCCAGAATTTTCGTTTTTGAGTTATCGTGTTCACACACACGAACCTTTTTTGAAAATACTTTTTTTGGATATAGGGGACCCTAAAACATATTTTCGGTGAAATCTCGGTATCGAATTTTTTGCTGGAGTGCAATACCTGCTCTATACACTATGTACATTGTGCATATAGGGAAAGTAAAAAACAACTCTAAGATACACTTTTCTCTTCCTCTCTCTTAAAACATGTTTCTTATTAACACCCAATTTTTTATTTCATTTTGTAGCTTCGATGGTAATTTTATTCCACATTCAGGTTCCATGTCCTGGCTGTTTATATCGTGTAGTCGTTCGTTTAGTTTTCTCATTATCCATTTTTTTAACCATGTCTCTATCTCGTTTGATTACGAAAGCAAATTTCTATAATAGTAAGCCTTTAGCAATTAGTCCATCTATTTTCATATTTCTGGGAGCATCAGTGAACACGTGCACCATGTGGGGACAAGAGCCTGATTGTTCCTGCTCTCTACTAAAGGATTTGCATATGGATCAGGAGTAGCTGCTGTTTCTAAAATTGTCGCTCCCCAGAGCTAGAAAGCACTTAAACAGAAGATATTGTGTTCTAGATGTCTGTGAAGCTAAAAGAGGTACATCTCATCAAAACTTGAAACATGTTTCATTATTTACTGTGAATGCCAATCATGATTGCATTAAAGTTTCAATGTCCCGGACATGCTCCACTTCTCTTCATTAGTGCTCAGCCAGTAAGAGCCGAAATATGTTTCTGTTTAACTATGTGGAGAGATGTTGCAAAATGTCTGCCTTTAAATCCTTATGGAAATATTGCGAGGGTCAATGCTTTACCTTTGAAATGTTTAGTGAATATTTTAGTCCAAAATGGCATTGAGTTGTGAGCAAATACTTCCGGATGTCATAAGGCATGAGAACGTTCCTGAAAGTTTACATGAAGTCACTAACTTATAACGGTTATTAATTTTGCTTCTTGGGTATGCAAGAAGCCAGTTATGTTGCCTTTTGCTAGTTCAAACGGAAAGCATCACAAGTCACACATGCACTCAGTTAAAATGAGCAAACAGCTGTCCGGACTTGGCGGTTGGACAAACAACAAGGTACCCCGGGGCCTTCCGCTAGCCCATCACATTTGCAGCTGACGTGAAATATGTATATATGTCCTCCAGTTGGAACCCTAAGCGAAACAACAGGGCAAGTATGGCGTTTAAATTGTTTCTTCTTGCAAACAAAGTTCTTCTTTAGGAACGCAATGCAGTATTAGATTTGAAACTACAGTAAAGATCAGTGCACAAAAGACACAAAAAGAAATCGGCACTATCTTGTTCGTACATCGCATTCCTTATCGTTTGTAGGGTACTTTATTACGTCTTGTTTTTATTTTATTGGCTGATACTGCCTGGGTTTGTCAACTCTTTCGATAATAGGAATAGCCACCTTACTCAGTTGGAAGCGAGATTAGGTAACGTGTACTACAACAATAAGCTACAACCTCTCTCCTTCCCCAATTAGAGTGAAGGAGCGGCTAGCGGATGACACGCCCTATAAATGCCCCTACAGACAATCGATGCCTATTACTATTTGTGCTCTGTGTACCTGCACATCTGTAAAACGATGCGTGTTTATTATCTGCATCTTAAACAAGTGTACGAATTATGTGCAGTAATCTTCCATACATATATATCTTAGGCGCATGTATGCAAACATTTTCATTGCTAATTAAAACAATGTAATAAACAGCATTACATCAATATTGCTTCATTCGTGAACTATTAAATTTACTTATTAAGAGCAGTATGTTTACAACTTGATTAGTGCCCTCAAATAGATGTGGCACACACAAGACCTACGTGTTTATTTTCACTTATACGGCGGGTCAGAATGCGGACCTCGCTATAACGAATGTACCCGAATGTTTTCCGCAAGGCTACTGACCCTACACTACCTAGGCCAGAAGGACACAATACTGAAGTGTGAAAACGGAGAAGCAAGTCCGATAGTCTGTACTGACAAGCGTTGTTCATTTCGCCGCAGTTAAGACCATGCAAGTGATTCTTGTCCACATCTGGAACACTTACATGAGAGATTATGTTTTCTCATAATCTTATTATAAATGCAAAGTGCAGTCCCATGTATTTAAAATGAATTACAAGGAGTCTTAATTTCACTTTTCTGATGCTTACAGTTTAGGTCATCGACCTGTTAAAATTCTTCCGCGACCTTTTCCTGGGTCTTGCTATTGATCTCGTTCCTTGTGGGTTATAAGTATATTCGTATAGCTGTAATAATGTAATGCACCTGGCATACGGCGTACATGTTCTCGCCATTTATTTCGAAAATCTTTTATTTTAAAATGTTTTATACCTAATAATTTTATTTATTTTCTTACCCAGCAGCAGTATGCTGTCCAAAAGATGTGCAAGCAAAACACAGTTCCCTCGGTGTAGAGTAGTATTATTTATTATTACGTTTAAGATAATACAATATTTACGTCACACAGTCGTATGGGTCCGGTGACCGAACATGCTGTCTAAAAATACTTAAATTTAAAATATTACCTACATATTTATTTCATATATCTTTATAACTTTGGAAATACACACACACTCACACACACACGCTCGCGCGCTTCGACAACAGAACCACAGAAAAATACAAGAAAGAAGACTGTGATATCGCCCTTGCAATCTCAACTACATCCACGTATTCAACATATAGATTACTCAAACACCAAACAAGTCTATACAATATTTACACAAATATTTTATCTCTTGGTACACGTACTTCCATTAAGTATGTGCCCAGGCTTGGCCAGTTTTAGCTGTTTACAATCAAACTCCATAATGCTATCCTTAGTCTGTTTGAAGCTAAAACTAAATACTTCCGGCAATAATTTTTTCCTAACATCCTCCATCTGCACGCAATTTGCCAAAATATGCGTCCAGTCTTCCTGATCCCTACATAATGGGCAAATCCGCCTACCAACTTCATCAACAATCTTACGGGTTTTTTCCACCCTCCCAACCTGAGCCACGTTATTCCCGACCTTTGTTTCATAACCAATTCTAAAATATATGCTTCTTTACCCCATACAACTTTTATTTCATTTTGTAGTTCCAAATACGATTTTATTTCACATTCATATTATATATCCTGCCCTTTTATATCGCATAGCCATCTTTTTACTTTATTCACAACGTTAGATCTATTTTCGCTGCCCCTTCGTCAAATATCGTTTAAACCAATCTTTGATAATACCCGTTGTAGCCCCGCCGCCCACCAATTTGGATGCTCTGTGTTACTCATCTGATGCCGATAACTTATTGCTCTAGCAGTTGTTAGATCACCTTTAATTATTCGCAGCCAGTATCTTACTGCACTTAATTTAGCATATACAGCATCTTCCAGCATCCTATCTTACGAAGAACACCGTGATTAGAAGTGTCCCTCCCCAATCCCAGAATACGTTTCCAGAAACGACATTATATATTATTTAGATTATCTACCCTATTACATTCCTCACTTCCATATAGTAATGAAGACCTAACCATTGCCTCATACATGGTTTGTAATGTTTTTACTGGCATATCTGGTATCCGGGTCAATAACTTCAATATTTCAGAAAGTTGTCCAATTCCTTTGTGTTTTACAAACTCTGTGTTCTTGTGTCATTTTCCTGCCATGTCAAATCTTACTCCTGGACAATCGAAATGTTTAACATTTTTAATTTCTTTCTCCCCGTCTGTCCACTTTTCCAGCTGACCTTACACGTAACCATTTTAAATGCGAGTGATTTAGGTTTAAGAGTGTTCACTTCCTTGCCCCATTCTCTACAAAATCGTTGAAATGCGTTTAAACAGATTGAGAACCATTTATTGTTTTAGAAGGAATAACAATATCATTAGCGTACAAAAGAATTGGTATTTTTTAGCCTTCAACTGTCGGCGCATCGATGTCTTCCTCCAACATCATATCAATAAACGCATACAACATGCAACCCTGTTTAACTCCCCTCTGCACTATGTTGTATTCTGATGTATTGTGCGGACCAGTCTTGATAATAAATTTTACTTCTTTATACATTGCCTTGAGTGCTCTAATCATTTTTACGGAAAGCCTTTTACGTGCCAATTTAATCCGCAGAGCACTACGTTCCACAGTATCCATCGCCATTTTAAAATCATAAACACGGTGTATAAACAGACTAACTCAAGGTCCGCTTCTCTTTTGTTCAAAATAATGTATAATGTTACGCATGAATTTAATTACCATATATAATCCATTATTAATTAAGCCTATATAATGACCTAATTTGTTCTTTGGAGAATTTGAATAATGTATTACATTTTGAATTCTTTAGTTTATGTTATCCAATTACACAGATTTAATGACAGTATGATATGTATGAAAAGAAAGTATTTTTTAATTTCTCTGCCACACATGCACAATTTAATGTTAGGTGGAGAAGGTATTGTATTCCACCCAAAATTTGATATCAAAATTTTACCGATAATACAGATTTTAAAATTTCGAAATGTTTTCTTAAAATGCCGTACTTTAAAGATATTTACATGCCAAATAAAATGTATATCTTGAATTTTCTGAAGTTCTTTTTAATCTGCGCGTATTTTCTATAACTAGGTAAGCCAGAGATAGGAGAGGACGCATCTACACAAAACTGTAGATTAGTTACAACGCACAATTAATGACGCATTTCTGTATAGTTAGCCATTTCCGAGGTGTCCTTTGTTATTTGTTTCTAATTTAAAACACTTAAGTCTTCTCAACCGCGAAGTCAACTTACGTTTAGCATCTCAATTGTTTTACTCTTGGGACGCAAAATAGAATCAAATTTCAATTGTTTCAGATAGAGAAGGGGGTTCAAATGATTTTGCCATCCTTAAGCACAGTGTATTCTTTTATTTTCCTTTTACTTACGAGGAAACCGGTAATAATACAATTTCTGCTCATTTATATCGATTAGCATGATGTAAGTAAAAGAATAATTTTGTAACAATAGTTTGTAGAGAAAGTCATGTGAATGAAAGCTATCAGAATAATTTTTTTTTATTTATTTTTTAAAATGTTTAACTCCAAGTTTTAACCAAAACTATTGCAACAATATTCACGACATTACATTTTAACTGGTGACTTACAAATAATTGAATCAGATAAAGCCAAAGCCGTAGGATTCGCGTTCGTGGTTTACAACTGCATAATTCAGAAATATTCAGCAATAATAAACAATAATGGTGTATTAAAACAATTCAAATGATTCAAACTCTTGGGTTCTTATCATTTAAGACAAATATAACAACCATTCTTTGGCAAATATAATTAGAGAGAATATTATTCAAAATGCCAGACATTTGTCTATCATGGATTAAGAGATGAAATAGCGAGTTATTTAAGGACGTTCTTTAACTGTTGTGGTTCTCAGCGTCCCATTCTATTCAGGGCGTGAAAGAATTTTGCTCAGTGGCCTCTCTATCAGGCTTGAGGTTCTTTTACGTGCCGTAAATCTACGACACGGGACCCATGGCTTTACTTCCCTTCCGAAGGAAGCTATGCTAATAATTTTTACGCCCGTCCTCCGCCAGGTTTGAACCCGCGAATTTGGGTATATGAAATTAGCATGGTAACCATTACACCACGGAGGGCGACGATGGGTTAAGGACCTGGAATGGTGAGAAATGGAAACTGAACAAATTGCAAAACATTTTGCCAAATCCAACTTTGCAATTTAGCTATTCTTTATGGCCACATTTATAGTTAAAATATTTTTTATAAATACAAATTATAGGAAAGTGGAATAACTTAGTTAAACAACCTAAATGTACAATTCAAAATGTATTCTTCCATCAGTTGTTTTACAGTGTTTAACGCCCGCGTATGGCACCGCAGGCGATGACATTGATGGTGCATGGAATGAAGATGGAACACCGGTGAAATGTGACGGCGGGGGAAACAGAAGAACCGTGAGACAACCTGCGCCTGCGCCGCTTTGTCCACCACAAATGCCCCATGTGGTCGCTTGGGATCAAATCCAGGCCACCTATGTGAAAGACCTGCGGTATAACCACTCGGGCACGGCGCGGCCGTATCCTTCATTTTTGATCTCATGTCTTGCAAGTATTTCACACCAAATTATGATCTTACATAATTTATTACTGGACAACAAATTATCAAATTTTCCTTGACGTCTTTTTTTAGAATCAGCAAATGATTTTATTTTAAATGTGAAAT
This sequence comes from Hymenopus coronatus, assembly GCA_030762935.1. Lineage (NCBI taxonomy): Eukaryota > Metazoa > Arthropoda > Insecta > Mantodea > Hymenopodidae > Hymenopus > Hymenopus coronatus. The sequence continues at coordinate 86,307,971 of CM060891.1, forward strand.
GTCAGAAGAAACACAATACAACTTGGTGTTTCAGAGCGATCAAGAACACATCAGAAGAAACGATCTTTGGCAAAAAATTATTAAAAGAAATCCTGTTGTACCTATGTTTTACAGTTGGCATTTTTTGTGTAGTAAGTCTTTGTCTATCTCTTACAGTTTACCAGTTATGCAAAATTCAATAAAAATCATACAGAATAAAGAGGCTTTAGAGACTATTCCCAGAAAGTTCAAGATATACATTTTATTTGGCATGTAAATGTATTAAATATAAGAAATGTTAATCAAAATCGTTGGAGCAATTTTTGATAAAATAAAATGTTTCCAAGCGTTTTCCTTGTTAAGGGTAGTTGTGGGTGGGGGGATTTTCTTGAAAATCTTCGTGTCGCAACCTTGGAAGATAGCAACCCTAAATATGAAGTATGGTACTTAACGGTCTTTTCGTTGTTGAACTATGCTGCCCAGAGAGACACACACACACACACATAAACATTTTTCCAAAAATACTTTTTTTTTTTTTTTTTTTTTTTTTTTTTTTTTTTTTTGGATTCAGGGGCTCTGAAAATATGTATTTTCGGTGAAATCTCGGTATTGACTTTTTGGGTGGAGTGCAATACCTTCTCTATACATTATGTACATGGCACGTGTAGAGAAAGTAAAAATCCTGTTGCACCTATGCTTTATTCTTAACATTAATTCAGCCATTTATTTATTTATTTGCCATAAGTTAATTTCTTATTTGATATTTGATTTTGTATATGTGTTTACAGCCCTAATAGGCTATTTGGCATATATTATACAAATAAATATCACGGGGCCGCGCCGTGGCCGAGTGGTTAGACCACTAGCCTCTCACCTAGACGGCCGGGGTTCGATCCCAAGCGACCGCATGTGAGATTTGTGGTGGACAAAGCGGCGCTGGGGCGGGTTTTCTCCGGGTACTCCGGTTTCCCCCGCCATCTCATTCCACCGGTGCTCCATCATCATTCATGTATCATCAGTGTCACCGCCTGCGATGCCATTAGTAGTTAAAGCGGGCGTTAAACACTACCAAAAAAAAAAAAAAAAATAAATATCACAGAATAATAAATTAATTAATAAAATTTCAGTGTTAGAAAAGGTTAAGAATTCTTTAATTGAGGATTTCAGTTCCATCATGAGTTCTACCTGAAGGAATTGAATCGCGAGTCTTATTTCAGTTGAGAGATTATCTGGACTAAACTGTGAAAGAAGCGAAGCAAACTCCGTCGTAGCTAACATTACTTATCCTGAAGATGGTCGAAACGCCTTGTTAAAAGTTTCCAAAAACCCTTGGAAAGGAGGAGCAGCGCTTGCTCCACGATTGCACTATTTTCCTGGGACAAGAATTGCGGCGTTTATGAATAACTGGAAAAAAAAACTTCCAGAATAAAGGACAGAGAAGAGGAGGAAAGGCAAGGTACTCTCCTGGGACTTTTCACAGCACGAAATTAAGATGAAAGCTTTTCTTCGCATCCGCTTCCCTCGCCGTTGTTTGCCTCCAGTTTATTGCCAAGAAGTGACGATAATGAACAACCAAATAAATTATGTCTTGGATAGTTTATATTAAAATGCGAATGGGAACACAGCAGCGATAAAGACTAAAAGGCGTTATGAAAGGCTTTTGTGTGAGAAGACGGAGATGACACGTGAGCATACAGAAATACAGAAAAACTCGCGCCTCTCTGTCGTTCCCTAGCTCATTGAATTTAATTTCACAGGCCCACGAGGCAACAAGCCAGAGAAAATAAATAAAAAATTACATTTAAATCCGCGAGCAGTGGTATAAGGGAAAGACAGTGTTTGACTCACTTAAAATTCTCGGTGTGAAAATGTGCGCGTCTTTCTTACAACATACAGATGATTGTGTGGTCTTCTGCGGAAGAAAAGTGCTTAAAAATGATATTTAACTAAATATGTTTTGTTAAGAGGCTTAAATCTTAATTTGATTGTGATTTATCATATGAATTAGAAGTGTAGGTCTTTGTTTATACTGTCACTATGTGATTGACGAGTATTTTAAATCAGCTTATTGTTTGTTTTAAGTCACATTATTGTAAATGCTTTAGAATTCCATTTTATTATAAATTTCTGTATTTCTTAACAACCGGATTCTTGTGTTGAATAATAGAAAGCTTTATAGGTTTCTTTGTTATTATAACCGGATGTATCTTCCTCTGATTAATGGAACATTTTACCACATTTTGCAACTTTTGAGCTTCCGTGGCTTTCAACCTCTTCCCGGAACCTACGTGACATTTCGTAGACTTTAATCCCAAGCACGTCATATAGGAAGCCCTGTCTTATCTTTTAAATACTGTATTTTGATTGGTGGATTTATTAAGAGCCTGGGCGTAGATTCTGAAGAATCCCCTAGAGACAATTGTCTAGAATAAAATTCTCTGGAATTCGGGGCGCTTTTGATTCTCAGTACTTGACAGAGGCAGACTCGCTGCCCGAGGGACGTCCGAGGCCCCACCCCGGGCCACTGGCTACCAAAACGACACACATCTTTCTTCTCGTCGAGCTAATCAACCTAAAAGGTAAGAACCTTTTGTTGTATATTAACTATTTTACCCATTCTTGCCTTTGGTATTTGGAATTAGTTCTCGCTCGACACGAAACGCCTGACACGCTTGTCTTGTTTATTGTAATTTATCTTATTGTTTCATTGTAAAGTATATTTGCCTTTCGCTATTTCTCAATATATTTATATTATCAGGATTCCCTTTGCGTTGTTGTCATTGCTCTACCATCCTTTTACCATCCTCAAATAGCTATCCCCCACGTCGTAGAATTTTGTTCGCAAGAATACTTAACACTCATATCACAAAGCCAAGTAACACTCCATGCACTTTATTTTATTGTTCTTAGAAGCGCGAATGGGACTTCAAAAATGTCTATTTTACAGGTGTTTTGAAACTATATATAAAATTGTAACTTTTAATCCTTTGTTTACGTTTTTACTTTCATTTAGAAGCATCCAAGTCTCTACATTGATTTTTCACCTAAACATTAAATCTAAAATAACTTGCGTAGAAAACCTTCATACGTGTCATTATTTGCAATAAATAGAAAACGAAAAGTCAGATAAACATAAAATTTCATACTCTGGAATAAAATTTCGACAATTCAAACTACTCTTACATAAAATATGCCTCTTATTTATCTTTTTTCAAAACGGTTATAGTATATATTTTTAAAACATGCATATATTTATGAAATTTAATAATGGTAATACAATTTACATCTCTAATTTTCTATGAATAACCCCTAAAACTTCTTTATTCACTAACATTTTTGTAAAATTGATAACATTTACTGTCCATAAAATATAGACAAAATATTAATATACCTACTAATTAGATTCAAATACTGGTTTCATAGTATTAATCGCTTCTCAAATATTCGGTTTAAGTTATCTCAAATTGAACTAGGGTGAGGCATTTTTATTGATTCGTTTATATTCATGCCTTTAAATGCAGTGGTTATAAATACGGCAACTTATTAAGAAACATATTTCCTTAAGCAATGGTGTTAACTCGTGCATAGTTACAATTGGATTTTGTATGTTTGGGTTTTACGCATTAGATCACACATATGTTCACTCACATTTATACTTCCTGATTCTGTGTAGGATAGGAAAAATCTGCCATCCTCTCCCAACTGCGGAATCGAACTCGGGACCCGTCAAATAGCGGGCCCCACTTTGTTGCCTCATGCGGCATTTGTAAGGTATCTTATGTTATTCTTCTTTCTTCCCTCGTGGGTTCAATAATAACAAAACCTGAGAGACCTTCAAAATGGGGCAGCTGCGGTCTTTTTCCGTACTCTTAATATAACCAAGTTATATACATTATTATTATTATATTGCTTACTTGGAGATTATAAAAGATCAAAGTGCGTCGCTTGATATGTCAACAGAATAGATAAATAACTTCTATTTGAAAACACGGTATACATACATAAGGATTGTGTGTATTCTGAAAATTGGAAAAAGTGAAATCTCTTCAACATTATTCATTGAATACTCTAAGAAAGAACATGAAAAGTTTATAGAGCAGTTTGGTGATGTGTATACTTCACTACATGGTAACACTACCATATATCAACTCTTAATATGAACCTTGAATATTATTGGTAAAATAGATTATCCGTTTAGGATTATATAAAATATCGGATGTGTTGTATATGGCTTTCTCTACCTATTCTACAAACAATTTTTACAAAATATCATTCTTCGTTCTATATCATGTAAATATTAGCTGAAAGTGTTGTTACTTAGTTAATTATAAGAACAAGGGAAATAAGGGGATGCACTAGAGCTAAGAGATAGTCAAATCTTTTAAAAGCTGCTGCTATACGACAAAATTGAATAGCTAGGAGTAAAACAAAAGAAATACAAACGACGATTTCTTATTTGAGAAAAGTAGAAGTATTTTAAAATTGTAACCAATAATAACCAATATCTGGGAAATATTTAATCCAGACAAAATAGTGTCGATATAAATTTTGTTCTAAAGATATATATTTTTGTACGATTTGCTTTATCTTTTATGGTTTACCAGTTTTGCAAAAAACATGCAGAATGCAGTGGACTGCAGAACCTATTCCCAGAAGATTCAAGGTATGCATTATTTGCTAAGTGAATATATTTAATATATGAACAACGTTTGCCCAACAGCATTGTATTTCATGCATACAAATAAACCTTCACGAAGTAAAGAAGTTGCCCAATTAACGGTGTATTTAGAAGCAAGCACCAGTCAGTGGCGGGTGAGGGACCATCATTGCACACCTTCTGCATAAAAGCGAAAACGGAAAGAGTTTCGTTCTACTGCAGTTCGTGCTGATATAAAAGAGACCGAAAACATTGTTAACTGCCTCAGTTCAGTTACAGAGTCTTTATGTTTGAGAGATTTAACATTAGAGGCTAAATCCACTGAAGGATAAATCAAAGCATTAAGGTACCGTAACAAAAACCATGCATGGGATTAAGAAGCGTTTCACTCGCAACTGACCGGTGTTAGCTTCCAATTGCACCGTTGAATTCAGCAACTTCTTTATCCTTTGAAGAGTTATCCGCATAATCAAAAGACGACATTGTTGGGCCACCTGGTATGTTATTTTAATTAAAATATCCACAGACATTTTGAGAAAATAAAAAAATCGAATAATATTACCTGTAAAGCATACTTTGGAGAAGAAGCATTGCTAAAATGTTCGTGACACATCCTGAGAAGATGGTTGTGCGTTCACAGATACAGAGACCAGACACGGACATTTTTGTAACACGTATGTACAACGTGCTTATGAACTAGAGAAGGTATTATATTCCACCAAAAACTGGATACCGAGATTTCGCCGACAGTACATGTTTTTGGGTCCTCTGAATCCAAAAATAAAGTTTTTTTAAGAAAAGATCTGTGTGAGTGCAATTTAAATGAAAGATTTTCATAAAATCCACTCACCCCAACAAACCCTTATATGGAACTTTTTCGAAAATTTTGATCTTCTCATAAATGGTTCAAGATTTTGATTAAAAACGAAATGTGTATCTTGAATTTTCTTGGAATAGCCTCCTCACACCTCTTCATTGTGCATGAATTTTGCATTATATGTAAACCGTAAGAGATAGACATCAACTCACTACATAAAAGATGTATATCTCGTTAAAGCACACAATTTATGTCATATAAAGGGTTATTCAAAAAGCAAGAATAGAATTCAAAATTTTATTGCTTCCAAATTACAAAAGATAGAAGCATGATTCCAACGTTCATAGAGAGAGAAAAGCTTCCAATTGAAATAGCGTGGGGGTGGAAGTTCCATTCACGGCCGCATTGGTGCTGTTGTATGCTGTAGTGAAATGGCGGCCACACCTCAAGAGAATTCATTTTGTGTGCTGCAATTAGTAAAACTAGAATCCATTGTTGCAGTTCAACGAGCATTTCGCCGTCAATTTAATAAACAATCGCCGCGTCACAAGCAAATTTACGAGTGGCATCGAAAATTTGTAGAAGATGATTGCAGTGCAAAAGGAAAAGCACGGGACGTCCTCGCACGTCGGACGCGAATGTCGAGCATATTCGTACACTGTACAAAAGGATCCCAAAGAAATCCACATCACGAGCAAGCAACCAACGGTATGGTGAGTTCTAAAACATCGTCTGCACCTGAAGCCATACAAACTGCAGTTATTGCAAGCATTGAATCCTGACAACCACAACAAAAGGTACGAATTGTACATTGGCAAGTTAGAAGATGTGGAACAGGACAATTTTACTCAACGCTTAATTTTTTCATGCAAGGTGGTGCCCCGCCTCATTTCTCTTACCACGTCCGACGTTACTTGAATAACACATTTGCAGGTTGTTGGATTGCGAGAGGAGGAGCAGATCAACTTTAATGCCGGTGGCCTCCCAGGTCTCCCGATCTCACTCAATGTGACTTTTATCTATGGGGTTATGTAAAAGACCGTGTTTTTATCCCTCCTATGCCTGGTACTCTTGCAGATTTACAATATCGAATTGTTGAAGCTGTAAAATCGATAACTGGACACCAGCTGATTCGTGTGTGGCAAGAAATGTGCCACCGTTTCGACATATGTTGTGTACCACGCGGTGCTCATATTGAATGCATATTATAAAAATGTACAATTTTCTATCTCCATGAACTTTGAAATCATGTTTCTATCTTTTGTAGTTTGGAAGCAATAAATACTTTAAATCTGTCCTTTCTTTTTTACTTTCTCTATACGTATTATGTACATAGTGTATAAAGAAAGTATTGCACTCCGCCCAAAAATTCGATACCGAGATTTCACCGGAAAATATGTTTTAGGGTCCACTATATGCAAAAAAAAAAAAACATTTTCAGAAAAAGGTCTGTACATGTGTGTGTGTGTGTGTCCGTGTGTCCATGTGTCTGTGAACACGATAACTCAAAAACGAAAAGTCAGTAAAATACCAAACTTGCAGGGATGCAACACGAAGATTTTGAGAAAAATCCACCACCCTAAACTACCCTTTACATGTAACTTTTTTTTGGAAAATTTTAATTTTCTTCAAAATGACTCTTAATAATTTTAATTAAAATACCGTATATTAAAGATGCTTACCTGACAAATAAAATGTATATCTTCAATTTTCTGGGAATAGCCTAGGAAGCTTACTTTATTCTGGATGAAATCTATGGAATTTTGCATAGTACCTAAACCGTAAGAGATAGATAAAAAACTACCACACAAAAATGTAGAGCACGTTAAAACACAAAATTTATGTTATACACATTTTTTTTGATGGAGTTGATCGTTTTTAGATATTTCTTGTTTTTGGTTTCAGCTATGAAAAACTCATATTTTTCTCATACAGGGATTTACCAACTCTGTCCATAGAAACAAAGGAACTTCTTTCACATAGCAACCAGCTTTTGACTACCACTTTAACCTATGGTACTCCCTTATTTTCCTTCTACTTACGAGGAAGCAAGTAATAAGACTATTTCTGCTAATTTTTTGTCGATTAGCATGAAATAAATAGAAGCATAAGTTTTTTAACAATAGTTTGTTACAGAGATGTAGAGAAAGTCATGTGAATGGAACCCATCAGCTTCTTTTACAGTATACCAAGCAATATTATCTTGCTTATTGCCTTCAATTTTAAACTACCTAAACTTTTCTCAAACGGCAAGACATCTCTATCGTATCGGTTGTTCTGATTCTTGCCTCGTAAAGATGACCAAAATTCAATTGTTTCACTTATCGCTTTAGCCTAGTCTATTTCCTTATTTCGCTCCTACTAAAAGGAAGCAAGTTATAAGATCAGTTGTGCTAAAATTTATCTCCATTAGCGTGAAGTAGATAGAAGAATATTCTTTTATAAGAACTGTTTGTGAAACAGTTAGAGAAAGTCATGTGAATGGAACAAATAAGATTCCTTTTTTACATTCAGATGTTTTCAAAATATGATTTCCGATATCTGTTAGTGAAATTTTGGGGTGGAATTTAATGCCTTCCCTGCCTATTATATAATTGCACATGAGACGTCAAGGACGTAATACGCATAAAGCTGCTTAGGAATTATTTATTTCTCGGTAACTTCATAACGCATTCCAGGATGAAAAAATCTGATGTGTTCCATTCACATGACTTTCTCTATAGCTCTGCAACAAAATATTATTATTAAAAAGCTTTTGCTTTTATTTGTTTCATTTTAATCGAGAAAAAATAACAGAAATGTTCTTATTACTTGCTTCCTTGTAAGTAGAACGGAAATAGGGGAGTATTATAGGTTAAACTGATAATCAAAAGCAGGTTACAATGTGACTGAAGTTCCTTTGTATGGACAGGAGTTGAAAAAATCTTGTATGAAAAAAGTATGTTTTTCAGAGCTGAAACTAAAAACAGGGAATATCTAAAAAAACGATTAAGTCCACGATAAAATGTATATAACGTAAACTGTGTGTTTTAATGTGCTCTACATTTTTTGTGCGCTAAGTTTTTGTCCATCTCTTACGGTTTAGCAGTTGTGCAAAATTGCGTAAAATTCTTCCAGAATGAAGTATCAGAGGCTATTCACAGAAAATTCAAGATATACATTTTATTTGTCAAGTAAATATCTTATAAACACGACATTTTAATCAAAATCGTTAGAGCTATTTTTAAGAAAATCAGAATTTTCGAAATTTTTTCCATGTAAAGGGTAGTATGGGGTGGGGGAATTTTCTTGAAAATCTTCGTGTCGCATCCTTGGAAGATACCAAACTTAAATACCAAGTTTGGTTTTTAAAGGTATTTTAATTTTTGAGCTATGCTGCCCACAGACACACAAACAGACAGAAAGACACACACGGACATCTTTCTAAAAATGCTTTTTTTTGGATTCAGGGGGTCCCAAAACATATGTTTACAGTGAAAACTCGGTGTTGAATTCTTGGGTGCAATACAATATCTTCTGTATACACTATGTACATAGTATGTATAGAGAAAGCAAAAAGCCTGACAATTATTGATATTGCCCAAGAAACAAAATAATTTTAGCCGGTCTGAGTAATGTGGTGTAGCTATCTGCCTCATATTCAACAGGTCGCGAGTTCAAATCTTGCTTAGGTTGAGTTACCGGATAAGGTTTATATTTGGGGTTTTCCCTTATCCTAAGAAGGCGAATGTCACGTAATTTTAAGCTACAGAGATATGAGATCGTTTGAGCATAATTTCACCAAGTTCATTCATCGAAAGATGTTAAAGGACGTTAGGCATACAAATAAAACAATATTTTTTGGTCTATTAGTGACTGGTACTTTTGTCTGTAAGTGGAGATTCTGGATTCGAGCTACGGCGCCCTCGCAATCTAATCCTGAATTTTTCCTTGTTCTTTTTCCCCCGGACTACCAAGGTGAACACTGGAATGTTTTTAAACAACCACGCATCCTTAACCTTTCTTCTATCACTTCATTTCATCTCTCTGACTTGGTTGCTGATGGGTAAGTAGTATTACATACGACCTAGCAAGGTCAAGTAACGATAATTCTGCCACCAGGGGGAGTTTAAGCGCTAGTGTCGCGCCAATCCGCCGCCATTATAAAATGGCGGGAAATTTGAAAAATTGATAAGGTGTATCCGCTGATCCATACCTTTGCAATATTCAAATTTCCTGTCATTTTCTATTAATGCGGTGGATTAGTCACTAGCGCTTAAACCCCTGGTTGCAGGATTATGGATAACTCTACTTGCCAAGCCGTATGCAAAACCTAATAAACAACAAGTTCATATCGCAGATATATTTATTACATATTCTCATGTAATACAATATTGAATAAATGCAATATAATATTCAATATATGCAAAAAACTGATTTTTATCTTTTTTTTAAGAAACCACATGCACATTGTTTATATATATTTGTCTTTAGCTTGTTTTGAATATCACACGCTCACTGGTCATAGCACAGGATAAAAAATAATTATGAAAGTTTAAGAGATAATCTGCCATTTTCTCTTAAGGCGGCGGATTAACGCGACACTAACGCTTAGCCCCCTGGTTGCAGGATTATGGGTACTCGACCTTGCTAATCCGAATGATAAAAGGAGAATTGATGGCGATGATTGGAAAATGGAAGGGGTACATCGGCGATGGTGGACCCGGTGGACGCTTCATAAATGATGTCCACTGCGCTGATGGGAAAAACGATCGAGCACTGACGTCTAAAGAGGAAACAGGTGATGCAGATGTAGAGGAAGAAGAAGAAGAATCTGTGGATTGTACACTAGCCATGCCGAATACTGAATGCCAATTCTTCAATTATATGTAGAAGAGAAAGGCAAGAATGCGAGGGGTGGGGGGAGCTGGTCACACGGGGCAGAAAGCGGAGTCAGCACTCCGACCGGTGATTGTGTAGGATTGCGTCAGCCAGAAAACTTCACCGGATGTGAACCAGACACCCACTTGGTGTGTGAGTAAATGAAAACGGGCCGTGAAGGTAATGTGAGCGCAAAAGAAGAACTGACCAGGAAGGCCATGTGAGCGTAAAAAGTAAACCGGAACGAGAAGGTGATGTGAGTGTAAAAGAAGAAGAACGTGCAGGGAAAGCGCCGTGAATGTTAAAGGATAAGAAGAACGGGCCGAGAAGACGGTGTGTATGCAGAGACGAACCGGTCGAGAAGGCGATGTGAGTGTAAAAGAAGTACGTGCCAAGAGTGTGATGTGAGCGTAAAAGAAGAGGGGGCAGAGAAGGTGATATGAGCGTAAAAGAAGAACGGGCTGGGAAGGTGGTGTGAAAGTTAATGAAAACGGGCCCATGAAGGTAATGCGAACGTAAAAGACGAACTGGCCGGGAAGGCTATGTGAGCGTAAAAAGTAAACCGGAACGAGAAGGTGGTGTGAGTGTAAAAGAAGAAGAACATGCAGGGAAAGTGCTGTGAATGTTAAAGAAGAAGAATGGGCCGAGAAGACGGTGTGAGTGTATAGACGAACCGGTCGAGAAGACGATGTGAGTGCAAAAGAAGTACGTGCCGAGAGTGTGATGTGAGCGTAAAAGAAGAGGGGGCCAAGAAGGTGATATGACCGTAAAAGAAAACGGGTTGGGAAGGTGGTGTGAGAGTAAATGAAAACGGGCCCATGAAGGTAATGCGAACGTAAAAGACGAACGACCGGGAAGGCTATGTAAGCGTAAAAGAAAACCGGGACGAGAGGGTGATGTGAGTGTAAAAGAAGAAGAAGAACGTTTAGGGAAAGCGATATGAATGTTAAAGAAGAACTGGTCGAGAAGACGATGTGAACGTGCCGAAAGTGTGATGTGAATGTAAACGGAGGACGGGCCGAGAAGTCGATGTGAGCGTAAAAGAAGAGTGTACCGTGAAGGTGATATGACCGTAAAAGAAGAACGGGCCTGGGAAGGTGGCGTGAGAGTAAATAAAAACGGGTCCGTGAAGGGAATGCGAGCGTAAAAGACGAACTGGCCGGGAAGGCCATGTGAGCGTAAAAGTAAACCGGCACGAGAAGGTGATGTGAGTGTAACAGAAGAAGAAGAAGTACGTACAGGGAAAGCGATGTGAATGTTAAAGAAGAACGAGCATAGAAGACGCTGTGAACATGCCGAGTGTGTGATGTGAGTGTAAAGGGAGAACTGGCCGAGAAGGCGATGCGATTTGTGCGTAAAAGAAGAACGGGATGAGAAAGCGTTGCGAGGGAAAGAGGAATGGGGAGAGAAAGACAGGAAGTGGCCAGACCAAGCAAAGAAGTGATTTAAAATGACAATCGCATATAGACGGCAATTAAAACATTTGACAATGCATAGCCCATAGCTATCGCTCCGTTCTATTTGAATAAGAAGAAGATTCTGCTGATGTTATCTCTATTAGCATGGTGTTGAAAAGGCAAGAAGACGATGGGTGAGGAGAGCTGTTCACACGGGACTGAATGTGGAGTCAGCACTCCGACGCTGCAACATTGCACAAGCCAGACAACCACTTGGTAGGTTGTGCAATAAGCTGAGCTAATGACGTCCGGTTACAGCGGTGAAAGTGAACAAATCTCTGTGGGAAAGAAATATTTGCACAGTATAAGCATGGAATTCATTCTTTAGAGAATACATTGCTTGTACATCGAATGTAACATAACATATCGAGAGAAAAGCACACAGTCTTTGCTAATAGTATTTGAGCCTGAAAAGTTAACACACACCAACACATATACACTATGCACATTAGTGGGTTTTTAAACACATACATTAAACATGGAAAATATACTCAGTACTAGCACAATGGTGGCGCAGGAGGATAGCCAGGAGATAGATCCGACAGAGGCTAGATTCGAATACAGGATTTTCTGAGACAGAAATTGATGTTAGGCAAATACCACACGATGCAGACCCACAGCTATGATCCAAAGCATGTTTAATGACCTAATAGAATTTGTAAAAACAGAGCTATCGGAAAATGAACCTGGGTATGTAGGATTGGCCATTCACGATACACATAATGCTTTTACTCCATTTAGTATGAGTGTGCGTAGGATCGATCAGGTGAATTCAAGTGTATTCTTTCAAAGCATTGAAAAGGTTATGCAAAGCAACAGGGAATTTATAATGGGAGGACCACTTAAATTAAATTGTGTATGGACAAAGGATATTTAGGATCCCCTGTATCCCCCCCCAAAAAAAAAGTAGTTTCAGAAAAAGGTCCGTGTGTGTGTGTCTGTGAACACGATAACTCAAGAACGAAAAGTCGGTAAAATACCAAACTTGGTATTTAAGTTTAGTATCTTCCATGGATGCGACACGAAGATTTTGAGAAAAATCCCCCCTCTCCCCCAAACTAACCTTTACATGGAACATGTTTCGAAAATTCTTGGTTGCCGGGAATCGAACCCGGGACCTCCGCTTTTCCTGATGACAACTTTTTACTTTCTCTATACGCACTATGTACATAGTGTATAGAGAAGGTATTGCACTCCACCAAAAAATTTGACACCGAGATTACAAAACGTGGCGAGAAGGTGCTAGACGATGAGAAAAACACAAGGAAATATTCTAGCTAGCTATTTGAAAAAATAAAAAACATACGTACCTGGAGGAGACGCGAACATCGATGATGCTTCAAGTCGATTAGTTGAAATCTGAAGACACATTCATACACACACATTCACTCGCAGACATGATTGTGAAAAACACCAGGATGGGTAGGTTACGGGAATAATCATCTTTTTTGGTTGCCGGGAATCGAACCCGGGACCTCTGCTTTTCTTGATGACAACTTTTTACTTTCTCTATACGCACTATGTACATAGCGTATAGAGAAGGTATTACACCAAACCGAAAAAAAAAATTCGATACCACGATTTCTCCGGAAATATGTTTTAGGATCCCCTGTATCCATAAAAAGTACTTTCAGAAAAAGGTCCGTGTGTGTGTGTGTGTGTGGAGAACTCTGCTGATGAATACTGAATACCAATGCTGCAATTATTAGCAGACGAGAAAGGGAAGAAGACTTATGTTCATACTGGACAGTCAGCACTCCGACCAGATATTGTGCAACGTTACGCAAACCAGACAATCTCTGTGAGAAAGAAATAATAGCACAGTATAAGTATGGTATTCGCTCTTTAGAGAATACATTGTTTGTACAACGAATATAACATATTGAGAGAAAAACACACATTCTTTCCTAATAGTAATTGAGCCTGAAAACGTAACATACACAAACACATATACACTATACACATTACTGGGTTGTTAAAACACTCATTAAACATGGGTAATATACCCAGTATTAGCGGATAGCCAGGAGGTGGTGGCGCAGGCGGATAGCCAGGAGATGGACCCGACAGAGGCTAAATTCGAAATTACTCCAGTTTTGGGAAATAAATTATTAAATTTGGAAAAATCTAGAGTACTGGGGAGTACGAAATGTAATTGTTGTTCTACAGTAATTAGGGTGAATATAAAAATGATAGATCTATTTTTAATTTCTCTATACACACTATGTACATAGTGAATAGAGAAATTATTGCACTCCAGCAAAAAAGTCGATACCGAGATATCACCGGAAATATATGTTTTAGGACACAACAAAATATCCATACTAAATAAAATACATATTAGCTGATATAAATTTCTGCAAGATGTCTTATATACTGTGGATTTATAACGTTTAAGGGAGAGATAATTTCTTTTTCTTGATGACAACTTTTTTTTTTACTTTCTCTATACGCACTATGTATAGAGAAGGTATTGCACTCCACCAAAAAAATTCGATACCGAGATTTCACCGGAAATATAGATATATGTTTTAGGATCCCCTGTATCCAAAAAAAGTACTTTCAGAAAAAGGTCCGTGTGTGTGTCCGTGAGTCTGTGAACACGATAATTCAAGAACGAAAAGTCGGTAAAATACCAAACTTGGTATTTAAGTTTAGTATCTTCCATGGATGCGACACGAAGATTTTGAGAAAAATCCCCCACCACCCCAAACTACCCTTTACATGGAACATGTTTCGAAAATTTTTGGTTGCCGGGAATCGAACCCGGGACCTCCGACGGCCATATTAAAATACATATTAGCTGATATAAATTTCTGCAAGATGTCTTATACAGGGTGTTTCAAAAACACGGGGCATAATTTCAGGTATGTATTTCCCACATGAAGACAATCAAAATAGGAGGGCGCTCTGGTAGTTCATTCTGAGGAAGGTTACATTCAGTGTTCTTTAGGCGTTAAGACTGTGCGACATGTATTCAAATCAAGAGCTGGCAGAGATACACTTCATGTACGGTAAGGCGGTCGGCAATGCTGCGCTGGCTCGTCGTTTGTACCAGGAGAGGTACACACAGCGACAGTGTCCAGATCGGAAGACAATTGTACGTCTCCATTCCCGTCTGTGCGAGTATGGAACATTCACCTCTCCTGGTTTGGGAAGGGGACAACCAAGATCTACAACTGCAGAAATGCAGGAGGAGATTCCGGAGGCTGTGGACAGGACCCCTTCTATCAGCACACGACGGTTAGCGTTGCAAGACAATGTTCTTCATACGACTGTCTGGAGACTGTTGAACGAGTATCAATTATGTCCTTATCATTTGCAACGTGTACAGGCCCTGTCACCAGCAGATTACCCTGAACGAGTTAGGTTCTGTCAGTGGCTCTTGCAGCGGTGTGGTGTAAATCCGAACTTTTCTGCCGTCGTATTATTTACAGATGAAGCACAGTTCACAAGAGATGGCATAACAAATTTCCACAATCAGCA
Source organism: Hymenopus coronatus (assembly GCA_030762935.1). Lineage (NCBI taxonomy): Eukaryota > Metazoa > Arthropoda > Insecta > Mantodea > Hymenopodidae > Hymenopus > Hymenopus coronatus. Next base: position 86,323,227 of record CM060891.1, read on the forward strand.
TGTATGGTCGCATGAAAACCCACGTGCAACTGTTGTATCTCATCACCAGGTGCGGTTCTCCCTCAACATGTGGGCCGGTATCATTGGTGATCTATTAGTTGGACCCCATGTACTTGTAAACAGACTTACGGGGCAGGCGTACACAAACTTCCTGGAAAACAGCATACCTGACGTTTTCGAAGACACTCCCACTGATCAATCATCAACACATTCACTTCTTGCATGATGGCGCTCCTCCACACTTAAGTCTTACGGCTCGCCGGTACTTGGATCGAAGGTTTCCTGATCGAGGATAGGTAGAGGTGGCCCAATTGCTTGGCCTTCACGCTCACCTGATCCGAACCCTCTCGATTTCTACTTGTGGGGCCATTTCAAATCATTGGTTTATTCGTCTCCGGTGCCGGACTTGGAATCCCTTCGGAATCGAATTGTGGCAAGTTGTGAGGACATACGCAATACTCCTGGAGTTTGGGATCGTGTTCGCCGGTCAATGAAACATCGATGTGAGGTCTGTATTCATGTAGGAGGTGGACATTTTGAACATCTTTTGTAATGACAACAACCTGCGGAAAGAAAAACGTTCCAGTGAATTTCAATGTTGTGAAGGCCATAACTCGGAAATGAAGCATTTCCGGACACAAGTTATAATGAACTAATCTGATTGTCTACATGTGGGAAATACATACCTGAAATTATGCCCCGTATTTTTGAAACATTCTGTATACTGTGGATTTATAACGTTTAAGGGAGAGATAATTTCTTTTTCTTGATGACAACTTTTTACTTTCTCTATACGCACTATGTACATAGTGTATAGAGAAGGTATTGCACTCCACCAAAAAATTCGATTCCGAGATTTCACCGGAAATATATGTTTCAGGATCCCCTGTATCCAAAAAAAAAAAAAGTACTTTCAGAAAAAGGTCCGTGTGTGTGTGTGTATATGTCCGTGTGTCTGTGAACATGATAACTCAAGAACGAAAAGACGGTAAAATACCAAACTTGGTATTTAAGTTTAGTATCTTCCATGGATGCGACACGAAGATTTTGAAAAAAATTCCACCACCCCAAACTACCCTTTACATGGAACATGTTTCGAAATTTTTGGTTGCCGGGAATCGAACCCGGGATCTCCGTGGGCGCCGCAGCGCCCACCGGGGGACTCGACTCACATCACACTCTCGGCATGTTCACAGTGTCTTCTACGCCCGTTCTTCTTTAACATTCACATCGCTTTCCCTGTACGTACTTCTTCTTCAACTTTTACACTCACATCACCTTCTCGTGCCGGTTTACTTTTACGCTCACATGGCCTTCCCGGGCGTTCGTCTTTTACGTTCGTATTACCTACCTACATGGGCCCATTTTCAGTTACCCTCACACCACCTTCCCAACCCGTTCTTCTTTTACGGTCATATCACCTTCTCGGCCCCCTCTTCTTTTACGCTCACATCACACTCTCGGCACGTACTTTTACACTCACATCGCCTTCTCGACCGGTTCGTCTCTACACTCACACCGTCTTCTCGGCCCGTTCTTCTTCTTCTTCTTTAACATTCACAGCGCTTTCCCTGCACGTTCTTCTTCTTTTACACTCACACCACCTTCTCGTTCCGGTTTACTTTTTACGCTCACATAGCCTTCCCGGCCAGTTCGTCTTTTACGTTCGCATTACCTTCATGGGCCCGTTTTCAATTACTCTCACGCCACCTTCCCAGCCCGTTCTTCTTTTACGCTCATATCACCTTCTCTGCCCTCTCTTCCTTTACGCTCACATCACACTCTCGGTACGTACTTTTACACTCACATCGCCTTCTCGACCGGTTCGTCTCTACACTCACACCGTCTTCTCGGCCCGTTCTTCTTCTTCTTTAACATTCACCGCGCTTTCCCTGCACGTTCTTCTTCTTTTACACTCACATCACCTTCTCGTGCCGGTTTACCTTTACGCTCACATGGCCTTCCCGGCCAGTTCGTCTTTTACGCTCGCATTACCTTCACGGACCCGTTTTCATTTACTCTCACGCCACCTTCCCAGGCCCGTTCTTCTTTTACGGTCATATCACCTTCACGGTCCTCTCTTCTTTTACGCTCACATCGACTTCTCGGCCCGTCCTCCCTTTACACTCTCATCACACTCTCGGCACGTTCACATCGTCTTCTCGACCAGTTCTTCTTTAACATTCTCATCGCTTTCCCTGCACGTTCTTCTTCTTTTACACTCACATCACCCTCTCGTCCCTGTTTTCTTTTACGCTCACATAGCCTTCCCGGCCGTTCGTCTTTTACGTTCGCAGTACCTTCATGGGCCCGTTTTCATTTACTCTCACACCACCTTCCCAGTCCGTTCTTCTTTTACGCTCATTTTACCTTCTCTGCCCCTTCTTCTTTTACGCTCACATCACACTCTCGGCACGTACTTCTTTTACACTCACATCGCCTTCTAGACCGGTTCGTCTCTACATTCACACCGTCTTCTCGGCCCGTTCTTCTTCTGAAACATTCACGGCGCTTTCCCTACACGTTCTTCTTCTTTTACACTCACATCACCTTCTCCTTCCGGTTAACTTTTTACGCTCACATGGCCTTCCCGGTCAGTTCTTCTTTTGCGCTCACATTACCTTCACGGCCCGTTTTCATTTACTCTCACACACCAAGTGGGTGTCTGGTTCACATCCGGTGGAGTTTTCTGGCTGACGCAATCCTACACAATCACCGGTCGGAGTGCTGACTCCGCTTTCTGCCCCGTGTGACCAGCTGCCCCCATTCCTCGCATTCTTGCCTTTCTCTGCTACATATAATTGCAGCATTGGCATTCAGTATTCAGCATGGCTAGTGTACAATCCACAGATTCTTCTTCTTCTTCCTCTACATCTGCATCACCTGTTTCCTCTTTAGACGTCAGTGCTCGATCGTTTTTCCCATCAGCGCAGTGGACACCATTTATGAAGCGTCCACCGGGTCCACAATCGCCGATGTACCCCTTCCATTTTCCAATCATCGCCATCAATTCTCCTTTTATCATTCGGATTAGCAAGGTCGAGTACCCATAATCCTGCGCTAGTGTCGCGTTAATCCACCGCATTAAGAGAAAATGGCAGATTATCTCTTAAACTTTCATAATTATTTTTTATCCAGTGCTATGACCAGTGAGCGTGTGATATTCAAAACAAGCTAAAGACAAATATATATAAACAATGTGCATGTGGTTTCTTAAAAAAAAGATAAAAATCAGTTTTGTGCACGTATTCAATATTGTATTGCATGAGAATATGTAATAAGTATATCTGCGATATGAACTTGTTTATTATGTTTTGCATACGGCTTGGCAAGTAGAGTTATCCATAATCCTGCGACCAGGGTTTAAGCGCTAGTGTCGCGTTAATCCACCGCATTAAGAGAAAATGACGGGAAATTTGAATATTGCAAAGGTATGGATCAGCGGATACACCTTATCAATTTTTGAAATTTCCCGCCATTTTATTGTGGCGGCGGATTATCGCGACACTAGCGCTTAAACTCCCCCTGGTGGCAGAATTATCGTTACTTGACCTTGCTAGGTCGTATGTAATACTACTTGGGTACGTTTTGAATATAAACATCCTCGAAGAGGAATTTTCCATCACTTGATTTTCTCCTAATTTTTAGCCAGGGAAGATTTAGGACATTTTCTATGAATTCGAACATTTTTGTGTTGTAGCCGGCGTACAGTTATTAACAATTCTGTAAGTGATAACGGAATAGTCAAGTTAGAGTGTTAGCCCATCTTAATTAAAGTAGGTCAGTGGTATTCTCTATAGTTACACCAAACAAGCAACAGAATTTCAGGAGCAACCAGTTTTGCAAAATAAATGTCTTAGAACCGCAAGAATTTGATGTAAGATTTCAGTTACTTGGAATGTCGCTAGATTACATTCAAAGACAATCTATATCCACCCATCTGTGATATATTCTTACGAAATCTTATTCTTCTATTTACTCGTCAGGTGAGATGAATGTTGGCAGACATTGTAGCTATAAGAGCGACACACAAGTTTAGCGGAAATTGTACAAAAATAATTGCTTTAAATGTCCACTCTTAGCTTGGTCAGGAGCGATAAACAATTAGATTAATACATTCACATAATTTCTCTAACTTCTATCGCTTATTAATTGGCTTAAAACTATTCTTATGAAAGCCAATTCATAAGGGAAGTAATCGAGATAAACCTTTGCAAAAACAATATGGAGTCAATTTTCTAAAATTAAATGTTATATGCTAGCCTTAAAATTCCATAATATTTGCATATAAATGCGAGAAACAAGTATATATCGAAGGGACATTAAAAATAATACATTTTATTTAATTACAGCCATTAATAACAATATTTCAAAAATTGCTTACTCAAAAAAAATATGCGGAATAAATTGAGCATTTTAAAGTGATTAACACTTTTGCGTTGTGATTTCGTCTAACGTTTAACGTTTACTAGTTCTACATGTCTACACCAAATTCCTTATGGATTAAGTAATGCTGTGTTCAAAATAGTTCGAGATATACACTGCTCAAAATAATTAGGACAAGATTTTTATTAGGAGGTCATATCAACATACATTAATTGTCTTCTTGCTATAAATAACCTTTATTCAACAACAACATAAATTATTTTACTACACGTGATAAACTTGGGTGCTGTAAGCGGAAATTACTAGCAAACAAAACGGACGCTGCTCCCACCTTTTTTTTTTTTTTTTTTTTTGAAGCATTTATTTATTTTCTTTAATTGCAGAATGACAAGCAAAGAAGACAACAGAATAAATTGATGTACATTTTTGAATAAAAAATTAACTTTTAGTAAGAAAACAATTACTCTCAATTACGAAATATTTTCTCAAAGAACAAACTTAATATACCTTTAAATTAATGATTTAACATAACAACAATTCATAAGCCTCAAGCGTTGCGATCTAGTCATCTGCTGGAGTATGAAGCTCAGCTAGATCACATTTTCAGGGTGTCTGGTAAGAATTCAGTCCTTCAGATACTCCAGATAAAATAAATCAGGTATTAAAAATCTGGAGATATCGGAGGCCATTGAGAGTTGCTGATAATCTTATTACAACATTACACTAAGATTAATTTTCACATGTTAAGTTAATGGTCCCCCACCTCTTGGAAATATCATGTCAGTGTCTCTCGTTGCCTCACTCACATTTTACGCCACACGGATCCTGTTTCTCGTAAGCGAGAAATGTAACTTTCTACTTCTGTACTTATTCTTTCTTTTTAAGCGGTGGAAACCGCAATTTACTTTCCTTTGCACTACAAGGAAGCACCTTTTGTTACGCTGAGTCTCCAAGTTGATCAGGCTGTATGGGGTCATCTGCTTCTCTTGTGTGCTGGTGCACATTTTCCTTGCCACTGAATTACAACAACAAAATACTATATTTCAATATCTTAAAAGGTTCCACGGGCACACATGGCTGCTGCTCATCTTTGCGGCATGCCACTAATCAATCTTTGGATGTTTCTTTGTAGGGTTTTGATATATTCTTATATAAGGGCATTTGCAAGGTCTTGAGGAGTCTGAGGAACTATAGAAGGCTTCCGGACATTGCATTCTAGTATATTTGATAAATGCTCAATGGGATTGAGGTCTGCACTCATAACATGCCAGTTCTTGCCTTATCTGACGATGCTGCAAGGTCCATAGTGGCACTAGCTGTATGGACTAACAATATCTTGCTGCAATACATTCTGGGGTCCCTCCCCAACTTCAACATACAATACAGTGTATTCCAATACCATATCAGCAATATGCCTGACAGCATTTAACCCATTACCTGCCATTGTCCCTTTTCTGGTACGCATGCATTTTACATTCTTTACAGCTCATTAAAGTATCTAGTTATAGGAGTTGATCTTCTATATAAGCAAATTTCCCTCTACCACATAAGAATTCCCTCTAAGAAGTGATGGGGGTTAATGTTTATCCAATGATAGACATTGCAACAGTCAACGCAGCAAATCCTATAGATAAAATCGTTATTATTACACCTGATTGTCTTAGTGTAGATAAAACCTTAAGGGCTTACCAAAGTGCAAACAATGAATAAATTGTGTCTCTATTGGATTTTCGAAGACGGATTGTACTGGCCTATTTGAGCAAGGACACTGAACTCACTCCAAGGCGCCGAGGTACTCATAAAACATACCTCTGGGTGGTAGAGTAAGTACCAAATTGCGATTTGATCCTGGAAATCATCTGATTCAACCCATTACTACACAATGAAGATCTGCAGTGTGCAAGAAGAAAACCACCAGAATCTTTGCTCCATTTCGAATCCAATAGTATAGAACATAGGTTTTTTTTAAAAAAAAAACACGTGAAAAAGTCATGAAAAATAAAGTTAAAAGTTCACCTTTTAATGTACGTTTTGCCAACACATTCTGCCAATGTCCCAAAAATGTGACACTCTTTTACAAATACCCCTTATATTAAAACTGTCAACAACACACTTTTTTGAATATTTTGATTTCAGTCATTAAAAAATGGTATTTTCTTCAAAAAACTCAACTGATAATTTTGGCAGTTAATGGGTTAGCTCGCTGACTACCACAAGATCAGATACATCATTGATACTGATGCCATCCTACACCAGCGAAATCTGTCGGTGTTTTGGACTGTAGCTTCATTATAATGCTCACCACGGTAACAATGCATACGCAGACGTCATCACGCAAGCGAGATTCGTCTGTAAACAAAACTTCGCGTCAGTGACAAAGTTGCTAGTTCCCTTGTTGGGTAAATCTCAATCCATCTACCTTAAGATGCAATCTAAGGACCTTTTTAGTTCTAAAACTCATCTCTCGAAGCTATTTCGTATTGTTTGATCACTGGAGTAATATCAATGCCCCTAGTGTGCTTTGGTGAAAAACACAATTTACTACACATCGGTCATCTCTAATCAGGTCTTCTAGTATATGTGACAGTTTCAGTGAACGCTTTGTTGGGCCTACCAAGGACAGATGCAGCTCTATCTTCTTGTGGTAGTATGCTTTGCGTAGGTGTCTCGTGTTTCATTTTACCTAAATAAAGTGTAAACAATCTGATGTGTTCTATTCGCATGACTTTCTCTACATATCTGCAACAAATTGTTGTCAAAAAGCTCTTACTTCTATTTACTTCATGCTAATCAAGAAAAAATTAACAGAAATAGCCTTATTACTTATTTCCTTGTAAGCAGAAACGAAATAAGGGAGTGCCATTGGTTAAAGTGAAAGTCAAAAGCTGGATTCTATGTGACTGAAGCTCCTTTGTTTGTATGGACAGGATTTGACAATTTCCTCTATGAGGAAAGTGTAAGTTTTTCATAGCTTAAAACAAAAACAAGGGATATCTTAAAAACGATCAACCCCACGAAAGATATGCATATAACATAAATTGTGTGCTTTAATGTGTTCTACATTTTCAGTGTGATAAGTTTTTGTCCATCTCTTACGGTTTAGTAGTTATGCAAAATACCGTAAAATTCATCCAGAATAAAGTACTCTTCAGAGGCTATTCCTAGAAAATTCAAGATATACATTTTGTTTGTCAAGTAAATACCTTAAATTTACGAGATTCTAATCAAAATCGTTACACCCATTTTTTTAGAAAATCAAAATTTTCGAACTTTTTCCATGTAAAGGGTAGTTTGGGGTGAGGGGTTTTCTTGAAAATCTTTGTATCACATCCTTGGAAGATCCCAAACCTAAATACCAAGTTTGGTTTTTAACGGTTTTTGAGCTATGCTGCCCACACACACACACACACACGGACATGTCACCCTCTGTGGTGTAATGGTCACCATGCTGACTTCATATACCCAAGGTCGCGGGTTCAAACCCGGTGGAGGATGATGGATTTTTTCGGGTGTAAAAAGCATTAGCATGGCTTCCTTCGGAAGGGAAGTAAAGCCGTTGGTCCCGTGTCGTAGATTTACGGCACGTAAAAGAACCTCAAGCCTGATAGAGAGACCTCTGAGCAAAATTAAGCGATCTTTCACGCCCAATATGGAATGGGACGCTGAGAACCACAGCAGTTAAAGAGCGTCCATAAATAAAACGCCATTTCATTTTCACACACGGACATTTTTCTAAAAATGCTTTTTTTGGGTTCAGGGGGTCTTAAAACATATACAGGGTTACTACAAAAGAAATAGACAACTTCAACTGCCTGTAAAACAAAAACTATTAGAGATAGCAAGCTAATTATTTTGGAGGTATGTTGAGAAACTTTCAAAGTTTCGTTTGTTACTATTGGTAACGCTGTAGTGTTTTGTTTGTTGTTGCAGAAGCTGAAATGGCGGAAAATCCTGTGGAAAAGGCATATTGCGTGTTGGAATTTGCTAGAACGCAATCAGCAACTGTTGTCCAACGACATTTTAGAACACGTTAACACAAAAATGAAATGATGCGCTGACAAAAACCAGCATCGTCTTCATCATGTCGCAACATGTCGATGCAAAAGTCACGCCGTATGACCTTATCTTCTTCACTCAGAAACTGCAACATCTGTAATCTGTAAGGCATCATGTGCGGTCGCTTCCGCAAGATTTTCCATACAGTTTGCTGTGGAATTTGTAATTGCATGCTTGCCCTAGATGACGATTTCTGTGGGCTTCTTATGTAGGCAGAACGAACACGTTCAACGTTTTCTTCCGAAACTCTTGGTCTTCCCGAGGTCTTCCCTTTTCACAAACATCCCGCTGTCTCGAATTTTCTAAACCAGTCGTAGATTGACTGTCTAGTCGGTGGCGTTTTGTGTCAGATATCCCTTTGTCCGTTAAAAGAGTTGCAAAATTCAAGGAGGCTAATTCAAGTTAAAACCCGCTAGTGGAGACCATGTTTATCATTGGAGACAATGAGTGATTCACGCTCATTGCGAGGGAGGAAATGAAGGTTAGTCTCGCCAGTTCTTCACTGACGGGTTTTAATTTGAAATAATCCGTTGAGTTCTGCTACTCTTTTAACGCACCAAATGCGGAGTAGGTAATTGGATCACAAGGTGCATATATTTTAATTGTTTCATTTATATAGCAATAGGGAGAGATTAATGCTATAAAGTAGCTAGTGCAGTAGCTGCAAATTAGTGAAGCGTTAAATATATATATATATGTTGTTTCTTAACCATTTATATTACTTGGATGATATTTCTTTTTGATTTACCTCAAGTTCAGGCTATCACAGAAAAAAGTTGAGTTTCCTGCATCCAGTGCCGGAAATACCTAATTTACTGCACTTATATATGTATATGAACTATATTACATACACTAATTTACAAATACATAATTATTGCAGACATAGAATATATGTAAAGGCATTTGAGTTTTAAAATCCTTTCTGCGTTCTATAGCAAGCATGTACAATGAAATAGTACGCAGAGAAGGAATTGTATAACACTACAAAATTAGATACCGATATTTTACCAGAAGTACATGTTTTGAAGTCCCCTGAACCATAAAAGCCTTTGAAAATAATGTCAGTCTCTGTCTATCTGGGTGTCTGCGTGCAGCACAATTCAAAAACAAAAAGCCCTTAACACCAAATTTGGTATGGTTCAAGTCCCGGCTGGCATTTTTCAGTCTGTCTGTCTATCTTTCCTACTCCTGCCCTATACACGATTAAAGTGAAAAAAATTGACAACTGAACTATTTGATCAAATAATTATATTAATGTATTTAAATTTAATGGAATAATTGTATTTTTAGGATCTATATGATTTCGAATGTTAAACTAACATGGCCACCTTATTAGTTCGACAGTAGTTATGAATTTACGTTCCATTTGAGTGCCTATTTGTATCATTCTGTATCGAAGAATTAGTATCTATTTAATTTGTTATTCTCTGTAACTACTAAAAGGATCACATGGCATCGTTACGAAGTTTCCGTGAAAGGATTTGATTTTGTGGTTCGTGAGTTCGCCGCTATTCGCCATGGTGAAGAGGGATCAGCTCGTCGTCCCCAGATGGCGCTGTAGGACGAATTCACGACTTGCGGACACGAAGTGGCGGAATTTTGCCCAGGAACATTCCTCTTTCAAGCTATGGGTTTCTTTTACGTACAAATAAAAATTGTCCGAAAAACCACCGGCTTTACTTCCCTTTCCAAGGAAGCCATGCTAAGGATTTTTGCGTCCGACAAAATCTATCATCCAGGATTGAATTTGCCATCTTGGTAACCACTATACCCCGGAGAGCGATGATAATAATAATAATAATAGCAATAATAATTATAATAATAATAACAAAAAACTACTTAGTAATACAGTAAAAATGTACGTGTTCTCATACATGGTTTTTAATACGGCGCCGTATTGTTTTAATTTGACCCTACAGTGGGTCTAACCACTAATGTTAAATAAGAACAGCGTATTTCACAATTACAAAACTTGTTATTGGTGGGTATTGATAGGTGAAATACACTTTTTACTTTCTCTACACGTACTATGTACATAGTGTATAGAGAAGGTATTGCACTTCACCCAAAAAGTCCATACCAAGATTTCACCGGAAATATATGTTTTAGGGTCCCCTGTATCCAAAAAAAGCATTTTCACAAAATGGTATGTGTGTGTGTGTGTGTGTGTGTGTCCGCGTGTCTGTGTGCCTGTAACATGATAATTCAAAACGAAATGTTGGTAAAATACCAAACTTTGTATTTAAGTTTGTATCTTCCAAAGATGCGACACGAAGATTTCCAAGAATATCCCCCCACCCCTAACTACCCTTTACATGGAACTTTTTTCGAAAATTTTGATTTTCTCAAAAATGTTTCTAACGATTTTGATTAAAACATTGTATACTAAAGATATTAACCTCAAAAATGAAATGTATACTTTGAATTTTCTGGTAATAGCATCTGAAGACTATTTTATTCCGGGTGAATTTTACGGAATTTTGCATAACTGCTAAACCGTAAGAGATGGACAAAAACTTAGCACACAGAAAATGTAGAGCACATTAATACATACAATTTATGTTGTATACATTTCTTTCGTGGGGTTGATCGTTTTTGAGATATTCCTTGGTTTTGGTTTCAGCTTTGAAAAACTTGTAACTTTCTCATACAGGAATTTGTCAACTCGTGTCCATACAAACAAAGAAACTTCACTCACATAGCAACCAGCTTTTGTCAATCACTTTAACCTATGGTACTCCCTTATTTCGCTCCTACTTACAAGGAAACAGGTAATAAGACTATTTCTGCCAATTTTTTCTCGATGAGCATGAAGTAAATAGAAGCATTAGCTTTTTAACAATAGTTTGTTGCAGAGATGTAGAGAAAGTCATGTGAATTGAACACATCACATTTTTAATTACCTGTGAATCTAAAAGGTGACTATGTTCTCCGTGTGTTCACTGTTCTAATCACGAACTCTAGTACAAACCTGAGAACCACCTCTCATTTCTTAAATGTATATAGTGATATGCAAGAGGAAAAGCGAGAGCGCCCTTCGTTCTTACAATGCCACTGATCGACATATGCTTGGATTTGCCCCGTGGAGTTGCAATTTTTATACGGCACGGAGGGTTATCTATACACCTGGTATATGATTTCTAATGTTAAGTTGGTGACCTTGATAGTGAAATTACCATGTCTCACAGATGTTAGTAATTAACTGTATTTTAGCGTAAGTCGTCTTTGTATAATTCACTACCCAAGTCAGAGTATCTAATGCTCCGTCTCGTGTTTTTAAACCATTTCTCGTTTTCTTTTCTCTACACTTACTATGTATATAGTGTATAGAGAAGGTATTGCACTCCACCAAAAAAAATCAATACCGGGATTTCACAGGAAATATATGTTTTAGGATCCCCCTATGTTTTTTTTTTTTATCCAAAAAAAAGGTATTTTCAGAAAAACATCCGTATGTCTGTGTGTCCCTGTGTCTGTGAACTTGATAACTCAAAAACGAAAAGTCGGTAAAATTCCAAACTTGATATTTAAGTATATTATCTTCTAAGGATGCGACACGAAGATTTTTAAGAAAATTCCCCCCACCCAAAAATACCCTTCACATGGAACCTTTTAGAAAATTTTGATTTTCTTAAAAATGGCTCTAACGATTTTGATTAAAATATCGTATATTAGTGATATTTACCTGACAAATAAAATTATATATTGATTTTTCAGGGAATAGCCTCTAAAAACTACTTTATTTTGAATGAATTTTACGGAATTTTACATAACTGCTAAACCGTAAGAGATGGACGGAAACTTAAAACAAAAAATGTAGGGCACGTTAAAACACACAATTTATGTTATATACATTTTTTTCGTGGAGTTGATTGGTTTTCAGATATTCCTTGTTTTTAGTTTCAGCTTTGAAAATAATACTTTTCTCATACAGGAATTTGTCAACCCCTGTCCATACAAACAAAGGAACTTAAGTCACATAGCAACCAGCTTTTGACTATCACCTCAACCTATGGTACTCCCTTATTTCACATCTGCTTACAAGGAAGCAAGTAATAAGACTATTTCTGCTTATTGTTTCTCAGTTAGATGAAGTAAATAGAATAAATTGTTGCATAGATGTAGAGAAAGTCATGTGAATGGAACACCTCAGATTGTTTAAATGCTGCCCTTGCCGCAATTTAATTGAGCAGTAGTTTAGCAAAGCGTTTTTAATTATGATTCAAAGGCGTAACTAACACTTCTCTTTCAGGTTGATATCCTTTTAAACTCAGGCAGAGGATAATGGTGTTCTTTAGAAACTTGCTTCCACGTGTTGTGTCTCTAAACTAAATTTGTATGCACCGCAGAAAATTCCTGTTTCATAATCCTTACTGTGTTTGTTGGGAACCAGTCATTTGTAAAGATAGGCACGTAGTACGGACCTGGTTCGATTATGGAATGCTAGAAGGTTTCAATGTGTAAAGTAACAAAGTGAGTGTTGAAGGAAACTTCTATTTCCCACAAAGTTTAATTAAAAATGTGCTAAGGAAAACAAAAGACGTTAAAGTCTCGTTAGTCCATCAACATGGTAAATAGCATCGTCCCAAGATTGAGTCTTTAGGGAACCATAGCATGAAAACGGTTCAAGTGACATTTTTATTGGAGGCGGCGGACGAAGAGGAAGAGAAATTCAGAGAGAGAGAGTATGTGTGTGTGTTTGTGTGTGCTGCAGACTTCAGTACTGGATCCTTTGTTTCTGATGAGCATCATCCGAATTGTATTTTGGATAGTACCTCCATTTTCCTTCCCATGTACAACCCAACATCCAAAACTATATTTTGTGCTATCAAAAAGCGTATGATAAAAATCTGATGTGTTTCATTCACATTACTTTCTCTACATCCCTACAATAACTATTTTTAAAAAGCTTATGCTTTAATTTACTTCAGGCTAATCGAGAAGAAATTAGCAGAAATAGTCTTGTTACTTGTTACCTTTAAGCAGAAGCGAAATATGAGAGTACCATAGGTTAAAGTCGTAGTCAAAAACTGGTTGCTATGTGACTGAAGTTCCTTTGTTTGTATGGACACGAGTTGACAAATTCCTGTATGAGAAAAGTATAAGTTTTTCAAAGCTGAAACCAAAAACAAGGAGTATCTAGAAAACGATCAGTTCCGTAAAAAACATTTATATAACATAAATTGTGTGTCTTAATGTGCTGTACATTTTTTGTGTGTTAGTTTTTTCCCATCTCTTACAGTTTATCAGTTATGCAAAATTCCGTAAAATTCGTCCAGAATAAACTAGTCTTCAGAGGCTATTCCTAGAAAATTCAAGATATACATTTTTATTTTCAGGTAAATGTCTTTAGTATACGATATTTTAATCAAAATCGTTAGAGACTTAAATACCCAGTTTGATAATATACCCACTTTTCGTTTTTGAGTTATCGATTTTACAGACACCCGCACACACGGACACACACACACACACACACACACACACACACACACAGGGAATTTTTTCTGAAAATGTTTTTTTGGATACAGGGAACCCTAAAACATATATTTCCGGTGAAATCTCGGTAATGAAGTTTTGGGTGGAGTGCATTGCTTTCTCTATACACTATGTACATACTACGTGTAGAGAAAGTAAAAATACTAATCTACCCAAGAAGACCGTAGGGGCCTATATGCCCCTATTTCTCCGAACCTCTCACGTAGTGGGCAGAATGTTCAGTTTTTTTTGTTTTTTTTTTTTTTTCCAACACAAAACTGTCGATATTAACTAAGCCCTTACCGAGGTTCTACGCCCCTGTTGTAACAAACTTAATAATGTTTGTTTGAAAACATTACCCTAATTATGCTTGTTTTAATCCTAGCGCCATAGGGAATTTGAAACAGGGAGGGAGAGAAAAAGTCATTCCTATACTTTGCGGAGCGCGACAATGTTTCATTAACAAAAAACCGGAGGCCCCAGTTGGAACACAGCTCCACGTTTGGGACTCTGCAGCCCATTTATCGTTATTGCATTGTTTGTTTTACATATTTATACCAATATTTGAAATTATACTGTTTGTCTCTTCGGGCTCTAATGCATTTTTCACGTCAACAGAGAACAAAAATGAAACTGGGCTTAGAAAAATAATTTCCTTATTGCAGTTTGCTGTTCTGATTTGAGAATTGGAATCATTGGCTCCATCGGGAGTTATTCCCACTTGGAACGCATTTTCGCCCCGAAGGACGTAGCAGTTTACATTAAACGTTTCCAGAGATCAGGAAGTTTCAATAACAATACAATAACACGTGAGCCCGCCTGGGTGGTGCGGTGGTAGCGTGCCCGCCTCATATTCAACAGGTTGTGAGTTACCCGGATAAGGCTTTTTTTCGGGGTTTTCACTTATCCTGAGAAGAAAAATGTCGAGTAACTTTAAGCTCCATGGACAACGACATCATTTGAACATCATATCACCAATTTCTTCATCTTCCAGGTTAATGAACGTAGTCGAGTGGTTAGCGAGCTGACTTCTCACGCGGGGGTCCCGGGTTCGATTCCCGGCTGGGGCGGGGAATTTTTCTTTAACCAGAATTATTCCCTTTCCCCCCACAGAGTCTGGAAGTATGTATGTGAGAGTGAATGTGTGCGTGTTTGAGGAAATAAAATGCTTTAAACCCAAAGTAAACAACCTACAGACGAGTCCTTTCTAATTGGAAGCCCCCGATATGATGTGAAGGGGTTATATAAAAGAAACAATAATAAAAAAAAAAATAATACGTGACAAAATATAGGGGTAGAGATATATAGATATGTTAATACATTCTACCTTAATATGCATTCAATTTTATGCGTTGGTAGTTTTCTTTCTTCGATTAATATCATTTTAATAAACCAAACACATAGTTCACTACCTGATGATAGATTATTCCGTTTTCACACCTCTATATGTGAGTTGCTGGCCTAAGTCATTTGAGATCTCGTCTTGCAGAAATCATTCGAACTCAGTTCAGAATTAATATTCGTTACGGTGAGGCCTGCGCGCTCAACGTTACGCTTTCGGCCCGCACATTGAAGTAAATAAGCAATATAGTTTACGTGTGCCACGCTTACTTGGAGGCACTAACCATCCCGAAAACTTAATACTTTTAATGAGTATGGTTAAGATTAAAGTAATTAATTTTATTTGTAAAACTTTTCTTACATATAACTTACATTGTATTCCTCTCTGTACTTGTATACACGTATAGTATTATTAGTTTAAAAGTATTAGGTTCTCTAACAAGTAATGTCGGTGCCTTGAGCATTTATTGGGTTTCTTTGGTTAGTGTTATATGCATTGCGAACATGTATCAGTCTTCAGTTATTAATAAACAATCAACAAAGTTTGAGACAACAAAGTTTGAACTTGGAGTCATTCTAAAACACTACTGGAAGCACGATTATAAAGCCGCTGCCGCAGCTCGAAGAATATGTGAAGTGGAAGGAGAAGGTGTCGTTAGTGAGCGTGAGGCACAACGATGACTCCAACGTTTCAACAATGGAGACGAAAACACTAAAAATGTATCACGTTGTGGAAGACCTAAAGTTTGGAATATTGAGGGTACACGCCAAGTTTTGCGAGAAAGTCCGCAAAAAAGTACCCGTAGGCTTCAGAAGAACTTGGTGCATCAAACGATACCATACATCGCCACATTAAGACACTTGGAAAATCATACAGAAGCTGTAGATCTGCACCTCATGAACTGACACCTCAACAGGCTCAACGTAGAGTGGATAATCTGTCATCAGCTTATCCGTAATCCCATGGATGATAGATTTGTCAGGAGAATTGTCACTTGTGATGAAAAATGGGTATATTGCCGAAACTCTGATGCCTCGAAATAGTGGCTTGATCCGCACAACCTGCCAAAGTAATCATTAAAAAAAAATCGTTTCAGTCCCAAAGTAATGTTGTGTGTCTGGTGGAATTTTGAAGGTGTGATTCACTGGGAGTTTGTTCCAAACGGGTGAGCGATTGATGCAGATCTATGTTCTCAACAACTGGAACTAGATCAGCATTAGTTAACCGAAATAGAGTTCTATTGAAACAGGACAATGCAAGACCCCATACTGCACGAACAACCATGGAAAAAATGCAGGAATTGGGAGGAATCGAACTGCTACCACACCCAGTATACAGCCCTAATCTGACACCAAGAGATTATCATCTTTTTCGATCCATGGCCTTTTCTACGTGGAAGAAATTTTGACAGCATTGAAGCAGTGCAGGTGGGTCTCACCGAATTCTTCGCACCATAAACCAGAGACTGGTACCATCGTGGGATAATAAACCTCGCAGAAAGATGGCTCGAGACCATAGAATCTAATGGTCTGTACTTTGAAGATTAGGTAATTGCTTGCCAGAACACATTTCAAATAATTATTTTTCTTAAAAAACGACATTACTTATGAGACAGTGTCTGTAGGATTATTAGTTTGCTCAACTTGGTAGCTAGTTTAAATTTATCTCCCTTCTCATTATTTTCCCATTAATCTTCTCCACTTCTTGCTTCTTACTAAACATTTTCCCAATACTCCTATCTCTAATTTATTTTTTTCCGTTATCAGTTTTATTAATAACTAAAATTATAAATCCGCAAATGTAGCTAGTGTTGATGCAATGTTGTTCACTACACTGTTCTGAATTACCAATATAAATATCTAAATTTATACTCCTAAGGTCCTGTATAGATGCGGCTAGAACTGAATTTGCATTTGGATCTTTACAGTATTGTGTACTACAACAGAGTTCCGCTCGCGATATTTTATTCTTCTTCTGCTTCTCATGAAGTCTCTCTGCCTACCACTGTTTCTCTGTTCCCGCTCCTCCCCCACTTCAAGTCTTACTCCAAAAACGTCTCCTTCTACATCTTGCCCTGTCTTTCTCTCTGTTAAAGGTATAACCTGTAAACACACATACACACATGCACAGAAAAAAAAAGAAGTGCTCTCTTAAACGCATTATTCCTTTTAGTTCTCCTTGACACAGGCACACAATACTCAACGCAACTGTTTATCCTCTTCAGAGCTACAGATGCTGAGTTTGTTCGTGCGCGTCGGTACTCAAATGTTTAAGAAGTGCTCTGTGGTAAAGACACAAGTTCACTTCCAGAATTGAACACTCCTTATTAATAATTCACCGAAACCGCAGCTCTCCTCGCGTTATTTTTAGTTTCTCTATACGTACTATGTACATATTGTAGAGAGATAGGTTTGTACTGCATCCAAAAATTCGATACGAAGATTTCACCGGAAATAAATGTTTTGAGACCCCCTGAATCCATAAAAAGCATTTTTAGAAAAACGTCCGTGTGTGTCTGTCTGTTTGTCTGTCTTTGTGTGTGTATGTGTGTACGTCTGTGGGCAGCATAGCTCAAAAACGAAAATAGTGTTAAAAATCAAATTTGGTATTTAAGGTTGATGCGACAAGAAGACTTTCAAGAAAATCCCCCACCCCAAACTACCCTATACATGGAAAAAATTTCGAAAATTTTGATTTTCTTAAAAATGGCTCTAACGATTCTCTTATATTTAAGATATTTACTTGGCAAATAAAATGTATATCATGAATTTTCTGGAAATAGTCTCTGAAAATTACTTTATTCTGGATGAATTTTACGAAATTTTGCATAACTGTTAAACCGCAAGAGATGGACAAAAATTTACCACACAAGAAATGTAGAGCACATTAAACCACACAATTTATATTACCATATACATTTTTTTCGTGGAGTTGATCGTTTTTGAGATATTCCTTGTTTTTGGTTTCAGCTTTGAAAAATTATACTTTTCTCATACAGGTATTTGCCAATCCCTGCCCATACAAACAAAGGAAATTTGGTCACATAGCAACCAGCTTTTGACTGTCACATTAACCTATGCTACTCCCTTATTTCGCTTCTATTTACAAGGAAGCAAGTAATAAAACTATTTCTGCTAATTGTTTCTGGATTAGCATGAAGTAAATAGAAGCATAAGCTTTTTGACAATAATTTGTTGCACAGATGTAGAAATAGTCATGTGAATGGAAAACATCAGCCTTTTTTTTTTTGTAACATTAAAATTATTATTTTTCTTGTTCTCAGCAGACATGGAACGACAGTTGCAGAGAACATTTCTTCTCGTGCCGCATTCAATGCCCTGAAGGTGGAGAGGTGAATCGAAGCTGTCATCTAACTCCCCGACTGCAGCCACATTTATCTCCTCGCAGATCCAGTGCTATTTGTTCAACACCTTGGCTTTTGCTGTAGACTCTCATCTGGGATGATGAGGTTGATAGTCTGGCCAAATCCTTTCAGTGTTCCCACAAAATTTCTTCCATTTGATGTAATAATTGAAACAGTATGATTCACGTAGCTCTCCAGTCCAGACGTCATCTGCAATGCTGTAAGGGTACAAGGTACAGAGTGATTTATATAGAACTGACGCACTTCTTTCTTTAATTCATTCAATGACCCAATTTTAGCACCAAATTAAACAGAATGTTCTGGAGTTTCGATTCCTTGTCACTAGATGCGCAGAAGTTTAACCAGACAGTGAACACTGCAGAGTACCGACTGAATTTCATGGAGCTTGTTGAACAACTGGACGATGTAGAGCTGAGTCAAGGATATTTTCAGCAAGATGGCGCTACATGCCATACATCAAATAAATTCATGAACCTAATTGCAAGTTTCTTTGACGACCGGATAATTTCCAGGAACTTCTGGCCACCAAGATCTCCGGATTTGACATCGCCGGACTTCTTTCTATACGGTTACTTAAAAGACAGGGTTTACGCCACACGTCCCCCGACATTGGACGATCTGACCACAACATCACAAAGGAGATTCAAGCTATTGACAACAGAGTCCTCCAACGAGTGGCCAGTAACATGGAACGATGTGTTGAGTTGTGCCTTATGCAGGATGGAGGACATTTTCAACATTTGCTATAAAGGTAAATAATCTCCCATTTTTCCTCTATAATTTAGGTATAATAATTTGTTGCTAGCACAATTCATTTAGTAACAATTAAAGAAAGAAATGTGTCAGCTCTATATAAATCACCCGTACTATGAAGGGGTCAAAAATGACAATTTTTGTTTTCGGAACAGTTAAATTCTCTGAAGTTTTCTGATTCAAAAATGATATACTTTTAATATGAGTTTTTTAGCATTTAAATGTCCTTTTAAACATGATGCGCAATCTTTTAAATGCTCCGACGGAGAACCACAGAATCTTCAATTTCTGCTTTCTAAGATGATAGAAGATTGATGAAAATTTTCAAGCTGAAGTAGCTGCCCAAGGAAGTCAAGACCAATGGGAGGAATATTGAGAAGCAGATTCAGATGATTATGACCCTGGAATATATTGTAGTCAGATTAGCCTTACAATATTACCTTTTCTGGTACACACCTTTTACTCATAAACCATTGATGTAGAATGTTGAACTTTTCTACACTTATCTAGCACACATTAATTACTTATGTCTCTCTGATTCATATGTCTAGCTTACAAATTATGGAAATTAGAAAAGTTTAACCATGTGAAAATTGAGATGGTTTAATCATCTTTTCTTTTCCACAAATGTGGTATTATTACTTTCTCTATACGTAATATGTACATAGTGTATAGAAGGTATTGCAGTACACCAAAAATTTCAATACCGTGATTTCACGGGAAATATATGTTTTAGGGTGCCCTGTATCCAAAAACAGTATTTTCAGAAAAAGGTGCGTGTGTGTGTGTCTGTGTCTCCGTGTGTCAGTGTGTCCGTGTGTACTCGTGTCTGTGAAAACGATAACTCAAAAACGAAAAGCAGGTAAAATACCAAACTTGGTATTTAAGTTTAGTATCTTCTGAGAATGCGGCACAGAGATTTTGAGTAAAATCTACCCCACCCCAAACTGCCCTTTACATGGAACTTTTTTCGAAAATGTTGATTTTCTAAAAAATGGCTCTAACGATTTTTATTAACATATCGTATATTAAAGATATTTATCTGACAAATAAAATATATACTTTGAATTTTCCGGGAATAACCTCTGAAGACTACTTTATCCGGGGTCAATTTTACGGAATTTTGCATAACTGCTAAACCATTAGAGATGGATAAAAACGTACCACACAACAAATGTAGAGCACCTTAAAACACACAATATATGTTATATACATTTTTTCGTGTAGTTGATTGTTTTTGAGATATTCCTTGTTTTTGATTTTAGCTATAAAAAACTTATACTTTTCTCACACAGGATTTTGTGAACTCGTGTCTGTACAAAGGAACGTCAGTTACTTAGCAACCAGCTTTTGACTATAACTTTAACCTATGGTACCCCCTTTTTTCCGCTTATACTAACCAGAAAGCAAATAATAAGACTATTTCTGCTAATTTTTTCTCGATTAGATGAAGTAAATAAAATAATTTGTTGTAGAGAAGGGCATGTGAATGGAATCAGATTTTTCAATATAACTATCTTGAGCCATTTATTTCTGATTCTGGCAATTAAAATATTCTGCTTTGAAAGGTTTCTGAATAAGAGATACATGAAATCACCCATGTTTTTTTGTGTAATTTTTTTTCACAACATTATAATTTTTTTAAAAATAAAGTTTTAGAAATAAACGTATCAACTTTTCATCAGGAAAAAATGCCACAAAATGTTCATAAAAATTGATTAAGTACTTTCTGGTGATATGGGAAGGGTTAATTTTGACAAATTGTAAAAGTCTTAAAAGCACACTATCTTAAGTTTAAAGCAACAGATATGCCAAAAAATGCCCGCCTTAATGCCTTAAATTTGAAACATTCCTCCTTTACAAGCTTGATGTTCTTTTTATGAAGACATTTTCATTTCGTAACAGCGCAAAAGCACCGTACATCAAGTTCATTAAATGTAACTTCTTCAAAGTAGTCCTTTATTTCGCACTCACAGGACAAAACACAATTCAGTGTTATTTTCTTTGTACTATTTAAATATTTCGCGTTCTAAAAATTATTGAGCCATAAAAATCACTTCACAAAAAATACACATCTAACACTCGCATTGTTTTGTTCCGCTCTGACATTATGGAATTAAATACCAAAGTTTTCTTTTGTTTTTCTCTTTCTTACTCTACCTTTCTCTCTCTCTCTCGTTCACCTCAATTTTTTACCTTTGTCCTAGTCTCTCTATAACTCTTTATTTGTATTTCCTTCCCTAGATTTCTCTCTGTTCCCTCTCTCTCCCTTACCCTTTCTCGCTTCAGTCTCTATAACAATAGTTTCATGTGATCTTTTTAAATCGGAAATAAAACTTTTTTTTTCAGTTTTAATAAACATTAAATTATAACTAAAGGGTTTGAGAGGTAGTCAGGCTGAAATATTAAGCACCATAGCCGGGATTTGAACCACGGATCTCCTAGTTTTCGTCCAGTTGCTCTGATCACTGAGCCACCATGGCAACATGCCGATGC
Source organism: Hymenopus coronatus (assembly GCA_030762935.1). Lineage (NCBI taxonomy): Eukaryota > Metazoa > Arthropoda > Insecta > Mantodea > Hymenopodidae > Hymenopus > Hymenopus coronatus. The sequence goes on from CM060891.1 coordinate 86,345,123, forward strand.
GTTACTTAACTTCCCACTGACTCACAAAAATAAATTCTAAACTCAACATACCGAATTGTTTTATTTGGCACTTCATTAATAGCGACTAGTATACAAGACTAAACATTTTCTAATTTGCACCTAACGTATGTTATGCAGTAAGTTTCATAAGAATCGATAAGGGTATTCTTGCACAAACGCATGCGCAATTGAAACTTTTTTGTTGCTTTTCTTGTTCTGTTTTTTTTTAGGCACATTAGACTACAATCAAAATAAGGGTTTCTGTAATTCATTGTTCAGTCAAAACGGAACTTAGGGAACACTATTAAAACAATCTGATGTGTTTCAGTAACATAACTTTTGTTCACTCTTCCATATAAGACTATTTTTATTCTTTTATCGACATCATGATAACAGAGATAAGCAGCAGAGTTGGTTTATCACTTGCTTCCTTGAAAGTAGAAGGCAAATAAGGGAATACATTAGCCTAAAGCGATAGCTAAAAAACTGGTCGCTATATGAAACAATTGAGGTTCGGTTCGCTTTGCATGGTCCCGTTTGAGAAAAGTTATTTTAATATTGAACCCAATAATAAGGAATATCTCCAAAACTCTACAGAAAAAAAATAAATGACAGAAAATATATGTTTTAACGAGATTTACATTTTTGTTGGTAAGCTTTTGTTCACCTCTTACAGCTTAAACATTATGAAAAATTCTGGTAAGCTCATCTAGAATAAAATGGTCTTCAGAGGCTATTCCCAGAAAATTAAAAATATACATTTATTTTTCATATAAATATCTTTAATATATGCATTTTAGTCAAAATCGTTAGAGCCATTTTAAAAAGAAAATCAAAAAAAGTTCCTGTGCAGGGGAATTTTCTTGAAAATCTTCATGTGGCATCCATGGATGATACTAAACATGAATACCAAGTTTGGTATACAACAACATTTTTTTTTTTTGAGCTATGATGTACACAATCACACACATAAACTACCTTTTACATGGAGCATTTTTGAAAATGTTGTTTTTCTCAAAAATGGCTCCAACAGCTTTCTGCATAACGGTTAAACCATAGGAGACAGACAAAAACTTGCTCCACAAAAAATGTAGACCTCCTTAAAACACATAATTTATGTCATATACATTTTTATCGTGGGGTTAACATTTTTTTAGATATGTCTTCTTATTGGTTTCACATATGGGAATTTGTCAACTTTGTCAACAAATTTCAACTATATGAAGACCAATTTTGAAAACATTTGACTATCGGTTTAGCCTAGTGTATTCCCTTATTTCCCTTCTACTTACAAGGAAGCAACTAATAAGACCATTGCTGCTAATGTTTATCTCAATTAGCATGAAGTAAAAAGGAGAATAAGTTTTTTTTTTAACAGCGATTTCTTACCGAGATGTAGAACAAGTCATGTAAATGGAACACATCAGATTGTTTACTAATATTAATTTCATACAGCACTACACTGTGAGCGGCACAATACATTTTGATTTCTACCAAGAAAGATACAAATCTTTTGTTTGAAGCCAAATATATCGCGATTGCAGCAGCATAAGGTTTATAAAAAGCGAGGGCAAAGAAGGAGCTTTATCTAAATGAATTTACGTAACTTTGAGTTTCTAATTGAAAGAGTCTCCCAGAGGATATTTATATGTGAGATTTACTCGACTTGTGTCGCTAGTAGTCCTCCAGGGACTTTCGATGCTAATTGCTTTCCTGGAAGGGCGCAAAGGATTCTGCTGAGGCAGAGAAAAGAATAAGGAACAAATCCTCCCTTTCTCCATCATTCCCTTCTGCTGCTCCTTCTTCCTTTTTTTTATAAACTAAGCCACCCCCGAATCCCTGACTTTTAAAGGAGGAAATTAAAGAGGGGTTGTGGTAGTTTTACAGTTTTACTATTTTCCTTTTTTGTAAGCAAGCCTAGGTCTAGATTATAAAAGTGTGATGTGAAAGTATATTTTGGATGTTAAACTTCTACTGTGTTATAAATAGAATTTGTTCCTTATAAATACAATACCTCTTTTGAAGCCTTAAAAAAACTAACATGTGGATCGTAAGACAGGGCAAGGAACCCAAGAGTGACGGTTTAGTTATTCTTAATGCAATGCTCAGTTTATGATTGAATTTCATTTTAAGAGTAAGTGTTTTTTCTCACTTTTTTAAATGTATATATTTTATTGTAAATATCCAAGCATAAATGTATGTATAAATGTCGACCATGAGACCCATACAATTGGTAGATATTTCTAATTGTATACTGAAAATGTATGGCCATATAGGTCCTTCCAGTATTACCACTACCACTACCACTACTACTACCACTACTACCACTACTACCACTACTACCACTACTACCACTACTACCACTACCACTACTACCACTACTACCACTACTGCCACTACTACCACTACTACCACTACTACCACTACTACCACTACTGCCACTACTACCACTACTACCACTACTACTACTACTACTACCACTACTGCCACTACTACCACTACTACACTACTACTACTACTACTGCCACTACTACCACTACTACCACTACTACCACTACTACCACTACCACTACTACCACTACTGCCACTACTACTACTACTACTACCACTACTACTACTACCACTACTGCCACTACTACCACTACTACCACTACTACTACTACCACTACTACTACTACCACTACTGCCACTACTACCACTACTGCCACTACCACTACTGCCACTACTACCACTACTACTACTACCACTACTGCCACTACTACCACTACTACCACTACCACTACTACCACTACTATCACTACTACCACTACTGCCACTACTACTACTACCACTACTACCACTACTACTACTGCCATTACTACCACTACTACTGCCACTACTACCACTAGTACCACTACTGCCACTACTACTACTACCACTACTACCACTACTGCCACTACTACCACTACTGCCACTACTACTACTACTACCACTACTGCCACTACTACCACTACTACCACTACTGCCACTACTACCACTACTACCACTACCACTACCACTACTACCACTACTACTACTACAGCCACTACTGCCTCTACTACCACTACTACCACTACTACTACTTACTACTACTACCACTACTACCACTACCACTGCTACCACTACTACCACTACTACCACTACTGCCACTACTACTACCACTACTGCCACTACTACCACTACTGCCACTACTACTACTACCACTACTGCCTCTACTACCACTACTACCACTACTACTACTTACTACTACTACCACTACTACCACTACCACTGCTGCCACTATTACCACTACTACCACTACTGCCACTACTACTACTACCACTACTACCACTACTGCCACTACTACCACTACTACCACTACCGCTACTACCACTACTACTACAGCCACTACTGCCTGTACTACCACTACTACCACTACTACTACTACTACCACTACTACTACAGCCACTACTGCTTCTACTACCACTACTACCACTACTACTACTTACTACTACTACCACTACTACCACTACCACTGCTACCACTACTACTACTACTACCACTACTACCACTACTACCACTACTACCACTACTACCACTGCTACCACTACTACTACTACTACCACTACTACTACCACTACCACTACTACCACTACCACTACTACCACTACCACTACTACCACTACTACCACTACTACCACTACCACTGCTACCACTACTACTACTACTACCACTACTACTACTACTACCACTACTACTACCACTACCACTACTACCACTACTACTACTACCACTACTACTATTGCTGCTACTACTACTCTACTATTACTACTATTATTCTACTACTGCTACTCTACTATACTATTCTACTACTACTCCTAATACTACTCTACTACTACCACTACTATTCTACTACTACTCCTAATACTACTCTACTACTACCACTACTATTCTACTACAGCTAACACTCTACTACTATTCTATTTTTCTTCTACTACTACTCTACTACTACTCTACAACTACTCTACTACTACTCTTCTTCTACTCTACTAATACTCTACTACTACTCTAGTACTACTCTACTTCTACTCTACTACTATTCTACTATTATTACTTCTCTATTACTTCTCTACCACTACTCTATATACAAATCTACTATTACTACTCTACTACTACTCTATTACTAATATTCTACTACTCTACTACTAATAATCTACTACTACTGTACTATTACTACTCTACTACTACTATATTACTACTCTATATACAAATCTACTATTACTACTCTACTGCTACTCTACTACTATTCTATTACTAATATTGTACTACTCTACTACTATTACTACTACTCTATTACTACTCTACTACTGCTCTATTACTACTCTACTACTGGTCTATTACTAATATACTACTACACTACTAATACTACTACTACATTACTACTCTACTACTGCTTTCTTACTACTCTGCTACTACTGTATTACTAATATACTACTACACTACTACTACTACTACTCTATTACTACTATTACTCTATTACTAATATACTGCTACTCTACTACTACTCTATTACTAATATACTACTACACTACTACTACTACTCTACTGCTACAACTCTACTATTCTACTACTACTCTATTACTAATCTACTACTGCTACTCTACTACTACTACTACTCTATTACTACTCTGCTACTATTCTATTACTAATCTACTACTACTCTACTACTACTACTCTACTGCTACAACTCTACTATTCTACTACTACTCTATTACTAATCTACTACTGCTACTCTACTACTACTACTACTCTATTACTACTCTGCTACTATTTTATTACTAATCTACTACTACTCTACTACTACTACTACTCTACTGCTACAACTCTACTATTCTACTACTACTCTATTACTAATCTACTACTGCTACTCTACTACTGCTACTACTACTACTCTTATACTACTCTGCTACTACTCTATTACTAATCTACTACTGCTACTCTACTACTACTACTACTCTATTACTACTCTGCTACTACTCTATTACTAACCTACTACTACTCTACTACTACTAATACTCTGCTACTACAACTCTAATGTAAATTGCTGTCATTGGGTGTGTGAGATTACAACGAAATGCCACAGTTTTTATTATGAATTTCGAGTGTGCTTCCACAGTGAAGTCAATGCATCTAATGAGACCAATGTTACCCTATGTAGACTCCACCTCAGCTAATCCCGGCTGCGTCAGAATAAAAGCAAATGCTCATTTTCTTACGTTTTCTCAATTCGTGGTTTCTTTTTCTAGAAAATTATGTCGCTAAGTTGGACGCTATCTTGCCGCCACTTTTCGATATATTTCCAATTGTTCTTATGGTTCTCAAATATGTAAGAACTACTACTACTGTTAATTGATGTTAGTTAACAACCAGATATTAATTGATGTGTTCCACTCACAGAACTTTCTCTACATCTCTTTAACAAGTAATTGTTAAAAGGCTTATTGTTTTATGTATTTCATGCTAACCGAGATTAACAACAGCAGAAACTGCCATTATTACTTGCTTCCTTTAAGTAGAAACGAAGACACTAGGTTAAAGCGATAGGCAAATCTTTTAAAAGCTGGATGGCATGTAGTTGAAATCCGTTCCTGTGCATTACCAGGACTTGACAAATCTCCGTATGAGAAAAGCTAAGTATTCTAAAATTGAAACCAATATAAAGGAATATTTCAGAAATGGTTAACTACACGAAAAAATATATAGGACATGTTACGTATTTCAGTAAAATGTACATTTTCTGTGGAGTAAGTTTTTATCTATTTCTTACAAATTACCAACTATGCAAAATTCACCAAAATTCATCCAGAATAAAGATGCTTTCAGAGCCAGTCCCAAAAAATCCAAAATATAAATTTTATTTGTCATATAAATCTCTTTAATATGCGGTATTTTAATCATAATCTTACAGCCATTTTTGATAAAATCAAAAATATCTAATTTTTTTCCTACTAAAGAATAGTTTGGGTGTGAAGCGATTTTCCTCAAAATTTTCATGCTGCATTCTTCGAGGTTGCTTAACTAAAATACCAAGTGTGGTGTTTTGCTAATTGTGCGTTTTTGAGTTATGTCTTTCATAGAAACATGGACATGTTCTCTCTCTCTCTCTCTCTCTCTCTCTCACACACACACACACATACACACGGATCTTTCATCCACAAATGTTATGTTTTCCATTTACATAACTTTCTCTAGCTGTTTCAAATACAAACAATTCCAACAAAAGATTAATTATTTTATCTACATCATGCTAATCAAGATAAGAATAATCACAATTGGTCTATTACTTGTTTAATTATAAGTGGAAGGGAAATACGGGAATACATTATGCTGAAACGATAGTCAAAACTTTTAGAAGCTGGTCACTATTGAGGTTCGCTTCGCAGGCCCCGTTTGAGAAAAGGTAGTTTAAAGCTGAAACCAATAACAACGAATATCTCAGAAACGTAAACTCTCCCAGAAAAACCATGTGCTGTTTAAGTTTTTTCTAACTCTCACGGTTTAACCGTTATGCAAAATTCTAAAAAACTCATCCAGAATATCCTTTTCAGAGGCTATTTCCAGAACGTTCAAAATATACGCTTTAATTGTGATGTAAATATCTTTATTATACGGTATTTTAATCAAAATCCTTATATATGATCTGAAGCTTTCCTGGCGACGAACATATTCTAGACGTACTCGGGCTTCAAGCCAGGTGTAATGACGAAAACTCATCGACGTTTCGGGCTGTCAACACACGCACATACACACACATCTTTGTAAAAATGTTTTTTTCCGACAAAGGTCTCCTCAAAATATATATTTCCGGTGAAATCTCGACGTCAACATTTTGTAATACAGTACTTTCTCTACCTACTGTGGGCGTAGTACACGCAGAGAAACTGAAAAACAGACAGGATTTCAAAATGACAAATGCAATCACTAATAACGGATATCGCCTTTTTGGTTATGTCACAAAATAACTATTTTCAACAAACTGTGTGCTTTTAAATGATGCAGAGCTTTGTGCAGTAAGTTTTCGTTTATCGCTTAACGAGTATCAATTGTACAAGATTATATAGAAATCCTTCCGGATGAAATGGACCTCAGAAGCCTTTCCAGATAAATCGAGATATACATTTTACATTTTTCAAGGAAATGCATTTCATTGAATGTGTTTTAATCAAAATTATTAGACTTATTTTTGAGATAACCAAAAACCTTCAAAAAATGTTCCATGTAAAGTGATACTGAGAATAGGGTATATTTCTTGAAAATATTCATGTTGTATTTGCAAGATGCTGAGCTTATATAGGAAGTTTGGTAATTATCGAAAGTTTCATGTTTTGTGTTAAGCTATTCACAGACACACAACAGATACCTATATGCTCTTTTTATAATATGTTATGTTTAGGGGACCCGAGAAACATATATTTTCGGTGAAATCCTGGAATTAAATTTTTGGGTGGAATGCAATATTGAATGCAATACTTTCCCTACCTAATGTAGGTAGTAGGAAAAGTAAAACCAGTTTTATTGCTGTTTTTTACTTTCTCTATACTTATCAAATACATAGTGTATAGAGAAGGTATTGCACTCCACCCAAAAATTCGATACCAAGATTTCACCGGAAATATATGTTTTAGAGTCCCCTGTATAAAAAAAAAAGTATTTTCAGAAAAAGGTCCACATGTGTGTGTCCGTGTGTCAGTGAACGCGATACCTCAAAAACGAAAAGTCAGTAAAACACCAAACTTTGTATTTAAGTTTAGTATTTTCCAGGGATGCAACACGAAGATTTTGAGATAAATGCCTCAACCCACAACTCCCTTTACTTGGAACTTTTTCCGAATATTTTTATTTTCTCAAAAATGGCTCTTACGAATTTGATAAAAATATCGTATATTAAAGACATTTGTCTCACAAATAAAACGTATATCTTGAATTTTCTGGGAATAGCCTTTAAAGACCTCTTTATTATGGATGATTTTTATTGAATTTTGTATAATTGAAGACAAAAACTCACTACAAAGAAAACGTAGATCAGGATAAAATACACAATTATGTCATTTATACTTTTTGCGTGGAGCTGATCGTTTTTTAGATATTCATGTTTTTTTTTTGTTTTTTTTTTTTCAGTTTTAAAAAAATTACACTTTTCTCATGCAGGAATTTGTCAACTCCTGTCCATACAAACAAAGGGACTTCAGTCACATAGAAACCAGCTTTTGACTATCAGTTTAACATATGGTGCTCCCTTATTTCGCTTCTACTTACAAGTAAGCAAGTTATAAGACTATTTCTGCTAATTTTCTCTCTATTAGCATGAAGTATATAGAATCATAAGCTTTTTAACAATGATTCGTTGCAGAGATGTAGAGAAAGTCATGTGAATGGAACACATCAGACTTTTTTTTATAGAATGCAATGTGGAACGCAATTCTTTCCCCACCTAACGTATTGGCCGCGCCGTGGCCGAGTGGTCAGACTATTCGCCTCTGAACTAGAAGGCGCGGGTTCGATCCCAAGCGACCGCAAGTGAGATTTGTCGTGGACAAAGTGGTGCAGAGGCGGATTAATGCAGTAAAACGGGCATTAAACGCTACAAAAAAGAAACTAATATATGTATTAGAAAAAGTAAAAATCAGTTTAATTGCTAATTTTTAAAGTTGCATTGAAAAAGAAAACTTAGAATAGGAATTAAAGAATGGAGAACGTGAGAGAGAGAGAGAGAGAGAGAGAGATATCTGCAGATAGCGCAATAACGCGACCGTAGCTGAGGCTACTATTAGTTGAAATGTTTCCTGATCTAACAAAGTATAGTATATGATAATCTAAACATAGCAGTACTGAAAACTCTTGAGCACACGGGATCTCCGAATGTATGTGGGGGAGAGAATGGAGGGAAGGAAGTAGGAACGTGTGTACACTGCAAGCGCAGTTCCGACAGAGTTGGATATTTACAAAGGCTCTTTTCAGTTCTTCCAATCATCATCATCCAGTTAAAAATACAGGGGGCTGCTATTAACGTTTGGCGGAGGAAATGGCCTCGGGGTCGTGTACTTGAAAACCCTTCTTTTTTAACATGACACAGAGAGGTGTATGTTTTTGGTGAGGAGGAAACTCCAAAAATGAGTTAAGCGAGCTTCTCTGTTAACGCCATGGCCGGTTTGAGTTTTAGTAACACGAGAAAAACTGGGGGAAAGAGAGGTTTAAAAAATCATTGCCTAATGTAGCGAGGAACAAAGTTCCCGGAAAGAATTTCCGGTCCACATTATCATGTTTCACACTGCCTTGCCTTCCCCTTTTATAGCAGTGGCTAAATTATTTAGTCATAAGGAAACCAAATGGGTACTTTAGGTGCGTTCGCTTTCACAGAGAACCTATTATCGTTGATTTGTTCATTTATAAGTGCAAAAAATATCGCGAAACCTGAAACCCCAGCAGAAAGTGTAATGCAAATCGAATCCGCGTGTACAAGATTTATGTTAGGATGCATATTTTGGCAGAGTGCGTGCAGATGGAGGATGCTAGAAAAATAGTAGTGCCGGAAGTATTTTTAGCTTCAAACAGACGAAGGACAGCATTCTGGGATTTGATTCTAAACAACCATAACTGGCCAAACCTGGGCACATACTTAATGGACTCATTGACTAGTCTATGTGTGTGATTACGTGGTGTAGTTTAGTTGTGAGTGCAGGTGTGTGTGTGTGTGTTTGTGTTTGTGTGTGTGTGATATCAGAATGTTCTTTCTTTTATTGTTCTGTGCTCTCTTGTTGTAGCGCGCAAGCGTGTGTATGTGTCTGTGTGTCTGTATTTCCAATGTTGTTAAGAGATATAGTAGGTAATATTTTAAACTCAAGTATTTTTCCACAGCGACTGTGTGACGCCAATATTGTTATATTGTAAACTTAATAAACTACTACTACTACTACTACTATGTTACCTCAGTAATTCGTGGTCACCCTCCGTGGTGTAATGGCTACCATGCTATCTTCATATACCAAAGGTCTCGGGTTCACATCCAGCGAAGGACGATCCTTAGCATGGCTTCCTTCGGAAGGGAAGTAAAGCCATTGGTCCCGTGTCGTAGATTTACGGCATATATATATATTCTACTATATTAATTCTTTTAAATCTACAGTTTATAGATTGCTTAAAAATTTATTATCGTATCAACATTGATATACAGTTGCCAATTTAGTATAAAATTCTTCCCAGTGCAACCAACAGAACCTCAGATAACTAAAGGTTTGTATCTTTCTATTAAAATATTTAAGTGGTATAACTTATTTTGAAATTCCATCAATACTTAATATCAAATATCCAACTCCTATTAAGAAAAGAACAAACGCTTAAGCAAAATTTGAACAGGTTCCTACTTGGTAACGTTGAACGGTAAAGATATGACACTGCTACGAGTCTTGGTGTTTTGATACAAGGCTATTCTTCATTTTTACTTTCTCTATCCGTACTAACTACATAGTGTATAGAGAAGGTATTGCACTCCACCTAAAAATTCTGATACTGAGATTTCACCAGAAATATATGTTTTAGAGTCCCCTGTATCCAAAAGAAATCATTTTCAGAAAAAGGTCCGTGTGTGCGCGTGTGTATGTCCGTGTGTACGTGTGTTCGTGTGCCTGTGAACATGATGGCTCAAAAACGAAAAGTTGGTAAAATACCAAACTTGGTATTTAAGTTTAGTATCCTTCAGGGATGTGACACGAAGATTTTGAGAAAATTCCCCCACCCCAAACTACCCTTTACATGGAGCGTTTTCCGAAAGCTTTGATTTTCTCAGAAATGGCTCTAACGGTTTTGATTAAAATTCCAAATGTACAACTTAAATTTCCTGAGCATAGCCTCTGAAGACTACTTTATTCTGGATCAATTTTACGGAATATTGCATAACTGCTAAACTGTAAGAGATGGACAAAAACTTGCCATACAAAAAATGTAGAGCACCTTAAAAACACAATTTATGTTATTTACATTTTTTCGTGGAGTTGATCGTTTTTTTACCTATTCCTTGTTTTTGATTTCACCTTTAAAAAACATACTTTTCTCATACAGGAATTTGTCAACTTATTTCCATACAAACAATGGAAATTCAGTCACATAGCAACCAGCTTTTGTTTATCACTTTAACCTATGGTACTCTCTTATTTTGCTTCTACTCACAACGAAGCAAGTAATAAGACTAGTTCTGCTACTTTTTGCACGATTAGCATGAAGTGAATAGAAGCATCAGCTTTTTAATAATAATTTGTTGCAGAGATATAGATAAATTCATGTGAATAGAACACATTCATATTTAGTAGAACTAGGACTTAAAAGGAGTTAAAAGCCTGAAGTCAGGCGCCTGTTGAGAACAGAGGATCTGAATCAGAGGGAAACAAATGCGGGTGATCAGTCCGATATAAATATGAGAAAGTGAATGATACAAAATAATGGTGAAAAGAATGTAAGGAAATATGATTATAGATCAATTGATGGAAGGATACACACAGACACACACACACAGGGACCTTTTTCAAAAATGCTTTTTTTGGATTCAGGGGGGCCCAAAACATGTATTTCCGGTGAAATCTCGGTATCGAATTTTGCTTGCATTACAATATCTTCTCTTCACACTGTGATATAGTATGTGTAGAGAAAATAAAAATTAGCAGAAATAGCCTTATTACTTGGTACTTTGTAAGTAGAAGGGAAATAAGGGAGTACCATAGGTTAAAGTGACTGACTGAAGTTCCTTTGTTTGTATGGACAGAAGTTGACAAATTCCTGTTTGAGAAAACTATGCTTTTCAAAGCTGAAACCAAAAACAAGGAATTTCTTAAAAAAAGATCAACTCCACGAAAAAAATGTATATAACATAAATTGTATGTCGTAACGTGTTCTACATTTTTTGTGTTTTAAGTTTTCGTCCATCCCTTACGATTTAGCAGTTATGCAAAATTCCGTAAAATTCATCCAGAATAAAGTAGTCTTCCGAGACCATTCCTAGAAAATTCAAAATATACATTTTATTTTCACGTAAGAATCTTAAACATACGATATTTTAAACAAAATCATTAGAGCCAGTTTTAAGAAAATAAAAATAATTTTGGGTGGGAAGATTTTTCTCAAAATCCTCATGTCGCATCCCTGGAAGATACTAAACTTAAATACCAAGTTCGGTATTTTACCAACTTTTCCATTTTGAGTTATCATGTTCACAGACACACGGACACACACACACACACACACGCGGACCTTTTTCCGAAAATGCATTTTTTAGATACAGGTACCCTAAATGATATATTTCCGGTGAAATTCCGGTATCGAAGTTTTGGGGGGAGTGTAATACGTTCTCTATATACTATGTACATGGTACGTATAGAGAAAGTAAAAATATGCTGTTACACTTATATGAGTTTCTCTAGCTACTCTACAAACTTTTTACAAAAGATAATTTTTTTTCCAACACCATGCTAATCGAGAAAATCTAATATGTTTCATTCACATGCCTTTCTCTATACCTCTGCTACAAATTATTGTTAAAAAACTTAAAACTTCTATTTACTTCATGCTAATCGACAAAACAATAACAGAAGTGGTCTTATTACTTGCTTCCTTATAAGTAGAAGCGAAATAAGGTATTACCATTGGTTAAAGTGATAATCAATAGCTGGTTGCTATATGAATGAAGTTCCTTTGTTTGTATGGTGAGGAGTTGACAAATTCCTGTATGAGAAAATTTAAGTTTTTCAAAGTTGGAACCAAAAAACAAGGAATATCTCAAAAACGATCAGCTTCACGAAAAAAATGTGTAGCACATAAATTGTGTGTTTTAATGTGCTCTACATTTTTTGTACAGTAAATTTTTGTCCATTTATTATGGTTTAGCAGTTATGCAAAATTCCGTAAAATTCACTCATAATAGAGTAGTCTTCAGAGGCTTTTCCCAGAAAATTCAAGATATACATTTTATTTGTCAGGTAAATCTTTTTAATATACGATATTTTAATCAAAATCGTTAGAGCCATTTTTAAGAAAATCAAAATTTTCGTAAAAAGTTCCATATAAAGCGTAGTTGGGGTTAGGGGGATTTTCTTGAAAATCTTCGTGTCGCATCCTTGGAAATACCAAACTTAAATACCAAGTTTGGTATTCAACGGTCTTTTCCTTTTTGAACTATGCTGTCCACAGACACACACACACACACTTACACAAACGCACACACACTGACCTTTTTCCAAAAAAGCTTTTTTTGGATTCAGGGGGATCTAAAACATGTATTTCCGGTGAAATCTCGCTAATAAAATTTTGGGTGCAATACAGTACCTTCTCTATACACTATGTACATAGCACGTGTAGAGAAAGTAATAAACAGAAGAAATTTATTACTTAGTTCCTTATAAGTAGAATGCAACTAAGGGAATGCGTGATAGTCAAATGTTTTAAAAGCTGTCGTTATGCGATTGTCATTGCAAATCACTTTTTTTGCTTGACAAGGAGTAGAAAATAATCGGATGTGTTCCATTCACATGACTTTCTCTATATATCTGCAAAAAATTATTGTTAGAAGGCCTATAATTCTATTTACTGCAGGCTAATCGACAAAAAATTAACAGAAATACTCATTACTTGCTTCCTTGTAGGTAGAAGCGAAATAAGGGAGTACCATAGGTTAAAGTGTTAGTGAAAAGCTGGTTGCTATGTGACTGAAGTCCCTTTGTTTGTATGGACAGGAGATAACAAATTCCTGTATGAGAAAATTTAAGTTTTTCAAAGTTGGAACCAAAAAACAAGGAATATCTCAAAAACGATCAACTCCACGAAAGAAATGTGTATAACATAAATTGTGTGTTTTAATGTGTTCTACATGTTTTGTGTTTTAAGTTTTTGTCCATCTCTTACGGTTTAGCAGTTATGCAAAATTCCGTAAAACTCAGCCACAGTAAAATAGTGTTCAGAGGCTATTCCCAGAAAATTCAAGATATTACATTTTATTAGGCATGTAAATATCTTATATATAAGAGATTTTAATCAAAATTGTTAAAGCCATTTTTGAAAAATCCAACTTTTCGAAAAAAGTTCCATGTAAAGGGTAGTTGGAGTTGGGGGATTTTCTTGAAAGTTTTCGTGTCTCATCCTTGGAAAATACCAAGTTTTGTATTTAACGGTCTTTGCGTTTTTGAGGTTTGCTGTCCACAGACACACACACGCACACACACACACACACGGACCTTTTTGTAATTTTCTTTTAGTTTCAGGGGTATCCAAAACATGTATTTCCGGTGAAATCTCGGTATCAAATTTTTGGGTAGATTGCAATACACTATGTATATAGTACGTGTAGAGAAAGTAAAAAGAAAGACGGACTCTTCCTTCTGAGAAAAGTGTATTTCACAATTGAAACTGATAAGAAGGAATACTTTGAAAAACGGCAAGTTCCACGAAAAAAATGTATATGACCTAACTTGTACATTTTTTGTATAGTAAGTTTTTGTCTATCTCTTACGGTTTACTAGTTGTGCCAAATTAAGCAAAATCCATCCAGAATTAACTGGTCTTTAAAGGCTATTCCCAGAAAATTCAAAATATACATTTTATTTGTGATACAAATGGCTTTAATATGTGGTATTTTAACCAAAATCGTTAGAGCCATTTTTAAGAAAACACATTCTTCAAAATGTTTTCCATTTAAAGGGTAGCTAGGGGTAGGGGGATTTTCTTGAAAATCTTCGTGCTTCGTTCTTGTAAGATACCAGACTTAAATGTTTGGTATTTAACCGTAATTTCGTTTTTGGGCTATGCTGTCCACACACACACACACACACACACACACACACACACACACTCACGGGCCTGTTTCTGAAAATGCTTTTTTTGGATTCAGGGGGTCCTAAAACGTGTAATGCAGGTGAAATCTCGACATCGTATTTTTGGGTAGAATACAGTACTTCTCTATCCCTATGTACATTGTACACTCGGCACTAGAGAAAGTAAAAAGATGTTGCGTTCCATTCACATGATTTTCGCTTAGTCGCTGTAACAAATTATTGTTCTTCTGTCTTAAGTACTTGCTTGCTTGTAAAAAGAAGGGATGTAAGGGAATACTCTAGGCTAAAGTGACAGTCAAATCTTTTAAAAACTGGTTTTCAGCTGGTTAAAATCGTGTCTATGCAGGGCCATGGTTTACAACTTTCCGTGTTAGAAAACGTTTAAATATTTTAAATCTGAAACCAATAACAAATAATATTTAAAAAATGGCAAACTACACACACACACAAAAAGAAACAAAAAAAAAACGTATATGACATAAATCGTGTGTTTTAATGTGATCTACATTTTTTGTGTAGTAAGTTTTTGTATATCTCTTACAGTTTACCAGTTACGCAAAATTCAGTAAAATTCATTCAGAATAAAGAGGTCTTTAGAGGCTTTTCCCAGAAAATTCAAAATATACATTTATATACATTTCATTTGCCACATAAATATCTCTAATATACGATACGTTAATCAAAATTGTTAGAGCCATGTCTGAGAAAATCAAAATTTTCGAAATTTTTTCCGTGTAAAGGGTAGTTTAGGGTGGATATATATTTCTCAAAATCTTCGTGCTGCATCCCTGAAAGATAACTAACATAAATACAAAGTTTGGTATTTTAGCAACTTTTCGTTTTTGAGTTATCGTGTTCACAGACACAGGGACACACTGACACACTGACACACGGACACACGGACACACATACACACAGACACATGGACACACCGATCTTTTTCTGAAAATACTTTTGTTTGGATACAAGGGACCCTAACACATATATTTCCGGTGAAATCTCGGTATCGAATTTTTTGGTGGAGAGCAATACCTTGTCTCTACACTATGTACATAGTACGTGTAGAGAAAGTAAAAATGCAAAATACATATCCGTTGTTGTTCTTAGTGTAAGAGTGGTTTCTGACGAAGAGGTTATAGCTGAAATATGTACTGCACTTTGCTATACTAGTTAGAAGAGAGTTGTAGGTTGTAATTGATTAAAACGTTACGAACCTTGAAAACCTACAGCTTACCAACGACATTGCTCGCACCCTATTTTCAATTCCAAGAAATAAAATGGAGTTTTATTTATGAATATCCTTTAATTATGTGGTTCTCAGCGTCCCATTCTATACTACGTGTGAAAGACCACTTAATTTTGCTCAGAGGTCTCTTTATCAGGGTAGAGGTTCTTTTACGTGCCGTAAATATACGACACGGGTCCAACATGGTAGCCATGGAGGAAGACACTGAACTACAAGACCTAACTTAAGTGCTGGACATCATAATTATATGATAAAAATACAAATACTTCTCCACCTATTGTACTACTATTACGACTACACTTATTATTATTAATATTATTATTATATTTATTATTAATATTACTATTACTATTAAGAAATGTACACAAGATTATGAGTATTTCTATTACAAGGAAGAAAGAAAAATTAAGATAACGGAATCAGTGAAGTAGCATCCATAACAATTAGTGAATTAAAGATGTGCTGAAAACAGTAAAATAGAGAAAATCTCTGATGTGGATGAGGTAAAGATGAAACTAATAGAACACTGTGGTGCGTTTTGTAAACTCAGAATATTATATGTTGGCTAAGGTTGGCAATCATGTCAGATACTTGAGAAACATACTAAAGAATATATTTTAGAAAGGCGAACCAAAAAATGCGATAATTACAATGGAATAAGTATCTTATCACGGTTATAAAACTACGTTAAAATAATAAATAACAGGTTTTAAAATGTAATGCAATAAAAAACTGGAGAAGAGCAGAAAAGATTCCAGAAAGAGAGATCATGTACAGATAATATATTTGTGACTAATCAAATTTTAGAACAAAGAAGAAAGGGAAATCTTAAACCTCATGTGGTTTTTATATTGTAATAAAGTATTTGACTGCGTATTTAGAGAGAAGCTATGAAAAAATATTAAGAGTAAATGGCTATCCATTATATTTAATAGGCGCTAGGAACTCTATATATAATAACACATTTATAATTAATGACATAGGATTTAATAAATCCAAATAGACCCAAAGAGCATCAGACTGTGATAAATGTTTTGATGATGATAGTGAAATATAAATGAAAATGGGAGGATTTCAAACAATTTGCAGCACAATTTAAAAAACATTTAATATATAAACTGAAAAAGGAATTTTAATGATTTTTACTTCCTCTATATGTACTATGTACATAGTGCTTAGAGAAGGAATTGTAATGCACCCAAAAATGCGATACCGAGAATTCACCGGAAATATATGTTTTTTTTTTGTTTTTTTTTCTTTATTTTAAACAGTACCGGAGTCTGATCAGGACTCCGGCGCTGTATCCCCAGCTGGTGGCTTAATGCGTAACGTGGGAAGCTGCTATCCCAACGGAATGAGTTCGATACCTGTCATACAGTAAGTGATTTTTATTATTATTTTTTTCATTCCAGACGAAGTGCCGCAATACGTGGCGTACTGGCACTGCAGAAACTTTTAGCCGTTACTTCGAAATTTCAATAAAAAGGCCATAAGTCTCCTATCTCAAATTACTTAATAATCTACATATTCTGTGAAAATATTTCTGTATAATTATTGACACCCTTATATCCATTATTATTTTGTCCGTTACCTTGTATTTCAGGTAAGCTAAGTTCCAGAACAAGCAATGACTTGAGTAATAAATATACGAACAAAATAAATACGAGCTGAGTTCCTGACATGCCACCGAGCAGAATTTTGGTCACGACATTACGTATGACGAAAGATACACCCTCAAGTCAACAATAAACTGGATCGTGATTCTAACGGTTGAGAGGTTAAAGCATCTGTCAGAATTAAGAGCATTAGACTCCTCCAATGTACAAATTGAGGTTTACATTACGGAATTAAGCCCCTCAAATATAGAGGCTTGCGGCAGTATTGCCTGTTGCTGCGGAGACACGAGAGCCTTGTTTATAATTGTTATCCCTCTGCCATAATAATCAGAATATTTTAGTAAAATTCCTCAACAAGGAGCAACCTAATCCTGTTTATGAGCAGCTTTGACGACTTACCTAAAATAGCACTAATACCCGCTTTTCCTCTTCAGCTGTTCCAAAGCATTCCTAATGATATATGTTTTTAATTTCTCTACACCTACTATGTACATAGTGTATAGAGAAAGTATTGCATTCCATCCAAAAATTCTATACCGGGATTTCACCGGAAATACATGTTTTAGGACCCCCTGAATCCAAAAACATCTGATGTGTATGATTCACATGAATTTCTCTATATCCCTGCAACAAATTATTCTTAAAAAGCTTATACTTTTATTTACTTTATGCTAATCAGAAGACATTAGCAGAAATAGCCTTATTACTCGCTTCCTTGTAAGTAGAAGCGAAATAAGGGGCAACCATAGGTTAAAGTGATAGTCAAAATCTGGTTGCTATGTCAATGAAGTTCCTTTGTTTATATGGATAGGAGTTGACAAGTTCCTGTATGAGAAAAGTATACGTTTTTCATAGCAGAAACCAAAAATAAGGAATGTCTCAAAAACGACGAACTCCACGAAAAAAATGTATATAACATAAATTGTGTGCTTTAATGTGCTCTATATTTTTTGTGTAGTAAGTTTTTGTCCATTCTTACGGTTTAGCAGTTATTCAAAATTCAGTAAAATTCATCCAAAATAAACTACTCTTCAGAGGCTATTCCCAGAAAATTCAAGATATACATTTTATTTGTCAGGTAAATATCTTTAATATGTGAAATTTTAATCAAAATCGTTAGAGCCATTTTTGAGAAAATAAAAATTTTCGAAAAAAGTTCCATGTAAAGGGTAGTTGGGGGTGGGGGAATTTTTCTCAAAATCTTCGTGTCGCATCCCTGGAAGATACTGAACTTAAATACCAAGTTTGGTATTTTACCCACTTTTCGTTTTTGAGTTATCGTGTTCACAGACACACGGACACACGGACACACTGACCCACGGACACACGGACACACTGACACACGGACACACACACACACACAAGGATCTTTTTGTGAAAATGCTTTTTTTGGATATTGGGGACCCTAAAACATATATTTCCGGTGAAATCTCGGTATCGAATTTTCGGGTGGAGTGCAATACTTTCTCTATACACTATGTACATAGTGCGTACAGAGAAAGTAAAAATCATTTTCAGAAAAAGCTCCGTGTGTGTGTGTCTGTGAACAGCATAGCTAAAAAACAAAAAGACCGTTAAACACTAAACTTTGTATTTAAGTTTGGTATCTTACAAGGATGCGACAGGAAGATTTTCATGAAACCCCCCCCCCCACCACCGACTACACTTTACATGGAACTTTTTTCGAAAACCTTGATTTTCTTAAAAATGACTCCAACGATTTTGATATGCTGCCCACAAACACGCACACATACACACACACATACAGACAGACACACACAGACATTTTCTAAAAATGCTTTCTAATGATTCTAAAAGTGTTTTTTTTTGGATTGAGGGGTTCTCAAAACATATATTTCCGGTGAAATTTCGGTATCGAGTTTTTGAGTGCAATACAATACCTTCTCTATACACTATGTACGAAAGTAATAAACAATTTGTAGTCGATGGCCAACATTTTGAAAATAAGATACTATAAGGCAGAGAATTTGGTATGCAAAACTTTAAAACTGAAGTTTAAAAATCTGATGTGAACCATTTACATGACTTTCTGTACATCTATGCAACAAATTATTGTTAAAAAGTTTATACTTCTATTTACTTCCTGCTAATCTAGAAAAAAATAGCAGGAATAGTCTTATTACTTATTTCCTTGGAAGTAGAAACCAAATAAGGGAGTACTGTAGGTTAAAGGGATAGTCAAAAGCTGGTTGCTATGTGACTGAAGTTCCTTTGTATGGACAGGAGTTGGCAAATTCCTGTATGAGAAAATCGTAAGATTTTACGATGAAATAAAAATTAAGGAATATCTAAAAGATTATCAATTCTACGAAAAAAATGTGCAGAATATATATTGTACGTTTTAACGTGCTCTACATTTTTTGTGTGGTAAGTTTTTGTCCAAGTAAGTTTTTGCAGGTATGCAAAATTCGTAAAATTCATCCAGAATAAAGTAATCTTCAGAGGCTATTCCCAGAAAATTCAAGATATACATATTATTTGTAAGGTAAATATCTTTAATATACGATATTTTAATCAAATTCGTTAGAGCCATTTTTAAGAAAATCAAAATGTTCGAAAAAATTTCCATGTAAAGGATAGTTTGGGGTGGGTGGATTTTTCTCAAAATCTTCGTGTCGCATCCCTGGAAGGTATTAAACTTAAACACTAAGTTTGGTATTTTACCGACTTTTCGTTTTTGAGGTATCTTGTCCTTAGACACACGGACACACACATGGACCTTTTTTCTGAAAATACTCTTTTTGGATACAGGGGCCGTAAAACTAACATTTCCGGTGAAATCTCGGTATCGAATTTTTGGGTGGAGTGGAATACCTTCTCTACACACTATGCACATAACACGTATAGAGAAAGTAAAAATATGAAATTCAGGACTTTCACCTAACTGTCCCCTTAAATTGGCAAACATGTTGAGTACCTACTTGGAGCGCGCACAAATTAGATTAAATTATTTCATATCTACATACTCATGCAACAAGTATTAATTAGATTGTAAAACTGTCAACAGTACGGTTTAATAGCTGCATGTGACATAAGCTTCGAGCACAGCCCGGGTAATCGAAAATTTGTGTAGCACTTTTCTGTTGGCTCGTTAGTGTTAACAATCCACTTCAACGCCGGGATGGAGGGAAACGAGGTAATGATAGCGGACAGCTGCTGTGCCAAACCAAGGTTCATCAGCCCGAACAGACAGCCGAAGAACGGATGTAAATTAATTTAATTGGTAAGTAAACGGAAGAAGCTATTTAATAGAATGATGTTCGCTTGCTTCAATCTCGGTTACAATTTTATCAAGGAAAACAACTTTTAGCTAACCATGTTTAGGAAGAATCTCTCTTACAGCAAGTCCAGTTTAGAGTTTTCGGGCGTTTAGCTGCAATTAAAGGTTTACCGGTTTTGGACGTGCGTTTAAATTGTGAAATGTATTAAATTTACCGAGAGAAATGGCTCAGCTGTAAAGTGAGAAGTTTACTTTCGAGAGACCTCGTGTTCGATTCCCGTGGACTGCTCACTCTTATCTTGGATCTGCTGCATTTTCCTAGTTGGTAGGCGATTACTGTCATAATTTCTCATCTAGAACGTTTTCCTAGGAGTGCAACCAGTTTCAACTGTTACGGATTTCCGCGCGTCTCTGGCCTGTTAGCCTGCGGCCTGTAGCCTCCTTCATATAAAATGGAATCTATGTAATCGTAGATAAGGTTAAAGTAGATTTTTTGGGAGGATAGGCTCTGAGTCTTTCAACTCAACACTTCTTTCTCAAACCGATCCAATACTCCCCTCAAAAACCGAACCAACATTCTCTTCCCCTATATCGTCTTCTTTTACGCTTGAAAGTCACAATATCTTTAATTAGGGCGCAACAATCCTTCGCTGTATACTATAGAAAATAGTCTATACCGCATTGATTCCTAATTTGTACCATTGCTATAAAATTGCTTTTTCTTGTACCATCTGAAATCTGGTGTTGTCATTAGCAACAACTTTGCGATTTGGCATCATTGTTTAAGTTCTGAGATTTCTGCGGAAAAAATTATTCGCCAGCGCATTGCAACTTGTTTTTAGATTTGTAGTTTAGATAATTCATTTAGTAAGGTAAGTAAAATGAACTTTGTTCTTGATAGGCTGAATGAGCATAAATACAGTTTAGTAATGTATACTGGAATATATTGTCATTGTTGTACATATGGAAGAATATCACTAATACCTAGTTTTTGAAGTGCTATCTTAAATAATGCTGGTATTGTATTAAAGAGATCTAATTAATTTCTAATTCATTTGGGAAATTATATAGGAGTCAAATTGAATATCTAAAAAATCTGAATATTCATACTTCAATATCATTGATATCCAATAGTTTTAAGTGTTAATGTGGGTTAAATACTTTCATCAATTAAATAAAGAAGTTGGATAGACGGTAAGGCAATAAAAATTAACAGGTAGAACTGTTCAAAGAATTTGAATATTTATTTGACGATCATATCCTATATTTTATCTGTTAGTTTCTTGGTGGTGCAGATGTTGCGTAAATGAAACGTTTCTATTCAAACTACTTTACGTTTTAGGCTTGATTAAATTATAAACTTGTATTGTGGAAGGCAATGCCAATAACGATTGTAAGTAGAAGACTTTAATTTAGCGATGATACACCGGGCGTCCCAGAATTCAACCGCAGGATTGTAGAGGGGTCCTAGATAAGCAGTTTGCGGTAGGGATCCAAATGTCCCTTTTGCCAAATGTCAAAGTTAGGGCAAGTTTTCTGGACTGCACAACAATGACCGTAACTTAACCCTTTGTTCATGTCGACATCTATAAGTTCCGTTTGTTTTAAGCGTAACTACACAAATAGGGTTGTACTTTAGGATTAATTTCATGTTATACTAACCTTCAACCATAAACGGCAAGTAATTATAAAAATATATACAATCTTTTTCCTAAAATTGCAGTGATTTTTTAAATAAATAAAAGTGAAATGTAAGCCCCATTAACCTCCAAGCATCACACCTATTATTTTACTTGGGCTCTCCCCGTCATTTACTACAATCACTGGGATTTGAACTTGCAATATTTCGCTTTAAATGGATGGCCAGTCCAGTACCTATCATGGCCATTTGAACTACTGTTTTAGTACTGCCTTTAGCAGCATTATAAAATATAGGTTTATGCCTATATATTTTTACTAGAACTCCAGTTTTAAACTTGAATTAAAGGAAAAACGGCATATGTAATGAACTGATGCAGGCAACTAAGGGTTAAAAGAATGTGGACGTGTGTGTCGTATTTTCATTCAGAATGCCTCATGTACGTGCCAGTAGTCGAATGAATGCAGTATTGATGCAGAATCCATATGATATTTAAAAGTGTTGGACTCACAACTTTGGCAACATTGTCCGTTCTTTCAGGGTGTGCACATAGCTATTAACAGTTCGTTGATATCAGTTCATATCTAGTTGGCGACATTCTAACATACTCCGTTTTAGCATGAGTCAGTATATTACTGGTCATCGCAGCTCTCTCTCTGAAGTTACAATGCTTTTAGGTTTTTAATTTTCTTGTTTTTCTCAAAAAAGGTACACAATTTGAGCAGCACTAATTCGCTTATTTTGCCTTTCTGAAGCCAAAACGATAAACCCTCTAATACAAATTTAAAAAATCTGATGTGTACCAATCACATAACTTTCTCCATATCCCTGCAACAAATAATTCTTAAAAAGCTTATACTTTTATTTACTTTATGCTAATCAGAAGACATTAGCAGAAATAGCCTTATTACTCGCTTCCTTGTAAGTAGAAGCGAAATAAGGGGCAACCATAGGTTAAAGTGATAGTCAAAATCTGGTTGCTATGTCAGTGAAGTTCCTTTGTTTATATGGATAGGAGTTGACAAGTTCCTGTATGAGAAAAGTATACGTTTTTCTTAGCAGAAACCAAAAATAAGGAATGTCACAAAAACGACGAACTCCACGAAAAAAATGTATATAACATAAATTGTGTGTTTTAATGTGCTCTACATTGTTTGTGTAGTAAGTTTTTGTCCATCTCTTACGGTTTAGCAGTTATTCAAAATTTAGTACAATACATCCAGAATAAACTACTCTTCAGAGGCTATTCCCAGAAAATTCAAGATATACATTTTAATTGTCAGGTAAATATGTTTAATATCCGAAATTTTAATCAAAATCGTTAGAGTCATTTTTGAGAAAATAACAATTTTCGAAAAAAGTTCCATGTAGAGGGTAGTTGGGGGTGGGGGTATTTTTCTCAAAATCTTCGTGTCGTATCCCTGGAAGATGCTAAACTTAAATACCAAGTTTGCTGACGATTGTGTCAGCAATGAGCTAACGCTGACGTGATACAACCCCATTGAAGTAACTCTTCAGAAAAAATACATACGGCTCTGGCATTACGTAAATGTTGTCTAGAACATCAACGAGAAAGTTATATTCTCGATTGGGAAGGAAAGAAGTATTTCCTCCTTTGTGTCGTGTGACCGGTGCAAAGGTCAAGTTTCTGAAGGTCTGTTGCTGCTGGTTTAAACACAACCAGTTTGGTGTTAGTCTGCCTGGAGGTGTTAAGTGCTGTACGTCGGAAATCTGTGAAATATAGCAGCATTCCCTCTTGGTTTCTTCGATGGAATTTGTTGCTGTATGCATGGAATCTTATAGGAGCAGAACGAATGATTCTTCCGTCCGGAAATTTTCCCTGGTGAGGGCGAGGATCCTCTGCAACCGTCATGCTGGGAAAAGCTACGCGTTTGACATGGATTTCCGAGTTTCATGAGGTTTTCGAACAGCTACTGAATATAAAGTAGGAAGTAAATGTTGCTGTTTAAAGTCCCTGGCCGAATCTCGCAGGAGAAGTGCAGTTGTAGTGCAGTGCGCGAGACAGAGTAATTCATGGCATATTGTCGGCCATATATGAAGGAATATTGTTTTATTTCAATTTATGAAGTACATCTTAATTCAAGATACAAGCACATTCTGCTAAAACTCTGATGCTCGAGCAAGAAAGTGGTGCAATCAGAGTAAAATTCACAAGTGTAGTAGAAAGTTAATATTTCCCCCTTTTTACTAAAACGTTGACTGTTATCGCGTAAACGATTACGGGTCTAGTTACCCATTGTTAATACCTTTTATTATTTAATGTATGGTGATGGCGTTATTTGGGGAAATTATATATGCAAATGTAATGTTAATTCCTGCTCCTATGTCGGTGATTCATGAGTGAAAATCATATTATAGTAAAAGCTAAGAAAGCTGAGTACAACACTCTTCCTTGAAAGATGGGCTGGGTTTAATTTAAAAAGAGTATCATTTCCTGTGGACATCCAGTCGCTTAGATATTTGTTTAGACTATGATGACCGTTAGACTTGGGAGAATCAAACCCTGGATCGTGACGAGCATATCTGGTATTTTGTATTGAGATTGAGTGGAGAACGTGGAGAACGTGTCTCACTGCAGGTCGCGTTAAAAGCGTGGAGTCTGTAGTGCAAAAGGGACGTTTGTTCTCATTTGCTAGTTCGCCGACGTCACAAACAAGTGACTGAGGCGAAAGTTATTGAAGCAGCTGAACCCGTTACACTGTGTGCATATGTACATATATATATATATATATTTTTTTTTTTTTAAGCGACCTATGAGAAAATTGTACATATTAACGGGGGATAGAGCAGTGATAGTGCAGTACAGTACCAGATTTTACGTCAGGAAACATAGAAATGCTATATTTGTTAAAGATTTACTGAGAATATATTACCACGTTATTTTATCTCTTTACGTAGCATTAGAATATAAAAAATGAAAGTCTCGGTGTGTAAAACTCCTTTTTGGTGCTGAGACTGCCACTGTCTGCGATGTTATTTTTGCAGAATTTATCCCATAATTATGCATCCAATAACTTCTCTAGTAGGAGCCGCATGTTAGCCGGACTCCAAAACCTTTTATTTGTGGTACTTACTCTTCAACATCCGTTTCTAGCCACAGTCGCTAAGGAAAACCTGCATATGCATAGAGATCCCAAATTCGGACACCGTTCACAAATTCCTTGTGGGATACTAGAAATGAAATGGAGTTTTATTTATGGACGCTCTTTAAATGCAGTGGTTCTCAGTGTCCCATTCCACAATATTGGGCGTGAAAGACCGCTTAATTTTGCTCAGAGGTCTCTCTGTCAGGCTTGAAGTTCTTTTACATTTATGACACGGGACCAACGGTTTTACTTCACATTCGAAGAAAGCCAAGCTAAGGATTTTTACACCCGAAAAAATGTCCCTCTACTACAATGTTAATATGCAAGATACAGAATAAGACATAATAACACCAAATAAGTTTAAGACGAGATTCAGGGTTTGTAATTGGGTACTTTTTACTGGGAATGTATGTCGTAAATCACTTATAGGAAATAAAACCGGGCTTGTAGGCCGTGGTCCACTGGGCATCTCCCCTTGTTCCCCAGACGTTTCGCTTGCGTCTGCGGCAAGCATCTTCAATGGCGTATACATCTCCGCGACTAACTGGGGAACAAGGGGAGAAGCCCAGTGGACCACGGCCTACAAGCCCGGTTTTGTTTTCTATAAGTGATTCTGACACTGACCGTGAAAGTCTTCGAAATTTAATATGTCCGGAAATGTCTGATTAATGACTTCAAACCCCGCGTCGGGTTAGTTGAAATAATTCTAATTATTCTGTTACGCAGAACCATGTTCTCCTTTCGGCGTTAGAATATCACCTATATTTTGTTCTCTTTGCGCTTTGATATTTTGCTTGTATTCTATTTTTATTTGCTCTAGCCCCGTATGTACAATGTACATAGGAATAGAGAAGTATTGTATTCCACCTAAAATTCGATGTCGAGATTTCACCGGAAATACATGTTTTAGGACCCCCTGAATCCATAAAAAGCATTTTTATAAACAGGTCCGTGGTGTGTCTATCTGTCTGTGTGTGCCTGTGGACAGCATATCCCAAAAACGAAAAGCCGGTTAAATACCAAATTTGGTATTTAAGTTTGGTGTCTTCCAAGGATGCGACACCAAGATTTTCAAGAAAATCCCTCCCTAACTACCCTTTACATGGAAAAATTTTCGATTTTTTTTTTAAATGTCTCTAACGATTTTGATTAAAATACCACATATTAAAGCCATTTCTATTACAAATAAAATGTATATATTGCATTTTCTGGGAAGATCTTCTAAAGACCTGTTTATTCTAAATGAATTTTGCTTAATTTGTCATAACTAGTAAACCATAAGAGATAGACAAAAACTTACTATAAAAATGTAGAAAATGTTAAAATACACAAGTTATGTCATATAAATTTTTTTCGTGGAGCTTACTCTTTTCGAGCTTTTTCCTTATTATTAGTTTCAACTGTGAAGTACTTCTACTTTTCTCACACGGAAATGTGTGTGTTTCTTTTGTTCTACTCGCAAAGAAGCGATTTGCAATGACGATTGCATATAGACAGCTTTTAAAACATTTGACTATCACTTTGGCCTTGTGCATTCCCTTAGTTCCAGTCTACTTATAAGGAACTAAGTAATAAAATTCTGCTAATGTTTATCTCGATTAGTATGGTGTTGGAAGAAGAGTTATCTTTTGTAAGAAGTTTGTGTGTAGAGTAGCTAGAGAAAGTCATGTGAGTGTAACGCATTATATTTTTAAAATTGTTTATACCACCTTTAACCTAAAATCTACTTGGTAAGGGATTCCGTGGCATATTATACTCCATTGTGGTTTTGGTTATAAGATCTCAACTATCGGTATATACTAGAGTGCTTATTGCAAGGATATTTATTTTTACAGCCTATTGTAAACATGTTGCACTTTATTTACGCAGAACCAGCAGACATGTTAATGGTGCTGCTTTGGGAAAGGTGACTTTGCCTCATCGCACCACATTTACTGTCATACATCAACAGCTGCTAGGAACATAGGAACACAAACTTTCCAAAAGCAAGCGCATCGCTCGGGAGTCCAAAGAAATGCAAGAGCAGTAGAAGAGGAGGTTCTTGACTGGGTCCATTATTCTCCGCCCAAAAGCACAAAAGCGCATGTAATTGAAGCAAGCTAGTCTACAGTTACAAGAATAATCAGCAAGCATCATTTCACTTGAGTTCAACCACTGGAGCCAAATGACTTTCAACCCAACTACAGTTTGTGCAGTGGTTTCTTCATAAACACTTTGATCAACGAAGAATTCCTACAATTATACTGAGAGGGGGCCAGAAGGTTTTTACACGAGAGGGCATGTTTATTGCCGGCACAAAAATTCTGGAATCGTGACCCTGACCGCCAACCCAGCTACCAAACCTAACATATCGGAGTTTGTGCTATGATACTTTGTTTACTTAAAGTCACAGAGAGCAAACTTTGTACAGTCTGTATCGAAAGAGTTCCGCATATGTTTGTATTCAAAGTGGGCAGTAAATAGTGATCATTTTATTTATTTTATTTTTTTAATCATGACTCCTACGTTTTCAAAGTTAAGTGGACAAGTATTACTTAGGACAGAGAAGTAATTGCAAATGCCATTCACTTCATGAAACAAGAGGCAGAGATTAAGGAAGAAAATGTATATTCAACCGAGTTCTCCAAAAGCCTGCAGCAAGCGAATGAAAGAGTAGCCAAGGCAACTGATATTTCACTGAGTTCCGTTTCCAGGGTTCTCAAAGATAAGAAAGAAAAATATAACTTAATATACAACTTTTAAATTAAAAGATGTGGAACGGTTGTGTCGCCGGCAAATTGCAAAAATTGACGGACCAGATTGGGAAAATGTATGTCAACATGTTGAAAGCATTGAAAGTCTTTAGAAAGAATTGTAGAAAATCAAAAAGAAAGAATTCTAATCCAGGATAAAGGTGCAAGGAAGCAGCGATAGCGTCATGATGACAATGACATGAGCGAAGACGAAGGACTGTCAGGTGTGGAAGAATTGGAGGCAGATGATTGACATTGTTTATATAGTAGGCCATTTGTATAGATGTTTTGTAGATATGAATATACATATGAAAACACATGTTTATCAGTGCAGCGCCGTAAAAGAAGTGACAGATATTTTACATTGACTGTGACAGACACTCTTCCAGCATGCATGAACCGACTGGTGAACTGCTTATCTGAAAGTACAACTCGCTTCCTAGCTCTCATGATTTTCACATGTCCAGATCTGTTGCGCCAGTTATATCACCCACTAAAGTCACATTTGCGCACAGGAAAACCCAAGAGTTACAAATTATCAACACGGTTTGCACTGAACATTTGTGCTGACATTGTGAAATGACACACTCAAAGGAACCTATTGATTGCCTGCACGTATGATGGGCCACATTTACCAACATAATGTGCCAGAATTTTTAGGAGTACGCCAGTTTATGTGGTTCCAAGGCGATGGGGCACTTGCGCATTATTCCAAAGATTTAAGGCAACGTATCCTAGTCGCTAAAGGTGAAGTACCGTAATCGTAGAGGAGGCCACCACGTTCAACATATCTAACTGCTTTGGGGAAAATCCTTATGTACGAAACGCTAGTTAATAGTGAAGTGGAGCCAATGGCTGGAACCTTTGTAGCATTTGATACTCTGCTCCGAAGTGTGAAAAAATCTTATGTGTTCCATTCACATGCTTTTCTCTACATCTCTGCAACAAATTATTGTTAAAAAGCTGATGCTTCTATTTACTTCATGCTAACTGAGAAAAAATTAGCAGAAATAGACTTATTACTTGCTTTCTTGTAAGTAGCAGCGAAATAGAGGAGTAACATAGGTTCAAGTGATAGTCAAAAGCTGGTTGCTATGTGACTGAAGTTCCTTTGTTTGTATGCACAGGAATTGAAAAATTCCTGTATGAGAAAATTATAAGTTATTAAAGTTGAAACCAAAAACAAGCAATATATCAAAAACAACCAACTCCACGAAAAAAAAAATGCATATAACATAAATTTGTGTTTAAATTGCTCCACATTTTTTGCGTCGTAAGTCTTGTCCATCTCTTACCGTTAGGCAGTTATGCAAAATTCCATAAAATTCACCAAGAACAATGTAGTCTTCCGAGGCTATTCCCAGAAAATTCCAGATATAAATTTCATTTGTCAGACAAATATCTTTAATATAGAAATTTTAATCAAAATCGTTAGAGCCATTTTTGAGAATTTTCGAAAAAAGTTCCATGTAAAGGGTAGTTTGGGGTGGGGGATTTTTCTGAAAATCTTCGTCGCATCTCTGGAAGATAATAAACTTCAATACCAAGTTTGGTAATTTACGGGCTTTTCGTATTTGAGTTATCGTGTTCACAGACACCGGGCACACACACAGGACATTTTTTCGAAAATGCTTTTTTTGGATAGAGAAGGTGTATAGAGAAGGTAATGCACACAACCCAAAAATTCGATACCGAGATTTCAACAGCAATATGTGTTTTAGGGTCCCCTGTTTATGTGTGTGTGTGTGTGTGTGTGTGTCCGCGGGTCTGTGAACACGATAACTCAAAAACGAAAAGTAGGTAAAGTACCAAACTTGGTATTTAAGTTTAGTATCTTCCAGGAATGCGACACGAAGATTGTGAGAACCCCCCCCTACCACAACTACCCTTTACATGGAACTTTTTTTGGAAAATTTTGAGTTTTTCAAAAATGGCTGTAAGGATTTTGATTAAAAGTTCGTATATTAAAGATATTTAGCTGACAAATAAAATGTACATCTTGAATTTTCTGGAAATAGTATCTGAAGAGTATTTTATTCAGTATGAATTTTACTGAATTTTGAATAACTGCTAAACCGTAAGAGATGTACAAAAACTTACTGCACAAAAAATGTACAGCATGTTAAAACGCACAATTTATGTTATATACATTTTTTCGTGGAGTTCGTCGTTTTTCAGACATTCCATATTTTTGGTTTCTGCTATGAAAAACTTATACTTTTCTCATACAGGAATTTGTCAACTGCTGTCCATACAAACAAAGGAACTTCAGTGACATAGCAACCAGCTTTTGATTATCAGTTTAACCTATGGTACTCCCTTATTTCGCTTCTACTTACAAGGAAGCAAGTAATATGACTGTTTCTGCTAAATGTTTATTGATTAGCATGAAGTAAATAGAAGTATAAGCTTTTTAAGAATAATTTGTTGCAGAGATGTAGAGAAAGTCATGTGAATGGTACACATCAGATTTTTTACTAAATGCACTTTAGCTATCAATTAACCGAATCTATAAATGAATAGGCGCATGCTTAGTAATAGGCACTCCCAACTTTAAACCTTATTTTCTCAAAAACTGTTTTCCATACTAAAAATGTTCCACGCTTTTTTCACTAATTTGTTTGAAACTTTTTTTTCCGGTCTCTCAAAAGCATATTAAACAAATTGGTCAGATTACTTTTTCGAAATAATGTTGCAATTATTATAAATAAATTATCAGAATTTGGGAAATTATGAGTTTTTGAAAGTACGAAAACTAATGATTTTTCTCCACTAATTAGAGCTAATATTTTAAAATATAACATAACAGGTATATTTGTGAACTCATTTTCTATAAAACTGGATGTTTTTATGTGAATATTTTTAAAAATGCATCATGTGGCTCATTTTATTAGAACATTGAGGTTAGACAGAGAACAATTATTATTTAAATAAACATTTAAGCTATAATTGTTATACTTGGGGAAAATATTATTATTATTATTATTATTATTATTATTATTATTATTATTATTATTATTTGTATTATTATTATTATTATTTGTATTATTATTATTATTATTATTATTATGCATAATAACTGGTATAAGTATGTTTGAGTTTTTAAAAGCACATATGTATTTCCATAATTTAATATTGTTTTGGTTTTTTATAAATAATTTGCATAACGGAAGAGAAAATTAGACCAACAATAGTAGTATTTATATATGTTATTCACTATCACATATATTGTAGATTAGAGCACACAAATTTAGGTTCATGTTATTAAATCAAGATTTACAAGAAACTGTTGTATTGTTGTTTTATTTGAGATTAAAGATACTCTTATTTTATATCTCCCATAATGCCTTGTGGTAGCAACGTAGCAACCTTTTCGGAGGAATTTTATCTAATCCGGCACCTCGTTAACCATACTGTGTCATATATATATATATATATATATATATATATATATATATATATATATATACATTTCAAATTTATTTCTGCAAACATTAGAAAGTATTGTGTAATATTTATTTTTACTTTCTCTATACGCACCATGTACATAGTGTATAGAGAAGGTACTGCACTCCAACCAAAAATTCGATACCGAGATTTCGACGGAAATATATGTTATAGGGTCCCCTTTATCTAAAAAAGCATTTTCCGAAAAAGATCCAAGTGTGTGTGTGTGTGTGTGTGTGTGTGTGTGTGTGTGTGTGTGTCCGTGTGTCCGTGTGTCTGTGAACACGATAACTCAAAAATGAAAAGTCGGTAAAATACCAAACTTGGTATTTAAGTTTAGTATCTTCCAGGGATGCGACACAAAGAGTTTGAGAAAAATCCCCCCACTCCCAGCTACCCTTTACATGGAACTTTTTTCGAAAATTTTGATTTTCTCAAAAATGGCTCTAACAATTTTCATTAAAATTTCGTATATTAAAGATATTTACGCGACAAATAAAATGTATATCTTGAACCTTCTGGGAATAGCCTCTGAAGACTACTTTATTCTGGATGAATTTTATGGATTTTTGCATAACTGTTAAACCATAACAGATGGAGAAAAACTTACACCACAAAAAATGTAGAGCACCTTAAAGCGCTTAATTTATCTTATATACATATTTTTCGTGGAGTTGATCGTTTTTGAGACACTCGTTGTTTTTTTATTTCAGCTTTAAAACATACTTTTCTCATACAGGAATTTAGCAATTCCAGTCCATACAAACAAAGGAAGTTCAGTCACATAGCAGCCAACTTTTGACTATCACTATAACCAATAATACTCCCTTATTTCGCTTCTACTAACAAGGAAGCAAGTAAGAGGACTATTTCTGCTTATTTTTTCTCGATTAGTATGAAGTAAGTAGAAGCATAAGCTTTTTAACATAATTTTGTTGCAGAGATATAGAGAAAGTCATGTGAATGGAACACATCAGATTTTTCAGACAGTTAAGCAAACTACATAATAAAATTAAAATTAAAATCAGGAAATAAAACTGTAAAGCATAAAAAGTTAATGTTTTATAAAATAAAATTAAAAAAAAAAAAAAAACAACAAAAATACTACTGGAACGTCAGCAGCTTGCAAGCGCCTGCTTTCTGTTCTATACTATTATTTGTTTTATTAGTGTTTAACGGCCGCTTTTACTAGATAGACTCTGTAAGGAGATGACACTGCTGATTCATGGAATGAAAATGGGGCATCGGTTGAATGCGATAGTGGGGAAAACCAGTAAACCCGCAGAAAACCGGCCCATGCACTGCTTTGTCCACCACAAATCCCACATGCTATCACCTAGGAGCGAACCCGGGCCGCATTGGTGAGAGGCGAGTATCTAACCACTAGACTGCGACGTGGCCTATTATACACTATAAATTACATCTCTGGTATCCAGCACTAACTAAACTAAAGGTTAATAACAATAAGTTTATTCTAATATACAAAATATTCTTAAGTGTTATAAGTATTATATTTATTTATTTTTATCTTTGCTAAGAACAGTGCACAAACTTTGAGATGTGCCCTAATATATTTTGGATGTGCTGAAGCCAGATCTGCAAACGGTTTCCCTGAATCACATCAGTATTTTTATTTTTTGTTTTTTTTTGTTTGCAAAACAGAGATTTGTGTAACGCTCAATGCACAAATGTAGTGGTTTTAAGACAAACTTATTTTATGATGTTTTAAGTAAAATAATAATGCAGTCATTTTAAAAATTACAAAATATTGCAATATTGTCAATTTAATTTCAAATTAATATGTAGTGATAATGAGTACAGTTAATCTTTAGTATTCAATGTGATGTTGTTTTAGCTTGTGAAGCTTTTTTTTGTTGGCTTCCTTTTATAAACACTTCTAGGAGTTTCTGTCTTCATCATCCAGCAGTAGTCGGCGAGCATTGTGGTGCTCCACCTGCCTTGGTATCTTGTTTCTAATTCCTTGAGATCTTGATGGAATCTCTCCTCATTTCTTCACTGTAGTCCCCAAGATTCTCTGGAAAGTAGTGAGAATGTAGCACGAGTAACTTGAGACTCGTGTTACATACAAGTTCCTTGAATGCATTCAACATTTTGTTCACCATGTTTTTGTAATAGGAATCCTTTATATTGCTAAGAAGCTTTGTAACAAGTCTTGAAATGATTGCCATGTTGACAACTCTTTCGAATTCATTTTACATTCCAAAGTATCATCAGGAAGCAGCTTCCTGATATTCGGACCTGTACGTATACCTTCTTTCACTTTTGCATTGCTTAAACCCGGGAACTTTTCACTAATGTGCGAGAATCAATACCCTTCCTTGTCCAAGGTATTGACAAATTGTTTCATGAGTCCTAACTTAATATGGAGAAGAGGTAAGAGAACATCAGATGCCTCAACAGGACTCTTCTTCTTAATTATTTTTGAACCAACATTCCATTGTCTTCGGGATCATTTCTTCTTAATCCAATGTTGTGCCTTTGCCCGACTATCCCACTCACAAATGAAACACGGATATTTTGTACAACCTAACTGTTGACCCAACAAGTGTGAGATATCTTTGAAATGTTCACACACTTGCCATTTATGTTCTTCATATCCTGTCTTGGTCAACAGTAGTTCCAAATTTTCATAAGATTGTTTGTAAATCACTGAGTAACCAACTGGAAGCTAAGTATACAAACTGATATTATATAGGAAGACACCCTTCAAACTGCGTATTGACGCATCAATAAAAAGTCTCTATTCTGTAAAGTCATAATTAGGCAGTGCCATGCTAAGCATCTATTGCTGGTGTTGTTACAAAGTACTAGTTTATTTTCTTCTGAATAATACGGAGCAAATTCTAGTTGTCGTTTTCTGTACCAACTATATGAAGTCTTGGCACTGAGCGGATTTTCTTCGTAAGCCTGAAACCCAGCATTTCTGCAAATTCCTTTAAGAGCCCACTAGAACTAGATCATTCAATTTTGCTTCAGTTAAAAGTCTGTGGGATATTTGAAGCATAGTTTAGTTCAAAGTTACTTCATATTTCTCTACTGCAGGTTTCTGATTTAGATGTAGATGGGGAAAAGCTGTCTGATCTTTTTGGAGCAGGGACATGTGGACCATGCGCCTTGGGCAAAATTCGCGCCATATCATGAACACTCCACTTTTTAATACGTTGATCCATTGTCGAAGTTGTTCGAGGCACTACCTACCTGCTTAATGTGGAGCCCACAATTTGTGCTCGTCACCAAGGTGTACGCCAAAATAAGCCTTATTCATAAATGTAGTTATGTTCCGTCGCTGCTTCGTAGAAGTAAACTGCCCGCACACATAACAGAAAACTGTTTTTGAACTCTCAATGTGACATTTGGATTTAATCAGTGCAACTCACTACTTCAGGGTAGTATAACATTGTCAAGCCTAAGAGAAAACAACACAATAGACCTAAATATAAATATAAAATTGCAGGTGTTGCGATACACGGTTTTTCAGAAAATTGCACATAATGGAAATTTCTGAGAAAATGTGATGTGATAGGAGTTTTCTGAGTTTAAATGTGGATTATATGAGCAAGTGTCACCCTGGAAACATTCAGTAGTTGCATGCAATGAAATCATTGTTGCCTCTTGTTATTATTATCTATATAAGTAAGTTTATTCTAATATATTTAAAGATTTATTAAGCACAACGTCTACATTAATATTGCGTTAGTCTGCTCAAGTCTTTTATCATCAGCATAATGCTTTAAGGAGTTAGCCCTTGCTATACAGAACAGAATGTGGTACTTCTGGTATCGCAAGTTGCATAACTGGCATCAACATTCGACTTTTGTTTGATGGTGTCCGTATTTTGCGCATGCTCTGTGATGAAACCCATATGCTGCGGTTCTGGTGTAAACGTGTTTAAGGGTGAAGTTTGGCAGCCTCCACTCGTTCGTGCTCATAACTGGGATCAGATATGAAGTCGCTGTCTATTTCTGCTGTCTTTTGTTCCCTCTCTCTCTCTCTCTCTCTCTCTCTCTCTCAAGTGCCTTCGTACGCAGAAGTCATTCGTAGGTTGTTTTGGGTCTTAAGGTTTCTGATGAAGAAATCCGTCCCTGCCAGTTGGTATGCTGTCCTCGACCTTGTTGCTTTTGGGATCTTGATGAAACTGGCCTTGACTGCCTGCAATCTCTTCACGTTCTGTGGGGTTAAAAAGTTGCATATTCCGTTCAGGGCAAAACGTGCTATCGGGACAACCTTTAGCTGAAACAGGTCATTGCGGTTCGGAGTGAGAGTTTTTCCAGGTGCTTTATTTCGTATATTGCTAAGATCGCTGCACTGCATCTGTCATCTAGATGCTTAATGAAGCTCTTCCCTGTTACTTGTAGCGTAAGTCCCAGATGCTAGTATGAGTTTACCCATAGTAGTTCGACACCTCCCCAGTTAAGTGCGTCCTTTCGTGAAATTTTCCCGCCTATTTTGAACTTCATTACCCTTGTTTAATTGACGTCTAGTCCGATTGAAATTGACCAGATGTGCAACTTATCTAATGCTTGTTGAAATTTTGTTTGTCCTTCGATAGCAGGATCATATCATCCTGGATCTAATATATAAAATATTCTTAAGTATTCCTAAAAGTAGCTGAGTCAGCTGCCCCTTATTCTCGAGTTTTATGCAATTCTCATTATATAATCCGAATAAAAACATCGGCGCCATTACTAGGTTCTTCCCACGAATTTAACATGGATGTTAAACACTCGATGAAATTAATACTAATATAGATGTTATCGCATCGCCTTTTAATATACTGGTAATTAGACATCTGACGTTTGCACCACCACAAAGGTTCACTAGCACCAGTGAATGCTGCACGTTAAACGGAATGTTTTTCTCAGTTGGAACGAGCGCAAGACTCCGAAGTGATTTGTTTGCTGTGAGGATGATTCGAGTCCCCTGTATGTACTAATTGTTTTTACCGTGTAATATTCACAAATTACAATTATTAATCTGAAAGCGGTGTAGTGCAGTGGTTTAAACATAACTATACCTAGGTACGTGCAAGTGAAATAAGAATAATTTATACATAGCTACACATTTGAACACAGAAAAGAAGGAAATTACACAATCACAGTTTAACATGGAAGTTAAGCACAAGTTTGCAGACATAGAATTATTGTGTCGTTGGAAATATCGTTTCATATTGGTATGTATTGTGGCGCCGGAATGAGCCTCTAATCCTGGAATACACCTCTAACGAAGCAAGTTCTCGAAATGGTGCCCTTCTTGGGTAATGCACGCTTGGGCACGCTGTTGAGTGGAGACTGTGACTCGGTGTAGCATGGCAGGTTGAACAGATCTACGGGTCACTGTAATACGCTGGCGAAGGGTTTCTGGATTGTCTAGCTCTCTGCATAAACGTGTTCTTTTAAATTACATCAGAGGAAGAAGTCAAGGTGTCAGATCAGGTGATCTGGAAAGCCAGGAGACTGGTCCTCGGCTCACTACCTAATGACCAGGATGTGCAGCATTCAAATGATTGCAGAGGACCCTCGACCGACGCTGAGGAGCGCCACATTTTCATTCGCTCCTGCAGTGGCACACTCTCTAACAATAAGGGTAGCTCATTATGTAGGAATTCCAAGGAGCGTGCTCCTGTTAGTAGCCATCGAAGAATAATGGTCCAACAAGGTAGTGTCCACACCAGACACTCACTCCCCACTGCTCTTGGAATGTTGCCTTCCTTACCCAATGAGGATTATCAGCACTCCAATAGTGCATATTGTAGCGATTTACGGTTCCATTGTTGTGGAATCTTGATTCATCAGAAAACAGGATCCTGGATACGAATCCCCCATGATTTGCTACTTGCTCTAGCAACCATTCACAAAAGGTCACTCGAATTTCAAAATCTCTCCCGTGAAGTGCTTGGTGTAGTTGCAAACGATAAGGAGGGGTTAGTATTCAATATTCTACAGAAGACTGGCTGATGTTCACCTCCTGAGCAGCTGCCCGTGCACTAGTATGCGGATTGTCTTGGACGGAATTCAAAACAGCTTCTGCATTAATACCCGATGTTGCTTTCTCGCAAGTGGCGCTGTCACTCGCAGACGCCTTTCAACATTCCGGAAGGTGTTTGCTATTGGTTATCGTCTATTCGGATATCTCTCTCGCAATAGATGCCGAGCTACTTGTGCATTTGCTCTTGCTTCTCCATAGATTAAAAGCATATCTACAGACTCGTCTGTCGAATACATAATGAAAGACAGGTACAAAGTATCGTGCGACAGCATACGTCTGGAGAATGAAGGGTCGGCATTCATAATAACACACTGCACCATGCCAGTCCAATGGGACAGACTTCACTAAACGTATTATACCCATTACAGACTGCAGTCAACGAATAACGACTTAACTTATAATGTCCTGAACCAAAAGGATCTTCAAAATGTAAATTTGGTTTCCAAGTTTTGATGACCAATAAAAAGATAGGTACAATGCTCAGAGTCGGACCTGTGTCACTGGCGGTTAGTGCACAGGACACCTCATAATCCTATTTACCTATTTTGAGAGAGTCCGCGTGCAATAGTACACAGAGCACAAATAGTAATAGACTCGAATTTCTGATTGTCTGTAGGGGAATTTATAGGGCGTGTCTTCTGATATCTGTTGGCCACTCCGTCGCTCTAATTGAGTAAGGTGCCCATACCTATTAGCGAATGAGTTGACAAACCCAGCATAGGTGTGCTCTATTGGTTCGATATAGAACACTTACCTGCAAGGTGACAGTATCAGCCAATAAAATAAAAACATGACGTAATAAAGTACCGTACAAACGGTAAGGAATGCGGTGTACGGAACAAGACAGTGCCGGTTTCTTTCTGTGCCTTGTGTACATGGGTGCTAGGCGCTATGCCATTTCCACCTCACGAATGTTCATGCTTGATTTAGCCTTTTAAGACCGTTTTAATTTGCTGGGGGTTTTAATGTTATTGCTTAAATGGCAAAAACCATTGTGCATGTTATTTGAGATGCAGGAGACGTGGTTCACTCAAAAATTTAAATAGACCGTTGTTTAATAAAATGTCCGTTTTGACTTAACGAGTGGATGAGGCATGTTCCTTATGTTTTCCTAATTTTTGGCAACCAATCTCTGCTCTAAGTACAAGATTCCGCCATTTTCTTTTTGGCTTACATCGATAGTGTACTGATATGATAGGTCCATTTTTTCCGAGACGTTTACTGAATTATGTTGCTATGTATACTCTAATAAAAAGTTTGCAAAATCGGCTGCAAATTGGAATTCACTCTTAGTAAACGAGTAGTATGTTTTTGAGGTGTACTTTAGCGAGGAGTACGTTCTGTCCCCTAAACCACTGTTCCTCTGAATTAGCGCATTTCTCTCTCTAAGAACGTCAAGGAATACGTTTGAGTATGCGCAAAACTGGACTACGGCACTCTTTACGTTTAATGGGTGGCCTATGTTCCAAAAAACTAAGGGGTGGCTGACACACCTGGTACATAACGTCTGTTTATTTTTAACTATGCTACTTTACCTGATGATCTATTATTGCTATTATTATTATTATTATTATTATTATCTTTATGATATATTAACAATTTATTTTTCTTAAATTCTTCTTATTTATTTGAAACTACACATTTATCTCTTTAATTATTCCGTTGGAAATTCATTCAATGACCTAATTTTAGCACCAAATTAAGTAGAATGTTCTGGAGTTTCAATTCCTTGTCACTAGATGCGTAGATATTTGTTTTATACCTAATAGCATTGTTGGCAGCTGTTTCACATTTTCTTCTTGTAATCAACGTGAAAGTGCAGTACGATATAGATCCGAGTCAAGGATATTTTCAGCAAGATGGCGCTATATACCATACATCAAATGAGTCCATGAACCTAATTGCAAGTTTCTTTGACGACCGGATAATTTCCAGGAACTTGTGGCCACCAAGATCTCCGGATTTGACATCGCCGGACTTCTTTCTATACGGTTACTTAAAAGACAGGGTTTACGCCACACCTCCCCCGACATTGGACGATCTGACCACAACATCACAAAGGAGATTCAAGCTATCGACAAGAGAGTCCTCCGAGTGGCCAGTAACATGGAACGACGTGTTGAGTTGTGCCTTATGCAGGATGGAGGACATTTTTATCATTTGCTATAGAAGTAAATAATCTCCAAAAATTCCTCTACAATTTAAGTGTAATAAGTTGTCGCTAGCATAACACGTTCTGAAACAATTAATGAAAGAAATGTGTCAACTCTATTTAAATCACTCTGTATTTCTTTAATAAATCTTCTTACAATTTCTATTTGCAACTAAGTGAAAGAATACTGTTTCTTTAGTTCAGATTATTTAACTGTGTCTTTAAAATTCCTTATATTAAATAGTTCAGTATAATGTATCTAAATGTACACACTTAATAAATTAAGACAATAATAATACAAATAGTAATGCATAACAATACATAGTAAAATAATGATACTAATAAACATTTCATACTCGCTTATAAATTAATATCTTACTTATACTTACTTGAAACCTTTTTGCATTTAACAGTGAATCACAATGACAACTACATTATTTCGTATGCTTGTAAACTATATACCTGATTTCCTTTGTCGACACCACTCCCCTATTTAGGTCAACTAAAGATCTCATTGACAGTGAAAAGATAGCACGTGCCTTTCCTTCCCTCTCACTCTGTTCCGGGCGCTGCTCACCTGCTCAGTAAGTGTGACAAAATTCATAGATAGCTCAAATGTAATTGAATCTCAGGAATTTAACTTCTGAATAAGATATATTCTGTTTAAAAACCCCCGCATAAATTATCTTAGTATCAGGAAAAAGCAAAAACAAGAAGAAACCGAAAAAGAAGAAGAGCGGAGACTGCAGCTTTATTTTTACTAATGTGATATTCCACCTAAAATTTGCTGTTGAGGTTTCGGCGAAACATATATTTTTAAGGCCCCCGAATCCCAAAAAAAAACATTTTTATAAAAACCCTTTTGTACATGTGTGTGAGTGTATTTGTGAAAAGCATAACTCAAAAACAAAAGTAATTCTCATTTTCCGCAATGTCGATTTCCACAGGCGCTTAAAAATAACCCTTTTTCTACCTTTCTAATGCACACTCAAATTTTAAATTTCATGTTCTTCTTGTTCTTACCTGTAACTTTCTTAAAAGGCTCCAGGTTGTGGTTTTGCAGGTGAAACTAGAGGCCCCTCAGCCCTAGAAAATAAACCCCAGGATGGAATTTTTTCGAGTTCTAGTCTTGAAAATTCGAGTATTTCACAACCTTTTTTTTCGGAAATAGCAGTTAGAATATAGTTTCACTATGTGAAATGTCTAACAATATTATTAGGTATTATAAATACTTGATTTCAATGTTGTTTAAAAGCGATAACAATCATTTCATATACCTAATTTATATTTTACATACTTGTATATTTGGAACGTTTTGAGACATATCTTGAATAATTCACTCATTTTGGGATGGTTGTGGTTGGGAAAAGAAAGAACCAGAAAATTCACTTTTTATGTAGGTTAAAAGGCAAGCATGTTAATTCTAAAATACTCTTAGTAACTACATTATTTCATTAATTTACTTTACCTCCTGAGAAGCTGCACAAACAAAACATCTTTATTTCTTCTGGAATACATCACTAGGTACTGTTTTCACTACGAAATCTTTGTTGGCTTGCATAAGAAATCATTCTCAAGTCTCAAAATCCCGAAAGTTTACCTCTAAAATAGATGCAATAAAACATACAAGGAATAGTGGTAAAACTTCTTTAATGCTCATCTGATTATTTAACGTCAGACTAGTATGTGGACTTGCGACCTTTTACTACTCACTATCTTAAGACCTATGAGGTATTAGACTTCAGGTTATTTTCCACTGAAAAAAGAGAAACAAATTGCATATAGTCCATAAAATAACTTATTTTAAAAAATATACACCCGATATTTTAACTTTATATTTAAGTTCTGAATCGTTCTAGGATCCGACACAAACATTTTTAAGAGAATCCCCCACCCGAAACTGCACTTTAGATGGAAAAACTTTAAAATACGCTTATTTTCTCAAAAATGGGTCTAAACCTTTTGACTAAATTACCTTACCATACTTTTCATGTCAAATGATATAGATATGTCTTGAATTTTCTGAAATAGTCTGAAAATTCCTCTCCAGTCTTTGCAAAGCTGGTAAAACCGTAAAGACAAAATATAATTGCTCAAAAATATAGAAATTTACACAGATACGCCGGTTTTTCTGTTAATTTAAACAGTCTTGTTACTGGTATAAATATTCCAATACATATACTTTCTTAAATGGGAAGCTGTTATTCGGTTTTTTGTTTTTATTCTCATTCAGATATGCAAAGAGACCGGAATTTCAATTACCACTTAGTGACCAGCTGCTAAAAGCTTTGATGTTCTTTAAGCCCGGTGTATTCACTTATTCCCTTTTGTACCTACAGGGAAATATGTAATAAAACCTTCTTGCTACATTTACCTCCTTAGCATGAAGTAGATAAAAAAATGAGCGTGGGTTGCTGCAGACAAAGCCATGTACATTTAACACGTCAGATTTTTTCTACGTGTACATATTGTGGTATCACGGTTAAGGAGGAAAGGGCATTATTATAATAGTTGTGAGTAACAATATTGGAAGCTCGTTAATGGAACCTGACTGTAAGCCTATTAGGACGCGTGAAAAGTTTGGTAAATTTTGACTGACGTAGTTACACACTAAGCTTTCACAATCTATCAAGATTATAACCAAGATTGGAACATTTTGGAGAGAGTACAGAAGTAGACAAACAACTGCTGCAGGCGTAGCACACATATGACAGGTTTATAATGTAAACTATTTCATGTACCACAGTTCAGCAGTATGAACAGTCTTATATTCCTGTCTTTTCACTCAATTTTGTTTCCAATAGTGGCATCTAAATGTAGCTATGGCAAGGGGGACATATATCAAGGTAACTTGTCTACATAAAACAAATAGGTAGGAAGCTTGGGCGTTGTTCAAATGAGCTAAATCTATTTCAGCCTGGTGAACATTACTTCCAAAGTGTGAATACCTTTTCCTACTTCCCCTCCTTTAATGACCAGCCCGATTTAGGCGTGAAGTTGTCGTAGAGCTTGACTATACCCCCGCCGCTGAATCCTTGCACTTGCCAGTTCGGGTGGTTTCGCGAAAGGTTGGCTATGCTGCCTTTGCGGCGTTGCCAGATTAACTAGTAAAGAACAACAGCTGATCACAAACTTCTCTATCGTGTGTAAAAACGAATATAAATGAATGCCGATGAATAATGAAACTAATTCGTTATTATTAATGATAACTGAAAATAACAGTGATACTGTAATGCATG
Source organism: Hymenopus coronatus (assembly GCA_030762935.1). Lineage (NCBI taxonomy): Eukaryota > Metazoa > Arthropoda > Insecta > Mantodea > Hymenopodidae > Hymenopus > Hymenopus coronatus. The sequence continues at coordinate 86,388,415 of CM060891.1, forward strand.
TAGCATACATACATATTTACGACAATATTGAACAAAAATGCAAAATAGCTTATTACAATGAGAGAAAGGTATAACAAAGTGATTTTCACCGGTTTAGCATTTTAATGACTCAATTCCATCCAAGTCTCATCATTCTGGAAAGGATCGTCGTCATGGTCATCATCAACATCGCCGTCGTCACCAAGACATATCATTAGTGGTTCACATTCACTGATGATTCCGTCTAATTCCTGTGGTTTTCCTAATATTTTGTGAACATGATTCACTTTCTTCTTCCATGTAGCTGCGTCCACTCTCGCCACACCTTCCCGCAAAAGTCTATCCACTATAATTGTGAAAGTCTTGTTATATTCCCTCACGTACAAACACCAAAACACTATCAACAAATATAAATAACAACGAACAATACGTATCTTGTACAGAACAGCTCAACACACGTGTTAGGAGTTCACAAACTGAGCACGTGGTTGGAAATAGCCAGATATTGCAACGGTGCGTCATCTAGATGCGTTTCCGTAGTCTGACAGACCGACCGGAATGCTTCTTTGTGATTGGTTCAGAAAGTCAATCGGGTAAAGCTTTTCATTTGTTTTCTGTGGATGTACCAACTTACCTCCTAACTGTCAAGTGCAAGGAGTCAGCGACGGGGTTATAAATGTCGAACTAGAAGAAACCCGTTCCACCTGGCGCGTGTGTGTGTCAACCGCCACTACAAGTGAGGAGGGCAAACTCTGATCACACTTTGGGAATAATGTTCTCCAGCCCTGATATATTTTAATTTCAGTTTACTCAAGCCTGGTGACAGATGTAATCTTAGCTGCCTAGCATTTAACTGGTAATACAAGAAGTCGTGTTAAAGCGGATAAAACCTTAATGCAACATTTGCAATTTTGTTCTATTTCAATATATAACTATTCGACAAGCCGTGAAGGGTAAAATACAAGAAGAGGTTCAACTTAAATTTTATATGACAATTACCATGACAATATTGCTGTATGGAAGCAAAGCTAGATGAACAAAACAAATTACAAAAACAAAATACAGCTATCTGAAATGAGGTTCTGATCAACGAAAGATACGCCATAATAGAGAAAAAATGTAGAGAAGAAATACTACAGCTACATACGAAGGGTGTCCACAAAGTACGGGTTTTAAGCAAGAAAGAAGAAAAGGCATAAAAGTTTGTTTTCATACAGTTTATTTGTATATGAAAGATCATTCCTTAATCTATTTTTCAACCTAGTTGGCACCATTGTTCAGGCATTTCTCATGGCGGGGAATCAACTTTAATATGCCATCTTCAAAGAAAGTTACCGCCGGTGGAAACACATGACAAAGCTATGTTATTGCAAACCGTCTCATTCACTTGTTCAACTACATCGTCAGCGACAACAGAAGGCCACCCATTCCGTGCTAAGTCATGAACGTTGGCTCATCCATAATTGAATTGCTAACTCACTTTAACACCATCCGTCGATGACGATGACTTTCAGTTGGCTTCACATTCCTTGCGTCCAAAATCCGTATTAGAAATGTATTTCAGGTCGGCGGGGTCAGAACATTTCTTAAACATTTCGAACGATCACTAATAACTGTAAGTGCAGGAGGATCCGGCTATAATGGATCAAAAGACAATGCACCATGAGACAAGTGCGTATGCTGGGAACAGCAACACTAGCCTTGCTGTGGCGTTAAAAACGAAATAGTTCTTACTTTACTGACACGCCTCCTATCAGCCAAACAAGTGTAATTTGAGCGTTTAATGCAAGTATTATAATCGAATGCATACAAATTATTTTAATATGGAACTGCCAGACAAAAATACTCGTTTTTAGTTAAATATATTTTAATTCCATTTTATTCAATCCAAATGAAAACTATACTCTGTACTATTTCATGTTTAACTGAAATACATGAAGTATCATTGAAGCGGATATAACCTTGATGCATAACTCGTAATTTTATTTGATTTCAATTTATATGTGAGGAACAATTCAGCGAACCATGAAAGGTAAAATACGAGAAGATATGCAAACCTTTTTATAAAACAATTACCGTGCCAATTATGAATTTTAATAAAACAATTGAAAAAAAAAAACTAGGTACAATCATTGGAAATGAATTTCCTCAAATAAGCGAAAGGGTGCTCCCTAATAGATAGAAAACTTAATTAAGAAATACAACTAAATATGTAAGTATATATCAATATATAAGGGTTAAGGGATTTAATCGATTAATCAATTACATCAATCGATTAATTTCTGTTTTAAGACTCATCGATCAAGCATAATGAATCATTAGTAGAGTGGATTAAAATTAACTGGATAATAGTTGTACTTGTTATAGTAACGCAGAGCATGGCACAAAAGTTTAAAGCAGCAGCTATTTTACTTTCTCTACACGTAATATATAGTCATAGAAAAAATGATTGAGCGTACTCTGAGAGCAGAATATTTCAGTCCCACTTCGTATCACAAGGAGGTTTACACCCGTCGCTATTTCCAATATGCAGTTAGACTTACTTAACAGTCTTTTTTACATCGCAAACTATTACATTATTAATAATACTATAAACATTATACTGTACAACTAATACTACACAAAGAATATAATTATACACTGCCTCTCACATTGTGACAGTCTTAGCAATACCAAAACGCTTTTAATTGTCGATATAATGATAAAACAAGAGACATTTTGACAATTCAATTTCAATATCACTTCACTACCTTGCCCTTGCACATACCCGTGAAGCAGCTTGTCGTTCCTTACGCTCCACTCACTGAAATATCGAACTCAGGATGCTCAAACAGCAGCACTCACTGTACGTCACAACAATCTAAATCACTCTGAGAACACGCTCAGTAGACATTACTTCATTTGGCATGAATAACGACTTGCTAGCTCATTGATTGTTGCGAGTACACTGGCCCATATGCAATTGCAGGAGTTCGGCGAGTTCGCAGGAGGCGAGGGCAGAAACTTCCAGAATTATCTTGTTGCATCTCGAAGGCCGCGCTGGTCACCTCTCCTTCCTCACGATTAGTTGCGTCACAATAATTCATCATCTCTCATTTGTCTTTTGAGTTGCAAGTTCGATTTTTTTTATTGCCATTAAAATTCAATGTTGTCACCGTTAATGTGAGATTCATCAATTAAAAACAGCAGGAACAAAACCAAAACAAAACAAAGAACAACAAAAAATCAATACACTTAATACATATGTGTAATTATCTTTCTATTTCTGTACCTATTCTTTCTTTTTAAGCTGTGGAAACCCCCATTTATTTTCCTTTGCACTACAAGGAAGCACCTTTTGTTGCGCTGAGTCTCCAGGTTGTCCAGGCTGTATGGGGTCATCTGCTTCTCCTGTGTGCTGGTGCACGTTTTCCTTGCCAAGTGTTGCTTCAACTTCTTCATGCCACGTCTTAGTTTCTGTTGGAACTTTCTTTTGTACCATAGGGTCACGTGTAATTTCAGCATTGTCAACACTTTTACTCCTGCATGTTGTGTGTTTCTGTTCAAGCTGGTCTTTATGCTTAGTGGATGTTGCAGCCATTTCAATGCTAGTACTGCTGCCCTTGCCTTTCTTCTTCTTTCGCGGCGGTTTGTTTGCATTCGTGCTCTCTCCGTCACTGCTACTGTGTTTTGTCTTCTCACATGAAGGTTCTTCTTCTTCAGCTGTTTCGGTATCTATGACCACTGAGAGGGTGGTCCCTCCTTTGTGTGTGGTTTGTTTAGTTTTCATAGATGCAATTGTTGCAGTACATTCTATTATCAGAAGCATCTAAATTAACATCCTCCTTTGCATTACTAGCATAAACTTTTTCACCTATTTCTGAAGACTGAAATTTTTTGTGTTGTTCAATTGTTTCCATATGCACGGTACTAGTTTCCGTAATGATATTCTCTGGTAAACCTATATTTTGCTCTGTGCTGTTGGCAACAGCAGAAAACAGATCCCTAAACTTTCTTACAGTAGGCGCAAGTTTATCAGATACCATTCGCTGCGGACAAATATGTCTCATATGGGTAAAACTTCCACATTTAAAACAGGTTTATTTCTGACCTAAATATGTAACAAATGCCTCACATTTCCCAATAATCACATTAGATGGAATGGGTTTCTTAATTACCATTTGAGCTAGGCGTATACCTGTTTCTACTGTAGCAAATTTCCATTTAGCTGTCCAGTTGTCCATTTTGACAAGATGTACATTTCCATAATTTTGTAGAACATTTCTAATTCGTTCATCGGATGTTTCAGGAGGAATATTATAAAGCCTGACAGTTGTAAATTCCTGATCTGCTGAGGTTATAACCACATCCACCTTATCCCCGTTCATTAAGGTTACTGTTGCGTTACCTGCATGACGGCGCAAATGAGCTTCATAGCTTATACTGGTTTTAAACTTAATATATACTGCATTTTCTTTTCCTACAAGCTGCAATGTTTGTAATTCATCAAACGTACCTTTAATTCTTCATCCACCCAATTGTGTATATCCAGAGCGGCAGGTCTCTGTTGTGTTGGACTAAACGTTGCTTTCAGTGTACTTACACGAACTACTTTACATTCCATTGTAATGTAGAAATGACTAAAGTATTAACAACACTAGGGCTGCACCCTCACAGTTTATAACTCTTTAATCCTCCTATCGAACACATTAGGAGGCTGTGTCTTGCACTGTGTTTCGCATTTGTATTGGTTCTTGATAAAGAATTCGGCGACAAGCGCCATGCTTCCCATTCTCGTTAGCCAATTAGTAAACAAACCCAAAAGTGTTTCTATCTGATGCTATGCTCATTGGTAGTTATACATATAGGTGGAGCAACCAATTCCCATCAACTGTATTAACCACTAAGCTGGTTCAGAATCCATGAAGTACCCTGAATACGATAAATGAATCACGTTATCAAAAGAATCATGACTGGTATTACAGCGCATATATGAATATGGTAGCACACGCCTTTTGGCCTAAACAAATATAGCTTAGAGGTAACGCAGGCACTTTGAAAATTAGCGAACCTTTGTTCAAACCCCTACAACAACATACTTTTTTTCTCCCCCATTTATGTTGTTTCTTCTATCATATTTTCTATTTCTCGTTCTTATTTTATACTAATGCAGAGTTTCCGCTATATTAGTTATAATTTCAGTAGTAGATAATATGCAGATACATATTATGTATAATAGCCAAAGTACAGCTACTGGTGATATGCTTGATTCCTTTGTCGATATTGTGTTTCTTTCTGCGCTGGTCAAATGTTTGTTCTTGGTTCCAATAGTTACCGAAAGAGGTCCTTAATCACTATTACAACGACGCACTCATTCATATTTTAACAATGGCAGAGGTCGTTGATAAACGTTCTGCTGTTCTTATCCTGGTTTCACAGGGTTATACGTCCACCAGAGCGGGTAGCATTTGTGATGTTCCACAGTCCACTGCGAGGAGGTGCACAAAGTCATATTGTGAGGAGCGACAGGTTGCTGCAAGGAAGAGCACTGGTCGCTCGCGTGTGTCTCCCGAGGATGAAGACATGTCTCTCATCGCAGAGGTCGAAAGAGATCCGTTTCTGACGCCGCTGAATACAAGGTTTTGTCTTTATTCCCGGGTAGAGCACAGACGGTTAATAACCACTGTAAAGATGCCGTAATTCGACGTAAAGGTGTGGCATTAAAGTAAGTGCTAACTGAAGTCCACAAAATTGACAGGTTGGCATTTCTGTACAGTACGAGAATTTCGATTGCAGAAAAGTGGTTTTCTCCGGCGAACCTACGTTCTGTACTGCAGATGCCAAATCGACTGTGTTTGCTTACAGGCCTAATGGTACTCGATATGACATGCGCTATTTAGCCACTCTTGCAAGAAGTGTTTTTTTATAGTAGTGGAAAATCTTTCAAAGACACCACTCTGTGTGGAAGTTGGATTTTTACCAACTAAAAAACCCTAATTCTCGTCATATATAATTACGTCTCTTGGAACTGCTGGAGGCATTACTTCAAAAGGCGATGACACCATGGTGTTCATTTTTCCTTTTTAATTACTTGAGTTATCTGCATTTTGATTTAATATCATTACTTTGCCATACTCATTCGTATTTCTCCTGCAGAATTTCCTTGATACATGTTGAAACAGCTGCAAGGAGTGGTCGAACGAGCGTTACAGCTTGAGCCGGGTATATCGGGAATGTGCAGGTTCGCTGGAACGTGTTCATGGAAAGCTGCTTGGGGAAACCTATTCTGAAATTTTGGAACATGTTCTGCTTCCATTAGCCCAAGAGTATTATTAAATTCCAACAGGATAATCATTTGGCCACAAGTCGGCCAGAGCTCAAAAGTGGTTTTCGGAGCACACAAATATCTTAGAGCAGATCCCGTGGCCTCCAAAATCAGCAGATTTCAACCAATTGAACATGTTTGGACGAAAGCAAAGCAGAGTCTTTCTCGAGGTCCCAGATTGAATAATGCCCCACAACGCTGGTGTGCCATGACAGACACTTAGGATTTACTAGCAGACAACATAACTTATTTTCAGTCCACGTGGGTAGAGTGGTGGTAGCGTGTCTGCTTCACATTCAACAGGTCGTGAGTTCGAATCTCGCTTAGGGTGAGCTACCCGGATAAGGTTTTTTCGGGGTTTTCCCTTATTCTGAGAAGACGAATGTCGAGCAAATTTAAGCTCCATGGACCCCGAGATCATTTGAGCATCATTTCACAAATTTTATTCATTGTCCGATATGACTAACCAGGTTAAAGGACGTTAAACTAAAAAAAAAAAATCAAATGCTAGTGATTTCCGTGCCCTGAAGATTGGGGGCAGTGATAGCAAATAATGTGAACCACAAAAAATATTAGAATTTGTTTTCTCTTCTTTTATTGGCCTTTAGTTTCGTTTAAAAGCAATCAGGTTGCAGTGTTTTCCTTTGTTTTCTAGTTTGCGAGAACAGCAAATAAAAGATTTCACATTTCAAAGAGTGAATGAACTATATAACGTAATCCACATCGGTTGTAAGGAGTGGGTACTAATGTGAACTAAAATAATATCTATGTGGGTTACGTGTCTAGAACCTACGCTAGGTAAGACACTGAGTTTCAAACGGAGCGCGTTAGGACTGAGTACTCTTGAGTACTCTTTTTCCTGTTTATAAAGAACTGTAGCGGACAGTTCAATTATCAAGGTTTGGCTTATCTTTTAGTGTTTCTGTGCATGTTAGAGAAATCAATTCTTTTGATTGTCCCCTGGTTTCTATTCTATGTTATAAAGCAATAAACTTCGTCTTATCTCGCTGTATAAAAGCATGTTTTATAGTATAGTGCACGTGTAAACCCAGTTAGTGTAACTTCGTGTACATTCGTGAGGCCGAAGTGACGCTGAAAAATTACAGCGCTCAATAATTTTTTCTATGACTGTACATAGTGTATAGAGAAGGTATTGCATTCCACCCTAAAATTCGGTCCCGATATTTCACCGGAAATGCAGGGTTTGGTATCCCCTGTATGCAAATAAAAGCATTTTTAGAAAAAAGGTCCGTGTGTCTGTCCATAAGTCTGTAAACACAATGCCTCAAAAAACGAAAAGTTACTAAACTGCCAAATTTGGTATTTAACTTTAGTATCTTTCAGGATGCGACAGGAAGATGTTTAAAAGAATTCCCCCACCCAAAACTAAGCGGAAAGAATTTAGAAAATGTTTATTTTTTCAAAAATGGCTCTAACGATTTTGATTAAAATACGGTATATGTATTTATTTGTTTGACTCATAAATGAGTCTGCCCAGTGACACAGAAGAAAATATACATTTAGAGGTTATGAAGATATTTATATGGCAAATAAAATGTATACCTTGAGTTTTCTAGGAATAGCCTCTAAAAACCTCTACCTCAGCATATTTCAGGTTGAATTTTGCTGGGCAAAAGTTACTGAACAAGATATGCAGACCCCGTTAAAGCAACTTATTTCACATACATTTTTCGTGAAGGTAACCATTTTTAAGATATTCCCTGTTATTGGTTTCAATTTGAAAATACTTACTTTTCAAATACGGGAATTTTTCAACTCCTGGAAATACAAGGAAACGTATTTCATTCACATGGCAACCAGCTATTAAAAGATTTGACTATCGCTTTAACCTGGTGTATTCCATTATTTCCCTCCTACTTACAAGAAAATATTTCCTGATGCTTATCACGATTAGCATGAAGTAGATAGAAGAATAAGCTTTTTAACAATAGTTTGTTACAGAGATGTAGAGAAATGTGAATGGAACACAAGGGATTTTTTCTATGGACGACACACAATTGAAAGTGTAACCTTAGCTATGACTTTCTCCTGGAAACCCTGTCGTATGAGACTAAATGCTTGTGTGCTACATACATTCCTCACATGTGTGTTTACTATCAGAGCTATTTATCTGAATATCTAATCATGCAGAAATACTTCCTAACAGCATAATAAACAATAGACAAGGAAGAAAAACCAGCAATCCTGTGTTTGCTGAAGTCTGCTGTTTTGATTGATCCACTTTGTAGATATTAAAACAGTATTTCTGTTAATATAAAGAAAACTACGTTCATATACACAGGGTGTTTCAAAACGACACCAAACGAAGATGTGGATCTTATTGGTCATACCATACGTGATACGTGAATATAATTTTCAGCTCTAAATTCGGCACATACAAAAACTGCCATAAAATCACCATGGATTAGGCAGTCGTACATAACTAAATGGCTCGTGGCTGGTCCACTCCAAGAGAGATGGCGGTTGGTAGCGAAGGACCCATTCGCGTGGTGTAGGGGTGTTTTGATAGACACGCCAGCGCGACACAGGTCACCTTAGTAATGGAAAGCTTAGCATGTTGGTTTTGTTATGTGTTTCGTTTAACACGTTCTGAGGTTGCTTACGAGGCGTAGGATAACCTTGTTCCTTCGCTGCCTAATCCCAAATGTGTGAAGAGTTTGAAAGTTGCAACATCAAGTTTCGGATAAGTCAAAATGTAAGCAAATCGACTGATATCTTCATTTGGTGACGTTTTGAAACAGCCTGTATATATAAAAAAATTACCATCAAGAAACATAAATAAAATTAAAAAATAGCAGCGTATTTCAGTATATTTTTTCCAATTCGATTAAAACTTTGAGCTGTCGACAGCACACATATATATGTACACACACATATGCATTGAATGATACAATTTTGCAAGATAAATTGGAGAAATCAGATCTGAGGACGAATAATAATAGAATTCCTAAACTTATCCGTGAGTATCAGCTATTGAGAAAAGAAACATTAGACAACCATTAAGAAGCGGAGTGACATCTGAGGTCGGAACAGGGCAACGCCTAACCCAGGAAGAGCAATCAAGTTACTAATTTTATTCATTTCTTCCCTTCTAAGCCCTTTAATGATGTGGCAATTCTATCTAGATACACTTACAAAAGTAGGAGACAGAAAAACACCTGTTCAATTATTCATATGGTTGAATCATATGAAGGCAGTTCGGAAAGAAACTTCATTTTTCCCATTAAAATCTGAAAGAAAAGCATATCTGAAAGGAATTTTTTCATTACGAATAGTATGAAATATTGTATTCCACCCAAAAATTATAAGTTGCGATCTCACGAAAATGTATTTTTTGAGGTACCTACTCTAAACTCTGTGTTTATATGTGAGTCTGTGAACAGCATAACTCAAAAACGAAAAGTCCGTCAAGTACCAAATTGTTATTTACATTCATCCCGCAAGAATGCGACAAAAAGACTTTATATAAAACCCCACTCCCCAACTACTTTACAAAAGTTTTGATTTTTATTCTCTCTCTCTCTCTACACGTACTATGTGCATAGTGTATAGAAAAGGTACTGCATTTCTCTAAAAATTCGATACGGAGATTTCACCAGAAATACATGTTTTGGGTTCTCTTGAATCCACAAAAAGCATTTTTGGAAAAAATTCCGTGGTGTTTGTGTCTGTGGGTGCGTGTCTGTGGACAGCACAGCTCAAATACAACACCGTTTAACACCAAACTTGGTATTTAAGTTTGGTATCTTACAAGATGCAACACGAAGATTTTCAAAAAAATCACCCAACTACCCTTACATGGAAGTTTTTTCGAAAGTTTCGATTTTCTCAAAAATGGCTGTAACAACTTCGATTAGAATGTCGTATATTAAAGATATTTACCTGGCAAATAAAATATATGTCTTGAATTTTCTGGAAATAGCCTCTGAAGACTACTTTATTCTAGATAAATTTTGCGGAATGTTGCATAACTGCTAATCCGTAAGAGATAGACAAAACCTTACCACACAAAAAATGTAAAGCACATTAAAACTCACAATTTATATTATATACATTCTTTTGGTGGAGTTGATCGTTTTTTAGATATTTCTTCTTTTCAGTTTCAGCTTGGAAAAACTTACTGTTCTCATACAGGAATTTATCAACTCGTCTCCATACAAACAAAGGAAAGTCACATAGCAACCATTTGACTAACACTTTAACCTATGGTACTCCCTTATTTCGCTTCTACTTACAAGGAAGCAAGTAATAGGACTATTTCTGCTATTTTTTTTTTTCTGATTAGCATGAAGTAAATAGAGGTATAAGCTGTTTAACAATAATTTGTTAAGAGAGGTAGTTATGTGAATGGAACACATCAGATGTTTTCTTTCTCTACACGTACTATGTACATAGTATATAGGGGAAGTGTTGTATTCTACCCAAAAATTCGATACTGAGATTTCGCCGGAAATACATGTTTTAGAATCCCCTGAATCCAAAAAAATTTTTTTTTAGAGAAATGTCCATGTGTGTGTTTCTGTGGACAACACGGTTTAAAAACGATAACACCGTTAAATACCAAATTTGGTATTTAGGTATAGGATCTTCTAAGGATGCGACACGAAGATTTTCAAGGAAAACCCCCACTACAAGCTACCCTTTACTTGGAAAAAATTTCGAAGTTTTTGATTTTATCAAAAAATGGCTGTAACGATTTTCATTAAGATCACGTAAATAAAAAGTGTTTCCACCCCGAATAAAATGTATATCTTGAATTTTCTGGGAATAGCTTCTGAAGACCCCTTTATTCAGGATGAATTTTGCCGAATATTGCATAACTGCTAAACTGTAAGAGATGAACAAAAGCTTACCATACAGAAAATGTAGAGCACAATAAAACTCATAGTTCACTGTATATACATTTTTTTCGTGCAGTTGATAGTTTTTAAGATATGTTGGTTTCCGCTTTGAAAAACATTATTTTTTCTCATACAGGAATCTGTCAACTTCTGTCCAAACAAACATCAGTCACATAGCAACCATCCTTTGACTGTCACTTTGACCTATGGTACTCTCTTATTTCACTTCTACTTACAAGGAAGTAAACAGTAAGATTATTTCTGATATTGGTTCTCGGTTGGCATGAAGTAAATAGAAGCATTAGCTTTTTAGCAATAATTTGTTGCAGAGATGTAGAGAAAATCATGTGAATGCATCAGATCAGATTTTTTAAAAATGTATGTAGCGATTTTGATTATAGTACCACATGTTGTGAGATACGAAATGTATATATTGAATTTTCTGAGAAGTCCCATTTAATCTGGATGACTTTTGTGTAAATAGTAAACCGTAAAAGATACATAAAATTTAACTGCATAAAAATGTCGATGCCCGGCTCGTTAGTGTGAGGGTAGAGTGTCTGCTTCACATTCAAATTCTCGCAAGGCATGCAAAAGCACAACACCGGCCAGCAGCTTATCGTTACATTTTTACTTTTTCTAGCCCCATACTTGGTATTTAAGTTTGGTATCTTCCAGGGATGCGACACGAAGATTTTCAAGAAAATTCGCCCACCCCTAACTACCCTTTACATAGAAAAAATTAGGAAAATTTTGCTTTTCTTAAAAATGGCTCTAACGATTTTCATTAAATTATCACATGTTAAAGCCATTTTGATCACAAATAAAATGTATATCTTGAATTATCTGGGAATAGCTTCTAAAGGCCTGTTTATTCTGGATGAACTTTGCTTAATTTAGAATAACTAGTGAACCGTAAGAGATAGAAAAGAACGTGTGACACAAAAAATGTAGATCTCGTTAAAATACACAAGTTATGTGATAAACATTATTTTCGTGGAACTTACCGTTTTAGAGGTATTCCTTGTTATTAGTTTCAGTTGTGAAGTACTTTTCACAGACGGGAGTGTCAGTTTTTCTTTTGTTCTACTCCTGGCTAAGCAAAGAAGTCATTTGCAATGCAATCGCATAGCAACAGATTTTAAAACATTTGACTATCACTTAATCCTAGTGCATTCCCTTAGTTAGTTCCAGTCTACTTTAAGGAACTAAGTAATAAAATTCTGCTAATGTTTATTTCTTTTCGCGTGGTGTTAGAAAGAGACTGTTGTTTTGTAAGAAGTTTGTTTGTAGAATAGCTAGAGAAAGCTATGTGAGTGTAACACATCATACATTTTTTTTTATATCACACCATGCTTCTTACTTATTGCTCCATAGTAGTGTAAAAATGGCGAAACTTCCGGAGTTACATAACAATGAAGGTGCTTGCTCTTGTATAAATGTCTTAAAACATAAAATATGGGTGGGAAACATAATCCTGTTTATTAAACAGTTTTGTTGGATTATTTGTTAAATTTAAGCTATATGTATAACATTTATAATATGTAATTTTATTTAATTATTACTGCGTTTCGTGGAAAATGATTTGAACCTTCATGAGCTATCAGAAATGTGCATCTCACGTCTTTACTTTCTCTACACGTACTATGTACATAGTGTATAGAGAAAGTATTGCATTGCACCCAAAAATTCTATACCGAGATTTCACCGGAAATACATGTTTTGAGACCACCTGAATCCAAAAAAAGGATTTTTAGAAAAATGTCCATGTATGTGTGTGTGTGTTTGTCGTTGGCAGCATAGCTCAAAAACGAAAAGACCGTTAAATACCAAACTTGGCATTTACGTTCAATATCTTCCAAGGATGCGACACGAAGATTTTAAAGAAAATTCCCCCACCTCCAAATACCCTTCACATGGAAAAATTTTCGAAGTTTTGTTTTCTAAAAAATGGCTGAAATGATTTTGATTAAATTATCGTATATTAAAGATATTTACCTGACAAATAAAATGTATATCTTGAATTTTCTGGGAATAGCCTCTAAAGACTACTTTATGATGAATGAGTTTTACAGAATTTTGTGTAACTGGTAAATAACTGGTAAACCGTAAGAAGTGGACAAAACATTACCAAACAAGAAATATAGAGCACATTAAAAGACACAATTTATATTATATACATTTTTTTGGTGGAGTTGATCGTTTTTTTAGATATTCCTTGGTTTTGGGTTCAGCCTGGAAAAATTATATTTTTCTCATACAGGAATTTGTAAATTCCTGTCCATACAAACAAAGGAGCTTCAGTCACGTAGCAACCAGCTTTTGACTATCACTTTAACCAATGGCACTCCCTTTTTTCGCTTCTGCTTCTAAGGAAGCAAGTAATAAATATACTTCTGCTAATTTTTTCTCACTTAGTACCAAGTAAATAAAAGCATAAGCTTTTTATAAATACTTTGTTGCAGAGATGTAGAGAAGGTCATGAGAATGGAACACATCAGATTTTTATTTTCTATACACGTACTCTATACACAGTGTATAAAGAAGGTATTGTATTCCATACAAAAATCCGATATGTTTTGACTTCCTCTGAGTCCAAACTCCAAACAACTCTTTACATGGAAAGAGTTTTCAAGTGTTTATTTTTCTCAACAATGCCTCACACGATTTTGATTAAAATGACCTGTATTAAAAATACTTACCTCACAAATAAAACGTATGTCTTGTATTATCTCAGAATGGTTTCTGAAGACCTGATCATTCTGGATGAATTTTTCTTAATTTTGTACAACTGGTAAACCGTAAGAAATATTCAAAAACTTACTGCACAAAAATGTAAACTTCTTAAAAACTCAATTTATATAATATACATTTTTGTTGTAGAGTAGATATTTCCGAGATATTTCTTGTTGTTGGTTTCAGTTTTGAACTACGTAACTTTTCTCAAACGGGTCAGTTTGTTTTACCTCTGTTTCGTTTTACTGCTAACAATTCAAAACGAACTGAACTTCAACTGTTCACATAATGAGCAAATTTTAAAAGACTTGACTATCACTTTATCCTAATGTATTCCCTTATTTCTCTTCTATTTCAAAGGAAGCAAGTAATTAGAGAATTTCTGCTAAGAGTTATCTCGACCAGCATGAAGCAGATAGAAGAGTAAGCTTTTGTAAGAACAGTTTGCTCGCAGAACAGGTTGAGAAAATCATGTGAATGGAACACATTCCATTATCGTTGTTAGGACCAGGATACTGACTTAGGGGACTCGACATGAGCCTAGGAGGTTATTCTACTTATGTCCCTTAGTGTGGTGCCCCCGGTAGAGAGGTGTGAGGTGAACTGACACACCGGGCGACCGGAGCCAGGAGTGACGGCGCGTGGACCTTACAGTTTTCAGTTAGGCAGACCGGGATCCCACCATACATAGGGCTAAACGCTCAGGCCAGGAACGGTCCCTATGACAGTAAGCAGCCAAAGCAGGGTAATGGAGAGCATGCTCCACCGAGTCCCATCGCCGACACTTCCAAACCTGAAACAAACCAACAGGATTAAGGATGAATGAAATGGCAATGGAAATGACATGGAGTGACGAGAAGCTAGGGGATGAAAGAAATCTACGTACCTTTCATCTGGAGTCCCGCGAAAACTGTCCAAAAAACCCATTAGGCAGGTAGGTTAGTCACGGGGATCGAGCTTACGAGCTCCAAAATGCGGACCACTGATGAAACCATTTGAGCCAATCTACTCAGTTGTTAGTATTACTTGTTTATACATTATAAAGCTGTTAAAATATCTAATTATCATCGTTGCTATTATTTAAAACAAACAATATTCAAGATGGGTGCCGCGTTTGCTCTCAATGGAGAATAAACACAATCCTGTGATCTTTTCGGAAGCTGGTTTGGCATTTTTCCGTCGCAATGCAGACGATTTTCTGCGTCCATACAAAATACGGATGAATTCATACACTCCGGTGGGTTTTTAAAGGCAAACTGGCTCCAAAGAAGGGCTCTGTTTTAGGAAGGCAAGTGAAATCGTCTACATTGATTATTTGCAGAAAGAAGTACTGATTAATGGAAAGCATTACGCATTGTTATTGCGCCGGTTGAACGGAGAAATGAAGCTAAAACGCCTCATCTGGTAAAGAAAAAGAATCCAACAAGATAATGCAAGAGACACACCTGAGCAGTTTCGATTGTAGAATTAAGGTTCGAATTACTACAACATTCACCGTTTCCAAACTTGAAAACGGGCTCGGCGGAAAACTATTCACCTCTAAGAAGAGCTCATCTCCAAAACAGAGGCCTATTATAAGAGGCTTCCGAAATCGCTGGGAAAAAAGTATCGAGCTAAAAGGAGATTATGTTGGAAAATAAAAATATTTACCAGAAATAATTTTTTGTATCTTTTTCTAAGGAATTATCCCTCGATATACGCTGATCTTTATCAGTCACACGGGTACGAAGAATGCACAGGCAACACACAAAATAATAAGTAGTATTAAAACCAAAAAAATAAAAGAGTGAACAGAAACTAAAAGATAAATATATTCAAATACAGCATTTTAAGCTTACAACAAACAATAAACCGTTTCCCGATATATTAATGTGCCCTATTATAACAGACGAATACCCTTAAGAGAAAAATATACACACAATCACTATAACAAAACAATGACATAAAATATTTAAAATATATATTGGCTCTTCTTAGCCCACCTTTATCACCGTTCTCACATCCCAGCTGTCTCGCCTTAAGTAGAAGTTAACCTATTCCCTCTGCATCTTCTGTGCTTGCCAGTAGCGTACAACATGCTCCTAACTTTCCATTCGTGGTTGTAAATGATCGCGTAGATACTTTTCCCTATATTCCTCCATATCTCTATATTTTGTGAGTCCACGACTATTCCTCCTTGCAAATGTGGCAGATTCTGTTACTATTTCGCCAGTCATTTTTATATTTCGGCATGCTCCTAGTCTAATCCAAGTAGCTCCCTGCCTAATGAGTTTGGTACATATTTTAATCTGTGAGACGTTAATACATGGAAGCGAAGCGTTTTCATGGAAGGAAGGAAATTGATGCCATATAAATTTATTAATTATGCGGTAAATAAATCATTAATTACTGAAAGTAATTAGCCTGTAAGTGTTATGTGAATATCAGAATATTGAATATAATGTGCATTTTAAATATTATTTCATTTATGATCAAAAATAATTATTTGAAAACATTCAATAATGATAGTTGCATTGCTACGTGCATGAAAAAGGAAGTTGTTCTTTCTAGTTTACTGCATCCCCAAGCGTTGTATACCCATATTTAAATATTCACTAAGCGCAAATAGTTTATGAAAGAAATATTACATGTACCAAAAGTAATTTATTTATAAATAAAAGGAAGTCTGTATTATATACTTCCTCAAAGAATGTTTGATAAGGAAAAACATATAAAATAAGCTTCGAGCCTATCTAAGAGCGAAATAGACGTTCAACTGTTATTGGTCAATCTTCATGTGATCATCATTGCTCGGCACAAGGGTAGCGTCCTATGGGAACGCGTGCTGTAGAATGCAATCTTAATTTATCTGTGCCATCCTACAGTTTTAGTTATTATTTTATCAAGCAATATTCACGAATATACAAGAACATCTTACCAGTGTGTTATTTATAAATATTATATTACCTGGAATGAATTATCTCCCTCGAGGCCACGACCCTGAGATGTAATAATAATGCATATTACCGTGAGTAATACTAAGAAAAAAAGAATCTCGACTAGCTCGCCGACAGGAAGTTGTTATCAGTTGACTCCCCGCCGAGGGATAAATACAAATTTGTGTGTAACATCTGAAGTACGATTTATTCATTCCATGTAACATGCATTTGGGGGATGAGCGCCAGGAAACACGCCTGTCTTTGAAGCACAGTGTTGCGTGGCACCCTGTTAGTGCTAAGTGTTACATTACCTCCTTGATGGTGTGATGTGTGCGGCAAGCAATTCAACTTTTCCAAACCACTTTGTCTCCTCTTCAAGCCGGTAGAAAACAAACGTATCACATCCCACACACCTTTGTTTCCTCACAGCCCTCTACTGGCACAGTCTCTTCAAATGGAGTGTGCTTTGAAACACTTTCATTTAATGGGATTATAGTTTGCTTTCTATACAACACTCCATATCCCTCTTATTTCTGTCTTCTCTATGTACACATTGACGGTAAAGGTAACATTTTTACGTGACATTTATTTGAAGAAAATAAAAATCTGATGTGTTCCATTCACATGACTTTCTCTACATCTCTGCAACAAACTATTGTTAAAAAGTTATGCTTCTACATACTTACTTCATGCTTCGAGAAAAAATTAGCAGCTTCCTTATAAATAGAAGCGAAATTAGGGAGTACCATAGGTTAAAATGATAGTCATAAACCGGTTGCTATGTGGCCGTAGTTCCTTTACTTGTATGGAGAAGAGTTGACAAATTCCTGTATGAGAAAATTATATGCTTTTCCGAGCTGAAAACAAGAACAAGAAATATCTAAAAACAATCAACTCCACGAAAAAAATGTGTATAACATAAATTGTGTGTTTTAAAGTGCTCTGTATTTTATGTGAGGTAAGTCTTTTCCCATCTCTTATGGTTTAGCAGTTATACAAAATTTCGTAAAATTGATCCAGAACAAAGTAGTCTTCAGAGACTATTCCCAAAAAATTCAAGATTTACATTTTATTTGTCAGGTAAATATCTTTAATATACGGTATTTTAATCAAAATCGTTAGAGCCATTTTTAAGAAAATCAAAAATTTGCAAAAAAGTTCCATGTAAAGGGTAGTTTGGGGAGGGAGATTTTCTTGAAAATCTTCGTGTTGCATCCTTGGAAGATACCAAACTTAAATAGCAAATTTGGTATTTAACGGTCTTTCTATTTATGTGCTATGCTGTCCACAGACACACACACACACACACACACACACACACGGAACTTTTTCCAAATATGTTTTTTTTATATTCAGGGGGACCCAAAACATGTATTTCTGGTGAAATCTCGGTATCGAATTTTTGGGTGGAATGCAATACCTTCTATATACAGTATGTACATAGTACGTGTAGAGAAAGTAAAAATAAACGATTCTATATTTGTAACCTAATGTAATTTTTCTGAAAAATAATACGTTACAGAGGATTGCAAGCGAAATATCCGAATTATCACTGATTTATCAAATTGCGATACTGAGATTATATGCATTTAGAGTGGTATAATGATAACAATAATAATTTAAACCCACTAGCACAACTTTTAAAGTTGTTCCATGCATATAGGAATATGAAAACCATATTTCCATATTCTTAAAGGCCAACTAATTCTTACTTTCTCTACAAGTACTATATACATAGTGTATAGAGCAGGTATTGTATTCCACCCAAAAATTCGATACCGAGATTTCACCGGAAATACATGTTTTGAGACTCCCTGAATAAAAAAAAATAATTTTTATAAAAGTGTTCGTGCTGTCTCTCTGTCTTTCTGCCTGTGTGTATGTGTATGTGTGTGTGTCTGTGGGCAGCTCAGCTTAAAAACGAAAAGATCATTGAATACCAAACTTGTTATTTATGTTTGGTATCTTTCAAGGATGCTACATGAAGATTTTCATGAAAATCCTATCAACCCCCAACTATCCTTTACATGGATCTTTTTCGAACATTTTGATTTTCTCAAAAATGGCTCTAAATATTTTGATGAAAATCTCTTATATTAAAGATATTTACCTGACAAATTTCTGGGAATAGCCACTTTATACTGGATGAATTTTACGGAATTTTGCATTGCTGCTAAACCGTAAGAGATGGACAAAAAATGTAGAGCACGTTAAAACACAAAATTTATGTAATATTCATTTTTTTCGTGAAGTTGATCGTTTTTGAGATATTCTCTGTTATAAGTTTCAGCTTTGATAAGCTTACTTTTCTCATACAGGCATTTGTCAACTTTTGTCCATACAAACAAAGGAACTTCGGTCACTTAGCAACCAGCTTTTGACTATCGCTTCTGCTTACAACGAAGCAAGTAATAACACTATTTCTGTTAAATTTTTCTGGATTAGCATTAAGTAAATAGAATCATATGCTTTTAATAATATTTTTTGCAGAGATGTAGAGAAAGTCATGTGAATGGAACACATAAGATTTTTGCTATTATTTGCGTACTAAACTAAATATCATTAAAGCATTACAATTCGGCACTTTATGGTCCTGCTTTTTTTCTCTCTCTCTCTCTCTCTCTCTCTCCCTCGCTCTCTCTATATATATTGAGAGAGAGAGAGAGATAGAGAGAGTAGAATTAGAACTAGTCAACGACGGGGTCACATGACTCAAAGACAGAAGTCCAGATGCACGCTCTTATACTCTTTTGCCATTTATTGACCCCAAGGAGGGATGAGGGGCGAGATTCGAAGGGCAAGCAAATCCGCTCTGGATCTATCTGGAACGCTGCCGACGCCACCCTAGACCCTGCTCACGAGACCTCAGAAGGAGCCCTGGAACCGGAAGGTTGGTCCCGATCGGGTGTTTCCGACGGAGCAATTCACCGTCCAGCCGCAACCCGCAGTACACCGTCCTTCAACCCTGAATGTGATGATAGAAAATGGTGGACCGCAAGAATCGCCTGGCTGGAGACAGCTATACACCTATAACAGGGAAACTCCCGAAAAAACTCGCGTCAGATAGGCCGGCAGCTGGGAAGGAAGCCACGAATTCCCGAATACGAGCCACAGATCAAACCAGGTGAGCCATTTCGGTCAATAGTATAGTCAGTAGCGTGGAATTATATTCCGCACCCAAATTTAAAGTTCATATTTCATCGACATAAATGTTGTGGCTCCCTGAATTAAAAAATAAATCTTTTTTTTTTCAAAAGTGTGTGTATATGTATGTATGTGTGTGAGTGTCATTAAAAGGCATACTGAAATACGAAACGTTCTGCCGGCTTATTTTTCAGTTTAAAAGGTTGTTATTCCCATTGGAATAAATTCTAAATTATTCAGTATAAAACTTTATGTTTAAGCTTTGCTTTTTTCATGAATGCCACATGAAAAATTTTAGACATATTCTCCTAAATTAGCCACATTTTCCGAAAAGGCTATTTTTTTTCAAAAGTGATTATCAAATTGTACTAAAGTATCAGATGCTTAAAATTGTTCATAACAAATAAAATTTACGCCCTAAATTGTATGGAAATAGCCTCTGAGGTGATTCAGAAATATTGCAACATAATAACATAAGATCCCGTTAAATTTATGAAAAATAATAGTTTTTTTTTAGTTGACAGTTCCGAACAATTCCTTGTTATTCCGTAAACGTTTATATTGGTTAAAATGAAATAAATAGAGGGATAAGTTTCTTTAAGGATATTTTTGAACCATTGGTAGAGAAAGCTCTGTGTAATTCATAACACATTTAAATAGAATAAGTCTAAAGAATAGGCTTGTATTTTAGTTACTACTGATCACTTGAGAAAAAATCTGATGCGTTATACTTACATGACTTTCTCTAGATACAAACAAACTTCTTACAAAAGATACTTCTTCTTTCAACACCACGCTAATCGAGACAAACATTAGCAGAATTTTATTACTTAGAATGGAACTAAGGGAATGCACTAGGCGAAAGAGATAGCCAAATGTTTTAAAAACAGTTGTTATGCAAATTACTTCTTTGATTGCCCAGGAGTATAACAAAAGAAAAACGGACACTCCCGTCTGAGAAATGGTTAAATACTTCACAACTGAAATTAATAACAAGGAACAGCAAGCCCCACAAAAAAAAATATATGGCATAACTTGTGTATTTTAACAAGATCTACATTTTTGTATAGTAAGTTATTGTCTATCTCTTACGGTTTACTAGTTATGCCAAATTAAGCAAAATTCATTAACAATAAACAGGTCTTTAGAAGCTACGTCCATAAATTTGAAGATATAGCTTTTATTTGTAATAGAAATGGCTTTAATCTGTGGTATTTTAAACAAAATCGTTAGAGCCATTTTTAAAAATTTTTCCATGTAAAGGGTGGTTAGGGGTATTTTACCGTCTTTTCGTTTTTGAGCTATGCTGTCCGCAGACACACACACTCACACACACACACACATACACACACATGGACCTGTTTCTAAAACATGTATTTCCGTTGAAATCTCGACACTGAATTTTTGGGTGGAATATAATACTTCCTGTATTTCTATGCACATTGTATACACGGGGCTAGAGAAAGTAAAAACAGTTTTATAATTAGTTTTGAAAACATTAGAAGAGTTGAATACCTTACAGATAAAGAGAGGATGAGATTAACTTTCAGAGAGTGAGAGGGATAAGAATGGAGAAGTTGGGGAAAAAGAGAGTTTGAGAAAAGGGAACCTCGGTAGTTAGCAAAATAAAGCCAACAGTTGCGATTTCTGTTAATAACAATGATTTAAAATTTAATTAGGACAACTTCTCAGGAATTGTCAGTCCACGGGCTTTAGTTTCTCTCTTTTAAAGATATACTAGCTTCCGTCAATATCAGAATTCCAGCGAGGGCCAAAGAAGCGTGTCCCCCAATTTAATTTGTCGCTCCGAAGTCTTTTGAGAAATGTGCGTTGCGTGAATCGGAAGGAAGGTTGTGGAGTTCACACATAGGCACCCTGTGAGCAGCACTCACTCACTCAGGGCCCAGCACACTTGAGCCTTCAATTGTTCCCTAGGTCGTCTCATTGGGTAATGGGAGAGCAAACAGCAACCCCCTCCCCCACACCAAGTAGAGACGGTCCTTCCAGCATATCTCTTTCTCTCGCACTAGATAGTTGCCTTCTCTCCTTCCATCTCTTCCCATTTTGTCAATAGGTCCGCACATTGATCTCCAGGCAACCAGGGTTGCCAAACCTGACGGTACGCGTGATGATTCCGGCCCCCAAATACCTAACTCACACGTCTTACCTGCTATTTACTCCTTTAAAAACAAACGAACAAATTAAACCACGCGGATTGGAAAAAATTGCATGTGTTCCATTAACATGACTTTCTCTAAATCTCTGTAAGAAATTATTGTTTTAAAAACTTTTCTTTCTGAGACTTAACGTCCTTTAACCTAGTTGGCCATATCGGACGATGAATGAAATTGGTGAAATGATGCTCAAATGATTGACGGAATCCATGGAACTTAAAAGTTACTCGACATTCGTCTTTTCAGAACAAGGGAAAACCCCGAAAAAATCTTATCCATGTACCTCAACCTAAGCGAGATTCGATCTCACGACCTTTTAAATGTGAGGTAGACACGCTACCGCTACACTAACCAGGCGAGCTGTATAAAAAGTTATTCTTCTATCTACTCATACTTCTTACTAATCAAGATAAATTATTACTTGCTTCCTTGTAAGTAGAAGGGAAATAGGGACTACACTAAGCTAAAGCGATAGCCAAATGTTTTGAAAGCTAGTTGCCAGATTATTAAAATCCTCTATCTTTGCAAGGCCAAGAGTTTACATTTTCCGTTTGAGAACAGTTTTTTGTTTTGTTAATTGAAAGCAATAATCGCCAAAGTACATGACACAAAACGTGTTATAACTTAATTAACATTTCTGTACAGTAATTTTTTATCTACCTGTTACGGTTTATCAGTTTTAAAAAAGTTATTCAGCATGAAGATATCTTCAGAGCTATACTCAGAAAATTCAAAACGCACATTTCCTTTGCCATAAAAGTATCTAAACATATAAAAACAGTTTCAACAATTTTTGAGAAAATCAACATTTTCGAAACATAATCCATTAAAGTTGAGTCGGAGGGATTTTCCTGAAAATCATCGGGACGCATCCTTGGAAGATGTTGAACTTAAATTCAAGTTTATTATTTAAACAGCTTTTGGTTTTTGAGTTATGCTTTCCACACACACTCTCACACACAAACACACACACAAATACACATACACACAAATACACACAAACATACACATACACACTCACACACAAATACACACATACACACACAAACATACACATACACACTCACACACATACACACATACACACACAAATACACATACACACACGAACACACACTCTCAAACACACACTCACACACAAATACACATACACACAAACACAGACACAAATACACACACACTCTCACACACACATACACACTCACACACATACACACATACACACACAAACACACATACACACACAAACACACATACACACACACGAACACACGAACACACACACACACTCACACATACACACACTCACATATAAACACACACTCCCACATATACACACACTCACATACACACACAAACACACACATATACACACACTCATATACACACAAACACACACATACACACACGCATACATATACACATACTCACATACACATACACACACTCACACATATACACACATACACAAACATACACATACACACATACACGCACACTCAAAAAACACATACACACTCAAACACACACATACACACAAACACACAAACACACACATACACACAAACACACATACATACACAAACACACATATACACTCAAACACACACATACACACAAACACACACAAACACACATTCACACACTCACACATACACACATAAACACACAAACACACACATGCACACAAACACACACATACACAAATACACACACTAACACATACACACATACACACAAACACACACACTAACACATACACACATACACACAAACACACATCACATACAAACACACAACACACACATGCACACAAACACACACACATACACACACAAATACACACACTAACACATACACATTTTTGTAAAACGGTTTTTTTTTTAGACTCAGGAGACCTTAAACTATTTGCAGTGAATTCTTGGTATTGACTTTTTGGGTGGATTACAGTCAGTACCCTCTCTACTTACTATGTCTTTTTACATACGTGTTAGAGAAAGTACAAAACAGACTATCACTACTAGGTAGTGTTATAAATATTGCCTACTCAGAAATTTCAAATCCTCCTTTTTGCTTTCTCCACACGTACTATGTACATAGTGTATAGAGAAGGTATTGCATTCCATCCAAAAATTCGATACCGAGATTTCACGGGAAAGACATGTTTTAGGGTCACCTGTATCCAGAAAAAGCATTTTCAAAAAAAGGCCCATGTGTGTGTGTGTTCGTGTGTCAGTGTGTCCGTGTGTCCATGTGTCCGTGTGTCTGTGAACACGATAACTCAAAAACGAAAAGTCGGAAAAATACCAAACTCGGTATATAGTGAAATGCCAGTACGCGACACTTCATCTGGAATGAAAAAAATAATAATAAAAAACATGTACTCTATGACAGGAATCAAACTCACGACCTTTGGGACAGCAAGCTTCCCACGTTACGCATTAAGCCATAAGAGCAGCTTAAAAAAACCCCTCCAGAGTAGGCTGCATAATTCAGGAACTAGTTAATGAATGCTCAGTGTCGCACTGGCCACTGATTAGTTCGAGATTTTATAGAAATTTGCGACATTAAATCTTGAGAACGCTAGTAACGGGCTGCTAAAAATCGATATTTCTATACTCGGGCAGCAGTTTTAAAGACATTCTAAGTCAGTTTTTCAACCTGCTTTGCTTTAACACCGACTTATCAGCACCTGATACCCACACTTTTAACGCTATGTAGCTGCGTTATGTTTATCCGGGGACCATGCATCGCCGATCTCAAATTACTTATATCAGTCACGTGCACAATCTCGCAATTTATTTCGGTGTAGTTCATTAACATTTTGTATGTGTATTTGTCACAAAACAAAAAACGGTAAACACAGGAAAGTTAGGGAAAAAGAAAAAAGAGGAATAAGAAAAAGGAATACAGTGTCGGTTTTCTGACCAGACTCCGGAACTGTATTTAAATAAAAAATAGAGTGCTACTTGCGGATTTTCTCGGGGATGTTTGGCTGTTGCTTGACGCACAATAAGAGGAGTCAGATGGGCTTATAATTTATAGATACCTACTCTCACAAGCGAGTTAACATTAACTTTTTATTTCGCCATGTGTTCAAATTTGCTTCGCCACTGTTTTATATATCAGAGAGTTGTACCCTTCTCCCAATACTAATTAATTCTATGTTTTCGGGGTAGCGTGTGACGTTTATCATTATTCTAATTGGTTTCCTTTCTCGCATATTATTTATAGAATAACGATTCCTATTTTCTGTCCGTGGGAACATTTAAAAAATCTGATGTGTTCCATTCACATGACTTTCTCTACATCTCTGCAAATAATTATTGTTAAAAAGCTTATGCTTCTATTTATTTCATGTTAATCGAGAAAAAATAGCAGAAATAGTCTTATGACTTGCTTCCTTGTAAGTAGAAGCGAAATAAAGGAGTACCATAGGTTAAAGTGATAGTCAAAAGCTGGTTGCTATGTGACTCAAGTTCCTTTGTTTGTATGGACAAGAGTTGACAAATTCCTGTATGGGAAAATTATGTTTTCCAAAGCCTGAAACCAATAATAATGAATACCTCAAAAACGATCAACGATCACAGGCTATTCCAAAACAAATTAAAATATACGAATTTTATTTGGCAGGTAAAATCTTTAATATACGATATTTTAATCAAAATCCTTAGAGACATTTTGAGAAAATCAAAATTTTTGAAAAAAGTTCTATGTGAAGAGTAGGTGGGGGTAGGGGGATTTTCTTGAATATCTTCGTGTCGCGTCCTTGGATGATACCAAACCTAAATACCAAGTTTGGTTTTTATCGGACATTTTTCTAAAAATGTTTTTTATGCAGGGAGTCTCAAAACATGTATTTTCGGTGAAAAGTCGGTATCTAATTTTTAGGTGCATTATAATACCTTTTCTATATACTATGTACATAGTACGTGTAGATAAAATAAAAACACACAATGCTTATTTTACTTGCAACCTCCCCGTCCCTTACAGTACTCATATAGTATGCAATTTGTGGGATTCCAACTTACTCCTTTCAAATGCAGCCCCGTCAGCTTCCAAGTATGTCATTACACCAGCTATTCCTCACATTCCGGAGGTAGCGAGTTCGAATCTCATTTACTCGGAGTTACCCGGATAAGCTTGTTTTTCGGGGGTCTTCCTTATCCTGAGAAGACGATGTCGAGTATATTTAAGCTCAATTGGCCCGACATCATTTGGACATAATTTCTCTGATTTAATTGAGCATCCGATATGACCAACAACGTTGAAGTATTACGCTGCAAGTACAGAAAACAAAAAAAGCTTATGTGTTCCATTCACATGACCTTCTCTACACCTCTGCAACCAATAGTCAAAAGCTGGTTGCTATTTGACGGAAGTTCCTTTATTTGTATGGATATCAGTTGACAAATTCCTGTATGATAAATGTATACGTTTTTCAAAGCTGAAACTAAAAACAAGGAATATCTCAAAAATGTTCAACTCCACAAAAAAAAATGTATATAACATAAATTGTGTGTTTTAATGTGCTCTACATTTTTATGTGGTAAGTTTTTGTCCATCTCTTACGATTTAGCAGTAATGCAAAATTCCGTAAAATTCACCCAGAATAAAGTAGCATTCAGAGGCTATTCCCAGAAAAATCAAATTATACACTTTATTTGTCAGGTAAATATCTTTCATATACGACATTTTAATCAAAATCGTTGAGTCATTTTGAGAAAATCAAAATTTTTGAAAAAAGTTCCATGTAAAGGTTCGTTTGGATGGGGGGATTTTTCTCAAAATCTTCGTGTCGTATACCTGGGAGATACTGAACTTAAGTACCAAGTTTGGTATTTTACCGACTTTTCGTTTTTGACTTATCATGTTGACAGACATACGGACACACGTATCTACTGACTCACGGATACACACGGACCTTTTTCTGAAAATACTTTTGTTGGACACAGGGGACCTTAAAACATATATTTCCGTTGAAATCTCGATATCGAATTTTTTGGTGGAGTGCAATACCTTCTCTATACATTATGTACATAGTACGTGTAGAAAAAGTAAAAATCTGACATAACTTTCTCTAGCTGCTTAACAAAACTCCTGCAAAAGATTATTCTTCTTTGTACACAATGCTAATCAAGATAAATATTAGCAGAATGTTATTACTTAGTTCCTTATAAGTAGAAGGGAATAAGGGAATGTACTATGCTAAAGTGATTGTCAAATGTTTTAAAAGCTATCGTTATGCGATTGTCATTGCAAATCACTTCTTTGCTTGGCCAGGAGTAGATCAAAAGAAAAGCAGACACTTCCTGTGTGAGAGACCAATAACAAGGAATATCTCGAAAACAAAAACGTAAAGTTCAAAACTTGTGTGTTATGTCATGAGGTACATTTTTTGTGCAGTACGATTTTTTCTATCTCTTACGGTTTAGCAGTTAAGCAAAATTCAGCAAAATTCATCCAGAATAAAGAGGTCTTCAGAGGCTATTCCCCAAAAAATCGAGATATACATTTTATTTGGGACATAAATAGTTTTAATCAAAATCGTTAAAGCCATTTTTAAGAAACTCAAAATTTTCGAAACTTTATTCACGTAAAGGGTAGTTTGTAGTGGGGGGATTTTTTTTTGAAAATCCTAGTGTCGCATTCCTTGGAAGATACTAAATCTAAATACCAAGTTTGGTATTTGTCGGTCTTTTTGTTTTGGGGCTATGCTGTCCACAGACACACCCAAAGACACACACACACACACACACACACACACACACACACGGACCTTTTTTTTTTAAAATGCTGTTTTCGGACTCAGGGGACCCCAAAACATATATTTCCGGTGAAATTTCGGTATCGAATTTTTGGGTGCATTTCAATACCTACATTGTACATATGGGGCTAGAGAAAGTAAAAAGTGCAGCGGTATTTCACTTACTTGGAGCCTTCATAATCTCTACTGGTGTCACAATTTACTGCAGTTGCTGGAGCACGAACTCGCGATGTTTTGCTTAAAATATGTGGTCAGTCCATTATTTATCAGCTCAATGTTCACCACTTCGTTGGTGGTGCCTTCGAAAAGGTTATGAAAGAATTAGAGGAAGAGCGGCATATGTAACAAAATAATTTCGGCAATAAAGGGTTAAGCTTTTCAAAGCTAACGATATGGTATGTGATAAATCCTGTTGTTTTGCTTGTTGAAATTACAATTATGTCGATTTGTCTTGTTCTACCACATGAAGACTCCATAATTGTTAGTTTGAAGTAGATCGGCAATTATAGAGAGAATGGTGTGATGGTGAGGGTTGTGTATTACGTCTCTATGAGAGTACAATACTAAGGGCTCTGCTAGAGCTTTAATCTCTGTGTGCCATCTACTCCATTTAAAGACGCGATGTATATGTTACCTCTCATTTTTATAGACTCTCCTCATTCGCCTCAAGTTGCACCATCATAGTGTTAAATCCATTGATTTGCTGATTGTATTCTGAGTAAGTTGACGCCGAATCCTTTCTCAGGAAGTTTAGTTCAGGCACTCATCTCTCTCTCTCTCTCTCTCTCTCTCTCTCTCTCTCTGTCTGTCTGTCTTGTAGGAACACATACCACATGCTCACAAATATACAAAAAGAGAAATGTATATAATATTATAGGCTTATAGAAAGCAATGTAAAACAGTTGTGAATGTTTAGGTAGAAATATGCATAAATGCACGTTGTTCTAACTTAGGTAATTAACGAGCTAGTTTATTCAATTACCACCTGCTTATGGGTTTGGACTAAAGCATGTAAAATAGAAAAGAACAGTCATATAAAGAAGTGAGACAGGAATAGTGACAGGAAAGTGGAGAAATAGACAAAGCAAGCATAAAGTTAAAGAGAGAAGGAACCATTGGCTTTTTTCAAACGCACTATGGCGTCAGAACTTGGCACATTTATTCTCATAACTTGTAAGGTGATGCTAACAAAGAACCAATAAGAGATACCGTTACATTTTATGGCCTCGAAAGTTGGCGTCACCCAGGATCAGTATTTAAGGCAACGCAGATCTCTTATATGGTTACTGTATAACTATCTCTCTTGAGCTTGTGTTCACTTCACATTGTGTTACGAGCACTTCATGTGCTTGAGTGGTGGGGGAGTGATGTGCGGAAGGTTAGATTAAGCTCCTGATTAATAATTTAAGTGCTGGGATGGTATTTATTTATCACACATTTATAAGGAACAGGCTAAGACGCCCGTT
Source organism: Hymenopus coronatus (assembly GCA_030762935.1). NCBI lineage: Eukaryota > Metazoa > Arthropoda > Insecta > Mantodea > Hymenopodidae > Hymenopus > Hymenopus coronatus. The sequence goes on from CM060891.1 coordinate 86,417,765, forward strand.
AAACCTGTGATTCAATAAATTCAAGTCGTAAGGGAAATGCAGTGTTTTTAATATTAGCCTCACCCAAAAACACCTCAGATAATTTTAATTAGGAGATTAGGAGTGGAATCTTCTTTAAAAATGGAGCTGAGGACCTTGCTGGAATGAGACACCGACTTCCCGCGACAGTCTTCTATTTAGAATAAAACACAATCACAATGAACTTCTGATGATCTTCAAATGCATTTCCTACATTTAAATCGGTTATTTAATATGTTTATCTTAAAAGGGACAATATCGCCAATTTAAACTAATGCTGTAACTATTTTACTATCATATATGCACATAAACATTAAGGTTGAATAAGTAAGAAAATAATTCAGTTCGAAATTGGCTACCAAAATAACTTTATGCACTTTGTACCATTACATAATTAATGTTATTCAGTAAATTTATGCGTATGTCTACTTAGGTATAGACACGATCCACGCATAAACAACCTTATCGATTTGTTTATCATTCAGCAGTTCTCATTGTTTTGTGTTTCGGAAAGATGGAATCTGATTGAGCAGTTTCCTTTTTCTTTTGATCCTTCATAAACGTTGAAAGCTTATATGATTGTGTGGTTGTTGGCTATATCCGATTTCTTTGGATCTTTATGAATTTCTTTGAGGATTTTTTAACATTTCCCTTAGAGAAACCCTCTTTCTTTTACCTTTCACTACTCTGTTGGTTGGCATTGTTAAAATCAGACCTACTCTGAGAACACTAAAATCCCAGTCTCATGAGTAGGTTAAATCGTATTAAACTACAATAGGCAGATAAACTTAATGGCACCTTTTAAACGCACTACTGGAATGCGGAATTCTTCAAAATTTTTCTTTTTATGACTTAGCTGAGGTAAACCCTGTTATACTCACAGATGAGCAAACCACTGCGCCTAGGAATTGGGCGGTCAAGGATAAACATGCCACTATCTGAATTGATAAATGACAATGTTATCTTTTAGGACTGGAAAGTATTTCAAAAATTCTTTCAAAAATGGTTTTATTTATGGACGCTCTTTAACTGCTGTGGTTCTCAGCGTCCCATTCTATACCGGGCGTGAAAGACCGATTAATTTTGTTCAGAGGCCTCTCTATCATGCTTGAGGTTCTTTTATGTGCCGTAAATCTACGACACGAGACCAACGGCTTTACTTCCCTTCCGAAGGAAGCCATGGTAAGGATTTTTACGCCCGAAAAAAATCCATCGTCTTCCGCCGGGTTTGAACCCGCAACCTTGGGTATTTGAAGTTAGCATGTTAACAATTACACCACGGAGGGCGACAAATTCTTTTAAATGGTAATATATCCATTAAGGGGAATTTAATGTTTTCATTATATTTATATTTTCTTTGTATTAACGTTTAAATGGTTGAAATAATTTAACATTTACCTTTATACAGATACAGAAGGAGAATTCAGTTTTAGTCAATAAACTGAAATATTTGTGTCATTCGTAAAAACGGCATGTGACATCAAGCTGAGCGCCATGCTGTCCAAAAGGAGGATTCTTATTGGAAATGTCTTCTGTTAATCTTTGAAATAAGTCGTCAAGTATTCTGTACATAGATTAGAATATTAAAATACCTCTGCTCCTCCTGGTCTCAGCTCCTTTCCTAGTCTCAGCTATAAGACAATCAACGTCTACCGGAAATGTAAGGTCATATCAAAACACGTATTCGCCAAGGTCAAAACCAACGTCTGGATCACTTCAGAATCCACAAAATCTCTTCTATCTTCTGCAAATATTTATCCCTCACATCATCACATTCCTATCCGCACATCTAGCAACAATTCGTCATATATTCTTTCATCTACCTTGGAGTCGGTCTGAGTTAGTAGCAGTGAAAACTTTATAAACGAGCGTTTACATACCTCTTAGAAGTTCTATGATGCGCCGTCTATGCTCATCCATGTAGAACTCTCAAATTGGACTCTCTCTGAGGGGAGGAAGAATGAATGGGGTATGTCACACTGGGTGGACTCACAAGCAGAAGTACTTCACTTAAGATTCTTCAGTATTGATACATTTTATTCGCCTTTGTTACTTGTTGAACCACTAATCCTGCGAGCGACTCCAGACATAATAGTTCTTGAAGACGTAGAAATATATGTTAATAACTAGTGCTATTTTCTTCTGTTTACTAAGTTCTCGTTTTCTACGGTCATCGATAATTACCGCGTACTTCCCTAATACGCGACATATCACTCATGCGATAACTGCAATGTAACATCAGTGAATATGTTACGTAAAATACATTTTTTGTTTTTTTACGTCAACCTCAACATGTAATTTGCTATTGTCATATTGTTAATTGTTCTCAATGACTTGTAAAGCAATACTGCTGATCGGTCAAAAATAAATTTTTAAAAAAAATAAAAATATTAAATTATAATTCTGCATGAGTTACATGCTGTGACTTGTTGACCATCACCTCTAACCAGAAGGCTCGGGTTTGATCCCAAGCGATAGTACATGACATTTGTGGTGGACAAAAACGGCGCAGGGGAGGGTTTTCTCAGGGTTCCCCGGATTTCTTCATCATCGTATTCTACCGGTGTTCCATGTACCATCAGTGTCATCGCCTATGGTGGCTTATAGTAAAAGAGGGCGTTAAACACCAGTAAAAATTACATATTATAGATGTGCTTCCCATCCGACTTTGAAGTAACCAAGTCCTTCACATCCCGTGTCAGAATATAGCATTGTGATACAGTTCATTCAGGACTGTATCATTATACCTTTTAAGAAAAATTTGATAATAGGGTCACTGTTTTGAATTATAATATATATTTTATTATAAAAGTATTAATTACTCATTGTAATAGGTATTATTATTACTATTATTATTATTACGGCTCAGGGTTGTGGCCTTGAGGGAGATAATGCATTACAGGTAATATAATACTTGTAAATAATACACTGATTTCACTGGTAAGATGTTCTTGTATATCACTGGATACAATAATTATTAACACTGTAGGATGGCACAGATAAAGTAAGATTGCATTCTACAGCACGCGTTCCCATAGGACGCTACCCTTGTGATGATCACATGAAGACTGACCAATAACAGTTGAGCGTCTATTCAGCTCTTATATAGGCTCGAAACTTATTTTACATGTTTCTCCTTATTAAACATTCTTTAAGGAAGTGTGTAGCTATTGGATTAATGTATTTTCACACAAGCCGTGTGTAGAACAGGAGTTGGATAGGTAGAGTCAGACTGAAAAATCCCGGCTAAAGCATTAAATTTTTCAGTCTGACTCTACCTATCCAAGTGTGTAGCTATTTATTTGCGCTTAGGAATATTTAAATATGGGTATACAACGCATGGGGATGCTGGGTACTAGAAAGAACAACTTCCTTTTTCATGCACGTAGCAATGCAGTTATCATTGTTGAATTTTGTCAAATAATTATTTTGATCATAAATGAAATTATACTTAAAATGCACATTAAATTCAATATTTTGATATTTACAGAATACTTACAGGCTAATTACTTTCAGTAATTAATTTTTTCTTTACCACATAATTAACAAAGCAATATGACATCAATTTTTTTCCATTAACATAAAATAAGCCCTTGATATGAATACTCCTGGCTTACACATATTAACGTCTCAATTTATAGAAGATAGTGGTTTGGAAAGAGAAAAGTGTTTAGTGACGATCCTAAAATTTTAGTTCAGATTTAGTGAAGAGAATAATACTAATTATTGTGAAACTTTTTAAAAAGTTAACTTCTTATCATAATCACAAATACCTTTATTTGCTTGATCAGTAGCTATCACTGCTCTTCTCTTATTATTATTATTATTATTATATTCTCTTACAGTTCTTGCCTCAGATATTACCATGTTTCTAATTGGCTGAAATCCTAACAACTTTCTTTGGTCTAGGAGGAGGAAGGTTTCCAATTCTTTATCAATACCTATTCTGATTTTGTGGTCATCCTGAACTCTACATTTCATTCTCCTAGTATGTTTACAAGAAATATTAGTTTGTATCTCAACTTTCCCACAGTCTAAGCGCTTTCCTGAGGATCCTATCGCTACAGAAGACAATCAAAATTCCAGAAGATCAAAATTTCCCGGTTAAAATGTCATGATAACATGAGCCCATATATAGTGGTCATTTATTGGCGGATTACACTCGGTAGCTTGGCATATGAATCTCTTTCTCCAGAATAGGATTTTACAAGCTACATATGCTGTGAAAGCAATACAACGTGACTCCACGCATCCGTGAGTTTAACTTCAAAAGAAAAACAAATGAATTCTAAAAGGTACAACACTAAACTGCAGAGCCAATTATTTTAAACAACGTTAACGTAATTATATACGAAGAACATGCGTGGCAATTAACTCTGTGAATCATCTCTTTATTTATCTTTTGAATGAACGGTCTTCACTTTACCTAGACGTATCCTGTATATTTAAAACTACAAATGCAGAACTACGTATCTTAAGTGGGAATTCTAAAGTCAGTGAATTATAACGTGCTGCAGATATAGACGATTAACTTTCTCTGTTTTGACTGTCTTAGAAAATGCTAACCATACAAATTACTGTCACAGAAGAGTATTAAAGCAGATTAATACGTTATAAGTTAATATTATTTTCCTACATCAGTATGGTTTCAGTGAGATATTTCTCTCTTAGGGTAGATATACGTGGATGTGGTGGGAATATACAACACCAGCTAAAGGTGAATGTAGCTCTCTGTTAGTTTCCAAATGTTGTATGGACAGCAGTTGACAAATGCCTATATGAGAAAAGTAAAAGTTTTCATAGCAGAAACCAAAAACAAGGAATGACTCAAAAACGATGAACTCCACGAAAAAACGTATGTAACATAGATTGTGTGTATTAACGTGCTGTACATTTTTCGTTTAGTAAGTTTTTGTCCATCTCTTACGGTATAGCAGTTATTCAAAATTCCGTAAAATTCATACAGAATAAAGTATTCTTCAGAAGCTATTCTCAGAAAATTCAAGATATGCACTTTATTTGTCAGGTACATGTTTATAATATACGAAATTTTAATCAAAATCATTAGAGCCACTTTTGAGAAAATCAAAATGGTCGAAAAAAGTTCCATGTAAAGAGTAGTTTGGGGTGGGGAGATTTTTCTCAAAATCTTCGTGTCGTATCCCTGGATTATACTAAACTTAAATACCAAGTTTGGTATTTTACCGACTTTTCATTTTTGAGTTATCGTGTTCACGGACACACGTACACGCGGGCACACACACACACACGGACCTTTTTCTGAAAATATTTTTTTTTTAGATAAAGGGGATCCTAAAACATATATTTCCGGTGAAATCTCGGTATCGAATTTTTGTGTGGAGTGCAATACCTTGTGTATACACTATGTACATAGTAAATGTAGAGCAATTAAAAAAAAACAGCCTATTAAACGCTGCAGTAAGCATAGGTCAGCCCTCAGTTAGTGAACTTTGGCTTTGTGTTCATTAACTGCACCTGAACTTAAGCATGAGAAATTATAACTATTGCTATTAAATCTGCAAACTTTCACAGTATTAACAATTTTATGTTGAAGGTAAGATTTGTTTCCGTCATAAGTAAAAAGTCTAAGTGGTCTATCGCACTAAACTGCTATGGCGATTCCGTTTCCAATCACCACTAAATGAATGAATCTAGCACTGCGTTACGACCAGTGTGGCGAGAGACTTGAAGCGCGAAAATGAGCCACACGAAGCACGAGAGTATACCACAAAAGAAGCCATAGTATGTACATTGTTGAAATACATGCCTTTATATTAGCCTAAGTACCACTTCCTTCGAACTACCCTCCATAAAACTACCTAGAATGTCCTATGTTCTACGTTACCAAATTTTACACTTCATATTAACATCTGAAACAAACGTTTAACTATCTTTAACTTGTTAATCTTAAGTATCCTTTCCCTTGTTAAATACACAAAAACGTACTTTATGTGCTTTCTTAAGAGCCTTCTAAGTGGCACTTAGGTTTGTGAATAAACTAATGTAATGCAATAAAATAATAAAAGCCTTCTCTTTTAACGTTATTCCCATTAATGACTTATGTATAACAAAAGTATAACTTTTGTATTTATATAATTTTCGTTGATTTTAATAATCAATGATTTATGCTTATTTCTCAAAAAGCCATTATTTCTTTATAAAATAAGTTTTAATCTAATAAGACCCGATATCAGAGGTGATTTGCCTCTTGCACACGAATTTAAATACGATTACGTGTGAAATGAAATGGTCCTATGATTAATAGAGCTACAGTCTCCTCCTGAAATCTATTCAGAATAAACGATACTTCTATAGGAACCTAGTCCAGGTATGTTTATAAGTCTAACTCAATCCAATGGAGAGAATCGTAATCGTCTGTAACACGAAGCCAAGGTTCACTAACTGAGGGCTGACCTATCCTTACTTCAGCGTTTAATAGATAGTTTTTTGTTTGTTTTTTTACTTTCTCTATACGCACTATGTCCATAGTGTATAGAGAAGGTTCGATCCCGAGAATTCACCGGAAATATATGTTTTAGGGTGCCCTGTATCCAAAAAAACCATTTTCAGAAAAAGGTCCGTGTGTGTGTGTGTCCGTGTGCCTGTGAACAGGATAACTCAAAAACGAAAAGTCGGTAAAATACCAAACTTGGTATTTAGGTTTAGTATCTTCCAAGAATGCGACACGAAGATTTTGAGAAATATCTCCCCACGTGAAACTACCCTTTACATGGAACTTTTTCGAAAATTCTGATTTTTTAAAAACTGGCTATAACGTTTTTGATTAAAATATCGTATATAAAATATATTTACCTGGCAAATAAAATATATATCTTGTATTTTCTGGGAATAGCCTCTGAAGACTACTTTATTCTGGATGAATTTTACGGAATTTTGAATAACTGCTAAACCGTAAGAAATGGAAAAAAAGACTTAACACACAAAAAATGTAGAGCACTTTAAAACACACAATTTATGTTATATGCACTTTTCTCATGGATTTGGTCGTTTTTGAGATATTCCGTGTTTTTAGTTTCAGCTTTAAAAACTTATACTTTTCTTACACAGGACTTTGTCAAATCCTGTCCATAGAAAAAATAAACTTCGGTCACAGAGCAACCAGCTTTTGACTATTAATTTAACCTATACTGCACCCTTATTTCGGTTTTACTTACAAGGAAGCAACTGATAAGAATATTCCTGCTATCTTTTCTCAATTAGCATGAAGTAAATAGAAGCATAAGCTTTTTAACAATCATTTGTTGCAGAAATGTAGAGAAAGTCATGTGAATGGAACACATCAGATTTTTTTATTTAGGAGACTTCAAAACGTACTTTCGGATGGAATACAGCATCTTATATGACTAGTATGTGCATGGTAGAGAAATTAAAATCAAGAAAGTACATTTAGATGGGTGAAATTCAAACTTCTCAGGAAATTTAACACTTTGTTGCCTGTCGATACCTATAAGTTCCGCTTGTTTTAAGCGTAACTATACAAATAGGGTTGTACTCTAGCATTAATTTCATGTTATACTATCCTTGAACCATAAGCGACGAGTAATCAAGACTGTTTTACACTGTAAAATTTACACAATTTTTGCCCTAAAAGTGCAGTGATTTTTAAATAAACAAAAGAGTAAAACCCACGTACCCAAGCATGACACCGATTATTTTACTTGGACCGTCACCTCCTTTACCGCAGTCACTGTTATTTGAACTTGCAACATTTGGCTTTGAATGGATCACCTAACACTCATGGTCATTTGAACCACTTTTTTGGTAGTGCCTTTAGCAAGAATATGACAACTAGTTTAGAAGAATTTAAACTTTTAATTTGGTAGAAAAGGATTAATAAAGGATCTACATTTATTTCCAGTTCTATTTTCTCTATTATTTTATAAAATAATGTTATAGGTTTATTTCCATAAATTTATACTAGAACTCCAGTTTTAAACTTGAATTAAAGAGAAAAAAAAAAACAACTTATGCACTATACTAATGCAGCAACCATCATGCTCTAACAAAATGACGTTGACTTTAGGAATATCACTAGCATTTTTCGTATAAAAATGTAATAATATTGAGACTCAGGACAGTAACAGTTAATCTTTTTACTTTCTCTGCTTCGTACATACGTTGCAAAGTTCCTGAATACAAAAACAACATTTTTAGAAAACGGTCCATGTGTGTGTGTCTATGAGTAGCATAACTGAAAAACGAAAATTTGAATAAATATCGAACTTGATATTTAACTTCAGGTATCTTCCAAAGATATGACACGAAGATAATCAAGATAATCTCTCCACACCAATTTATTCTTTAGGTGGGAACGTTCTAGAATTTTTTTATTTTCTAAAAGTGTCTCTTTTTACTTTCTCTACATGTACTATGTACTTATTGTATAGAGAAGGTATTGCACTCTACCCAAAAATTCAATACCGAGATTTCACCGGAAATACATGTTTTGGGTCCCCCTGAATCCTAAAAAAAAGGTCCCTGTGTGTCTGCGTGTGTGTCTGTGTTTCTGTGGACAGCATAGCTGAAAAACGAAAAGACCCTTAAATACCAAACTTGTTATTTAAGTTTAGTATCTTCCATGAATGCGACACGAAGATTTTGAGAAAAATCCCACTAACTCCAATTACACTTTACATGGAACTATTTTCGAAAATGTTTATGTTCTCAAAAATGGCTCTAACGATTTTCATTAAAATTTCGTATATTAGAGATATTTACCTGACAATTAATATATATATATATATATATATCTTTATTTTTCTGTGAAAGACTTCTGAAGACTACTTTATTCTGTATGAATTTTACGGAATTTTGCATAACTGCCGAACCGTAAGAGATGGACAAAAACTTAACACACATAAAATGTAGAGCACATTAAAACACACAATTATGTTATATACATTTTGTTCGTGGAATTGGTCGTTATAAAGATATTCCTTGTTTTTTGTTTCAGCTTTGAAAAACTTATACTTTTCTCATGCAGGAATTTGTCAACTGCTGTCCATACAAACTAAGGTCATATCGGGGGCTTTGCACTTCAAACAACTCGTTGTCTGTAGGTTTAAATCATTTTTCTCAAACACACACACATTCACTCTCACATACATACTTCCATACTCTGTGGGGGATAGGGAATAAATCTGGCTAAAGAAAGATTCCTCGCCCCAGCCGGTATTCGAACCCGCGACTTTCGGATGAGAAGTCAGCTCGCTGACCACTCGATCACGGAGGCAATCGTTTTGTTTTTGTTTTGTGTTGTAGAGTAAATTCATTCCGATATATATCTTGTTATTAATTTGAATTTTAAAATACTTTATGCTTTTGTCCATCGGGAGTGTCATACAAATTCCCTTTTTTCACTTGGCCATGCAAAGATAAGCAAATTTCAATGTAAGCCGCATACTCAGCTATTTTAAAAGATTTTACTGTCGCTTTAGTCTAGTGTATTCCTTTAGTTCCTTCCTACTTATAAATATCTGAAATGTTCCCTTCACATGACTTTCTCTACATTGCTATAACAAATTATTATTAAAAAGCTTATTCCTCTATCTACTTTTTGATAATCGAGATAAACACTAGCAAATATTGTCTTAATTACTTGCTTCCTTATAAGTAGGAGAAAAATAAGAGAATAAACGAATTTAAGATCTCTTGAAATCTGATTGTCATGTGATTTAAATCCGTTTCTATGCAGGACCAGGAGTTTACAACTTTCCGTGTGAGAAAAGCCTTTTAAATCTAAAAACTCTAACATTAAGTGTTTTAGAAATGGTAAATTCCAGGAAAAAATAAACATGACATAAATTGTGTGTTTTAACGTGATCTACATTTTTTGTTGAGTAAGTTTCTGTCTATTACTTTTGGTGTACCAGTTACGCAAAATTCATTCAGAATAAAGACGTCCACAGAGGCTATTTCCGAAAAATTCAAAATATACATTTTATTTGGTATATAAATATCTAAAGTATACAATATTTTAAACCAAATCTTTAGAGCTATTTTTGAGAAAATCAAAATTTTAATTTTTTTTTCCAACTAAAGGGCAGTTTGGGGTGGGAGGAATTTTCTCAAAATCTTCGTGCCGCATCCCAGGATATTATGAAACTTAAATACTAAGTTTTTTTTCGTTTTTGACTCATCGTGTTCACAGATAGACGGACACACACATAGACCTTTTTCCAAACATATTTTTTTTTGGATTCAGGGGACCATAAAACGTGTATTTCCGCTGAAATCTCGGTATCTAATTCTTGGGTGGTATGCAATACCTTCTCTATACACTGTTGTTAATTTTTTTTTAAATGTATCTGTAACATGTCAATAATACATGGATTTGCATGTCAGTAGAATAAGAAAAACACAGTAAAATACATAACTGATAACATGGTAAAATTTGTAACTTAAAAACTCTTCACTGAATAGAAACATTGATTCATTAAAAATCGTTTTACATTTTACTTAAACCTGTTGTAAGACAATTTTTCTATATTCATTGATAACTTATTAAAAAGTATAACGCCAGAATATGCAGGTGATTTTTCATATTTTGTGAGTCTATGATTTTCAATGGATAACAAATATCCATTTCGTGTGTTGCAATTATGAAAATCTGAATTTTATTAAATAATTTCTCATTTGATTTTAAAAAGAGTAAGGTCTTAAAAATATAAATGGAAGGAAACGTTAAAATGTTATATTGCATAAAATAAGGTTTACAGGACTCAATACCCTTTAACTTAAAGATGGCTCATAGAATTATTTTCTGTGCAATAAATATCCTATATGCGTTAGTAGAATTGCCCCATAGGAACAGAGCTTAACTAAGACGTGTAAAAACAAGAGAGTAGTAATGTATGTATGTATGTGAGTATATATATATATACATACATATATATACCAGCAAATAGTACTTGTAGAGAAAGTAAAAATAGATAATAAGACCATCCCTACTAATGTTTACCTCGAATACCATGAAGTAGATAGAAACAGAATATTTTTAATAGGTCGAGAAAGTCATGTGAATGAACACATTATAGAGTTTTTCTAATGCATACACTTTAATTTGGAGCGATTAGGTATCCTGTTCCTTTATGTACAATGTATTATTGTGTTTATGAACTGCTAGAATGTGTCAAAAACTGGTTTGCAATTGTAAGCCGGAACAGCAGAAACGCTACTCAGATAAAAGAGAAGCGAGTGCCACGTCACATCTGCAGAAAGACTGCCGCAGGGTGTTCCGCACATTATTGCTAATAACACACTGTCTTCCTGATAATATTGCTTGCTACACATGTCTCAGCGCTGCTCTTTGCTTAGATTGCGCCCCGAGCCATGCCGCTGCAGGTCCCGCGGTGTCAGCTTTAAACTCAGACGCGCTCAAATTACCTGCCTTGTTCCCACCTCCCTCGCTAAAATCAACACTCACAGCTGTGTGCAAAACTGTTGCTCATCCCACACTAACGGGTCTTCAGTCGGAGAGCCGGGTTCGTTAGGGGCAGTCCAAATGGCATTTTCATATTTTTTTTCATTTTCATGTTTTAATTACATATGAATATTTCGAATCTTTAGCTTATTTTGCTATAACTTTCTTCTTTTACTGTTCTGTAGTTCTGTTGTCGTAGCGTGCGCGCTTGTGTATGTGTCTGTGTGAGACTGAGCGAGTGTGTGTGAGTGTGTGTGTGTGTGTGTGTGTGTGTAAGTGTGTGTGATATCAGTATTCTTTCTTTTATTGTTCTGTGGTTCTGTTGTCGTGGCGCGCGAGCCATGGGTCTGTATGAGTGTGTGTGATATCAGGATGTTCTTTCACATTACTTTGAGAAGAGGAAATCTGAGGTTAAAATCCCGCAAGGACTAACTAGTCCATTAGAGGGACTGAGCGAGTGTGTGTATATGTGTGTGAGATCAGAGTGTTCTTTCTTTTATTGTTCTGTGGTTCTATTGTCTTAGCGCGCGAGAGTTTGCATGTGTGTATATGTGTGTGTATGTGATATCAGAGTGTTCTTTCTTTTATTGTTCTGTGATTCTATTGTCTTAGCGCGCGAGAGTTTGCATGTGTATATATGTGTGTGTATGTGATATCAGAGTGTTCTTTCTTTTATTGTTCTGTGGTTCTATTGTCGTAGCGCGCGAGAGATTGCATGTGTGTGTGTGTATGTGATATCAGAGTGTTCTTTCTTTTATTGTTCTGTGGTTCTATTGTCGTAGCGCGCGAGAGCTTGCATGTGTGTATATGTGTGTGTATGTGATATCAGAGTGTACTTTCTTTTATTGTTCTGTGGTTCTATTGTCGTAGCGCACGAGAGCTTGCATGTGTGTGTGTGTGTGTGTGTGTGTGTGTGTGATATCAGAGTGTTCTTTTTTTTATTGTTCTGTGGTTCTATTGTCGTAGCGCGCGAGAGTTTGCATGTGTGTGTGTGTGTGTGTGTGTGTGATATCAGAGTGTTCTTTCTTTTATTGTTCTGTGGTTCTATTGTCGTAGCGCGCGAGAGATTGCATGTGTGTGTGTGTGTGTGTGTGTGTGTGATATCAGAGTGTTCTTTCTTTTATTGTTCTGTGGTTCTATTGTCTTAGCGCGCGAGCGTTTGCATGTGTGTATATGTGTGTGTATGTGATATCAGAGTGTTCTTTCTTTTATTGTTCTGTGGTTCTATTGCCGTAACGCGCGAGCGTTTGCATGTGTGTATATGTGTGTGTATGTGATATCAGAGTGTTCTTTCTTTTATTGTTCTGTGGTTCTATTGCCGTAGCGCGCGAGCGTTTGATGTGTGTATATGTGTGTGTGTGTGTGTGTGTGATATCAGAGTGTTCATTCTTTTATTGTTCTGTGGTTCTGTTGTCGTAGCGCGCGAGCGTTTGCATGTGTGTATATGTGTGTGTGTGTGTGTGTGTGTGTGTGTGATATCAGAGTGTTCATTCTTTTATTGTTCTGTGGTTCTGTTGTCGTAGCGCGCGAGCGTGTGTATATGTCTGTATGAGTGTGTGTGATATCAGGGTGTTCTTTCGCATTACTTTGAGAAGAGGAAATCTGAGGTTAAAATCCCGCAAGGACCAACTAGTCCATTAGAGGGACTCGGGCGATTGGTAGAAATCAATAAAGGTCCATTTCCATAAGTAATACCACGAGAGTTTTCATCTAGATAATTCACGACCGGAGTGAAGCGACGAGATGTAAATACAAGTTGTAGATATTAGATAAGACAATTCAGTGAAATAGACTATTAATAATTTATAATATATAAAGGAAGATTTAATCAAGTTATGATTGTATTTACATTAGTTCTCAAATGGTAGTTGCCATATTTAACAATGTTTATTTACCAATATTTTCCCTTTCTTTCTTCACTGCCTTGTAATACAGAGATTAAACAGCAACAAGATTTCAAAGAAATGAACATCGGCTGCGATAAGATGTATCGACAATATCGCTGCAGTCAGATGACCGCGATCAACTATTGCATGGGCGCTTTAATAGTTGAACTAAATTCTCATTTAAATAACACTCATTCAACTACTTCACTAACGTATCGTCATTTTTCACTCAGTCTAGCTCTTTGAATAATATTTGAGTATCTCTACCAGTTACTATGTACATACCCAAAAAATGCCATAACAAGATTTCACTGGCAATATATGTTTTGAGCATCCATGAATCCATTACAAGCATTTTTACTTTCTCTTGCCCTGTATGTACAATGCACATATGCATTCCACCCAAAAATTCGATGTCGAGATTTCACCGGAAATACATGTTTTAGGACCCCCTGAATCCAAAAATAGCATTTCCAAAAAAAGGTCCGTGTGTGCGCGTGTCCGTGTGTCCGTGTGCCTGTGAACACGATAACTCAAAAACGAAAAATTGGTATTTAAGTTCAGTATGTTCCAGGGATGCGACACGAAGATTTTGAGAAAAATCCCCCACCCCAAACTACCATTTACATAGAACTTTTTTCGAAAATTTTGATTTTCTTAAAAATGGCTCTAAGGATTTTGATTAAAATATCGTATATTAAAGATATTTACCTGACAAATAAAATGTTTATCTTGAATTTTCTAAGAATAGCTTCTAAAGACCTGTTTATTCTAGATGAATTTTGCTTAATTTGGCATAACTAATAAACCGTAAGAGACAGACAAAAACTTACTGTACAAACAATGTAGGCTCTGTTAAAATACACAACTTACATAAATTTTTCCGTGCAGCTTACCGTTTTCGAGGTATTCATTGTTATTAGTTTCAGTTGTGAAATACTTATACTTTTCCCAGACGGGAGTGTCCGTTTTTCTTTTGTTCTACTCCTGGCCAAGAAAAGAAGCCATTTGTAATGACAATCGCATAACGACAGCTTTTAAAACATTTGACTATCGATTTAGCCTAGTGTATTCCCTTATGTTTTTCCTACTTATAAGGAACTAAGTAATAAGAACATTGTGCTGAATACCTCGATTAACAAGGTGCAGAAAGAAGAATAATCTTATGTAAGAAATTTGTAGAACGGCTAGAGAAAGTCATGTGGGTGTAACACATCAGATTTTTTAGAAATGGTCATATATATATATATATATGTGTGTGTGTGTCTGTGGGCAGCATAACTAAAAAATCTGATGTGCTCCATTCACATGACTTTCTCTAAATCTCTGTAACAAACTACGCTTAATAAGCTTCTCTATGCACTATTTAATATAGTACGTGTAGAGAAAGTAAAAAAAATCTGATATGTTCCATTCACATGACTTTCTCTACATCTCTGAAACAAAGTATTACTAAAATGCTTAGGCTTCTATTAACATCATGCTAATCCAGAAAAAATTAGAACTAGTCTTATTACTTGCTTCCTTGTAAGTAGAAGCAAAATAAGGGAGTACCATAAGTTAAAGTTATAGTCAAAAGCTGGTTGCTATGTGACTGAAGTTCCTTTGTTTGTTTGGGCAGGAGTTGACAAATTCCTGTATGAGAAAAGTATGTTTTTAAAGCTGAAATCAAAAAAAGGAATAACTAAAAAATAATCAACTCCACGAAAAAATATACATAACTTAAATTGTGTGTTTTAATGTGCTCTACATTTGTTTGTGTGACAAGTCTTTGTCCATCTCTTATGGTTCAGCAGTTATGCAAAATCCCGATCCAGAACAAAGTAGTCTTCAGAGACTATCCCCAGAAAATCCAAGATATACATTTTGTCAGGTAAATGTCTTTAGTATACGAAATTTTAATTAAAATCGTGAGAGCCATTTTTGAGAAAATAAACATTTTCAAAAAAAGTCCATGTAAAGAGTAGTTTGGAGTGGGGGGATTTTTCTCAAAAATTTTGTGTCGCATCCCTGGAAAATACTAAACTTAAATACCAAATTTGTTATTTTACCGACTTTTCGTATTAGAGCTATCGTGTTCACAGACACACGGACACACACATGGACCTTTTTCTGAAAATGCTTTTTTTTATACAGGGGACCCTAAAACATATATTTCCGGTGGAATCAAATGGTATTTAAGTTTGGTATCTTCCAAGGATACGGCACGAAGATTTGCAAGAAAATACTTCCACCCCCAACTACCCTTTAAATGGAAATATTTTAGAAAATTTTGATTTTCCCAAAAATGGCTATAACGATTTTTTTTAAAATATCGTATATTAAATATATTTACCTGACAAATAAAATGTATATCTTGGACAGAAACTTACCACACAAAAATGTAGAGCACGTTAAAACACACAATTTATGTTACATGATATTTTTTCGAGGAGTTGATCGTTTTTGAGATATTCCTTGTTTTTTATTTCAGATTTGAAAAACTTATATTTTTCTCATACAGGAATTTGTCAATTCATGTCCATACAAACAAAGGAACATCAGTCTCCTAGTAACCTGCTTTTGACTGTCACTTTAACCTATGATATTCCCATATTTCGCTTATACTTACAAGGAAGCAAGTAATAAGACTATTTCTGCCAATTTTTTCTCGGTTAGCATGAAGTAAATAGAAGAATAAGCTTTTTAACAGTAATTTGTTACACATCAGTCGAGAAAGTCATCTAAATGGAACACATCAGATTTTTTCGTTCTGATTATGCCAAGGGAAACGAATTCAAAATGCCACCACATTGTCACCAGCATTATCGCTTTAGCCTAGTGTACCTGCGAGGTGCTCTTACATTCTCTACTCGTACTATGTACATAGTGTATAGAGAAGGTATTGTATTCCACCCAAATATTCGATACGGAGATTTCACCTGAAATATATATTTTAGGGTCCCTTGTATCCAAAAAAAGTATTTTCAGATAAAGGTCCCTGTGTGTATGTGTCCCTGTGTCCGTGTATGGCTGTGAACACGTTAACTCAAAAACGAAAAGACGGTAAAATAACAAACTTGGTATTGAAGTTTAGTATCTTCCAAGGATACGACACGAACATTTTGAGAAAAATTCCCTCACCCCAAACTATGCTTTACATGGAACTTTTTAGGAAATTTTGAGTTTCTTAAAAATGACTCTTACGATTTTGATTAAAATATTGTATGTTAAAGATATTTACCTGACAAGTAAAATGTATATCTTAAATTTTCCGGGACAAGCCTCTGAAGACTACTTTATTCTGGATGAGTTCTACGAAATTTGCATAACTGCTAAACCGTAAGAGTTGAACAAAAACTTACCACACAAAAATTTAGAGCATATTAAAACACACACATTATATTATGTACATTTTTGTCGTACTGTTGATAATTATTTAGATATTCGTCATTTTTGGTTTCATCATTAAACATTTACGGTTTTCTCATACAGTAAGTTGTCAACTCCTGTCCGTACAAACAAAGGAACTTCAGTCACATAGCAACCAACCTTTGGCTATCACTTTATCCTATGGTACACCCTTATTTCTCTTCTAATTACAACGAAGCAAGTTATAAGACTGTTTCTGCTAATTTTTACTTTCTATAGCCCAATATGTACAATGTACATAGGGATAGAGAAGGTATTGTAATGCACCCAAAAATTCGATACCGAAATTTCACCGGAAATATATGTTTTGGGGCCCCTGAGTGCGAAAAAAGCATTTTTACATTCTCTAGCCCCATATGTACAATAGAGAAGGTATTGTTATGAACCCAAAAATTCGAAACCGAGATTTCACCGGAAATATATGTTTTGGGGTCCCCTGAGTCCGAAAAAAGCATTTTTAAAAAAACGTCCGTGTGTGTGTGTCTGTCTGGCTGTTTGTGTACAGCATAGCCGCAAAGCAAAAAGACCGTTAAATACCAAACTTGGTATTTAGATTTAGTATCTTCCTAGGATGCGACACGAAGATTTTAAAAAAAAATCCCCCCACCACAAACTACCCTTTACATGGAAACATTTTCGAAAATTTTGAGTTTCTTAAAAATGGATCTAACGATTTTGATTAAAATCCCGTATATTAAATTTATTTATGTCCGAAATAAAATGTATATCTCGAATTTTTTGGGAATAGCCTCTGAAGACCTCTGTATTCTGGATGAATTTTGCTGAATCTTGCTAAACTGCTAAACCGTAAGAGATAGAAAAAAAACGTACTGCACAAAAAATGTACCTCATGACAAAACACACAATTTTTGTCCTTCACGTTTTTGTTGTGAAGGTAAACGTTTTCAAGATATTCCTTGTTATTGGTTTCAATTGTGAAGTATCTAATTATACTTTTCTCACACTGGAAGGGTCTGTTTTTCTTTTACTCTACTCCTAGCCAAGCAAGGAAGTAATTTGCAATGACATACGCATAACGATAGCTTTTAAAACATTTGACAATTGCTTTAGCATAGTGCATTCCCTTATTCTCTTCTACTTATAAGGAACTAAGTAATAACATTCTCTTAACATTTATATTGATTAGCATTGGGTACAAAGAAGCATAATGTTTTGTAGGAGTTTTGTAGAGCAGCTAGAGAAAGTCATGCGAGTGTAACACATCATATTTTCTAAAAAAAAGTCCGTGTGTGTGTGTGTGTGTGCCTTTGGACAGCATAGCCCCAAAACGAAAAGACTGTTAAATACCAAACTTGGTATTTAGGTTTAGTGTCTTCCAGAGATGCGACACGAAGATTTCCAAAAAAAAATCCCCCTACCATAAACTACCCTTTACATGGAAAAAATTTCGAAATGTTGATTTTCTAAAAAATGGCTCTAACGATTTTGACTAAAATCCCATATATTAAAACTATTAATATCCGAAATAAAATGTATATCTCGAATTTTTGGGGAATAGCTTCTGAAGACCTCTGTATTCTGGATGAATTTTGCTTAACTGCTAAACCGTAAGAGATAGAAAGAAACTCACTACACAAAAAATGAACATCACGTCAAAACACACAGTTTATGTTCCTTACGTTTTTGTTGTGGAGGTGACCGTTGCCGAGATATTCCTTGTTACTGGTTTCAATTGTGAAGTACTTAAACTTTTCTCACACAGGAAGTGTCTGTTTTTTTGTTTTTTTTTGTTCTACTCCTGGCCAAGCAAAGAAGTGATTTGCAATGACAATAGCAATGACTAAATAAAAATTAAAAATTAAAACAAAATAAGAATTAAATTTTAACATCCTTAAAACAATAACATGTTCTAAATTTATATAATCCTAAACATAACAAATCCTATTATGACGATATCCTTTAAAACATTTGACAATCACCTTAGCATAGCGCATCCCCTTATTCTCTTCTACTTATTAGGAACTAAGTAATAACATTCTGCTAATATTTATCTCGATTAGCATTGTGTACAAAGAAGAATAATCTTTTGTAGGAGGTTTGTATTGCAGCTAGAGAAGTTAAGTGAGTGTAACGCATCAGATTTTTTTTCTTTCTCTATGTGTACTATGTACATAGTGTATAGAGGAAGTATTGTATTCCACCCAAAAATTCGATATCGAGCTTTCAGAGGAAATACATGTTTTAGGAACCCCTGAACTCAATAAAAGCATTTTCAGAAAATGGTCCATGTGTATGTGTCTGTCTGTCTGTCTGTCTGTCTGTCTGTCTGTCTGTGTGTCTGTGTCTGTGGACAGCATAGCTCAAAAACGAAAAGACCGTTAAATACTAAACTTGGTATTTAGGTTTGATATCTTCCAGGGATACGACACGAAGATTTTCAAGAAAATGCCCCACCCCCGACTACCCTTTAAATGGACAAATTTTGGCTCTAATGTATATCTTGAATTTTCTGGGAATAGCCTCTGAAGACCTCTTTATTGTGGATGAATTTTGCTAAATTTTGCTTAACTGCTAAACGGTAAGAGATAGACAAAAACTTACTACACAGAAAATGTTGATCTGATCAAAACACACAATTTATGTCCTTCACATTTTTGCTGTGGAGTTAACTGTTTCCGAGATACTCCTTGTTTTTGGTTTCAGTTGTGAGTATTTATATTTTTCTCAGACAGCAAGTGCCCGTTTTTCTTGGTTTCTGTCCCTGGCCAAGCAGAGAAGCGATTTGCAATGACAATGGAATAATGACAGCTTTTAAAACATTTGACTATCGGTTTAGCTTAGTGTATTCCTAATTTCTTTCTACTTACAAGGAACTAAGTAATAAGAACAAGCTGCTAATGATTATATCGATTAACAAGGTGCAGAAAGAAGAATAATTTTATGTAAGAAGTTTGTAGAACAGCTAGAGAAAGTCATGTGAGTGTAACACATCAGATTTTTTTGGATTAGCATGAAGTAAAAATATGCATAAGCTTTTTAACACTAATTTGTTGCAGAGATGTAGAGAAATTCATGTGAATGGATCACATCAGATTTTTGGATGAGTGTTTGAAGCTTATGTCTGGTCCCATTTTAGTTAACAAAATGGAAGTTGCATAATATGGAGACGCGTAACAAATGACTTCGACTGAAGCACAACACTTTATCTCAGGAGAAAGATGAATCCACGCCTGGATAAGTGGCATTTATTAGGCCTTGAAGTTCGGTGGTCCATTTAGGGAAGGCAGTCGGACACTACGGTTCCACATATTTACACTAATGACTCTATACTGAACCAGTTCATTAATTTTTTGTAGGAATATGCTTCTTGTATGTGGAATCCTGTTGGAAGAATGCAATTATTTCATTTCCTGTCAGCCAACCCCTCAAAAAGGGTGTAAAATTAGATTCATGCTCCGACTGTTCATTACGAAAATGGTTGATGACTTTCTCTGCTCCTAGCTCCTCTTCATGTAGGGGTCCGAGAGAGTTGCGTTCTTTAGTAATGCAAAAGCGATTCCATTACTAAAGCACCCATAAAGAGAGAACTAATGATATACCACTAAATGTGCAAATGTTAATAACTCCACGCAAGAGTGAAACTTAAGGCCTTCCCAAAGAGTCACGGTCAGCGACATGTAAAGTCTATTCAAAGTTCACTTTTCACTTTCTCAAATTTTGCTATATCGATATTGCTCAGTAAAAAGAGGATTACCTGAAACAGGTCTGGTAGTACTTATATATTGTCACGACCTAAATTGTGACTGAAGGAGTAGCTATGAGGATTAAAAGAATTGTAAGCTTGACTTAAATAAGTCTAATATACTTAACATTATCTTGAAGGCTTCAGTTGATGAGCCTTTGGGTTACAGGAGCAGGGTTTCCTAACCTGAATCATTATCACTAGGCTGAAGAGTGGGTAGCACCCTAGTTTCTGACCTTGAGAGATGTGTGTGGGTTTCTAGGGAAGGGCGTACCTAGTAGGGATCCGGAGCGCCACACGAAGGGTAGTAACACAAGCAAAGACCGAGAGAGAGGGCGAGCCGCAACTTGCCGGTCCCCATGGCCGCGATCGTCAAGGCGTCCCGCTTTGGTGCTTCGTAGCGCTGGGGATCGTGGATTCGAGTCCCGCCTTGGGCATGGGTGTTATATGTTTGTGTTGTAAAATTAAGAAAACAGAAATTCAGTAATAATACAAAATATAAGCAAGGTAAATAAAAGTAGAGTATACAGTGCCGGAGTCCCGATCAGACTCCGGTACCGTATTAAAAGAAAAAAAAAAACCCGGGGTCTGCATTATGGTTTAAGAGTATTCAGGAAGGTTATTCCAATATTGCGGCCGCTATTCCAAACATGGGGTGGCCAGCGCCCAGTTTTCACTTGTAACAACCAATCAAAATACAATGTCCAAAATGTTTTAAAACATTCGATATGACTTTTTCAGGAGCAAAGCTCCATATGTCTCGGCAAGTTTCCGGTAGACCGCAGAAGTTGATGTTATTGAAAACCCAACTCCAGAAAATTAAGTAACATTATAGAACTTAAAGTCTCAACTGATTCGGAATCCCATAAAATAATAAAATTGTCCTAAATTAACATAAGTTAAAAGATCTCACTACTGATTCGTGACACTATAAAGTGATATTGCTTAGTAGGAGTAATAGAGCATTTAATATAGGAACGCATATGGATTTTTTTTTTAATTTGAAAAGGCGTTTGATAAACTAAACCAGTGTAAAATACTAAAAAGGAAGATATTCACAACAACTAACAAAAATAATGATATTCATCTACTAAACAACAACAAAAACATAACAAATAATGACCTTTTATATATAGTACATAATTTACAGTTATTACGTATACTTTAAACTTTACATTGACGACCTAGTGCGGGAATGAAAGTAATTAGTGAATGTAGGTGTTACAACATCAAAGAATAAGAATTTAAACGTAAATAATAATTCAGCCCTACAAAAATGTGCTTTTAAATGTTGCGCTATAAGCCACCTTTCACGTGGTATTCTTTGTAATGTGCGTTGTACTTTCATGAATCAATAATAAGAGGTAAAACATGAAAACGGTATAACAAGTGTTTGAATTGGTAAAAGAAAGCCACAATTCAATACAAATCTATTTATTTTAACAAGAAATAATTCAAAAATAACACAGACATAATAAAGCGAATATCTTTGCATTGAAATCATAAAAATATTATATTATATTACAGTTTAAGAAGTAATGCTTTAGCATAAGTTAGCAACAAATACATTAAAAAGAGTGAGCTTTGTCTAGTGGAAGAAGTAACAAAAGAAATAATTTACTGAGTCTTGACGATGTATTATAAGTTTAGACAATTTACATATAAACAGAATTATGAAATAGAAACGAAGAAATCCTAAATGTGCACTGTTAACGCAGTTAAACTTTCCCTGTGCTTATGGATGCTCATCTGTGAAAAACCTAAAATCTACAATTTTACTTGGATTCATTTGAAGCTTTAACACTTTAAGAATAGTTTACATGCTAATTTTCAGACTTTTGTTCAAAATAGTTCCTGTGATATTAACATATTTATGGTATTTTATTGTCATTTAAATAAATCATTCCACACGATGCAATTCCAGTTACAGAAATATAATACTTTGCAGTTATACTGATAAATACAGTATTAGTAAATTGATGAGGTGAAATTTTTATCTGACTATTGGATTAGGAGAAAAAGTATGTAATTGTCATTTTATTAATTTTTTGTTTTTGCTATGGAGATATGACTATTTAATTAAATAAGCACTGCTAATATTAGAAAAAAAAATCATTTCATCAATTTTCTTTTGTACTATTTCTATCCAAGCATAACAATGTTCAAGCTTCTGTTTCTAAAACTGCATCGAATGGAACAATTTGAAGTTTAGAAAACGCTGAAAAATAAAAATACGAGAAAATAGGCTTTAAAGTTTAACATACAATTTAACACTGTTTCTTTGTAAGTCTTAGAATTTCATATTCTCCTGCAGCAATATGTATTTTCAACTTGAAATAAACATCTTTAAGGCCAAATGTTATTGGTCAAAACCAAATTTCGGATTTTAGCAATTTTTCACCATAGTTGAAAGGTTAAAGAACCACAACCACTTTGTCATCCATTTAAATCGTCACGTGATACGGTTTAAAGTGCCGCATGGTAATAAAAGTAACAACAATTTGAACTACAAGCATTACAGTGTTTAATTAGGATTTTTTTTTCAGTTTTTGCACTTTTTGGTCAATTTTTACAGATGGGTATCCTTAAGCAAGCGATAAGCATCCTTCGCTGAATTTATGTAGAATAAAGAGTCAAAGAAGCTGATTCTCTGTCCCCGGGAGAACGACAATGCGCATTTTTCTGCGCAACCATGGAGAACAAACTCATCTTGCCCGTCTGGGTAGTGTGGTGGAGCGTGTCTGCCTCACAGTCAAAAGGTCCTGAGTCCGGGTGAGCTACCCGGATAAGGTTTTTTCGGGGTTTCCCTTATCCTGAGAAGACCAATGTCGAGTAACTTTAAACTCCATGGACCCCGAGATCATTTGAGCATGATTTCATCAATTTCATTCATCGTCCGATATGACAAACCAGGTTAAAGAACGTTAAAGCTACAAAAAAAAAAAAAAAAAAAGCAAAAAACAAAAATTATCTTGCAGCCCCTGCATAGTGAAAAGAGAAAAGAGAATGAGTGGAGCCGCCGGGCATCATAGTTCTCTCCAACACGCTTCCTCTTGAAACTCTAGTTGGGAAAATGTGACAGCATGCTACAACTTGATTAAATGTGTGAGCATATAATATGAAACACCAATTAGATAAAAAGCTGATGCGTTCCATTTACATGACTTTCTCTACATCTCTGCAAAGAAATATTATTAAAAAGCTTATGCTTCTATTTACTTCATGCTAATCGACAAAAAAATAGCGGAAATAGTCTTATTACTTGCTTCCTTGTAAGTAGAAGCGATAAAAGGGAGTACCATAGGTTAAAGTGATAGTTGAAAGCTGGTTGCTATGTGACTGCAGTAACTTTTTCTCCATCTCTTACGGTTTAGCAGTTATTCAAAATTACGTAAAATTCATCCAGAATAAAATACTCTTCAGAGGCTATTCCCAGAAAATTCAAGATATACATTTTATTTGTCATAAAAATGCTTTAATACATGATATTTTAAACAAAATCGTTAGAGCAATTTTTGAGAAAATCAAAATTTTCGAAAAAATGTCTATATAAAGCGTAGTTGGTGTGGGGGATTTTTCTCAAAATCCTCGTGTAGCATCCCTGGAAGATACTAAACTTAAATACCAAGTTAGATATTATCCCGACTTTTCGTTTTTGAGTTATCGTGTTCACAGACACACACACGGGCCTTTTTCTGAACATACTTCTTTTTTTCTTTTTTTTTTTTTTTTGGGATACAGGGGACCGTAAAAATGTGGGTCGCGTTCTGTAGATATAGTGTGTATGCGTAACAACGATGGCTCTGTGATAGCTGGTAGTAGCGCAGCGAGGGCTGTGAAATCACTCAGTTGGTGAGTGTCGTGAGAGATAGAAGTAACCCGTGTTGAGCAGCGCGCTTATATTAAAATAGCCGTTCTCCGAGGAATAAATGCGATGGAATGTAAATTAGTGGAAGCCCTTGGGAATAATGCCCTACCATAGCGTACAGTAGTACGGTGTGTAGGCAAGTTTCAGCAAGGACGTATGTCAACCAGTAATGAGCAACGTTCGGCACGACCTGCCAGTGTGCGGACCGACGTGGCACGTGCCGTCATTGAGCAGCTCCTGGATGAAGACAGACGATGGACTCTACTGGAATTAGAGAGAGCAAGTGACATCGAGAAACGCACCGTCCACAGAATATTGCGTAATGAGCTGCAACTACGCAAAATCGAAATCACGGTGCGTACCACATGCACTGACGAAAGTTCGAAGGTGGGTGCACTATGCCATATGCTCCGACCACCTTGCTCGCTGGCTACAGGATGGCGATCAATTCTTGATACGAACAATCGCCATCGATTAATTTTGGGCCAGGGCGTACGAACCAAAACTGAAACGTCAGTCCGCGGGGTGGCAACATGCTGGATCACCAAGGAGGCAGAAGTTCCGTCAGAATCCTTCCCCAGTCAAATTGATAATGATCGTCGCGTATGACATCAGGGTGACACTGTTTGCCACTTCGTTCCACATGGCAGTACAGTGACCTCACAGTACTACAGGGACTTCCTGGTGCGACAGGTACGACGTGATGTTCCGGAAAACGTTCAGGTCTTATGGACAGTGCAATAGTGCACGACGATGCAAAACCACAAAAAACAGAGTCTGTATGGCAGCTACTGCGACGTTGGGCATGGGAAGAATTGGACCATACTCTCCCGACATTTCGCTCTGTGACTTTGATCTCATGCGAAAAGTTAAGGAACCACTACGTGGTAGGCGGTCTGCAACATGAGAGGACATTGCTAATGCTGTGCGCGAACAGATGACCTGATTCACACATGTTGCGACAAATGCTGCGGCAGTTGGTATTCAGCGCCTCCTACATCTTTGGCAGCGTGTGATGCCAGTAGCAAGGGACTACTTTGAGGCTCTTTAGGCCCAGGTTTGTCATGTCAACTGTATGTGTACTGTGTTGTTATTCTTTTGCACCGTGAAGACCATGTTACCCTGTATACTACCGTAATAAATTAATGTGTTACGATATTCAGTGCTATTCATTGTCCACACATGTAGTTAACACCTTGTCCTTTCGTCTGTATAAGTCACATTTTCCAACCGGACTGGTATCTTCTAGAACATAAATAATTGACATTACTTTTGCCCCAACCCTCGTATAGTTTCCGAAGTTGGATCAAAATAAGCCATTAAAGGCCAAATGACCACCAGTTTATAGTAAAATATTGACTACTGTATTTTGGTAACACATTTGCCATAATTTATCTGATAAGTATGATCCTGAATGAGAGGGAAAGTAATATTCAATTTAAAGGTTAATTTAACCAACTCAAAGTGTCCAGAATTAACGCCACTGCTGTATCTGATTTTTTTTGAATAGTTAGTAACGTTTTTTATTAAAATATTAACATGTGGAATAAGTTCCACTTTCTGAAATTTCTCCTCATTTGGAATGCGTTTTGTATAACTCGTAAACTATAACTTGCACCTGCTGCTTACCCTCCTAATATAATGGACTTATAAGTTAATGCCTGGGGTCAGACGCCTGTTTAGATGTGACAGAGCATCAAGGGATGGAGGATCTGCCCAATGGCTGTTATGAAAGAAAATTATATAAAATGTAGGCGAAATGGATGATGGGAAAAATACACTCGGTGGAATGAGAGGCTGGAGAAACCGGAGGACCCGAAGAATCTTCCCCTTCACCCAATCCAGACGCCGCTAAACGAACCCATAAGTGTTCTCCTGGGATTGAATAAGGCCCACTTAATTGGCAGGCGTCGCCCTCGTTATCATAACAAAGAAAAGCAGGTTTTCAACAAATGTATAAATCTCTTTAAAATGCGGAAGTTATTAAAATTACTTTTATGCTATCAGGCTGTTCTGAGATGTTCATTATTTTTAGTTTAAATAGCTAAACGTTTTATTCAAACTATTTCTACAAACATTTATCTCGATTAGCATAAGCTAAATAGAAAAGTAAGCTTTTTTAGGATTAGTTTGTGCAAGAATTGTAGAAAAATGTAATGTAAAATAATAAATCAGTTTTTTACTTTCTGTAGCCCCGTGTGTACAATGTATATAGGGATAGAGAAGTATTGTATTCCATCCAAAAATTTGATGTCGAGATTTCACCGGATATACAAGTTTTAGGAACCCCTGAGTCCAAAAAAAGCATTTTCAGAAACAGGTCCAAGTGTGTGTGTGTGTGTGTGTGTGTGTGTGTGTGTGTGTGTCTGTCTGTCTGTGAACAGCATAGCTCAAAAACGAAAAGACGGTTAAATACCAAACTTTACATGGAAAATTTTTCGAACATTTTGTTTTTCTTAAAATTGGCTCTAACGATGTTGATTAAAATACCACATATTAAAGCCATTTTTTTTTTTATTGTTTCATTTAACATCTAAGATCATATCGGGGCCTTTCCGCTTGAAACAACTCGCTGTATGTAGGTTCTTTTACGTTGGTTTAAATCATTTTGTTTTACTCAAACACGCACACATTCACACTCACATACAAACTTCCAGACTCTGTGGGGGATAGGGAATCATTATGGCTAGAGAAAAATTCCCCGCCCCAGCCGAACCCGGAACCCGCAGGTGAGAAGTCAGCTCGCTGACCGCTCTACCACGGAGGCAGTCTAAAGCCATTTCTATCACAAATAAAATGTATATCTTCAATTTACTGAGAATAACTTCTAAAGACCTATTCATTCTGGAAGAATTTTGCTTAATTTGGCATAACTAATAAACCCTAAGAGATATACAAAAGCTTACCATACAAAAAATGTAGATCTTGTTAAAATATACAAGCTATGTCATATACATTTTTTTTCGTGGAGCTGCTGGTTTTCGAGGTATTCCTTGTTATTAGTTTCAGTTGTGAAGTATTTATACTTTTCTCAGACGGGAGTGTCCGTTTTTTTTTTGTTTTTTTTTTTTTTGTTATACTTCTGGCCAAGCAAAGAAGTGATTTGCATAACAACAGCTTTTAAAACATATGACTATCAATTTAGCCAAGTGCATTCTCTTAGTTTTAGTCTACTTATAAGGAACTAAGTTCTAACATTCTGCTAATGTTTATCTCGATTAACATGGTGTTGAAAGAAGAATTATCTTTTGTAAGAAGTTTGTTTGTAGAGTAGCTAGAGAAAGTCATGTGAGTGTAACACATGAAATGTTTGTTATCGTGTTGTAAAATCAGTTCCGGTGTGTAATATTCACAAACTGTCAGGCTCTTTATTGCATTAAATTCTTCTAGAATAAGGAACCTCATTCGATAGTCTTTGTGCCTAAAGAGTTAAATTAACATATTTTAAAGAGATATTCAGTGACGTTCTTGGCAATAAAACAAAGCTGGTAACACATACTACTTATCGAGTCACTTGGACAGCTATGAAACGAGATGCCTTTATGAAGATAGCACCTTGCTGCTGGAACCATAGATGGAATGCACCTTGCGTGTTGTATCTGATGTAAATCGGTTGCCTTTGAGGGTCTGCTTCAGCACCTCGAGGCTGTAAAAGGGGTGGGAACAAGCACTTACTAGAATCTCTGCAATGTGTCGCGGACAGTGTTAGGAATTTCAGTAGGCCATTGTCAGGGACCAAGTTTATATCCTCCAGAACAACACCAGACTAAATCTTATATGAAAGTAATTCTTCTTGTTACTATAGATGAATATGTGCTTCAAGTACTGAGTATAGGCTCCAAATCTACACATTTTCTGACGATAGAAAGCAGCCACCTTTTCACTGTATCATTTCACTATTTGTCATGGGCAAAGAATATGCTCCATGTGTTTCTTCCATTTCGCAATGAAATGAAACTTTGAAGAAGCTGGGTCACGGTTGGCAGGCGTTTTACGATAAATGTCTTGCACTGCACTTGCAGGTTACATTATTATCCAGTATGAAGAGGATATTTTGTTTTTTAGTTTAACATAATTTTAAGTTTAAGGGGACACCGAATTTCTAGAGTATCAAAGGGAAAGCTCTGATTTTTTAAACAGACATTACTGGCAATAAAAGAAGTAACGATACAAAGTTTTATTGAAAGAGATGTTTACATTCTGGTTATATTTATTAATTTATTTGATTTAATTAGCTAAATTTAAAATCTATCTTCTCCAACCGACATTGAGCTATACGAAACATTATTTTTAAAAAACATGACGTGTTTAACTCACATGACTTTATATTATTGTTAAAAAGCTTATTCTTCTCCTTCATGATAATCGAGATAAACTTTAACAGAAACTATCTTTATTACTTGGTCCTTGAAAGTAGAAGGGGAAAAATCTAATGCATTCTATTCCCACAATGTCCTCTAGCTATTCGGTAAACAAATCTTTTATCCGAAACATTAATCTGTTATCTATATCATGCTAATAAGCAGAATTAGTTTTATTACTAGTTTCCCTGTAAGTAGAAGGGAAATAAGAAAATGTGCGGCAAAGTGATGGTCTCGACCTATAAAAGCCGGTCGTTATGCGAAACAATTGGAATTCTAATCTCTTTGCTGGCCAGGATTAAACTAACGAGAAAGGAGAAGAAATCTGTCTTTCCGTTTGAGAAAGTAGCTTAAATTGAAACCAATAAACCGGAATATCTGAAAAACGGTTAACTCCACAAAAAATATGTGTTTTAATGACTACAGTTTTGATGTAGTAAGTTTTTGTATATCTTTTATGGTTTGCCAATTATACAAAAATCATCCAAAATGAATAGATCTTCAGAGGCTATTCCCAGAAAATTCAAGATATACATTTTATTTGTCAGATGAATATATTGACCATAATCATTTTAGTCAAAATCGTTTCAGGCATTTTAGAGAAAATCAAAATTTTCCAAAAAAGGTTTCCTGTAAAGTGTAGTTGCGAGTGGGGGATTTTCTTGAAAATCTTCGTGTCGCATCCTTGGAAGATAACAAACTAAAATACCAATTTTTGTATTTAACAGTGTTTTCGTTTTTGAGCTATGCTGTCCACAGACACACATTCTCGCGCACACACTGACCTCTTTTTCTGTTTTCAGGGGCATCCAGAACATATATTTCCGGTAAAATATCGGTATCGAAATTTGGGTGCATTACAATACCTCTCTATACACTACGTGCATAGTTCGTGTAGAGAAAATAATCAAATGCATTTGTAATAAATTAACACGTTGGAATTTTAAACAGTGAAGACCCTTTTCTAAAAATTAGTTTATATCACTAGGTGTAAAAACTGACAAAAACAGCACTTGATTATACGAATTTATTTTTAATAGATAATCTGTTACCAATATAAAATATCGAACCAGGCATTTTATTATATACATTCTGCACTGCTTTGAGAAAACGTTTCATACATCTAGCTGTATTTTAGTGTGAGAAGACGGATTTTCAAAATAAATAAATAGCAACAAAGTTAAGCTGAGAAAATTGTTCTAATGTTTGACATAGCAAATCATTTATAACTGGCGCAACAGATCTGGACATGTGAAAATCTTAATGAGAGCTAGGAAGCGAGTTGTACTTTCAGATAAGCAGTTCACCAGTCGATTCATGCATGCTGAAAGAGTGCCTGTCACAGTCAATGTCAAATATCTGTCAGCTGCACTATACGGCGCTGCACTGATAAACATGTGTTTTCATATGCATATTCATATCTACAAAACATCTATACTAATGACCTACTATATAAACGATGTCAATCGTCTGCTTCCAATT
Source organism: Hymenopus coronatus (assembly GCA_030762935.1). Classification (NCBI taxonomy): domain Eukaryota; kingdom Metazoa; phylum Arthropoda; class Insecta; order Mantodea; family Hymenopodidae; genus Hymenopus; species Hymenopus coronatus. The sequence goes on from CM060891.1 coordinate 86,447,958, forward strand.
CTTCCACACCTTCGTCTTCGCTCACGTCATTGTCATTATCAACACTATCGCTACTTTGTGCAACATTATCCTGGATTCTTTCTATTTTATTTTCTACAATTCTTTCTAATGATTTTCAATGTTCTCAACATGTCGACATACATTTTCCCATTATGGCCTGCCAATTTCTGCAATTCGCTGGCGACACAACTGTTCCACATCTTTTAATTTAATAGTGATATAATAAGTTTTAGTTTTCTTTCTTATCTTTGAGAACCCTGGAAACGCAAATATCAGTTGCCTTGGCTACTCTTTCATTCAATTTGTACAGACTTTTGAAGAACGCTTCCTTCATCTCTGCCTCTTGTCTCATGAAGGCAAGGATATTTGCAATTATTTCTCTGCTCTATGTAATACCTTGCCAATTAACTTTCAAAACGTAGGAGCCATAGTTAAAAAAATAAAATAAATAAAATGAACACTTTTTTTTTTTTTGGTAGTGTTTAACGCCCGCTTTAACTACTAATGGCACCGCAGGCGGTGACACTGATGATACATGAATGATGATGGAGCACCGGTGGAATGCGATGGCGGGGGAAACCGGAGTACCCGGAGAAAACCCGCCCCAGCGCCGTTTTGTCCACCACAAATCTCACATGCGGTCGCTTGGGATCGAACCCCGGCCGTCTAGGTGAGAGTCGAGTGATCAAAATGAATGAACACTGTTTGCTGCCCACTTTGAATACAAAATATGCGGAACACTTTCGATACAGACTGCACATAGTTTTCTCGCTGTGACTTTAAGTAAGCAAAGTTCATAGCATGAACTCCGATAAGCTAGGCTCGGTAGCTGGGTTGACGGTCAAGTCAATATGCCAGAAGTTTTGCGCCGGCAATAATAGAGCAATACTTTAAAATGTCGTCCACAACATGTGTTAGCCAATCTGAATATTAGTGAAGAACGACCTCTGGAAGAGGCAACGTTAACTTCTAAATTCATTAGAGTCCAGGGTTGGGATTACTGAATGGAGACCCCGATCACCTAGATCTGTAACTTATGTAACCCCTAGAAGGGAGGGATGACAGGAGAGACACGAAGGACAACCATTTCTGGATGACGAGGGCCGCCAGCTGAGATGCGGTCCCTAAGCATTTTAGATGAACTTCTCAGCCCTGACCCTCACCACAAGTCCCGAATCTGCAGTCATTCAACAATTAGCGGCAACATTTATTTTAAATGTTTTGGACAATGTGTGTAGTATGTTTGTTAACCCTGTTAAATACCAGGATCGCCCGCCTGGGTAGTGTGGATAAGGTTTTTTTTCGGGTTTTTCCCTTATTCTGAGACGACGAATGTCGAATAACCTAAAGCTCCATGGACCCCGAGATCATTGAGCATCATTTCAGCAATTTCATTCATCGTTCAATATGACCAACCATATTAAAGGGCATTAAAATAGAAGAAAAAAATCTGAAGAGTTCCATTCACATGACTTTCTCTAATTCTGTGTAACAAATTATTGCTAATAAGTTTATTCTTCTATCTACTTTATGCTAATCGAGAAAAAATTATCAGAAAAAGTCACATTACTTGGTTCCTTGTAAGTAGAAGCGAAATATGGGAGTATCATGGGTTAAAGTGAAGTCAAAAGCTGGTTGCTATGTGACTGAAGTTCCCTTGTTTGTATGGACACGAGCTGACAAATTCCTGTGTGAGAAAAGTACAACTTTCTAAACCTGAAACCGAAAAGAGAAATATCCCAAAAATGATCAACTCCTCAAAAAAATGTATGTAACATAAATTGTGTGCTTTAATGTCCTCTATATTTTTGGTGTAGTAAGTCTATGTCTATTTCTTACGGTTTAGCAGTTATGCAAAATGTTGTAAAATTCATCCAGAATAGAGTAGTCTTCAGAGGCTATTTCCAGAAAATTCAAGATATACATATTATTTTTCAGGTAAATATTTTTAATATACGATATTTTAATCAAAATCGTTAGAGCTGTTTTTGAGAAAATCAAACTTTTTGAAAAAAGTTCCATTTATATGGTAGTTGGGGTAGCTTTTTAACAATAATTTGTTGCAGAGATGTAGAGAAAGTCGTGTGAATGGAACACATCAGATTTTTACTTTCTCTACACGTACTATGTACATAGTGTATAGAGAAGGTATTGTATTGCACCCAAAAATTGGAAAAAGTCCGTGTGTGTGTGCGTGAGTGTGTGTGTGCGTGCGTGTGTGTGTGTCTGTGTCTGTGTGTCTGTGGACAGCATAGCTCAAAAACGAAAAGACCGTTGAATACCAAACTTGGTATTTAGTTTGGTATCTTCCAAGGATGCGACACGAAGATCTTCAAGAAAATTTCCCCCACTACTAACTACCTTTCACATGGAAATTTTTTAGAAAATTTTGTTTTCTTAAAAATGGCTCTAATGATTTTGATTAAATATCACATATTAAAGACATTTCTATCACAAATAAAATGTACATCTTGAATTATCTGGGAATGGCTTCTAAAGACCTGTTTCTTCTTGATGAAGTTTGCTTAATTTATAATAACTAGTAAACCTTAAGAGATAGAGGAAAATTTACTATAAAAATCAGATGTGTTCCATTCACATGACTTTCTCTATATCTCTACAATAAATTATTCTATTTACTTCATCTAATGAAGAAAAAATTAGTAGAAGTAGTCCTATTACTTGCTTCCTTGTTAGTAGAAGCGAAATAAGGGAGTACCATAGGTTAAAGTGATAATCAAAAGCTGTTGCTATGTGAATGAAGTTCCTTTGTTTGCATGGACATGAGTTAACAAAGTCCTGTATGAGAAAAGTATAAGTTTTTTTTATAGCTGAAACCAAAAACAAGGAATATCTTAAAATCAATCAACAGCATGAAAATAATGTATATAACATATATTGTGTGTTTTAAGGTGCTCTACTTGTGTTGTGTGGTAAGTTTTTGTCCATCTCTTACTGATTAGCAGTTATGCAAAATTCCGTAAAATTGACCCGGAATAAACTAGTCTTCAGAGGCTATTCCGAGAAAATTCAAAATATACATTTTATTTGTCAGGTAAATATCTTTGATATACGATATTTTAATCAAAATCGTTAGAGCCATTTTTGAGAAAATCGAAATTTTCGAAAAAAGTTCCATGTAAAGGGTAGTTTGGGGTGGGGGATTTTTCTCAAAATCTTCGTGTCGCATCTCTGGAAGATACTAAACTTAAATACCAAGTTTGGTATTTTACCGACTTTTCGTTTTTGAGTTATCGTGTTCACAGTCTCACGGGCACACGGACACGCTGACACACACACACACACACACACACACACACGGACCTATTTTTGAAAATACATTTTTTTGGATACAGGAGACCCTAAAACATATATTTCCGGTGAAATCTCGGTATCGAATATTTTGGTGGAGTGCAATACCTTTTCTATACACTATGTACATAGTACGTATAGAGAAAGTAAAAATGTAGATCACGTTAAAATACATAAGTTATGTCAGATACATTATTTTCGTGGAACTTACCGTTTAGAGGTATTCCCTGTTATTAGTTTCAGTTGTGAAGTACTTACATTTTTCAGAGATGGGAGTGTTCGTTTTTCTTTTGTTCTATACCTGGCCAAGAAAAGAGGTAATTTGCAATGACAATCGCATAACGACAGCTTTTAAAACATTTGACTATCACTTTAGCCTAGTGCATTCGCTTAGTTCCAGTCTTCTTATAAAGAACTAAGTAACAAAATTCTGCTAATGTTTATCTCGATTGGCGTGGTGTTGAAAGAAGAATTTTCTGTTATAAGAGTTTGTTTGTAGAGTAGCGAGAGAAAGTCATGTGAGTGTAACACATAAGATTTTTTTATTATAGGTATGGAAAGTTATCTTGTTCATTAGCCATATTTTAAACTTATTTTATAATGGTTTTTTACTTACCTTTATTTGTTAATGTTTACTTCCTATTCAATTCACGCAAAAACTGAATATGAGCTTACAAGTTATTGGTTTACTTAAGCTCAATAGCTAAGCATGGATAACCGATCAACAGCTAAAATAAAATTAAATATAATAAAACAAATGCTAATCTGAATTCTCTTGAAATTGGTGAATTTGCTACTTGTTGCGCAATGTTTAACAGATGTTAGAAATTACTTTTTTCACGGAAGGACTATTCCCCATTGTTCAAAATAGTGTATTAGATATGCCTTACTTTCACAGGAGAATGACTAGATTTTGTCTCTCTGTTATCTTTCCATCTTCTCTTGTTAAACATGTAATGCGCTTGTATCACAACAAAGCCAATCAGGCGTTTTGTCTAGCACTGGCATTCGGGAGGTGGTGGGTTCAATTCCCGTGGGCAGCTCTCTGGCCAATGGGTTTTTTTATGGGGGGGGGGGTTCCGAATGTCAGTCGTGGCCTGGCTCTTGGTCCGTACACGTCGCGTGAGCTGGAGAGAGCCTGTGTGGTACTGACCTCTCGGTTTTCATGTTTTGTATATATATGGTGCCGGCAGTTAAATGGAACAACAGAAGGCAGTACGCAAAAATACCATAAAGCTGCAGTTTGGTAAGAGCGTGTAACAGCCTATGGCTTTTGAAATACACGAATGGATGTATAGTACACTGGAACTCCTTCCAGAACAGGTAGGTAAAGAAAACTATGTTTATATAAAGTTCCACCAGTTCAGTGTTTATGATCATATCTTACGTAGGCATGAGGGAGTCTTTCAGTTTTCTCTGATGTCCGGTGAGGTGACAAATGGTCAAATTACGGCCGCAGACAAAGAGTATACCTTGGTTCGCGTCTACAATGTACCACCGGAAATCAGTAATGACCGGGTTGTATACGAGCTACAACAATATGCCAAAATTCTGAGCATCAATACTGATAGTTGGTCTGGTCGTTATAGATTTCCAGTTTACACAGGAATGCGCCTGCTCCATAGACAGCTTAGCAAGCCGATTCTTTCAGTATTAAAGATTGCAGGTTTTGAGGTTTACATCTCTTACAGTTTACAGGAATAAGTTTGCTACATTTGCAAGGATAACACGCATCTGAAAGCAGATTGTCCTCAACGCTGACTACGAGCACCTGTTTCTTCTCAGTCTCGACTTCAGCGGCGGCTTCTGAGTGATCTGTTCAAGCCGGTGACCGCCAATGGCGATGTGACAAGTGATGAAGTGTCCTACTGCAGAAGACGTGACAGGATGTGTCAGAGTTTACTACTGATCCATCTTCCAATTTGGATATTGCAGTACCGATATCGGCAACCTCGAAAAATGCCTTCTACTTCGTCCGACGGTGCTGCCTCAGACTTCTTACAGAGCAGTCGTCCGAAAGGAGAACCAGAATCCAAGAAGTTAAAAGGGGAGAATTTCCAGTCTCTGAGGGTTGAATCTATACATCGGAAAGAAAGAGAAAGAACCGCAGTCGCGGGATCCCAGATTTCGTAGAATGGACCTTCGCGCCTCGAAGGCGACAAAGATCCTCCCACCTGGTCAGAGGAAGTGGACCGTTCCGTGCCGTTGGTGGTTCAACGTATGGATTCCTCCGACGTGTCTCTGTTAACCGCAATAACCCCGGATGATGATTATGACATTATGATCAGCAAACAGACAGCTTTTCACAACAACACAGAGTGTGTTCGTATGCATTACCGATGGCTCCACGGAACATTCCCAGTCAGGACAGCGGCGGAACCAATTAAACTCTTTCCGGTCTGCTGATATATAGCCTATACGTCTTACTTCCTTCTATTTATTCTCCCTTCTGCACATTCTCCCTTCTACACCTATTTCAGAATTCTCCCTTGTTCACATATTTCCGAATGATACCTCTTCACGTCCTTGCCACTATTAATGTTAACGGCATTCGAAATCCAGTGACTCAGAGTCTACTCGCACAGTTTTTACAGCTCCATGATGTCGACGTGGGATTTTTGCAAGAAATTAATGTGCCTACTCTTGATTTTCTGTATATTTATGAGAACATTGGGAATCTTGGCTCAGTCTTTACAGAAAAGAGATGCACAAAACTAATGTCGACCTCCACCCTTCAGGACGTCTCATCTCCGCGACGTACACCGATATAGTCTGAGTGAGCTTATACGCACCTACTGGATCTCACGTAGATGAGAACGTGAATGTTTCTTCAAAACAGCTCTTCTTTCGGCCCTTTCTAAGGATTCAAAAGTTCTCATCGGAGGAGATTTTATCTGCACTGTTGGCGTCAAAGATAAATGAGGGATGCCCAATATTAGTCCTATTCTCAGGCAGATTACGACGCAATTTGATCTTGATCTTTTGGATGCTTGGGAATCCAAATATGGTTCTCGTGTGGACCTTACCTTTTTCCGTGGTTTGTCGGCTTCTAGCATTAACAGATTTTATTTTTATCGTGCTTCTGTTTCCACTGACCATCATGTACGAGTTCTTCCTCTTGCTTTTAGTGACCATCATGCAGTTTTAGTTTCAGTCAAACGAGTTGAGCATATTCCCATTCCTGGGAGAGGTTACTGGAGGATTCCTGTATCTGTTATCTTGGAGGAGCAGAGTCGACGAAAGTTCGGTTGTTGCGGGCGAAGTTAAAACCCTCCTTTATTGTCTTCCACAACAAGCTCTCTTCATGGCTTTATAAGGTTAAGCCGTCAATTATTTCCTTCTTCAAATAGACAGCTTTCCAACGGGCTAGAGAACGCCGTGAACTGCTCGACTTCTGTTATACTGTTTTACAGGATCTCGCCAATCTGCAAACGGCCGGTCGCGACGTCTCTCACCATCTTCATGCCATCAAGGAACAAATCTCCCTCAAACAATTGGAAATGCTTTGCCTTCGTGATGTGTCCTATCGTCACCAAATGGCTGCAGAAGAAAAATTCTCACTCTTTCACCTTGCCGGTGACCTCAAGCAATGCAATCAACGCTTTATACCAGAACTTTGTGACAATGGGCGTGTGCTTTCTGGAACCTCTGCCATCCTGAACTTTTTTCATTTCTATTTTAGGGACTACTTTTCCAAACGTATTGACAGCTATCCCGCCTTGTCTCCACTGCATTTCCGGGTATCTTCGCAACTCGGCTCTTCTCTTTTGTGCCCTCTAATCACCGAGGAACTCTCTGAAGGTCTGAAAAGCGTAAAACAGAACACTGCTCCTGTGCCAGATTGTATTCCCTATGCTTTCTATTCTACATTCTGGGATATTATTGCTGCAGAACTAACCGAGGTGTTTAAAGAAGTGCACTAAACTGTGGTGATTCCAAAAAAAAAAATTGAAAGTGTAAATATTCTGCTTCCAAAGCATCGATGTTCTAGAAACGTTGCAGGGTTTTGGCCGATTACCTTGCTGAACTGTGATTATAAATTGTTGACTAAAGCGTTATCTTCACGGCTCAATTTGGTTTATGAGGCAATCCTCTTCAAAGTCCAGACTGTCGTGCTGAGTGGCAGGAACATAATACAGAATGTTGGCTTGTTGAGAGATATTATTTCTCATGCTGAGATGTTTCCAGCGGCTTTGGTTAATCTCGATTTTGAAGAGGCTTTTGATAATGTCAGTCATTGTTATCTCTGGACTAATATGCGAAATTTGAGGATTCCGGAACGATTTGTTGTCCTCTTAAAAAAACTCTACGTTGCTGCAACATCCAGGATACTCTGCAACGGCCACTTTCTCCGAGCCTCCGCATAGGGTGGTCAGTCCGACAGGGTTGTCCCTTGTCAAAGGGTCTGTTCGCTTTGAGCCTCGATCCTCTTCTGCGACAATTGCAGTCATCCTTGGGCGGTCTGGAACTCTATGGTCACCGATTCAACCTTACGGCATACGCTGATGATGTGACGGCATTCCTGGCCAGTAAGGCTGATATGCAAACCTTACATCCGTGTCTTCGAGAATATAGCGCCGTTTCTGGGGCCAAATTGAATCTTACCAAATTGGAAGTTCTACAGTTTGGTTAATGGCAAGAATCCCTTCATCTTTTAGGTATGAGAAGTGTCAACCAAACGAAGATCTTCGGTGTTGTGTTTGCTCGCTGCTTACATGAGATTATGACACTCAATTGGACTGCAAAATTGATGAAGTTGCGGGATCTCTTAGACGAACAGTGGAGGCGGACACTAACCCTGTTTAAACGTGTGTACATACTTATGCACTCAGTAGGATTTGGTAGATTGCCCAAGTGTTACCCATTTCTAAACAGTTTTCTCAAAGAATTGGATGTCTCATTGGCTATTTTTTGTGGTCTAGCGCTGCATATCGGTTTGCAAGGGAGAAACTTAGTCTTGCCACTACTAAAGGTGGTTGTGGCTTGATAGGAGTGGATGCGAAATGTTTGGCACTTCTTGGGAAGTCGCTACTGCGTGTTTTGGATGGTGAAGGCCTTCCGTTTCAGCAAGCTCTTTGGACAGAACCTTTACGTCACTCAGATAAGCGCTTCAGCGCCTTTCGCCGCTGGTGGCAGACTTTTGCAACACTACCGCAAACAGATTCATAATGGCTACTCTTTAAACAGTCAGCTTACTTTTATAGACACCTTATTTATGGCTTCAACTCGTATTCTACCATGGGTGCAAAGGAACGATCCGCGGCGTTCGTGGATTATCATCTGGAAGAAATTTACGAACCCGAAGATACCCACAGACTGGAAGGCTAGCGTATATCTTGCTCTCAATGATGGTATACCCACAGACTGGAAGGCTTGAGTATATCTTGCTCTCAATGATGTTATACCCACAGACTGGAAGGCTTGAGTATATCTTGCTCTCAATGATGGTATATCCACAGACTGGAAGGCTAGAGTATATCTTGCTCTCAATGATGTTATACCCATAGACTGGAAGGCTAGAGTATATCTTGCTCTCAATGATATTATACCCACAGACTGGAAGGCTAGAGTATATCTTGCTCTCAATGATGTTATACCCACAGACTGGAAGACTAGAGTAGTATATCTTGCTCTCAATTATGTTATACCCACAGAGTGGAAGACTAGAGTAGTATATCTTGCTCACAATGATGTTATACCCACAGACTGGAAGGCTAGAGTATATCTTGTTCTCAATGATGTTATACCCACAGGCTGGAAGGCTAGATTATATCTTGCTCTCAATGATGTTATACCCACAGGCTGGAAGGCTAGAGTATATATTGTTCTCAATGATGTTATACCCACAGACTGGAAGGCTAGATTATATCTTGCTCTCAATGATGTTATACCCACAGGCTGGAAGGCTAGATTATATCTTGCTCTCAATGATGTTATACCCACAGGCTGGAAGGCTAGATTATATCTTGTTCTCAATGATGTTATACCCACAGGCTGGAAGGCTAGATTATATCTTGTTCTCAATGATGTTATACCCACAGGCTGGAAGGCTAGATTATATCTTGCTCTCAATGATGTTATACCCACAGGCTGGAAGGCTAGATTATATCTTGCTCTCAATGATGTTATACCCACAGGCTGGAAGGCTAGATTATATCTTGTTCTCAATGATGTTATACCCACAGGCTGGAAGGCTAGATTATATCTTGCTCTCAATGATGTTATACCCACAGGCTGGAAGGCTAGATTATATCTTGCTCTCAATGATGTTATACCCACAGGCTGGAAGGCTAGATTATATCTTGTTCTCAATGATGTTATACCCACAGGCTGGAAGGCTAGATTATATCTTGTTCTCAATGATGTTATACCCACAGGCTGGAATGCTAGATTATATCTTGCTCTCAATGATGTTATACCCACAGGCTGGAAGGCTAGATTATATCTTGTTCTCAATGATGTTATACCCACAGGCTGGAAGGCTACAGTAGTATATCTTGCTCTCAATGATGTTATACCCACAGGCTGGAAGGCTAGATTATATCTTGCTCTCAATGATGTTATACCCACAGGCTGGAATGCTAGATTATATCTTGCTCTCAATGATGTTATACCCACAGGCTGGAAGGCTAGATTATATCTTGTTCTCAATGATGTTATACCCACAGACTGGAAGGCTACAGTAGTATATCTTGCTCTCAATGATGTTATACCCACAGGCTGGAAGGCTAGATTATATCTTGCTCTCAATGATGTTATACCCACAGGCTGGAATGCTAGATTATATCTTGCTCTCAATGATGTTATACCCACAGACTGGAAGGCTAGATTATATCTTGCTCTCAATGATGTTATACCCACAGCAGACAAATTGTGGCGCCATGGCAGATCAACTTCTAATCTCTGCTGTAATGAGGTGGAGACACTGCACCATTAACTAGTGGACTGCGCCATCATACGCTCTATTTGGGACTGGGTATATGGCAGATCAGCTTCTAATCTCTGCTGTAATGAGGTGGAGACACTGCAACATAAGCTAGTGGACTGCGCCATCATACGCTCTATTTGGGACTGGGTATATGGCAGATCAACTTCTAATCTCTGCTCCCGTTGTAATGAGGTGGAGACACTGCACCATTAACTAGTGGACTGCGCCATCATACGCTCTATTTGGGACTGGGTATATGGCAGATCAACTTCTAATCTCTGCTCCCGCTGTAATGAGGTGGAGACACTGCACCATAAACTAGTGGACTGCGCCATCATACGCTCTATTTGGGACTGGGTATATGGCAGATCAGCTTCTAATCTCTGCTGTAATGAGGTGGAGACACTGCACCATAAACTAGTGGACTGCGCCATCATACGCTCTATTTGGGACTGGGTATATGGCAGATCAGCTTCTAATCTCTGCTGTAATGAGGTGGAGACACTGCACCATAAACTAGTGGACTGCGCCATCATACGCTCTATTTGGGACTGGGTATATGGCAGATCAACTTCTAATCTCTGCCCCCGCTGTAATGAGGTGGAGACACTGCACCATTAACTAGTGGACTGCGCCATCATACGCTCTATTTGGGACTGGGGATGTGACAGAATCTGTGTTATCTGTGGTGGGACACAAGAAAAACATGAACTCTATTTAATTTTGGAATTCAAACAGGCAACTAGACAGCTGTCAGATACCCTGTCCTGGATCATGTTTGCCACATACTATTGGATTCTGCTGGTTGGAGACGCGGCACAGCTGCCAGACTTCCAAATCTTTATCCGGAAAGAACGCTGGGAATTAGAAAAACGGACCCCGCTGTCTTCGGCATTTACAGAGACTCTAGGTTCCGAACTGTGACAGATTCAGCTATAAAATAAAACAAAAAACAAAACGAAATAAGGGGATACATCCACCTTAGTTATTCTCAACTACAAGTTGCAGTTACCATATTGATTAATGTAACTATTTCTTATGTATTATGTATAATATGAAAGGTTAATAAAAAATTCAGTGCTTATCTAAAAAAAAAATACTTCGAAGTCTCTTCATTCCCCCGAACTTCAAAAGAAGACCATAGGTGGCTGCAGTTTCTAACTCCACTCTGGAAATACACACACACACACACACACACACACACACACATAAACACACGGATCATTCACGCACACATACGTTCGCTTGAATTGAATTTTCATTAGAAATCAAAAAATCTGATGTGTTCCCTTCACATGACTTTCTCTACATCTCTGCAATAAATTATTGATAAAAAGCTTATGCTTCTATTTATTTCATGCTAATCGAGAAACAACTAGTAGAAGTAGTCTTATTACTTGCTTCCTTGTAAGTAGAAGCGAAATAAGGGAGTACCATAGTTAAACTGATAGTCAAAAGCTGGTTGCTATGTGAATGAAATTCCTTAGCTTGTATGGACAGGAGTTGACATATTCCTGTATGAGAAATGTTAAGTTTTTCAAAGCTGAAACCAAGAACAAGGCATATCTCAAAAAGATCAGTTCCACGAAAGAATGTATACAAGGTAAACTATGTGTTTTAAAGTTCTCTACATTCTTTGTGTTGTAAGTTTTTCATGCGGAATTCGCGGCAGTAAAATTGGAAGAAATAAACACTGCAATAGTTTCATGCTACCGCTCACCCAATGAAGATTTTAATATTTTTATTGAAAGGCTACTTAAAGTATTGGAAATTCTTAGTTAGTATGAAAACGAAAGTAATTCTTGATGGAGATTTTAATATTGTTAGTTGGTTAACAAAGGAACATCGTATATTTATTTTGTTAACCAACTAAGTAATATTTTAATGCAATATGGTCTTTAAATGTAAACAGTGCTCTTACACGTAATGACGCATGTTTAGATAATATTTTTACACATTTTCACACTTCAGAATTCTTTGATCCTGTACTTTCCGATCAAATGGGAATTAGGTTTGAAGTAAATTATTCAAAATTAAATAGTAAATCAACTATTTCAAGAGAGATTAGATTAACATCTCAGAGTGCAATAAGTAAATGCTTAAATTGTTTGAGTACCATAGACTGGAGTTTGTATTTGTATTACAATGAGGTGTGCTTAAATGTTAATACGTCGCCAGCAAAGCTTCAGTTCTTATTTTTTATGACATGTTTTAAAACTGTCAGCAGTCAGATAGGTCAATTCCCAATTCTTGGTTCACGCCTGCTTTTAAGTTAATGCGTGAGCAGGTGGTAATGTTACATAAAAACAAATCACATCTATAAAATTGAAAACAGTAGACAAATATATTTAACTGCTAGGAAAGTATACAAATCAAAACTGTCTTAAATTAGAGTTTCTAATAAATAACTCTGGCAATAAATTTAAAAAACAAACAAACATGGGACATAATTAATAAGGCGGTAGGGAGGAATATTAATAAATCCGAAATTAAGATAACAGCAGAGCAATTTAACACCTACTTTGTTCAATCTGTTTCTGAAATAATAATAAAAACGACAAAAATACTGATAAGTCTGCTACTGACTTTTTAAATAATATGACAGATCATTCTGAAAATTCTACTTGAAAGGAAGTGACGCATGCAGAAGTTTACAAAAAAATTATGAAATGTAATAACTCAAGGAGTCAGGATTACTACGATTTTTCTAACTATTTATTAAAATTAATTGTTTCTTATTCATTGGATCCCTTGATAGTTATTGTTAACCAATGCTTTAACTAAGGTAAGTTTCCTGACCCCTTGAAGATATCTAAAGTTATTCCTGTTCACAAAAAGGGAAACAGACAAGAAATCTAACTATAGACCGGTATATTTCTTCGTATATAACCTTTCCTATCCGCACTCCCACACATTCTTGATGTTTCTTCTTCTTTTTTACACTACATACATTTACACATTTCAAAACATTTTAAATTTTGTCTTTTACTATAGCCATAATTTCACAGACATTATTAGAGGTAAACAAGAAAGTAAGTTTTGTTTTTATTGCTTGCTCCATTTGCACAACCCCAATCGATGGCTTTGAGTTCGGAAAAAGTTACTAGTGTTATGTAAAATACTGTGTGTTTGGTTCATGTTTGTTCGGTTTGACTTCTTTGCTTCTTAAAGGAAGGCAAACTATGTTCGTTCGAATTTGTCCTCTGTTTATTGTGTAACAAATTGTCTTTTTTCCGCGGTTCACATTTTTGACTTTCTCTACACGTACTATGTGCATAGTGTATAGAGAAGGTATTGTAATGCACCCAGAAACTCAATACCAATATTTTACCGGAAATACGTGTTTTGGGTCCCCCTGAATCCAAAAAAGGCATTTTCAGAAAAAGGTACATGTGTGTGTGTGCGTATGTGTGTCTATGTCTCTGTGTGCGTCTGTGGACAGCATAGCTCAAAAACGAAAAGACCATTAAACAGCAAACTTGATATTTAAGATTGGTATCTTCCAAGGATGCGACACGAAGATTTTCAAGAAAATCCCCCCAGCTACCCTTTAGATGGAACTTTTTTTTTCGAAAATCTTGATTTTCTTAAACAGGGCTCTATCGATTTTGATTAAAATATCGTATATTAAGGATATTTACCCAGAAAATAAAATGTATATCTTGAATTTTCTGGGAATAGCCTCTGAAGGCTACTTTATCCTGGATCAATTTTACGGAACTGCTAAACCGTAAGAGATGGACAAAAACTTACCAAACAAAAAATGTAGAGAACTTTAAAACACACAATTTATGTTACATACATTTTTTTCGTGGATTAGATAGCTTTTAGATATTCCTTGTTTTTGGTTTCAGCTCGGAAAAATATATAATTTCATACAGGAATTTGTCAACTCGTGTCCATACACGAAAAGGAATTATAGTCACATAGCAACCAGCTTTTGACTAGCACTTTAACCTATGGTACTCCCTTATTTCGATTCTACTTTCAAGGAAGGAAGTAATAAGACAATTTCTGATTTTTTTTCTTCCGAGTAGCATGAAGTAAATAGAAGCATAAGCTTTTTAACAAGAATTTGGTGCAGAGATATAGAGAAAGTCATGTGAATGGAACACATCAGATTTTTTTAACGAAAACAGCGTTTACAAATTTTCTACTTTAGTGTGTCTATTTGAGATATTTATGCTACGGTTTAGCTGTGGTGTAGAACATGTAGACTTTCGTGTAGAATTATCTGGATACTCCTTTTCTATATCTCAGTTCGTTGTCTCACATATATTTTACCAAATAACAATACGACTCATATATAAGTTGTAGTGTCACTATTTTATGAACTTTAATTCAGTAAATAGAATCAGTTGGTCTCTCGTTAAACAGATACAGCCCGACGCGAATTAGATACATCGCTGGTTTGGCGCATCTAACTCGGATGAAACCGACGCTATGAATAGATTATTTACTGCTTGAGATTATCCATGGTGCTGTACTTCTTAGATAAAGTCAAATTTATGCATAACTTTAATTAGAATTACATATTAAATACAATTGTTTAATGTTAAACTGCCTTGCAGTAATGTAGGATTAAATTAAGCATATTTATGTCTCTTTTTTCACAATATTTCTTCGTATATACATTTTGTTATCCGCACTCCCACGCATTCTTGATGCATTTTCTCTTTTCTTTATATTATATAAATTTACACATTTCGTAACATCTTTAAAATTGCTTTGGCAATTACCGATAATACTATCATAGTTGGATGCACTCTCTTCTTTACACGATACCTCAGTCACAAGTAGAAGTTCTGTACGGCCATCGGAGAAATGGGTAATTAAGTTCACTTGCTGCCACGCACATTTTTGATACTTAAGACAATTTATTGTTCATATGGATGGAAAATGAATACAAAGAATTAGATTGTGCTCATTTAGATTTGAAGTCACAGATAGTTATAGTAATTTTAAATAGATATGTAATTAAATACATATTAATGTTGGTCACTTCCAGCTTTATAATATTTTATGAAGTGAGTTTAAACCGGCAATATGTATAAGCTGTACACTTCATTACTAACTTTACCAACATATTTTATATAAATATACGCAGAAATTATTGAAACTACGTTTATAATGTGTGAAATATTTTTAATAGAACAACTGCTGATTTAAAACAGAACATTCAGTAAATGTGTTAAAAGTAAACACTGGAGCATTAATGTTAGCTAAAGCGGAATGATAGATCTAAAATGTTACAGCGCTAATAGTAGTACTGTTGTCTAGTAGATTGATGGCAAGGGAATTCGGAGTGTTATATAATCTCTGTTGATAACGAAGACTGAATTTTCATTTCCTCCTTTATTGTGGGATGCGTAGACCATTATGTAAGGGGGCGGAGTGTTGGCCAGACAACGAAGATCTGGATTCAGACACCTGCAGGATGTAGATGATGCAGTAGGTCCATACAGGTCTAAAAATAGTCCTGTATATTAATATCTTGCTGTAGAGGCACATATATGAATTTCATTTTTGCTTCTTTTCTTTTCGTTAGAATATGATGTTTCCATGTTAGATGCTCATCCAAATTGAATCCAAGATTTTTACAGTTGACGTTACTCGAATTTCTGTTTGATTTAAATACAGTTTAGGGCATGCTGTAAAGAAAAAGGGACATGTTGAGATTTACTGTTATTTGCCTATATTTTCCAAATAATGACGGTGAAAATTATCAACTAGGAATATCATCCTGGAGACCGATAGCGGGATACATACCAGTTGCATACCTACTGAATAGAGACCGACTTGCAAATAATCTGTAGTAACGCGTTGGGCAACCTGCCAGTTTACTATGCTGCATATTAAATTCTGTTTTTCAGGTGGTTAATGCCTTTGATAATAGTGCATGCCCTTCAATTAAGATTCTAAAATATCTTGCTTCAAATGGATTGCATGAAGATCTGCAATTTATATAGAAGAAATTTGCAGATATATCTACTACAATAACATACTTGGAAACATCGAACATTGAAATGCTTGTGCAAGCAATTAATCAGAGAACCGCGACATCTGTTTCACACCGTCTGAAAAAGAAAATGAAGAAAAAGATTGCAAAAATGTGGGAATTTTAATAATCTGTGACATATAAAATGTGCTACGAGGTGTTGCTATGGAACTAATTGCTGTGACCTATTTCAGTTTTGCTTCGAAAAATCTTGTGAAACAGAGCGAAGTTTTTCACAATATAAGGCCTGTTTACGTGCCAATCGGAGACGATTCATGATTTGAGACGTTACGAAAGTATGTTGTTGTGCATTGTAATCTATGTATTTTGAGAGAAAATGAAAC
This sequence comes from Hymenopus coronatus, assembly GCA_030762935.1. NCBI lineage: Eukaryota > Metazoa > Arthropoda > Insecta > Mantodea > Hymenopodidae > Hymenopus > Hymenopus coronatus. Next base: position 86,464,540 of record CM060891.1, read on the forward strand.
GGATAAGGATGTCGATGGCTTGTTGCACAATAGCAATTGAATGCTTGCAAATATTAAAATTGTTAGTTCGATATTTATGTTTACCACCCACCCTACCTCAATCGCCTTCCTCTGCTAATGAAAACATCACAGTCTACCACTTTCCCGTTTTCCTTCTATTAGTACCACTATGTACACATTGCATTGTCAACACATCACAGCTAGATACCATGGAATGCTAACTTTGATTCTGCCCCGCTGTCGATCCCGAAGATGCTACCGTAGTTATAATATATGTGCATAAATATCTCAAAATTAATAAAACGTTTCTTCTTGTTCAGTACCATATCCGAAATGTATATCTTGAATTTTCTGGGAATAGCCTCTGAAGTCAACTTTATTCTGGATGAATTTTACCAAATTTTGAATAGCTGCTAAGCCGTTAGAGATGGACAAAAACTTACCACACAGAAAATGTAGAGCACATTAAAACACACAATTTATGTTATACACATTTTTTTCGTGGAGTTGATCGTTTTTAAGATATTGCTTGTTTTTAGTTTCAGCTTTGAAAAAACTTACACTTTTCTCATACAGGAAGTTGTCAACTCCTGTGCATACAAATAAAGGAACTTCAGTCACATAGCAACCAGCTATTGACTTCACTTTAACCTATGCTACTCCCTTATTTTGCTTCTACTTGCAAGGAAGCAAGGTATTTCTGCTTATTTTTTCTCAATTAGCATGAAGTAAATATAAGCTTAAAATTTTAATAGTAGTTTGTTGCTGAGATGTAGAGAAAGTCATGTGAGTGGAATACATCAGATTTTTATTTCTTGTTTTAACTCCTTTGATTAAGATCTTTTTAGCATAATTTTGTCTCAGGGGTTTTAACTCCCCGATTTTATGATAAGGGCGCTGATAACCTAGAAGTTGAGCGCCATTCGTCACCAAAGAAGAAAAGTAATTATGATTAATGAAATACAGTTCTTATCACAGCAGCTAGAGAATGTACTTCTGGCTGAATATCGGATGTTATTTTCTGCATGTGGGTTACACATTTTGATAGCTGCGGTAAGAGGAGTTGGGAAGCAGAGAATTCTCGAGTTTCCTTCATCAGTTTTTACCGGAGGCTTACCTCTCGCGTACACAGAACACGTTTCTTATTTCCGCTACAGTGTTTTTAGACTGCGATCATATCACCTTCCCAATCGTAACGTTATCCGAAATGGATTACAAAGCAGGGGAAGGTGTTCAATGGCCGCCCGCAATGTTTTGAATCTTACAAACAGAAATATGACTACAAAAATCCTATAAAGGAGCCACCAATGACGCAAATACAAATAGGCCAAGTCTGTATAGAAAAAGATGCAGCACTATGTGTAGTAGGACTAATTTACTTTTCAAGGGCATTCAATTTTCTGCAGTAACTTACGAAGTTACGTAAGTAAGGTTTTAAGCACTCATTTTAATGTACCATGTGGCCCAACTCAGCCGTAGTTCACATATGCCGATAATCCTCGTGCGTTAAAAGGGTTGCAGAATTTAAGGGGAAATTTAAAGAAAATGGTTAGTGGCGCAGTTATCCTGAGCGAATCTTGAAACACATCAAAATGCTACACGCTCTCGCGTTTGCATGTTTATTGTTATACGTTTTGATACTTTGTTTTATTCTGCATATGCGTATAGTATGTGATGACGATAAAAATAGTAGTAGTAGTAATAATAATAATAGAAATATTATTATTATTATTATTATTATTGTCATTAATAATAGTATACTGAAAACCTACAAGCTCTTAAGAATGTTTCTTTTTATTGTTTCATCCCTTTATCATCAAGCTTTGAACTTGAAGCAACTCGTTGTCTGTAGGTTCCTTTTACGTTTAGTTTAAATACTTTTATTTCCCTCATTCACTCTCAGATACATACTTCCAGACTATGTGGGGGCTAGGAGATAATTATAGCTAAAGAAAACTTCCCCGTCTCAGCCAGGAAACGAACCCGGGACCTCCGGGTGAAAAGTCAGCTCGCTAACCACTCGACCACGGAGGCAGTGCATCTCACATTCGGGAGGTCCCGGGTTCGATCTCGGCGTCTTCTCACTTTAAGTATGTAGTCATTCGTAGTTTTGCCTGGCTTTCCAGGCGAATCCTGAGACGGTTTCTCACCTATCGCGATTTCAATTCCAGAATTTACCCTTCGTTCTGTTACCTCTCATATTTCAGGTTTGCTTTTAGTTTTGTGGTTTAAGGAATTATGGGCCGATGACGCAGATACTTGCCCCATGGAATGTTTACTCCCCATTGACTCTAAGTGGCTGCCAAATTGAAGGCTGAAATGTGGGACCGCTCTTAGGACTGGGAGACGGGGACTTCCGCGCGTCTCTGGTGTCTTAACTGCCTGCAACCCTTCACCTCATCCATCCTCCTAAAGAGTGTTATCTGTAAGAGCTGCATTGTACCCTTGTGAGTTGTATTGTTTTGTTTTTCGTGGTGTCTTACAAATCATAGTCTTCCAAAAGAAGCACATAACGACTTGTGTCTGAAGGTCACTTCAATCTCCATACTTCTTGAACATCCAACAAAATGTGCAATTAAAGAATTTTCACAAAAATAATCCGAGAGCGAAATTTAATGTTGTAAGATAATCATGCACTAAAGAGATAAAAATAAACGATATTTTATAGAACATAAACATAAGCTTTTGTGGATTCAAATTTCTCAAAGTGTGCATTTTGTGAGGGGAATGCAATGATTATTTTAGCTGTATGCAGTAAAACTAGGATATAAGATTACATAATTATCATTACATACTTATTACATAAGCAATTTTGTGGATTCAGCTGCCTCTAAGCGTGCATTTTATCAGTGGAATACAAAGATTATTCTACCTTTAAAATGTATGCTGTAAAATTAGGATGTAAGATTACATAATTATTGTTACATAGTTATTATAAAAGCGCGTTGTGTAATTCTTTTTATGCTATTAACCCTGGTGCTCGAAACCCCATTTTTATGTAATCAGACCTCTATCCATGTATGAAGGAAAGCTATTTTCAACTCGTGTTTTAATTTTTCAACAAAACATTGTGTTTTACATACACATCATTTTCTCTATCTATTCTTCTACGAACTATTATTATAAATCCCTCTTTTGCCTGTTTCATGTTCATCTAGATAATCATTAGCAAAATTGCTTGAAGCTTAGGGTCTTTTAACCTGGTAGGTCACATCAGACGATGAATAAATGAAATTGATGAAATGATGCTCAAACGAGCCGCATCCTTGGTTCATTCTTCAACTCTAAACACAGCACCATGTTATTTAATTAATTCGTTTTATATTCTTCATACACTATAGTTCTATTGAGCTTAGAACTAATGAACATTATCTTCTACAGGATAATATAAAATACTAGAAAAACTTATCGATTATATTCTTTTGAATGTAGCGGTGTAAAGGAAGTGGTTCTATTACAAATGTTGTAAGCCTAATAGATAGCAAATGTGATGGCTTTAAAATTTCGTTGTCTTTAATGGTCAGGGGCATAGAAAAGGAGACTTGTCACTTTCAAAAGTTATAACGTATTCGATATTCTAAACACCAATAATAAAGAATGTCTCGAAAATAAAAATAAATGTATTGAATGAATATATAATCTCGTTCCTACTGAGCACAGCTATAATAACTTAACTCAAGTTTGATTTATTGCAAGGATAGACTTTTTTATCTTTTTACCCTACGCCACCCTCAGAAACCGATTCAATACTCAGCTCTCAAACTGAATAAAAATGTTTATTAGAGAATTACGTAATTAAAAAAATCTGTATTTATATGAACTAAAGTTTTGTACCAGTTATACAAAATTCATTCACAGAATATTCACATAAAATCAAGACACACATGTTATTATTCATGCAAATCTCTCTTATAAATTATGCTATTCACACAAAAACCCATAGATACACCATGCGGATGTTTGTTTAAAACTGTTCTATTTGGATTCAAAAAGCATGAAAACGAGTACTACCGGTGAAATCTCGATAGTAACTGTTTGCTATAGCAATACTTTCTATTTCTAATATAAGTAGTGGTAAAGAAAATAAAAATATATAAGAACTATGGTTAATTTCAGATTTAAATATGGCCGCGCCGTGGCCGAGAGGTCAGACGACACGTCTCTCAACTAGACGACCCGGGTTCAATCCCAAGGGACCGCATATGAGATTTATGGTGGACAAAGCGGGTAGGGCGAGTCTTCTCCGGGTTATCCGGTTTCCCCCACCATCACATTCCACCGGGATTCAATCTTCATGTAACATCTGTGTAATCACCTGCGGTGCGAGAGCAGCAAAAGCGGGTGTTAAACACTACCAAAAAAAACATTTAAATATAAAAGGAAAACAAAAAAATGTATAATGATTCAAATGAACTGCACGTCCTCAGATACGGATGTTAGTGTGATGTTCCTAAAATAGACAGCACACTAGTTCACCCTCAGTGTAAAAATGCCGAAACACTCTGATTACTTCATCGATTCTATTTCATTTTGAAATAATTCGATGTTTGCTCTTACTTCATACAACAAAGCTGAACCTTTGGCATTATAAATTAATCGAAGTTTTGCAGATTTTGAAGTCGCAGTTTCATTCAGGATTGAAAAACATCCAGTAGTGAAATTGCTATTTCCAGCAAGGTCAAACCGTTTTATTTGAAATTTTCACAAAAAAAAAACTTTTCAACATAATTGCATCAATAGATTAAGCTTTCTTGGCCATAATTGCATTATTTACCAACAAAATGAAAATCAGTTGCGTTTAAATTCTTTATGAAAAAATTGTAAGTACTACATTTTCAAAATCCTAGTTCGTTGATCGTTAAAAGTGTATTAAATGTCTTCATTGCCATTCTACCCCCAAAGTATAAAATAATTCAAAAGTACAATTCCATCAGGAAGGTTTTATGAAGATATAAAATCTGATGTGACCATGCACATGACTTTCTTTACAACTCTGCAATAAGGTAGTGTAAAAAGTTTATGTTTCTATTTACTGCATGCTAATCGAGAAAAATTGGCAGAAATAGATTAGTACTTGCTTCCTTGTAAGTAGAAGCGAAATAAAGGTGTAACATAGGTTAAAGTCGTAGTCAAAAGCTGGTTGCTATGTGACTGATTTCTTTGTTTGTATGGACAGTAATTGACTGTATGAGAAAAATACAAGATTTTCAAAGCTTAAACAAAATATCAAGGAATATTGATCAACTACACAAAAAAAACATATAACATAAGCTGTGTATTTTAATGTGCTCTACATTTTTGGTGTTGTAAGTTTTTATCCATCTCTTTCGGTTTAGCAGTTATGCAAAATTCTTAAAATTGACCCAGAATAAAGTAGTTTTCAGAGGCTCTTCCCAGAAAATTCAAGACATACAGTTTGTTTATCAGGTAAATATCTTTAATATACGATATTGTAATCAAAACCGTTAGACCCATTTTTAAGAAAATCAAAATTTTCGAAAAAAGTTCCATTACACGGTAGTTGGGGGTGGGAGGATTTTCTTGAAAATCTTCGTGTCGCATTCTTGGAAGATACCAAACTTAAATACCAAGTTTGGTATTCAAAGGTCTTTTCGTTTTTGAGCTATGCTGTCCACAGACACACAGACACACACACACACACCTTTTCCCAAGAATACTTCTTTTGGATTCAGGGGAGACAAAACGTGTATTTCTTCTGAAATCTCGGTATCGAATTTTTGGGTAGAATATAATACCTTTTCTATACACTATGCACATAATTTGTGTAGAGAAAATAAAAATTAAATAGGAAAAGATAATGGTAATTTTTTTTTTTTTATTTCATGGACTTTGTGTACACACACCTGTGCAGTGTATTTACAACTCGCATTTTGGGTTCTTATATGAGCTGAAAATACCAACTTGAACCGTTTGTCAAAATGTAAGTTGTTCTCTAATGATTTTCTTAAAGTTGGTCTAAAATTTAATAACAATGCTTTTCAAACAATTATCATCATACATGCCTCTGCTGAGATTTGAATTAAAAAATAAAATTTCCAATAATTTTGGACCATCTTTAAACCCTTCAATTAAAATACCGTTTAAATTATAAATGCTAACCCGCTTTCAATAAAATGCGGGAAGTTCTCACACCTAGAGTTAGACGTAAGGAAAAATGATTCCAGCCTCCTTAGTGCTCCATCACATATAAATTGTATCTCTGGATAAATTATTTATTGAAACTCACTACCTCATTGTTTAATCTTCTAGTTGACTTTTCAGGAAGGGGTTGTAATCCACATTCAGTCCACTCTGAAGTAATGGAAGCATAGCATTGCGCTATGTCTCTGCAGGTATTGTGAAAAACATACCCCTGATTAGGGCGGCAACTTCTTTAGCTTTAGGCATATTGAGTGTTGACTAAACGCAAGGCGTTACAGATCCATGCGTTGTTTTAGCTGGTGGGATGATGCGCACTTCCAAGCCTGTAGGTCTTTAGCAAGTGAAAGGAGGGAAGGAAGCACCGTAGACGATAATATATGTATATTCACTGTGTGCGGTCTGATTCCTGTAGATTTTAAAGACTCGTCATCCAACTCTGAGTAAAGTATTGCAACACTGTTGACTGTTTTGCCACGCGCGGAAGGAGTTCAGCATACGTGTACTTGAGCGACAATCCACCCCAACCCACTATCTATAACACCGATGAACAGACGTTCTTGGAGACGTCAAATCTGCACTACACTATTTTTTAAACCTAAATTTGAAGTTTTATTCATTATGTTGATATAAAACATGTATAATTGTTTCCGAATTTATTTCAGTTATGGTAAACGTATGCTGTATAAATTATCTGCAGTTGTGTTTGCTTTTGATAGAATTGATTTGTCTCCTTCAGCCAGCACAAAAATCCTATAAGAATGTAATATGTATAGTAAAATTAAAAATATAGAACAATTTTGTGTGTGTATTTTAGAATAATCTCAGAAACTATTTAATTGATTTAGATAACTCTTTCAAGTTCATCTTTTCAACTGTTTAGCAAGTTATCACTTTTAACCTCCGGCGTGTCAGCGATTCGAGCCCCACATTTTGCGTGCATTTTTGTCTCTTCTTTAGGTATTATCCATCGAGATGCAAGGTTAGTTCAGTGTTGATCACTCTAATAATTTTAGGAGTAAACAAAAAGATATACGAATGAAGAACAAACGACAGTTCATTTTTTGTATTTTCCAGTCTTCGATCCATAATTTTACTTGTAATTATTTTGAAAAAGAAACTTCACTAAGACTTTAAATAATAAAGGTAATTTTCAAAACATATAAAGTTAATAAAAACAATTTCAAAATACTAGAACACCTAACATGTTATCGATTGTTCTTCGTAGTTAGAGCATGAGTATGCCTAAGAATGTTCATTTTCATTCTTACTTTCTGTATATGTACTATGTACATAGTATACAGACAAGGTATTGCACTCCACCCAAAAATTCGATACCGAGATTTCACTGGAAATATATGTTTTAGGGTCCCCAATATCCAAAAAAAGTATTTTCACAAAAAGGTCCGTGTGTGTGTGTGTCTGTGTGTGCCCATGTGTCCGTGTGTCTGTGAACACGATAACTCAAAAACGAAAAGTCCGTAAAATACCAAACTTGGTATTTAAGTTTAGTATCTTCCAGGGATGCGACGCGAAGATTTTGAGAAAAATTCCCCCACTCCAACTACCCTTTACATGGAACATTTTTTCGAAAATTTTTATTTTCTAATGGCTCTAACAATTTTGATTAAAATTTCGTATATTAAACATATTTACCTGACAAATAAAATGTATATCTTGAATTTTCTAGGAATAGCTTCTGAAGAGTAGTTAATTTGGGATGAATTTTACTGAATTTTGAATAACTGCTAAACCGTAAGAGATGGACAAAAACTTTCTCCACAAAAAATGTAGAGAACGTTAAAACACATATAACAGTTATGGTATATAACTTTTTTCGTGGAATTCATCGTTTTTGAGACATTCCTTATTTTTGGTTTCTGCTATGAACAGCTTATATTTCTCTCATACAGGAACTTGTCAACTACGATCCATATAAACAAAGGAACTTCATTGATATAGCAACCAGCTCTTGACTATCACTTTAATCTATGGTAGTCCCTTATTTCGCTTCTACTTCAAGGAAGCAAGTAATAATACTATTTCTGCTCACTTTTTCTGATTAGCATAAAGTAAACAGAAGTATAAGCTTTTTAAAAATAATTTGTAGCAGGGATATACAGAAAGTCATGTGAATGGTACACATCCGATTTTTACTTCCTGTAACTGTACTGATAAAGTTATATTAAACATAAATAAAAAGAACAAAAAAAAAAGAAACAAATAAGCACGCTAAAAATGTTCCGATATGCTATCTAACTTTGTGTCAAAATCAGGGAGAAAGAAAGCGGGGGAAAAAGTGTCTATGTTTTGGTAAGATTCGAACCTGAATGTAGTATCTTAGAGTGCACAGTAACTCCGCGCGTTAGTCAGTTACGCTACTGTTTAGCTATATCTTGCAGTCCCAAAGTCTTTAATGTTGGTGTGCAGAAGATGTTTTCAGGTTAGACTGTAATCTGCGGGTTGCATAAAACCGGAGAATAAGGGACATAAATACTCATCTTTGCAGTGCCGAGAATCCAACTAGTTTATCATATCTGTAAACTACCCTTTAAGGAAAAGCTTTTGATAATTAAAAGGTACAATAAAATTGAGTACACCTGTATTCACTGTTCTATTTGACTACCACCTCACCATTACGATTATCAGCTGCACATAACCTTAAAATTCCTCAAGCTAACAATATAATCCAATAAAATGTGGCTTCTGGCTTAAAACCTCTAGACGAGGATTTTTGTAAAATCGTTTAATATTTCTCTTCATCAATCCGCCGCACATCTTCAGAACCCAATGTTCTCACATACAAGCTCAGATGTCATAACTTTTGGATGATGGATGGCCATAGAAGCCTAAACATTTACCCCAGTGTAATAGTGTGTAGAATTGTACCAGCCATATATAATTCAAGATGTTACTGATATTGTCTGTTATCAGGACCAGCATAAGATATGCGCGTAGAATGCAGGTAAATTGCGTCAAACAGTAATCTAATTACTACTAATATTCCCAGTTTATTCAGGAACAGCTGCATAACAAATTTAAAAAATCTGATTTAATCCATCCACATGATTTTCTGTACATCTTTGTAACAAATTATTGTTAGAAAGCGTATTGTTCTATTTAATTCATGCTAAACAAGATAAAAATTAGTAGAAGTGTTCTCTTGTAGGTAGAAGGAAAATTAAAACGTTAGTCACATATTTTAAAAGCTGATTGTCATGTGGATGAAATGCGTTTCTTTGCTTTGCCATGAGTTGACAAAATCCCGTGTGTGAAAAGTTTAGATATTTTAAAACCGAAACCAATAACAAGAAATGTCTCAAAAGTGTTTAAATACAAGAAAAATGTATATGACATAACGAGATCTATATATTTTGTGTAGTACTCTCTTACGGTTTACTAGTTATACAAAATCCAGCAAAATACATCCAGAATAGAGTAGTCTTCAGAGGCTATTCAGAAAAGTAATAATATGCATTATATTTATCGATTAAATATCTTTAATATACGTATTTTAATCAAAATCTTTGGCAATTTTTAATAAATCAACATTTTCGAAAAAGTTTCCATGTAAGGTTAGTTTAGGGTGGGGGAATTATCCTCAAAATCTTTGAGTCGCATCCTTGAAGAACATTCAACTTATATGCCAAGTTTGGTATTTTACCGACCTTTGGTTTTTGAGTTATTGTGTTCAAAAACACAAGGACACAATGACACGCGGGCATGAGGACACACTCACACACACACTCTCTCACACAAACATACACACACAGGGTCTTCTTCTAAAATTGTTTTTTTTTTTTTTTGGATACGGGACCCTAAAACCTGTATTGCAGGTGAAATGTCGGACTTTCTCTATATATTAAGTACATATAATGTGTAGAGAAAGTAAAATATGAAATTAAATAAACAGGAAACATACCTACGTGAACCTGTATACCAAGTAACTGTTTTTACGTTTCTGAGCTATGCTATACACACACATACACACACACTTACACATGGAGACCATTTTTTAAACATCTGATGTATTTTATTCACATAAATTTCTCTAGCTGTACCAAATACAAAATATTCTCACAAAAGGTTACTCTTTTATCTACATTATGCTAATCGAGATAAGCTTTACGAGAATTGATCTTATTACTTGCGTTAATGTAAGTAGAAAGAAAATAAGGGAATACATTATGCTAAAGCGATAACAAAATATTTTAAAAACTGGTCGTTACATGAAAAAAATCTTATGTGTTCCATTCACATGACTTTCTCTACATCTCTGCAACAAATTATTCTTAAAAAGCTTATGCTTGAATTTAATTCATACTAATCGACCAAAAATTAGTATAAATAGTCTTATTACTTGCTTCCTTGTAAGTAGATGCGAAATAAGGGAGAACCACAGGTTAAGGTGGTACCCAAAAACTGGTTGCTAGGTGACTGAAGATCCTTTGTTTTATATACACTAGTTTGACAAATTCCTGTATGAGAAAAGTTCAAGTTTTTCAAAGCTGAAACCGAAAACAAGGAATATCTAAAAAACGATCAACTCCAAGAAAAAAAACTATACAACATAAATTGTGTGTTTTAGCGTGCTCTACATTTTTTGTGTGGTAGGTTTGTGTCCATCACTTACGGTTTAACATTTATGCAAAATTTCGTAAAATTCATCCTGAATAATGTAGTCTTCAGAGGCTATTCCCTGGAAATTCAAGATATGCATATTATTTGTCAGGTAAATATCTTTATTATATGATATTTTAATCAAAATCGTTACACCCATTTTTAAGGAAATCAAAATTTTCGAAAAAGTTCCATGTAAAGAGTAGTTTTTAGTTAGGGGATTTTTCTCAAAATCTTCGTGTCGCATCCCCGGAAGATACTAAACTTTAAATACCAAGTATGGTATTTTATCGACTTTTCGTTTTTGAATTATTGTGCTCACAGACACACGTAAACACGGACACATGGACACACACACGGACCTTTTTGTGAAAATGCTTTTTTTTTTTTTTTTTTTTTTTAATACAGGGGACCCTGAAACATATATTTCCGGTGAAATCTCGGTATCGAAGAATATTTGGAGTGGAATGCAATACCTTCTCTATACACTATGTACTTAGTACGTGCAGAGAAAGTAAAGCATAGTCCCGTTTGAGGAATGTGTTTTAAAGATCTATATTTTTGTGTATTAAGCTTTTGTCTGTCTCCAACGCTTTAACCATTATGCAAAATTCTACAAAACTCATTCAGTATATAGAGGGTTCCAAGGCTATTTTCAGGAAATTCAAAATATACATTTTATTTATGATGTCTTTAACATACGATATTCTAATAAAAATCGCTAGAGTCATTTTTGAGAATAACAAACTTTAAAAAAACTTTCCATGTACAGGGTAGTTTTCGGTGGGGGATTTTTTTGAAAATCTTCGTGTTGAAAGATACTAAACTTAAATACCAAGTTTGGTTATTAACGGTCCTTTCGTCTTTTGGCTATGCTGTTCACATACACACACATGGACCTTTTTCTAAAATGTTTTTTTTTTGGGACTTGGGAGACCTCAAAACATATATTTCTGGTGAAATCTCAACATCGAATTTTTGGGTGGAAATCAATGCTTTCTCTAGTTACTATATAACTTTTATGTGCATACGTGAGAGAGAAAGTAACTGGTTACTATGAATGTTGTATGTGCACAAGTGCTAGAGAAAGCAAAAATGCTTTTTTCGGACCCAAGGGACTTCAAAACATTTATTTTCAGTGAAATTTCAGCAGACATTTTTTGGGGGGAATACAATACCTTCTCTGGCTACTATGCACATTGCCAGAGAAAGTAAAATTGAGAGAGTCGCAAAATAAACAACATTAAAAAAGAAGAACTCAGAATTATTCACTCGCTTTTTTGCAATGTAAGTTACAATGGAATTTACGTTTCTAGTATCCTTGCTATAAAGTGACATTATTGGGTATGTTTTGGATGAAATTTTATAAAGCATAAAAATTTTATTTGAGAAACATTTAATTAGTTTTCAACTTTTTTAACACAGCATTTAACATAATTTCTGTAACACTACAGTTTTCTAAATAGTTCCCAATCGAAACAAATTAAAAATTCCAACTGTTGAGAAAGTTTTGTCTCGGAACTAACACCTTCGACTGTATTGTTTACTTTGGCACTTTTCCTAATAAATCAAAAACACCAACTAAACAAGAAAACAGCTCTTAGAAATCTTACACGTGCTGCAGCAATCAAAACAAAATAGAAACGCGTATCAAACTTTTAGCAGTCGACTTGCGCTCGTCACTAAATAACCAATTGTATGCGAGAATGAGCATGACGTTTTATGTGATTGCATATCGCTACGTCTCCTCCAGTTGTAAATGTTTTAGAGATCCACGCCTTTTAATTGCAAACTTCTTTAAGTATTCACTCGCCGTGAGCAAGCGTTATTAGCCTAAAGGCTTTAATTCACGGTTAGGTTATTCGACTTGAATCCGGCCCTGCAACTAATAAAATATAATGTAAACGCAATGAGAAAAATCTGATGTGTTTCATTCACATGACTTTTACCATATCTCTGCAACAAATTATTTTTAAAAAGCTTATGTTTTTATTTACTTCATGCTAATCGAGAAAAAAATCAGCAGAAATAATCATATTACTTGCTTTCTTGTAAGTGGAAGCGAAATAAGGGAGTACTATTGGTCAAAGTGATAGCCAAAGTTGGTTGCTATGTGACTGAAGTTCCTTTCTTTGTATTGACAGGAATTCTATTGACAGTTATGCGAAATTCCGTAAAATTCATCCAGATTAAAGTAGTCTTCAGAGGCTATTCCCAGAAAATTCAAGATATACATTTTACTGACAGGCAAATATCTTTAATATACGATATTTTAATCAAAACCGTTACAGCAATTTTTGGGAAAATAAAAATTTTCTAAAAAGTACTATGGAAAGGGTAGTTGGGGGTGGGGGGATTTTTTTGAAAATCTGCGTATCACAACCTTGGAGGATAACGAAATTAAATAAAGAAAACAGAAGCATAAGCTTTTTAATAATATTTTTTGCAGGGATGTAGAGAAAGTCATGTGAATGGAATATATTAGATATTTTTTCAATGTTTGCTATGATGTAGATTTTGTCATTTGATTTCGTGTTTAACAAGAATTGTTTGGTTGTCACTGCAGGCGTGTCGCCAGCTTTACAATACGGGTGCACCAGATTCGAATACCAGCTACCACATGCAGATATTTTACTTCTCTACACGTACTATACACATAGTATATAGAAGGTATTGTATTCAACCCTTCCAGAAATATATGTTTTGTGGTCCCTGAATCCATGAAAAGTATTTTCAAAAGCAGTATGTGCAAGTGTGTATGTGCATAGCTCAAATCCGAAAAGATCGCTAAATGCCAGACTTGGTAATTATGTTATTATCTTCCAAGGGCACGACAAGAAAATTTTCAAGAAAACCCCCCGACACCAAAATACTTTTTACATGGACAAAGTTTTTAAAATGTTTGTTTAAAATACTGCATACTACAGATGTTTACATGGAATGAATATATTGAATTTACTGGGTGCAGCCTTTGTAGATCTGTTATTTTTGGATCAACTTTGCATTACTGATAATCCTAAGAGATAGACAAAAACTTGCTACACATAGCTGTAGATCCCGTTAATACAGATAATTTGAGCCATATAATTTGTTTTTGTTGAGTTAACAGCTTTGGAGATGATTTTTTTTATTTGTTTCAATTTTCTCAAACGGGAAATCATTTTTCGTTTCATTTTTCTCTTGTTTTACTTCTGGTTGTGCAAAGAGAACCGAACGTCAGTTGTTTACTTAGTGACCAGCTTTTAAATGATATGACTATCCTTTAGCCTAGCTTATTCCGTTATTTACCCATTTAGAAGGAATCAAGTAATAGTAATGCTTTCTCGATTAGCATAATGTAGATAAAGTAATATTTGGTAAGAATAATTTGTAGTGAAAGCTATGTGAATGTAACAAATCTGATTTTTTTAAAAATTGCACTTTGTTCTCTACCTTACACAGAATCTGGACTTATGCACGTGGGAATTAATGTTGGAGTGCATCAAAATAAAATTATTTAACATCAATGTTGAATAAGCTACAGTCAAAGATTTGCTATTCTAAGTTTTTTTTCGATCAGTATGTAGATGAAATATTTTTGGTAGCAACAGGTTGCGGAACAGGTAGAGAAACTCATATGGGTGAAACAAATAATATTTTTAAATTATACTTTTTCTATACCTTTCACAGCCCTTTCACTCATGCACGAGGGAATTAATGGAAGAGTGCTTCAAAATAAAGCTTATTAAACACCAACGGTAAAGTATAAGCTAGAGTCAAAGAGGTTTTAATCAATGACTATAAAAGTTATAACACAATCTTGCCGGATAGAGACTGTGTTAACCTAAATTGTGTTGGACTTCCGACTACGATAAATTACCGATAAGGAAAATTCTCTTATGGAACATTTATTGGGTCTAAAATTCCAGAGCTCCTCCATATGCTTACCACTCGCGGGCTCTGCTCTGAGCTGTCAACTTCTGTCTAATTTTTTTTCAAGTTTAACGTACTTTAACCTTGTTGATCATATCGAATGATGAATGAAATTGGTGAAATGTTGCTCAAATGATCTAAGGGTCCATGGAGCTTACAACCACTCAACATTCTCTTCTCAGGATAAGGGAAAACTCCGAATAAAACTTATGCGTGTAACTCAACTTAATCGAGATTCGAACTCACGACCTTTTAAATGTAATGCAGACAAGCTACCACCACACCACCCAGGCGGAATAATTCATTCTTATTGCTATTTTTTTAGAAACTTTTTTTTTTTTTGTATTCCTTTCTCTTATTCATTTCATTTTCCTTTTCCCTAAATTTCCCTTTTTTTACCCTTTTTTCTGTTTGTGACAATTACACTACACATTCGCAAACACCCATGCCCAAAGCGGGACTCGCACCCACGAGCTATTGAAACAATTAGAGTGCTAACAGTTTTCAGATTTTATTAAGGGTAAAGCGAAAACAAATATTTTAAATACATTATGTTTAAATAAGGAAAAATAAATATAAATCGACAAGAAGATAATAGCATTTTGTTTTTATAAAATTGATATAATATTGTTTCTCGCGACCTTATAATTCGTGGTTTTTAAATATAACGCCAAGCCAACAGATATAAAATATATGATACAACAAAAAGAAAAATCTGATGTGTTACACTCACATGACTTTCTCTAGCTACTCTACAAACAAACTTCTTACAAAAGATAATTCTTCTTTCAACACCATGTTAATTGAGATAAACATTAACAGAATGTTCTTATTACTTAGTTCCTTATAAGTAGAAGGGAACTAAAGGAACGCGTTATGCTAAAGTGGTAGTCAAATGTTTTAAAAGCTGTCATGCGATTGTCATTGCAAAATCGCTTCTTTACTTGGCCAGGAGTAGAACAAAAGAAAAACGGACACTTCCGTGTGAGAAAAGTGTAAGTGCTGGCGATTCCTATAGCGGTGCCTTTCTCACATCAATGTTACCGACACATCGAATGCAGAACCCACCAGATCTTCGACGCCTGTCACTGCAGGCACCGCAAGTTACTGCAACTGGCTGTTTACTGTCCTACCAATCTATGTAATGGACCGCCCACGACCCGCGCTATTTATACTGCTTTTTTGGACCAATTTCTGAATCCAAAGACGGTGCTGCAAGCCCTGCTGTATAATTGTGGCGCAATTTGCACCACCACTCTACAACGCAGCAAATTGTATCAAGTAGTGACCAACACCATCCTCACCAATGAACGCTGTTCCATATTGGTATGAAGTCTACGCCAGATTGTGTGAGACCAGAATCTTGCTGCATCACTTCGAAACCTGCCCGTCCTCTGCTCTTTGGGCCCATGTGCAGGATGACATCCTTAGTATTTTGAACCTCCCTAGAGCATATTTTGGGGCACTTTATGTGGTGGGCCTGTATTCCAGAGTCCGTCATCAGCATTGAAGAGTAAAATAATTCACCGTATGGGCAACTCTTGCTCGATTTATTTGCATAATTGGACTTTTCTAGTATTTCATCACAATTATTCATCTGGCATGTAGATTCAAATTTTCCTTGTTTTAGCCAACCAATATTCTGACAGCAACTAGACTCCCTTCAAACTAGATCTGTGATCTCAATTTTGTCTTTGTTTGAACATGTAACTTATTATGTGGTATTGTGGATATATTATTTGTACACTTGGTAAATTATTTGACCTGTATTAATGTTAGATATGTGTCACACTGTATATAGGAATACATTTTCCAACAATAAATTCTTTTTTTTTTTTTTTTGTAGTTAAACGTCCTTTAACCTGGTTGATCATATCGGACGATTAATGAAATTGGTGAAATGATGCTCAAATGATCTCGGGGTCCATGGAGCTTAAAGTTACTCGACATTCGTCTTCTCAGGATAAGGGAAAACCCCGAAAAAAAAACCTTATCCTGTAACTCACCCTAAGTGAGATTCGAACTCATGGCCTCAATCTCTATCAGTCCACAATCGTTGAAATCTTGATCTGATAAAAACTGAGCAAAAAGACTTTTGACGAACAAAATAAGAGCTCTTCCCATTCATAGTTTAATATTTAACACAATAGAAGAATATATATTAGCGATTGAGAAATATTGTGCAGAGAAAAGAAAGCGAGAGTCGAGCGTCGGAGAGAAGGAGAGAAATGGGACAGAGAAGAGAAGGAGAGAAATGGGACAGAGAAGAGAAGCAGAGAAAGGGGACAGAGAAGAGAAGGAGAGAAAGGGGACAGAGAAGAGAAGGAGAGAAATGGGACAGAGAAGAGAAGCAGACAAAGGGGACAGAGAAGAGAAGGAGAGAAAGGGGACAGAGAAGAGAAGCAGAGAAAGAGGACAGAGAAGAGAAGCAGAGAAAGGGGACAGAGAAGAGAAGGAGAGAAGGGGGACAGAGAAGAGAAGGAGAAAGAAATGAGTATAGAGAGAAGAAAGATGGGAGAGATACTCGCTCAGATATAAGAACTGAGAAAGGGGGAGAGAGATAAAAAACGGAGGGAATGAGATATACTGACAAATGTCAAATGGAATAAAATCCACGTTTAACACAATATGCTGAGTAGGTGTGCCCTTCTAGTATAAATAGTTTAATACGAATACCTATCATTTAAATTTAACCAGTGCTTTTATAAGGTTTTCTGCTACTAAATGGAATAAATTTGTACTTTCTATACACCTACTATGCACATAATGTAAAGAGAAAGTATTGTATCGCAATCAAAAATTCCGATACCGAAATTTCACTGGAAATACATGTTTTGGGTCCCCTGAATCCAAAAAAAAGTCATTTTTGGAATAAGGTTCGTGTGTGTGTGTGCGTGTGTGTGACTGAGGACAACATAGATCAAAAACAAACAGACTGTTAAATACCAGACTTGGTATTTAAGTTTGGTATCTTCAAAGGATGCGACACGAAGATTTTCAAGAAAATCTCCTCACCCCATACTACTGTTTTCATAGAAAAAATTTCGAAAAGTTCGATTTCCTTAAAAATGGCTCTAATGGTTTTGATTAAAATTCCTTAAATTTAAGATATTTACATGCCAAATAAAATGTATACATCTTGAATTTTCTAGTAATAGCCTCTAAAGATCTCTTTATTCTGGATGATCTTATTGTATTTTGCATAACTGGTAAGAGATAGACAAACTTATCACAAAAAAAAAATAGTTTACGATAAAACACATAATTTATGTCATATACATTTTTTTTTTTTTTTGGAGTTGATAGTTTTTTAGATATTCCATGTCATTTGTTCAGCTTTAAAAAACTATTACCTTTCTCATACAGGAATTTGTCAACTCCTGTCCATACAAACAAAGGAACTTCAGTCACATAGCAACCAGCTTTTGGCTACCTCTTTAACCTATGATACTCCCTTGTTTCTCTTTACTTACAAGGAAGCAAGTAATTAGCCTATTTTCTCGATTAGATTGAAATAAATAGAAGCTTAAGAATTTTAACAATAATTTGTTGTAGAGATGTAGAGAAAGTCTGTGAATGGAACACTTCAGATGTGTTTTTGTCACGATGTTTATATTCTTTGATTTATTCTGCGAAATAATGTTGTTGATGGTAATAACTGAAACACAGCGAGATCTCGTGTGTATATGTTTTTATAATGGTGTATTCCTTTTGACTTATTCTGCTAAGCATATACTATTAATGATGTTTAGGATATTAATAAGGTGAAATACTACGTGATCTCGTGTTGTGATGTTTTTGTTACGATGTTTGTAGGTTTTATTATGCTGATAAATATACTGCGCAACAATGTATGATGATAATAATACAGTTAAACGTTTATGGTCTCGTGTTTGTTAGTTTACGTTACGATGGTCTCATTTTCTGATTTCTGCTGTTAAACTATTCTGCGTAATAATATAAATGACAGCAAAGCAAGAAAGCAGTACATGCTGCTTGCATATATTTCATTCCGAGGTTTGATTCGTTTTGCTAAGCGGATACTGAGTAATAATATTAATGATAATAATATAGTGAAAAACTAAGTGCTGCCGTATTTGCATATTTTTAATTTCTGTACACGTACTATGTAACCAAAAATTCGATGTCGAGATTTCAATCGAAATACATGTTTTGAGACTCCCTGAGTACAAATAAAGCAGTTTTAGAAAAAGATCCGTGTGTCTGTGTGTGTGTGTGGAGAGCATAGCTCAATAGCTTAAAGACTGTTAAATACCAAACTTGGTATTTAAGTTTGATATCTTCCAAGGATGCAACACGAAGATTTTTAAGAAAATTCCCCCACCTCAAGCTACCCTTTACATGGAACATCTTCGAAAATTTTGATTTTCTCAAAAATGGCTCTACCAGTTTTGATTTAAATATCTTATGTTTAAGATATGTTTATGGCAAACGAATGTATGTCTTGAATTTTCTGGTAAAGCCACTGAAGACTTCTTCATTCTGGATGACCTTTGTATAACTGGCAAACCGTAAGAGATAGACAAAAACTTGCCTACTACTCAAAAAATTTAGATGTCATTAATATACACAATTTATGTCCTATGCTTTTTTATGTAAGGTTGACCGTTTTAGAGCTATTCCGGATTATTGGCTTCAGTTTTCAGCAACTTAAAACTTTTCTCAAACTGCAAGACAACTTTCTTCCCGTTTGGTTACTCCTGGCAAGCAAAGGGAATGAAATCTCAACTGTGTCCGGCTTTTAAAATACTAGACTATCACTTTAGCTTGTGCATTCCCTTATTTCGCTCCTATTTACAAGGAAGATAGTAATAAGACTAATTCTGCTTATGTTTATCTTTATTACCATAATGTAGATAAAATATTATCTTTAGAATAGAAGGTGTGTTTGACGAATAGATGGAGAACATCATGTGAATGGAACACTCAGATTTTTTCCCTTCTACTTACAAAGAGCCAAGTAATAAGGATGCTATCTGCTAATTTTTATTTCGTCTATGATGAAGTAAATAGAAGAATAAGCTTTTTAACAATAATTTGTTACAGAGATGTAAAGAAATTCATGTGAGTGGAACACATCAGATTTTTCGTTACATGTTTTCGTGTTGATTTTTTCTGCTTAGCGTATACTGCGTGATACTAATAACATTAATGACAATAATACAGCGATACGCTACGTGCTCTTGTGTTTCTATGCAAGTTTTCACGTTTATAAACGCTAAACGTACTTCTTTTGTTGTGGCTCTACAGCTCTTGGTAGGCTTTGGCCTCCTGCATAATCCTCCTCCACCCTCTGATTCCGATCTTTCTTAGGTCTTCCATCACATCATCTAACCATCTTGTGTTTGGTCTTCCTTTTTTAATTTCTCTACACGCACTATGTACAGTGTATAGAGAAGGTATTGCACTCCACCCAAAAATTCGATACCGAGATTCCACCGGAAATATATGTTTTAGGTCCGTGTGTGTGTGTGTGTGTCCGTGTGTCTGTGAACACGATAACTCAAAAACGAAAAGTGGGTAAAATACCAAAATTGGTATTTCAGTTTAGTATATTCCAGGGATGCGACATGAAGATTCTCAAGAAAAACCCCCACCCCCAACTACCCCTTACATGAAACTTCTTTCGAAAATTTTGATTTTCTCATAAATGGCTCCAACGATTTTGATTAAAATGTTGTATATTAAAGATATTTACCTGAAAAATAATATGTATATCCTGAATTTTCTGGGAATAGCCTCTGAAGACTACTTTATTCTGGAAGAATTTTGCATAACTGCTAAACCGTAAGAGATGGACAAAAACTTAACGCACAAAAAAGTAGAGCACATTAAAACACACAATTTATGTTATATACTTTTTTTTCGAGGAGTTGATCGTTTTGAGACATTCCTTGCAAAACCTATACTTTTCTCATACAGGAATTTGTCAACTCCTCTCCATACTAACAAAGGAACTTCAGTCACATAGCAACCAGCTTTTGACTTCACTTTAACCTATGATACTCCCATATTCCGCTTCTACTCACAAGGAAGGAAGTAATAAGACTATTTCTGCTCATTTTTTCTGGAATAGCTTGAAGTAAATAGAAGAATAAGTTTACTAACAATAATTTGTTACACAGAAGAAGAGAAAGTCATGAGAATGGAACACATCAGATTTTTTCTTCTTGTGTACTATCTTCCTTTCAATATTCTTTTTGGCATTCTATCTTGCCATTCTCTCTATGTGTCCTACTCATCTTATTCACAATATTTTGTTGATTAATTAGCCCTTCTATCTGATAATTATTTCTTATTCTCCATTGGTCTTTTTCCTTTACAGGTCCAAAGATTCGTCTAAGTATTTCCCTTTATAATCTTCGTAGTATTTCTTCATTTACATTGTTTAGGGTCCAGGTTTCTGCAGCACACGTTACTATTGGTCTTATTAGTGTTTTATAGATCTTGTATTTTGTCCCTGTACTAATAAACCTATT
The DNA here is from genome assembly GCA_030762935.1 of Hymenopus coronatus. Classification (NCBI taxonomy): domain Eukaryota; kingdom Metazoa; phylum Arthropoda; class Insecta; order Mantodea; family Hymenopodidae; genus Hymenopus; species Hymenopus coronatus. The sequence goes on from CM060891.1 coordinate 86,485,731, forward strand.
TTATTAGATTTACATTTGCATAATAGGCTGCATTTCCACTTTGAATTCTTTCGTTAAATGCACTCGTTTAAATTGTTATCATTATTTACAAGTGCTGCTAAATATCTAAGTTTGGATACCCCTTCACATTTTTTGTCTCCAACTACTAGATTTGAAATTTTTCTTTTGATTTTTTCTGCTGTCATTTTCAGGTTATTTAGTTGTTTGTTTTTCATTTACTTCTAATCCTATTTCTTTAGACCTTCTTTCTAATTCTTTATAAACTTCAACTAACATTTTTTTATCTCTTGCCACAGTCAATATGTGACTAGACTTAAAAATATTGTTCCTTTAGTATTCGTTTTTTCTACTGCTCTGTGCAGGGCTAAGTTGAATAGAGTCGTAGATAGTCCATCACCTTGTCTTACTCCTGTGTTATAATTAAAATCCGGACTTAATTTATTCATTACTTTCACTTTGGCTTTTGTATTTTCCATTGTCATTTTTATTAGCGTTATTATTTTCGGTTGCACTTTAAAACATTGTAAGATGTTATAGTCAATAGACAATGTTAAAGTCAATAAACAAAAAGCATAAATCTATGGCATGCTCATAGAATTTTTCCATTATTTGTCGCATTACAAATATCTGGTCTATTGTACTCTTGTCACTTCTAAATCCACATTGATACTCGCCTAACACATATTTCGCTTATTTTTTTACTCTTTTGTTTAAAATACTTGAAAATATCTGATATGCTACATTTAGTATGTAATTCCCCTATAATTATGGCATTTATATTTATTACCCTTTTTATATATTGAGCATATTATGCCTGTCTTCCAGCTTTCAGGCATCTGTTCCTTCCTCCATATTTCTAATATTAATTTATGTATTGCTTTCATAATTCCATTCCCACCATATTTAATTAACTCAACAATTATGTCATCTTCTCCTGGTGCTTTATTATTCTTTAGGCTCCATATTGCTATTTTAACATTTCAAACATCCGGTTCTTGTTCTTCTTCTTCCATTCTTTCTTCCTTTCTATTTTCTATTCCTGATTATTTATTGTTTGCTGTTTATTTAACAATTCTTTGTAGTACTCAGCCCATCTTTCCAGTATATCTTTATTTTCTCCAAGAACATTACCTTCCTTGCTTAGACATGCTTTCATTTTATTCTGTTTTCCTTGTTTCATTAGCTTTAATGCCGTAAAGAATTTCTTTATCTCATTCTGTTGATTCGATGTTTCTATTTCTTGGGTTCGTGTTTTCCAATATTCTCTTTTATTTTTCTTACATATGTTATTAGCGTCTCGTCTTCTTTGGCAGTATTTTTCATAGTTATTTCTAGTTTATTTCTGGAGCATTTTTCCTAGTCATATTCTTTTCTTCTATAGCTTGCTCACACTCTTTCTTATACCATTCTATGTTTCTTTCCATTTTCTTTTCAGCTATGCTTATTTTTGCTACCTCTTTTTCTGTATCCTTTATTATCTTCCACTGTTCTTCTATACCTTTTTCTATTCCTTTTTCATTAAACTTGCTGCTCATTAACTTTTGATATTTCTTTTTTTCTTCTTTAACTTCTATTTTTTTCTATCCCATCGTATATGTTTGTTCTTTTGAACTCTCTCCATTTTTCTTATTCTTATTCTCATTCTCACTTTAACCAAAAAGTGATACAAATCACAATTTGGGCCTCTACAGTTTCTTACATCTATAATTGATGACGTATGTCTTGCTTTAATTAGCACATGATCAACTTGATTTACTATATCTGAGCCTGACATTTTCCATGTTGCTTTATGTATTTCTTTGTGAGGGAAGCAGGTACTTTTAATAATCATATTGCTTTTAACTGCGAATTGTCCAAGTAAACTACCATTTTCATTACTTACTTGATGCAGTGTATGTTTCCCTGCTACCCCATTTAAATAGTCCTCTTTCCCCACTTGTACATTAAATCTCCTAGTATCATAATTTCCCTCAAAATTACATGTATTTTCTAAACTTTCATAACAGTCATCCTTGTCTATCTCTTCTTTCTCTTTTGTAGGCACATATATGGATCATATAGTTATAGTTCTGAATTTACCTTTAAGGCGCATTTTACAGATTAGTTCACTAATTGATTTAAATTCCATTAGACTCTTTTTGGTTTCCTTTGAAATAATAAATCCTGTACCATTAAGTCCAGCTTTTTAGGTCCACTATATAATACTGCATATTACTTTCCCCTGCCCATCTTATTTCTTGAAGCGCTAAATTACATTTTAATATTTCATTTGGTATTTTCCAGGTTTCAACATTGTCCTTACGTTCCAGGTCGCCAACATTAAATCATTCCGAGTTTTTTTTTTTTGCAGGTTTCGTAACAATAATTTTTTTTATAAGATTAGGTTGTTAACCTAATGCATAACTCGTAACTGGAGGACCAGGCTTCCTTATCGATGTACCCAGGAAGCAGGGTGGTCCGGTTATAACCCCGAACACGGGGTAGTTCAGACAGCCCGGGGGGCGCTACTCCCCGTACTCACCAAGGAGGCTAAGCGTATACTATTAATGAGAATAATATAGTGAAACTCTTTGTGCTCTCCTATTTTGATATTACTTTCTCTACATTTATTAAGCACGTAGTGTAAAGAGAAGTAATTGTATTGCATCCAAAAATTCCATACCGAGATTTCACCGGAAATATACATTTGAGACACTCTAAATATAAAAAAAAAAAAAAATACTTTCTCTACACGTACTATGTACATAGCGTATAGATAAAGTATTTTATTACACCTAAAATTTAATACCGAGATTTCACCGGAATTACATGATTTAGGATCCCCTGAACCCCAAAAGAGCAGTTTTAGAAAAATGTCCCTGTGTGTGTCTGTCTGTCAGTGTGTGTATGTGTCCGATGAATACCTAACCTGGAATTTAAGTTCAGTATCTTTCAAGAATGCCACGGGAAGATTTTGAAGAAAATCCTTCCACCCCCAACTACCCTACATATGGAAACATTTTTGAAAATTTTGTTATCTCAGAAATGGTTCTAACGATTCTGATTAAAATACCGTATATTAAAGTTATTTACAAAAAAAAAATAAAATGTGAATTTTAAATTTTCTGAAGAGCACTTTATTCTGGTTGATTTTTTCAACATTTTTCATAACAGTTAAACTCCTAATAGAGAGATAAAAGTTTACTACACAAAAAATTACGTATGTGAGATTTGTGGTGAACAAAGCGGCGGGGCGGGTTTTCTCCGGGTTCTCCGGTTTCCCCCGCCATCGCATTCCACCGGTCATCATCTTCATTCATGTATCATCAGTGTCACCGCCTGCAGTGCCATAAGTAGTTAAAGCGGGCGTTAAACACTACAAAAAATTAGGTCTCGACAAAACTCACAATTTATATCACATGCATTTTTGTTGTAGAGTTCATCATTTCCAAGATATTCCTTGTTATTAGTTTCAATTTAAACCTGTGTTCTACTCCTAGCCAAGCAAAGAAGTCAACTGCAATGACAAACGCATAACGATAGCTTTTAAAACATTTGACCATCACTTTAGCATAGCGCATTCCTTTAGTCTAAGTTATCTGTTAATGCTTATCTCGATTAGCATGGTGTAGAAAGAAGAATAATCTGTGTGGGGCGTCTGTTTGCAGAACAGTAAGAGAAAGTCATGTGAGTGTAATACATCATTTTTTTCATTACGATGTTTACGCGCTTTTTTAATTCAGTAAGTGTATAATGATAACAATCATAATTAGTACAGTGCTGATTATGTGTGTTATTTGCTATGTACCTTGTTTTGATTTACCATTCAGAAGATCTGGTCTCGAGTGATAAATAACAACAGCGTATTTGTAAACAATTACAAAACTAGCCATCAATTGGTGAACACCAATAGATGACTTTATTCGTTACATGCTCTGTAACTGAAGTGGAAAGCAGTTAGCTACGTTTTTGGTCTCTTTAATATTATCACGGACTGAAAATGGGACAGCATGATTCTCTCTCCGTGTTCGCAGTTATGCCAGTATTGAGCTATTTGCTAACCCGTCACTAACCGGTGTTTGATTCCAATTGCCCCGTTGAATTTGGCAACTTCTTTTGCACGAAGGGCTCTCTGTACACTTGAAATACGCAAGATGACAACGGGGATTATCAAAGATTGGCTTAAATGATATTTGGCAAAGGAGTAACAAAAATAGTTATAACGTCGTAAATAAAGTAAAAAAACGGCTATGATATATAAACAGGAGGAAATAGAATCTGAATGTAGAAATAAATCGTCATTGCAGTTACAAAACGAAATAAAAACATATAAAGAAACATATATTATAGAATTGGGTATGAAACAAAGATCGGGAATAGCGTGGCTCTGGTTGGGAGAGTGGAAAACCCGTAAGGTAGGTTGATGAAGTTGGTAGGCGGATTTGCCCATTATGTGGATATCAGGAAGACTGGACACATATTTTGGCAGATTGCGTGCAGATGGAGGATAATAGGAAAAATGTATTGCCGGAAGTATTTTTAGCTTCAAACAGACGAAGCACAGCATTCTGGGATTTGATTCTAAACAGCCAAAACTGGCCAAGCCTGGGCACATACTTAATAGAAGTTCGTGCACTAAGAGATAAAATATTTGTGTAAATATTGTATAGACTTATTTGGTGTTTGAGTAGTCTATATGTATGAATACGTGGTGTAGTTGTGAGTGTGAGTGTGTGTGTGTGTGCAAAAATGTAATTGGCGTGTTATTTATGGACGCTCTTTAACTACTGTGGTTCTCAGCGTCCCATTCTAAACTGTGTGTGAAAGACCACTTAATTTTGCTCAGAGGCATCTCTATCAGGCTTAAGGTTCTTTTACGTGCTATAAATCTGCGACACTGGACCCACGGCTTTACTTCCCTTCCGAAGGAAGCCATGCTAAGGATTTTTAGACATCGTCCTCCGCCGGGTTTGAACCCGCGACCTTGGGTATATGAAGTTATCATGGTAACCATTACACCACGGAGTGCAACAGGTGTGTGTGTGTGTGTGTGTGTGTGTGTGTGTGTATGTGTGTGATATAAGAGTGTTCTTTCTTTTATTGTTCTATGGTTCTGTTGTCCTAACGCGCGAGCATGTGTATGTGTGTGTATTTCTAATGTTGTTAAGATATATAAAATAGATATGTAGGTAATATTTTAAACTCAAGTATTTTTCGACAGCGACTGTGTGGCGCAAAAAGACTACTACTCGAAATACGGCGCTGTTGTGCCAACTGGTTGTATAGGCAAGTTCGCGAGCTAGACGTGGAAAAAGTTGTTTACAGGTATCAGCAAACAGAATGTCGCGATTGTTTTAAATCCACGTATCGCAGTGAACCTGGCGCCATTGTGCAAGATCACGGGTACACCTTAATTACGACAGAAAATCACGGACAGAGGTACATAAAAGCTGCGGTATGGATACGCGACAACATTCACACAAACATGACTCTTTATCTGAACCCTGAACGTGAGAGCCCCAGCGAACCGAATCATTGCTGCCAGCTCATATTTTGTGTCAAAGTTTATTTCCATAAAAAGTTGGCATCAGTCTTCCTTCCATCGCATAGCAAACTCCCACCCCTCTCGTAACCACATCCCGTACCCCGCCCCCCCCCGCATGCTGGAGCTAAATTAGTTATTTCATAGGAGCACTTCAATAATTACTGTAGTTCCTAGTCCTGCCGCCAAGCAGCGCTTCTGTCAGTCTTCACAATGAACGCTACGCGTCAATTGCTGTAAAGTGAAAGTAAAAGGCGGGTTTCATGACAGGAAATTGCAGGAAGTGGCTTGTCCGTGATGAGCATCAAACAGAATTCATACAAGGGAGAAACATGGCACCGCCACACTTCACCTTTGTGCACCACACAACAAAGCAAAAATGTCAACGTCGACCTTTATAGTTTTTTATTCAATGTTTAATTTCGATTCGGTCTTCATCGGTTGCTAGGTTACTGAAGATTAAGTTCAAACCAGCAGTGGAATGTTGTAAATTATGCTTCCATGAGGGAAAGGGGTATACATTTTGTGTGGTATTCTCTAAAATACTAAAGTTTCTCTCACATTGTTCCAACAAGCTCTAGGAAGCTAAAACAGTAATTAGCTTTCACGTTTTGTTCTTTCTTTATTAGTTACAGTCGAAGCCAAGAGGTTTTTGTTTCTTTTTTTTTTTTTGGTGGCTTAACGTCCTTTAACCTAGTTGGTCATTTCGGACGATGAATACAGCTGGTGAAATTATGCTCAAATGATCTCGGGGTCCATGGAGCTTAAAAGTACTCGGCATTCGTCTTCTGGATAAGGGAAAACACAAAAAAAGACTTATCCGGGTAACTCACCCTAAGCGAGATTCGAACTCACGACCTTATGAATGTGGGGCTTTGCACTGGAAACAACTCTTTGTTTGTAGGTTCTTTACATTAGGTTTAAATCGTATTATTTTCCTCAAACACACACATTCACTCTCACATGCATACTTCCAGACTTTATGGGGGATAGAATAATTCTGGTTAAAGATAAACTCCCCGCCCTAGCCGGGAATCGAACCCGGGACCTCCGGGTGAGAAGTCAGCTCGCTGCAAGAGTTTTTGTTTTAACGATAATTGAGAAACTTGTTTCAATAAAAACAAAATGTTTTGTAAGCATTTAACATAATTTTAAAAAGATGTATTCACTTATTCTTTCACGAACGTTTTAGATTTTTTTAATATTTTTGAGAATAATGTACTTTTAGTGATAAATGAGAAGTACTTGCATATAAAAAAGAATGAAACTTTAATTTAACATTTTTCTCTTCATGGAGTTTAGAAGTTGCGAAACAATATTTAGAATTTCAACAAAAGCAAGTTGGCAGTTACTAATTAAAACATAATAAAATAAGGTAAGGAGCAACAAAATGCTTATTTCTCTAAATTGCTGTTTAGTAGTAGAACTAATATTATAATTTTAATCTAAAGAAAAACACAAAGCTTACTTTTTTTACCCTGAAATAAAAGCGCTAGGAGCCAAATGTGAAACATTAGAGAGTGGGCACTGTGAAAACGAGTAACTGCATCTGCGGAACGTAAGGATCCCAATGTCACAGATATATTAGAACACAATTTAAAATGTTATGGCGTACGAACTGGTCTATATTCGGCTTTATTTTCTAACAAGCACCTGAAAAGATAATAACAATAAAGTTTTATTTCATCTGTTTCAGTCTTCAAGGTTTACTAAATCAGGAAACGGTGACGAAAATAATACAGCATAATATAGCATTTAACTAACTGGCCGCGCGGTGGCCGAGTGGTTAGACCGCTCCAGGTTTGATCCCAAGCTACAGCATGTGAGATTTGTGGTTGACAAAGCGGCGCAGGGGCGGGCTTTCTCCGGGTTCTCCGGTTTCCCCCGTCATCGCATTCCACCGGTGCTCCATCTTCATTCCATGTTTCACCAGTGCCATCGCCTGCGGTGCCACAAGTAGCAAAAGCGGGCGTTAAACACTACAAAAAAAAATTAACTAACTGAATGCATTTAAAACTAGTATTAATTCTTTGTTAAAAAGTGCCTTATGCCATTGTTGAACAGTTAAGCTATGTTAGTTACATCTAGTAATAAAAATTTGACGTTAAAATGGTAAATGGCGTGTTATTTATGGACGCTGTTTAACTATTCTCAAAGTCCCATTCTATATTGGCCTCTCTATCAGGTTTGAGGTTCTTTTACGTGCCGTAAATCTACGACACGGTATCAACGATTTTACTTCCCTTCTGAAGGAAACCATGCTAAGGATTTTTACACCCGAAGAAATCCATCGTCCCCCCGCCGGGTTTGAACCCGCGACCTTGGGTATATGAAATTTTGGAGTTGAAAGCATAAGGCGAATCTCACGACGTGTTCGGTGAAAATCAATTTGACTATCGATATCAAATGGTGACTGCGAAATATTTTTACTTTCTCTATACGAACTATATACATAGTGTATAGAGAAGGTATTGCACTCCACCCAAAAATTCGATACAGAGATTTCACCGAAAATATAAGTTTTGTCACTACCTGATTCCAAAAAAAAGTATTTTTAGTAAAATATGCATGTGTGTCTGTCTGTGTGTGGGGGAGGGTAGTATAGCTCAAAAACAAATAGACCGTTAACAACCAAACTTGGTATTTAAGTTTGGTATCTTCAAAGGATGCGGCTCAAAGATTTTCAAGAAAATCTCTCCAACCTAAACTACCCTTTACATGGAACTTACACTATGTACATAGTACGTATTGAGAAAGTAAAAAGATTATTAATAAGCTCTATGTCCTGAAATATGTTTGTGTCTATCTCGTACATATACCCAGTAATGTTCACTGAATCAAAGAGAAATTTATAATTTAATCAGAAAAATTACATAATGTGCAGTTGATTTGTCAGGTTAATATCACAAAAAATATGACATTTACTCATACTCGTTGCAGACCTTTTAAGAAAATAAAGCATAATCAAATTCTTCCAGGTCTATGTTCCTTGGAAGACACAGAGCCTATAAAAAGATTGCTCGCTTTTATATATACTGTTCACACACATATGCACCAAAACACAAATGCTCACACAATAACACGCATAAACACAGCTTCTTGAAAATGCATTAGGGACCTTAAAGTATGTATTTACAATAAAAAAACTAGCTTTTAAAGTTTGAGGTGGAATGCAAACCTACTTATTTTTTATACCACAAATAAATTGTAGAAAGTAAAAATGTGATGTATGACATTCGCATGACCTTCTCTACCAATTTCTCAACTAACTAAAAGGTTATTCTATATACTTTATATTATTTGAGATAAATGTTTGCAGAAATGGTTTTATTGCATATTTCCTTGTAGGTACAAGGGTTTTAAGATAATACACTAGGCTTAAGAGAGAATACATATTATTTATAGAAAGCGGCGGAATTAATGAATAGTTTGCGGCAAAGTTCTGGATTCAGAAAAATGCATTTTCAGCAAAATAAGGCCACTCATGCAAATGGACAGTAAATCCAAGGAGAAGAATGTTTATTTAGAGTTCTGTTCAATACCAATTAGTAACCCAGATGTTTGTTCATATTCACTGATATAAATGTGAAAGTTTCATATTACAAATTAATTCTAATATTTTTGGCGTTACATTGCGATTACAATGGTATTAACCAAGTTAGGGAACTTGGTTTATTACGTTAATACTATAATTGTCATTATACTTCATAACAGTCACCAACAAACCTATGAACATGTAGTTAATGTTAGAAACATAATGGTACAATGTTATGCCTTACAATCATTCGCCTACAAAGTGTATTAACCCTTAGTTGCCTACATTAATATATATGCTGTTTTTCCTTTTAATTCAAGTTTAAAAGTGGAGTTCTAGTAAAAATATATGGGAGTAAACCTATAAAATTATTATATACAATAATAGAAAAAATAATAGAAATGAAAATATATGTAGATCCTTTATTAATCTTTTTCTTCGCAATTAAACGTTTAAATTCTTCTAAACCAGTTTTCATATTCCTGCCAAAGACACCACAAAAAAGTGGTTCAAATGCAATGAATGTTACGTGATAGGTAATGGACTGGCCATCTATTCAAAGCCAAATGTTGCAAGTTCAAATCCCAGTGATTGTGGTAAAGGACGGGGAGAGCCCAAGTAAAATAATCGGTGTGATGCTTGGAAGCTAATCGGGTTACATTTGACTGTGGTTATGTGAATTTTATTCTTTTATTTATTTAAAAAAAATCGCTGTAATTTTATGGAAACAATTGTAATATATTTTTACAATATAAAAGAGCCTTCATTACTTGCCGTTTATGGTTGAAGGTTAGTATAACATGAAATTAATCCAAGAGTACAACCCTATTTGTATAGTTACATTCAATACAAGCGGAACTTATAGACACCGACAGGCAACAAAGGGTTAATCTATGCCATGTGGATTACACATTTCAAAACGCAAATTCTTGTATACTGACAAAGCTCTGAAGGAATAATCTGTTCTTGCTTTCCGAGTAATTGCACAGTAAGCGACTTGCAGAGTCATCGAGAAAATTTGTTCTTTCTCTGCTTTAGTCAAGCAGGTGTCTAGTTAAGTGACTTTCGTGGAAAAGCGTCAGGGCGACAAACTTACCATAGATTACTTACGGAGGCAACAATTCGGCGATGACACCAGAAGCCTGAATCTCTTTTTACTTTCTCTATACGTACTACGTACATAGTGTATAGAGAAGGTTGCACTGCACCCAAAAATTCGATACCGAGATTTCAGCGGAAATATATTCTAGAGTCCCCTGTATCCAAAAAAAAGTGTTTTCAGATAAAGGTCCGTGTGTGTGTCCGTGCGTCCGGTGTCAGTGAACACCATAACTCAAAAACGAAAAATCAGTAAAATACCAAACTTGGTATCTTCAAAGGATGCAACTCGAAGATTTTCAAGAAAATCCCTCCACTCTAAACTACCCTTTACATGGAAAAAATTTCGAAAAATTTTATTTTCTCAAAAATGGCTCTAACGATTTTGATTCAAATTTCACATATTAAACATATTTACCTGACAAATAAAATGTCTATCTGGAATTGTCTGGGAATAGCCTCTGAAGACTGCTTCATTCTGGATGAATTTTACGAAATTTTGCATAACTGCTAAAACATAAGAGATGGACAGAAACTTACCACACAAAACATGTAGAGCACATTAAAACACACAATTTATGTTATATATATATATATATATATATATATATATATATATATATATATATATATTGTGGAATTGATCGTTTTTAAGGTATTCCTTGTTTTTTGTTTCAGCTTTGAAAAACTTATACCTTTCTGATGCAGAAATTTGTCAATTCCTGTCCATACAAACAAAGGAACTTCAGTCACATAGGAACCAGCTTTTGACTATCACTTTAACCTATGGTACTCCCTTATTTAACTTCTACTAATAAGATTATTTCTGTTTATTTGTTCTCGATTAGAATGAAGTAAAGGGAAGCATAAGCTTTTTAACAATAATTAGTTGAAGAGAAAGTCTTGTAAATGGAACACATCAGAATTTTACTTTCCCTACACGTACTATGTACATAGCGTATAGAGGAGATATTGCAGTGCACCCAAGAATTCTATACCGAGATTTCAGCGGAAATATATGTTTTAAGGTCCCCCTATTCAAAAATAGAATTTTCAGAAACAAGTCTGTGTGTGTGTATGTGAGTGTCTGTGTGCCCGTGTGTCTTGTGAGCTCGATAACTCAAAAACGAAAAGACGCTAAAATACCAAACTAGGTATTTAAGTTCAGTGTCTTCACGAATACTTTGAGAAAAATCACCCCGCCACAAACTATCCTTCAAATTGAAAATGTTTTCGAAAATCTTGATTTTCTAAAACATGGCTCTAACGAATTTGATTAAAATATCGTATATTAAGATATTTACCTGACAAATAAAGCGTATATCTTGAATTTTCTGGGAATAGCCTCTCAAGACTACTTTATTCTGGATGAATTTACGGAATTTTGCATAACTGCTAAACCGAAGAGAGGGACTTACCATACAGAAAATGTAGAGCACATTAAAACACACAGTTTATGTAACATACGTTTTGTTTCGTGGAGATGGTCGTTTTTGAGATATTCCTTGCTATTGGTTTCAGCTTTGGAAAAGTTATATTTTTCTCATACAGGAATTGTCAACTCCTGCCCATAGAAACAAAGGAACTTCAGTCACATAGCAACAAGCTTTTAACCTATGGCACTTCCTTATTTCGCTTCTACACATAAGGAAACAAGTCATACCACTATTTCTGCTAATTTTTTTCTCAATTAGCATGTAGTAAATATAAGCATAAGCTTTCTAACAATATTTTTGCAGAGATGTAAAGAAAGTCATGTGAATGGAACACATTAGATTTTTACTTTCTCTAGCCCCATGTGTACAATGTACTTAGGGATAGAGAAGGTATTGTAATGTACCCAAAAATTCGATACCGAGATTTCACCGGAAATATATGTTTTGGGGTCCCCAGAATCCGAAAGAAGCATTTTTAAAAAAAGGTCCCTGTGTGTGTGTGTGTGTGTGTGTGTGTGTCTGTGGACAGCATAGCCCCAAAACAAAAAGACCGTTAAATACCAAAGTTGGTACTCACGTTTAGTATCTTCCAAGGATGCGACGCGAAAATTTTCAAAAAGATCCCCCACCACAAACTACCCTTTACATGGAAAAAATGTCGAACATTTTGATTTTCTTAAAAATGGCTCTAACGATTTTATATTAAAGCTATTTATGTCCGAAATAAAATGTATATCTCCAATTTTTTGGGAATAGCCTCTGAAGACCTCATTATTCTGGATGAATTTTGCTGAATTTTGCTTAACTGCTAAACCGTAAGAGATAGAAAAAAACGTACTGCACAAAAAATTTGCACAAATTTGCACACACAATTTGCGTCCTTTACGTTTTTGTTGTGGAGGTAACCGTTTTCGAGATATTCCTAGTTAATGGTTTCAATTGTGAAGTAATTAAACTTTTCTCGCACAGGAAAATGTCTGTTTTTCTTTTGTTCTACTCCTGGCCAAGCAAAGAAGTGATTTGCAATGACAATCGCGTAACGATAGCTTTTAAAACATTTGACAATCACTTTAGCATAGTGCATTCCCTTATTCCCTTCTACTTATAAGGAACTAAGTAATAACATTCTGCTAACATTTATCTTGATTAGCATTGTGTACAAAGAAGCATAATCTTTTGTAGGAGTTTTGTAGAGCAGCTAGAACAAGTCATGTGAGTGTAACACATCAGATTTTTTATTTTTTAGTTTAGTTGCATAATTTCATTTTTACATCATTTAGATTTTGTTGAGTTTTTAAGTGTAACAATTTGAAAATGGGAATTGGGATGGTATTTTACAAGTATATAGTAGTATATAATATGAACTATGTCTTAAAAGATTTCCTAAGTCAAGCATCTCGTATTAACAGTTGGATTACTGAGGATTGTGTTAAGAGTTAAAATGTATTCTATACTTTCTTGGGGCCTTACGGGTTAGCTATCCAAAATGTGTACTGGTTTTTGCTAAAATCTTGAAAATATGGGTACCTAGAGTTAACTTTGATTGAACCTTTGGTGAATTTCACCGACATTAACATACAACTTACATATAAAAGGTCAAATTTCAGTATTTTATGCACATTGTATATAGAAGGTATAGCACTCCACCCAAAAAAAATATACCGAGATATCACCGAAAATATAGTAAAAGTATTTTCAGAAAAAGGTCCGTGTGTGTCCGTGTGTCCGTGCGTCCTTGTGTCAGTGTGTCCGTGTGTCCGTGTGCCAGTGCAGACGATAACTCAAAAACGAAAACTCGGTAAAATACCAAACTTGGTATTTAAGTTTAATATCTTCCAGGGATGCAACACAAAGATTTTGAGAAAAATCCCCCCACCCCAAACTACTCTTTACATAGAACTTTTTTGGAAAATTTTGATTTTCTAAAAAATGGCTCTAACGATTTTGATTAAAATATTGTATATTAAAAATATTTACCTGACAAATAAAACGTATATTTTGAATTTTCTGGGAATAGCCTCTGAAGACTACTTTAATCTGGGTCTGTTTTACGGAATTTTGTTTAACTGCTAAACCGTAAGAGATGGACAAAACTTACCACACAACAAATATTGAGCACTTTAAAACACACAATTTATGCTATATACATATTTTTTGTGGAGTTGATTATTTTTGAGATATTCCTTGTTTTTCTTTTCAGCTATAAAACACATACATTTCTCATACAGGACTTTGTGAACTCGTGTCCATACAAACAAAGGAAATTCAGTCACATAGCAACCAGCTTTTGACTATCACCTATGTTACTCCCTTATTTCACTTTTACTTACAAGGAAGCAAGAAATAAGACTATTTCTGCTAATTTTTCTCGATTAGCAGGAAGTAAATAGAAGCATAAGCTTTTTAAAAATAATTTATTGCAGAGATATAGAGAAAGTAATGTGCATGGAACATTTTTTGTTATACAAAAGTCAGTAAAATTAATTCAGAATGAAGAGATGTTCAGGGGATATTCTCAGAAAATTCAAGATACACATTTTATTTGTGATGTAAATATCTAATATACGGTAATTTATTCAAGATTGTTAGAGACATCTTTGAGGAAAACAAAACTATAATAAAACAATTTTCCGATTAAACGGAACTTTGGGGAGGTAGGTTTTCTTGAAAGTCTTGGAAGATACTAAGCTTACATACCAAGTTTGGGATGGCGGTCTTTGGTTTTTGAGCTATAATGTACGCGGACATACACAACAATACTTTCTGGCAATCCCTTTTTGGACTCAGGCAATCAAAATATGTGAAGAATGTGAAATCTGGATTTCCTTGATGGATTCAGTATCTTCTCTACATACATGTGCATAGTTAGTGTAGAGAAAGTATAAATGCATATGGCATAAATTGTGTGTATTAATTGAGACATACACTTTTCCTGCGGTAAGCTTCTGTCTATCTCTTACGGTTATACAAAGGTCATCCGGGATAAAGAGGTCTCTAGAGACAATTCCTAGACAATTCGAGATATACATTTCGTTTTCAGGAAAATATGTTAACATATGGCATTTAAATCAAAATCGTAAGAGACATTTTTGATAAAAGCGAAATTTTCGAAAAAAGTTCAGTATTAAGTGTGGTCAGGTAGGGAAGATTTTATTGAAATTCTTCGTGCTGCATCCAGGGAAGATATGAATTTAAATACCAAGTTCGACATTTAATTGGCTCACACACAGACGCAACAAGAGCATTTTTCTATTTTTTTTGTTTTTTGTTTCAGGGGTATCTCAAAAGAAGTAATTCCGGTGAATCTCGACATTGAATTTTTTGGCGGAGTACAGGACCTACTCTATCTAGAAGATTCATGTACCTACGTGCTAGAGAAAGTGAAAATTATATTAAGTTGTTTTTACTTTCTCCATACGCACTATGTACATAGTGTATAGAGAAAGTATTGCACTCCACCAAAAATTCGATACCGAGATTTCACCGGAAATATATGTTTTAGGGTCCCCACTATCCAAAAAGAGCATTTTCACAAAAAGGTCCGTGTGTGTGTGTGTCCGTGTGTCTGTGAACACGATAACTCAAAAACGAAAAGTCGGTAAAATACCAAACTTCGTATTTAAGTTTAGTATCTTCCAGAGATGCGACACGAAGATTTTGAGAAAAATGCCCCCACCCCCAACTACCCTTTACATGGAACTTTTTTCGAAATGTTTGATTTTCTCAAAAATGGCTCTAACAATTTTGATTAAAATTTCGGATATTAAACATATTTACCTGAAAAATGAAATGTATATCTTGAATTTTCTGGGAATAGCCTCTGAAGAGTGGTTTATTCTGGATGAATTTTACTAAATTTTGAATGACTGCTAAACCGTAAGAGAGGACAAAAACTTACTACACAAAAAATGTAGAGCACTTTAAAATACACAATTTATGTCACATACATTTTTTTCGTGGAGTTCGTCGTTTTTGTGACATTGCTTATTTTTGGTTTCCCCTATGAAAAGCGTACAATTTTCTCATACAGGAGCTTGTCAGCTCCTATCCATACAAACAAGGGAACTTCATTGACATAGCAACCAGCTTTTGACTATCACTTTAACCTACGGTTGTCCCCTATTTCGCTTCTACTTACAAGGAAGCGACTAATAAGACTATTTCAGCTAATTTTTTCTGATTAGCATAAAGTAAATAGAAGTATAAGCTTTTTAAGAATTATTTGTTGCAGGGATATGGAGAAAGTCATGTGAATGGTACACATCAGATTTTTTACTTTCTCCATACGCACATAGTGTATAGAGAAAGTATTGCACTCCACCAAAAAATTCGATACCGAGATTTCACCGGAAATATATGTTTTAGGGTCCCCAATATCCAAAAAAAGCATTTTCACAAAAAGGTCCGGGTGTGTGTGTGTGTGTGTGTATGTGTGTGTGTGTCCGTGTGTCTGTGAACACGATAACTCAAAAACGAAAAGTAGGTAAAATACCAAACTTGGTATTTAATTTTAGTATCTTCCAGGGATGCGACACGAAGATTTTGAGAAAAATCCCCCACCCCAACTACCCTTTACATGGAACTTTTTTCGAAAATTTTGATTTTATCAAAAATGGTTCTAACGATTTTTATTAACATTTTGTATATGAAAGATATTTACCTGACAAACAAAATGTATATCTTGAATTTTCTGGGAATAGCCTCTGAAGAGTAGTTTATTCTGGATGAATTTTACTAAATTTTGAATAACTGCTAAACCGTAAGAGATGGACAAAAACTTACTACACAAAAAATGTAGAACACATTAAAACACACAATTTATGTTATATACATTTTTTCGTGGAGTTCGTCGTTTTTGTGACATTCCTTATTTTTGGTTTCTGCTATGAAAAAAGTATACCTTTCTCATATTTTAACTTGTCAACTCCTATAGACAAAGGAACTTCATTGACAGAGCAACCATCTTTTGACTATCACTTTAACCTACGGTTTCCCTTATTTCGCTCCTACTTACAAGGAAGCGAGTAATTCGACTATTTCTACTATTTTTTTCTGATTAGCATAAAGTAAATAGAAGTATAAGCTTTTTAAGAATTATTTGTTGCAGCGATATGGAGAAAGTCATGTGAATGGTGCACATCAGATTTTTTGTTGAAGTATTCTTAATTAAGCCAGCATTTTGTTTTATTCCGGGAAATGAGAAGGTAATAATTTCCAAGATATTGCAACATCTACTTTTTTCATTCGAATAAGAAGTCTATCATCCGGAATAGTGCCTAAGGAATGTAACTATAGCTATAAAATTAATATTACCTTTCGGTAAAAAATGCAATTTCTAATTTCAGACCACTCCAGAGAATGCTTACGGAAGAAATAGATAATAAACAAACAAATCCCACGGTGCGTTAGTGTTTCAGATTCCATAGCACCCCAATAAACAAGTGACAGTCAAATTAAAATATATGAATGGCATCAACAGTTTATCGCAAAAGTTGTGGAAGTTCGTTCGCTTGCTATTTGGAGGACGGCGGCTTTGTTAGTTGAGATATTGGATTTTTGACTGCAAGGCTTCTACAAAGGTATTCGTTATTCATGTTACTGTCGGGTGTAACTTGCTACTTGGAATGTATCGTGTTTCCGTAATGCACACGTCACACTGCGAGAACAGCCCTGTTAAATTTAATTGGATTGTTAGAATTTTCCAGTAATTGACATAGCCTTTGGGTGGAGCGGTAAACAGCATCTCTTGGAGTGAGAATATTGGTTACTTTCTTCCTTCGTTCCGTTTGTGTTTAGCAAAGGCAGCGCTGAATCTGACGGCGAAGAACGGCTTCATTTGACAAAATAACAATGCAGAGTATTTTATTAAGTCGGCGGCTACTCAGATTCTCTACCGAGCTAAGGCATTTCGTCTGGGACGTCGTGGGATCGGTTTCCGTGGCCGTCGTCTCTGCCCCGTGGGTTTTTCGGGGTTTTCACGGTTCACTGGACGCATGCTGGAGAGGAATTCTTCATTCCCACGAAATTCCTGTTCCTTCATTTCATCCCAACCGGTTTCTTTAAGCATTGTGTCGACGAGGACTGCAGCAGAGGCGCCATTTTGTGGAGATAACTGCGCTCTGGAAATACGGCTATCGGCACCGGGATGGCGTTAGTGGTTATCTGTGGACCCAGGTCGAGACGAACTGCTTGTGAACTGTTAGAGATCCTCCATGACGGCTCTATCCCTGTCGGTCGCCCTCTGACATTACTCATCTCTCTTTCCTCTACGGGTCTGTCGCACAGTAAGCCCACGACTGCAGTATAAGACATACTATCCACCCAACTTGAGAAGGCAAGCGGGGTCTGAGGGGCGAGCGAGCGAGGGGCAGAGCTGGAACTGTTTATCTGGTCACGTACTAGTGCATCTGTTTACGTTTACTACGTGTGTATATGAACCAAACTACTGCTGCCAGATCTAATGCTCGTTTCAGTAACTGCAGTGATGTATTATGCATCATTTAGCTCTCCCTGCTAACACGCGCTACGGCATATAGTACTACAGTATATAATATTTTGTTACTTTTATTCTTGGTTTAATATTTAAATATTTAAATGCAGAGAGCGGCAGCGACAGCAGCGAAGATGAGGACTTCTCCGACTCGGATCTTGCACGACAACTGGACTTCTAGCTAAGTGTGAGCTATGTGACAACATTGTGTATTTTAGATGAAACCTAATGTCCTTGTCTTATACAGATGTCGAGCATAAACATCATGCGGACAGCAAAAGTGCTTAGGTTACGCAAGTGCTTGCCTTCTATGGTGGGTCATCAATACACACACACACACACACACACACACACACACACACACACACATACACTCTCTGCTTCTCTAGATTAAGGCCAAATTAGGCCAACCCGCTATACGGGCAGTTGAGGTGGTAAATGGATACACAAACTGACATTTATTTAATAATTGTAAGCCAGTTACAAACTTACAGATATATGTTGTGTTACATTCCTTATTACGTTCACAAAGAAGATATTGCGTTTCAATAAAACATTGGATATCGAGATTTCACCGGAAGTACATATTTTGAGGACACTTGAATACAAAAAAAATATTTTAAGCAAAAGATCCGAACCCGGGATCTCCCCAATGCGGGCCGCAGACGAAGTCCCCTGAGAAATGAAAGCAGCTTTTACGACGCCAAAATATCAACTATTCTGTTTCATTTTACTTATATCTCTGCATTTTTGTTATAGTTTTAATTTACTTATTACAAATATTAAAGTAAATAAAAATTGAATTTTTCTAGCAAACGCCATTCTAGATGGATTCACAGTAACGTGCCTGACTAGTAGCAGGTTCCATCCCTGGCGACCATCCAAGAGTATTTTGCGGTTTCTCCGGGACGGTAGGTGAATCACAGACGGCTCCCTTTGTATTACATCTTTCGTGTCTCTTATTTCTTGCCCTACAGTGTCATTTATTTTATTTTTAGGTGACGGTGTTTGGCGCGTTGCCGATGGGTGATGGATGTGCGCTTTGAAGAGGTTTCTTCTTTGGTGTCGGTTGAAACTTCTTGCCCCCTCAGAGTTATTTGTAGGTGCAGGCAGTCGGTGTCAGATACGTTCGAACTGGAAACGCTAGGGACCCCGTCCATGCTTATACCCGTCCTTATTGTGAGCAGGTGACACGTTAAAGGCACACAGCGCCACA
Organism: Hymenopus coronatus; assembly: GCA_030762935.1. Classification (NCBI taxonomy): domain Eukaryota; kingdom Metazoa; phylum Arthropoda; class Insecta; order Mantodea; family Hymenopodidae; genus Hymenopus; species Hymenopus coronatus. Next base: position 86,505,027 of record CM060891.1, read on the forward strand.
CAGCCCAGATACAATCGCTGCTCCATCATAGTATATACTTTTTTGTGATAGTGTTTAACGCCTGATTTTACTACATATGGCACCGCAGACGATGAAATGAAGATGGAGCACCGGTGGAAATGTGATGACGCTAGAAACCGGAGAACCCGGTGAAAACACGCCGCTTAGTACACCACAAATGTCACATGCGGTCGCCTGCTATCGAACCGGGCCTTGGCCGAGTGGATAGACCACTAGATGGCCCAGGTTCGATCCCAAATCATTTGTGGTGGACAAAGCTGCGCAGGGGTAAGTTTTGTCCGGCTGCTCCGGTTTTCCCCTCATCTCATTCTACCGGTGATCCATCTACATTCCAGGTATCATCAGTTCATCGTCTGCTAGTGAAAGTGGGCTTACTACCAAAAAAGTCTTATATGTTACACTCACATGACTTTCTCTAGCCGTTCTACAAACTTCTTACATAAGTTTTTCTTCTTTCTGCACCTTGTTAATCGAGGTACTCATTAGCACAATGTTCTTATTACTTAGTTCCTTATAAGTAGGAAGAATATAAGGGAGTACACTAGGCTAAATCGATAGTCAAATGTTATAAAAACTGTCGTTAGGCCATTATCATTACAAATCGCTTCTTTTCTTGGAAAAACGGACCCTCCCGTCTGTGAAAAATAAAAGTGCTTCACAACTGAAACTAATAACAATGAATACCTCGAAAACGGTAAGCTCCACGAAAAAAAATGTATATGACGTAAGTTGAGTATTTTAACAAGGCCTACATTTTTTGTATAGTAAGTTTTTGTCTATCTCTTACGGTTTACTAGTTATGCCAAATTAAGCAAAATTCACCCAGAATAAACAGGTCTTTAGGAGCTATTCCCAGAAAATTCAAGATATACATTTTATTTTCCAATTAAATATCTTTAAATTACAATATTTTAATCAAAATCGTTTGGGCCATTTTTAAGAAATTCAAAATTTTCGAAAAAAGTTCCATGTAAAGGGTAGTTTGGGGTGGGGGGATTTTTCTCAAAATCTTCGTGTCGCATCCCTGGAAGATACTGAACTTAAATATAAAGTTTGGTATTTTAGCTACTTTTCGTTTTTGAGTTATCGTGTTCACACACGGACACACGGACACACACACACGTACCTTTTTCTGATAATGCTTTTTTTTGGATTCAGGGGGTCCTAAAACATATATTTCCGGTGAAATCTCGGCATCGCATTTTTGGGTGGAATGCAATACTTCTCTGTCCCGATGTACATTGTACTCGTACATACGGGGCTAGAGAAAGTAAAAAAAAAAAAAGAAAAAAGCCGGGCAGCTTGGGAGAGAGGCGAGTGGTCTAAGCACTCCACCACGGCTCGGCTCTCGAGTGTACCTTTTACTTCACTACCGTTGTTGTGTAAGGGAAACAATTGAACTCGACCGGTCGCAAAGGTTCCCCTGAAATGTTCACACCTTCACCAAGCTTACATAAATTATGAGAGCGTGTTTCGTATTGTTAACTAGAAGGTCACGAATTCTTTGTTGTCTTTTCCTTTGTTTTTTCTCAATGTAGTGGAGTAAGAGGTATCTTTAGTTTAAGCCTAACAAAGTAAAATCGCCCTCCGTAGTGTAATGGCTACCCTGCTGGTTTCATATACCACAGGTCGCAGGTATGTGATGGGGCGTAAAAGTCGTTAGCATGGCTTCCTTCGGAAAGGAAGTAAAGCCATTAGTCCCATGTCGTAAATTTACGGCACGTAAAATAACCTCAAGCCTGATAAAGAGGCATCTGAGCGGTCTTTCACGCACAATATAGAATGAGACCATTTTAGTTAAAGAGCGTCCATAAATAAGGAAAAGACTCCACTCCATAACAAAAAAAAAAATCGGATGTGTTACACTCACATGGCTTTCTCTAGCTGCTCTACTAAACTGCTACAAAAGATTATTCTTCTTTGTACACAATGCTAATCAAGATAAACGTTAGCAGAATGTTATTACTTAGTACCTTATAAGTAGAAGGGAATAAGGGAATGGACTGTGCTAAGTGATTGTCAAATGTTTTAAAAGCTATCGTTATGCGATTGTCATTGCAAATCACTTCTTTGCTTGGCCAGGAGTAGATCAAAAGAAAAGCAGACTCTTCCTGTGTGAGAGACCAATAACAAGGAATATCTCGAAAACAAAAACGTAAAGGACAAAACTTGTGTGTTATGTCATGAGGTACATTTTTTGTGCAGTACGATTTTTTCTATCTCTTACGGTTTAGCAGTTAAGCAAAATTCAGCAAAATTCATCCAGTATAAAGAGGTCTTCAGAGGTTATTCCCAAAAAATTCGAGATATACATTTTATTTCTGACATAAATAGCTTTAATATGCGGGATTTTAATCAAAATCGTCAGACATTTTTAAGAAAATCAAAATATTCGAAATTTCTTCAATGTAAAGGGTAGTTTGTGGTATGGGGATGTTTTTGAAAATCTTCGTGTCGCATCCTTGGAAGATACTAAACCTAAATACCAAGTTTTGTATTTAACGGTCTTTTTGTTTTGGGGCTATACTGTCCACAGACACACATAGACAGACACACACACACGGACATTTTTTTAAAAATGCTTTTTTTCGGACTCAGGGGACCCCAAAACATATATTTCCGGTGAAATTTCTGTATCGAATTTTTGGGTGCATTACAATACCTTCTTTATCCCTATGTACACTGTACATATGGAGCTAGAGAAAGTAAAAAGTGATTAAAACGTTTGCTTCCAGGATTCTAATAAGAAGCCACAAAATATATTTACTCCATTCAATTTCCTTTTATTTGGATTAAAACGCGGTTACGGGATTTTTTTTTATTTTTGCGGTGTTTTAGGAATTACTTTATATTTTTAAATTGCAACAGCATACCATAATATTTTAAAAGTAGGAAACAAAGGCATTTCATCTTGTGAAACTAGTAATCCTTTATAAAGTCGGCGATGCCTGAGGAAAGGAGTTTAAGTCCATCAGAACTCTTGAATCTGTACAGCTTTTAAGTATAGCACTGATAGATAACCTAAACAATATCTGCACAGCTTGGTTATCTCTGAGGGTCAAATTTACTTTTTTAATTTATACAAAGGCCGCATCACTTTGGATCTTAAATGGCATATCCGTCCAGGACAGCGAAATTTAATAATTTAGTGGTAGGTTTACGAAATTTTACGGTAAACACAAATTAACATTCATTTTAACATGTTTGCATTTTAATTAATATTACACGGAAAATTGTTTATATATATGTATGTAAATATTGCCGTAGTTTTATTGTTGTGCGTCACGTTGGTGCACCAATATATCGTGGTTTTATTGTTGCCACGTTAGGATGCTAATATGTCGCAGTTTTATTGTTGAGCATCACGTTGGTGCACCAATATGTCGTGGTTTTATTGTTGCCACGTTAGGATGTTAATATGTCGCAGTTTTATTGTTGAGCATCAAGTTGGTGCACCAATATGTCGTGGTTTTATTGTTGCCACTTTAGGATGCTAATATGTCGCAGTTTTATTGTTGAGCATCACGTTGGTGCACCAATATGACGTGGTTTTATTGTTGCCACGTTAGGATGCTAATATGTCGCAGTTTTATTTCTGGTATCACGTTGTTGCAGCAATATGACGCTATCAGGTGAATCTACTCTGAGTTGCTCGAGGGTTAATGCTCGTGGAATTCTCTACATTAAGAGTTTACATACCTTGCAGATTCCCTTTGTTGCACTGGCTAAGCTCGTTCTTGTAGACCATGAGTTGTCTCTTGCTCAGGGAGGAAAGAGTGACAAAGGTGTGTAACACTTTTGGTAGACTCAAATAAAAGAGAAATTTCACTTAGTTTCACTGATGATTTCTTTTATTTATGATCTGTGGTTGGATTGAGGCACTAACCCTGCGAGCGACTCCCGACATAACCGATCGCGAACTTGATGACCTAATGTTTATAAGTGCTAGTTCTCTCTTACTGAGTTATTATGTTCTTACACTCGTCACCGTAATCTTGAGTTTCACGGTCCGTATAACACTTACGGTAATTGCCCGTCAGATTTAACTTATAACACACCGATATCCTACACTGGACGCCGCGCGATTTCTTAGACAGTGTCTCGTCACACTTCTTATACTCTGGATTTGCATGAGTGTCCGATTTCTTGTACGCGGTTTCCTACCTTGTGAGACTGACTTCTTGTACGCGGTTTCCTACCTTGTGAGACTGACTTCTTGTACGCGGTTTCCTACCTTGTGAGACTGATTTTTTGTACGTGGTTTCCTACCTTGTGAGACTGATTTTTTGTACGTGGTTTCCTACCTTGTGAGACTGATTTTTTGTACGTGGTTTCCTACCTTGTGAGACTGATTTTTTGTACGTGGTTTCCTACCTTGTGAGACTGATTTTTTGTACGTGGTTTCCTACCTTGTGAGACTGATTTCTTGTACGCGGTTTCATACCTTGTGAGACTGACTTCTTGTACGCGGTTTCCTACCTTGTGAGACTGATTTCTTGTACGCGGTTTCATACCTTGTGAGACTGACTTCTTGTACGCGGTTTCCTATCTTGTGAGACTGACTTCTTGTACGCGGTTTCCTACCTTGTGAGACTGACTTCTTGTACGCGGTTTCCTACCTTGTGAGACTGACTTCTTGTACGCGGTTTCCTGCCTTGTGAGACTGATTTCTTGTACGCGGTTTCATACCTTGTGAGACTGATTTTTTGTACGCGGTTTCCTACCTTGTGAGACTGATTTCTTGTACGCGGCTTCATACCTTGTGAGACTGATTTCTTGTACGCGGTTTCATACCTTGTGAGACTGACTTCTTGTACGCGGTTTCATACCTTGTGAGACTGATTTCTTGTACGCGGTTTCCTACCTTGTGAGACTGATTTCTTGTACGCGGTTTCATACCTTGTGAGACTGATTTCTTGTACGCGGTTTCATACCTTGTGAGACTGACTTCTTGTACGCGGTTTCATACCTTGTGAGACTGATTTCTTGTACGCGGTTTCCTACCTTGTGAGACTGATTTCTTGTACGCGGTTTCCTGCCTTGTGAGACTGATTTCTTGTACGCGGTTTCCTACCTTGTGAGACTGACTACTTGTACGCGGTTTCCTGCCTTGTGAGACTGATTTCTTGTACGCGGTTTCCTACCTTGTGAGACTGATTTCTTGTACGCGGTTTCCTGCCTTGTGAGACTGATTTTTTGTACGCGGTTTCATACCTTGTGAGACTGATTTTTTGTACGCCGTTTCATACCTTGTGAGACTGATTTCTTTTACGCGGTTTCCTACCTTGTGAGACTGACTTCTTGTACGCGGTTTCCTACCTTGTGAGACTGACTTCTTGTACGCGGTTTCCTACCTTGTGAGACTGATTTCTTGTACGCGGTTTCCTACCTTGTGAGACTGACTTCTTGTACGCGGTTTCATACCTTGTGAGCCCAATTTCTTGTACGCACATCATTTATATACTAAAAGGTCCGAGTATTGCCCTTCTTTTTGATTGGCTGAAAAAGGTGCGTAAAGTAGCGTTGTCACGTGACTGTCGGGGATTTGTCATTATTTTCCACCTTTCCACGTGACCTTTCTCTACAATGATAAATTCCCTCTTTTCAGAATATAAGGGGCTGAATCTTTCTTCCTCCCAAGGGTTGTTACTTGTGTCCCTAATGCTCTAAAATTCTTGTTATTTTTAACAAAGCACGTAGCCTTGAAGAATACAAAGCGAGCTTCTACACGCTAAGCAGCTATTTCTTATATTAAATATGCACAAACTAATGATTAAACTAGTAGTGTATGCGTCGTGCTAATATACTGTCGCAATATGTGCATGCAACACTTCATAATAAAACATTTAAACATAAACATAGAGTTTAATAAAAATTGTACTGAAGGTAGTTAAGCATAAACACAAAATTGCACTGAAAATGTTACACTTATTCTCAACAGTTGAATGTGACAGATTATATTCGTTATATTTGTCTTCTATTGTAGTTTAATATCCTTTAACCTGATAGGATGTATCGGGCGTGGAATAAACTCGAAGAAATGATACTCAAATGAGTGAGATCCACGTAGCTTAAACATATTCGACTTTGGTCTTTTCAGTATAAGGATAAACCCTAAAAAAAAACCTTGCTCTTGATTGTAGCAGACACGCTAACCCCCACACCACAGAGGTAGACTGTTTTGACTATTTCATCAAAGGTTTGGTATTATGTTTGAAATGTCTGTTCTTAATTCGAACTTGTTCACAAGTATATGCGATTCTAAACACATAAAATACCCGGTAAGTTGCATCTAAAAACATTTAAATGCCTCTTGATCCAGAACAGAATAAAAATCTTGTAAAGTACTTACTCTCCCTATGACAAAATGACTATTCCCGTACTAAATAATTTCTATTAGGCAGACGGGATAAAATAAATAGCATTGCGGGCTTCAAATGGCCCGCGGGCCATATGTTGTATGTATGTTAGTCTAAATCTTGGTGCCAATATAGTTACCAAACTGATACACCTATTGCGAGATATCTGAAGTTTCTCACTGAAAAATTACAGTTATGGGTTTACCCCTTCCGCTACTGGAGAAATAGTGCTAAATAATAATAATAATAATAATAATAATAATAATAATACATCCCTAGGATCATTCTCCATAAGGTTTACGTTCTCCAAACTTTGAATTATTACTGGAATGAAGCAAATGTTTCAGGAGTGACCGAAAAGGTTATCTGTATAGTACTTTGTGGAGCTACAGTGTGAGGTGACACAATCGTAACGTGTGAGACTCGCTTTCGGAAAGTCGCGGGTTCGAACCCTCTCGACCTGGGTTTTTCAGGTTACCCTTGTCATTTATGCAAACTAGTGTGCTTATTCTCCACGATTTCCTTTCCGTCATTCCCTTTCATGCCAGTTCCTGATCATGTTTCAGGTGTACTGCTAGACTCGTAGCTTGTGGCAGGGCTGGCAGATGGCGTGGATGATTGCGCTTTGCAAATGCTGTTCTCAGCGTTGAGACAGCGTCCTGGTGGTACTACAGTATGTTTTCGACACTAGAATGTATTAAGCAGTGAGAAATGACTACCAAATAATTCAGTTTTTCATTCGGATTTAAAAACAGCTTATCATTGCGAAATTGATGAAATAGTAGCAAAAATAAATTACTAAAGTGACCATTTTTCATTTGGATATCAAAGTACGATGCATCAGGTGTTCTAACACTCAAGTAATATAAAACAGACTTAACTGCACATTATTTTGAAAGTGTAAAACATATAATTACCAATAGTTATCCTCTAGTGATTAAAGAGTGTGATGCATTCCGTTTGTCAACCAGACTCTGAAATGGCTGTGTGTATTTTTACTCTCTCTACATGAACTATGTACACAGGTAGAGGAGGTATTGTATTCCACCCAAAAATTCGATGTTTTGAGATCGCCTGTGTCCAAAAAATGTCATTTTTAGAAAGGTGAGTGAACAAGATAACCCAAAAGATAAGAGTAATTTAAATAGCAAACTTGATATTTAAGTGCAGTATCTTTCAAGAATGTGGCACATAGCTTTGGAAGAAAATTTCCATACCCTAAATGACCTATTAATGGAAAATAGTGGAACATTTATTCAAAGATAGCTCTATCTGGTTGGAGTAAATACATTAGTTTAAAGAAAACAATTATATGAAAAATAAAATGTATATCTCCAATTTTCTTGGAATAGCTTCTAAAGTCCTCTTCATTATGAATGAATTTGCATAACTGATAAACCGTAAGAAATATACCAAAAGTAGACTTCATTAAAACACATAACTTATATCATAAAATTTTTTTGTAGAGTTAACGATTTCTGTAATATTTTACGTCATCGACTTCAATTTTAAAGTGCTTAAAATTACCTTACACAGAAATTCCTCATCTGTTTAATTTTAAATTCTTTGTTTTACTCCTGGTCATGGAAAAGAACAAAGTTTCTATACCAATTGTTTAGCAAAGGTTTTAAAACATTTGACTATTGCTTTAGCCTAGGGTACTCTCTTACTTCCCTTCTACTTACTAGGAAGCAAGTAATATGACCATTTCTATTAATGTTTATCTTGATTAGCGTAATGTAGATAAAAGAACAAGCTTTAAAAGAGTAGCTTTATCAATCAACACTCAGAGAAAGTTATTGAATGGAACACACCTAATTTTTATATGAAAATACATAAAGAAATATGTTTCGCTTTTTAAGGCTATTTATAGAATTGTGTGAAGTTATAGCTCAGTAACTATGACTGCTATAGGTTATATCTTAATACCTATAAGGTTATATCGTTTTTATTATTTAGGGTTCATTTTATTTGAGGTTAAATGAGTCAAAATATTCCCTTACAATATGGGAAGATCATGATTTAATAATTAGTTTGTATTCTATATTTACCGTACTAGGTCCTAAATTTTGAATTATATGTTAGGTTGAATTGGAGGAAAGGTATAGCTAATATTCTAAGCTCCATTTCCTTCTCGAATTTAATGCAAAAACAGGTGGGTAGTTATAAAAATATTTGTGGTTGCAAAGCAACAATATTACTACAATTTTAAAAGAGGTTGCGTTAAAGTTTGAAATTAAAGTTATGGTTTTTATTTACAGCTGCAATTGCCACCTCTCACCTCTGGGTAATTGGTGCATCCGCCACAAAATGGTGACCTCTTCAACAGTAACACCAATAAAAATGCTCATGTATGACACAACCATATGTCAACTGCATATTTATTTCTTGTTGGTAGTTGGTATGTAGCATTCTTTAGAATGATGTTTAATGACTGGTTGACAAAAGTGTTTAATAAATAAAATAGTATATGTTTTATACACTCTAGAATAGAATTGGATTCCTAGCTGATTGGTTCCTAGATGAAAACGATTTGAAAAGTGATTGGGGGGATCGAATACCGATAGTTTTCTTTCGATAGTGCACATCACTACGCACAAGAGTGGGGACGTTTGACGGAACCTGTGGGCATTAAATTATATGGAGTTTTATTGATGGACGCTCCGTAAGTGCTGCAGTTCTCAGCGTCCCATTCTATATGGCCGTGAAAGATCGATTAATGTTCCTCTCTTTATCTGGCTTCTCGCAAATCTACAACGCGGACCAACAGCTTTACTTCCTTTCCAAAGGAAACTTTACGCCCAAAAAAAGCCATTGCCTCCGTTGGGTTTGAATCCGTGACCTGTGGTCTGCACGGCGACAACACGACGGTTTCTGGCACTCGGATGGAGAATTTCAGCCACTGAGTTGGGGACTTCCGCACGTCTCTGCAGCCTGACTACCGGCGGCCAATAGCCTCCTGTGGCTTCTTCACTTCATATCTTCCTTCTGGAGGGGTGTCAGTGCACATTATATCTCTACAGGTCGCGGTGGTGAGATGTTTCTCACTGTTTTATAGCCTTTATCTTTACCTTTTGGAGGTACTATATAGAAAATAAAAGCCTAGGCATGTAAATAAACTTTACAGATGAAAGCACGACATTCCAAAGTTCAAGTGCTTTGAAAAATGCAGACAATATCAATTAGACATTTTAAATGAAGAAAATGAATCAAGGTTTAAGAGAACTATGAACGCAGATGTGTCCAGATGGTCTAAGAAACTATTTTACATAGTTTTGGGGACCTTCCTGTTGCAATGCACCTAGTGCTGTGCCTTGTGTTGCTCTAGTATCTGTGTGCAAATTAATATACACAGAGTGTTTTGTGGGTTTGTGAAAAGACGGGGTTTTGTAAGTGCTGTCAAATTGGACAAGTTTTTCTATAACCCATATACAACGAAACTCCATTACAAAAGTTTATGACCATGAAAAAAGTTCATTGTTCTTTACTCGAAACAAAAGGAAGTGCGTTCATTGGTTGCAACAAGATTGAAGTTTGAGGATGCTTCATCATATCCGTTCACTACAGCAAGTAGAATCATCCTGCGAAAGCTCGAGAAAAGCATAGTATAATATAACGTATACAGTAGTATTGCCGATGTAGATTTATAAGCAACTGTTATTCTAGCTGAGTACTTTCACATCTCAAAATGTCACTTAAAAATCATGTACTTAAAACTTTTAGTATCTGTCTTCCAGACTTCCAAATGTGTTCTGAAATTAGTGCATAACTATATAAAGAACTCTCATAAAAATTATGGCCTTTAGGTAGACCGATTTAAATGAGAAGATGACATTTTGCATGAGTTTGAAGAAGCTTTGTGTTCAACACTGCCTCTGTGAACTGTTCCTAGGCATGCTGGCTTCGGAATCTAGATGCACCGGGCTCGATTTTATGTTGGAGGATGAGAATTTTTCTTTACTGGAATCTTTATCTCCATAGCCTCCACAAAGACTCCCTGGAGTATGGTTGTTCCAGCAGAGGTCTGCCAAAAGAGCAGTAAGTTATTCATTACTCACGTTCAGTCCACTGGGATCTACCTGCAGCATGCAATACAAGCCAGCATTGAAGTCCAAATCCAGTATTGGAAATGAAATAGCAGCACCTACGCAGTGTGTGTGAGACCTTCAACCAACCATTGATTTTAACATTCCCCCTCCAGCTCAGTCTTTTAGAAGGAAGAGGTTTCACAATCTATTCCGATTGTTTCACAAAATGATTGGCTTTTAAAGAATTTGACTATCGCTCTAGCCTGTGTATTCCCTTATTTTCCTTCTGCTTACAAAGAAGCAAGTAATATGAATAATTCTGCTAATGCTTATTTCGATTAGCATGATGTAGATGAAAGAAAAAACTTATAAAAGTTTATTTGCGGAAACTTTTTTGGGTTAGTGTTTTGTTTCACTACTTGTGGCACCACAGCCGATGACACTGGTGATACATGTAATGATGATGGAGCACCAGTGGAATGCAATGGAGAAAACCCGCTCCTGCGCAGCTTTGTCCACCCAAATCCCACATGCGGTCATCTGGGAGCGCACCCGTGCCGTCTAGGTGCGCTGCTAATTTTGCGGAACAGCTACACAAGGTCATGTGAATTGGACGCATCAGATTTCTACTTTTAATTTCATTCACCCTCTGAGAATAAGCGACTTGACCATAAACAACATATATTGAGAAACTATTGATACGAATTTTTAAAAGTAAAATATCTGAACATACAAGTAAAACATGAACGTAAATAAGAGACTATAAATATACGTCGTTTGTTAACGACATCAATTGCCATATCATATCAGCGCGGCTGAGTGTAGGAATTTCGTCCGTAAGAGTTATTTTATATGCCAATAAGTTACTAATATGGTCTGGGCCGAGTTTGAACTCATGACCTTTTTCTTTCACTAAAAATACAGTTTCGGAGTCTTGTCAGGATTCCAGCGCTGTATTTCTTTTCTCCCCCTTTTCCGAACATTTCCTTTCTTTAATTGCCGTTTTTCTTCTAAACACACACACATAAACACATTTATAAACACACAAACACTCATGTCCAAGTCGGGACTCGAACTCACGATCCCCTGCGACACGAAGCACCAAAGCGAGACGCCTTAGCGAGCGCAGCCATGGGGATCGGCATGACCTTGGAATCATTAAGTCAGTACTTAACCTACTGAACCACCCAGACCCGCAAAGAATATGTACAGACGGTACAAACACACAATGCTAGTGTATTGTCAGCAAACCTATATAAAATATGAAAGATTAATTCAAAGTCTTACTAACCTAGTTTCGTAGCATGTAGATAAGTAAGGAAATGTTGTTTATGAGTACGAGATCGATAAAACATTTAAAGTTTCTTGTAGCCGCTTTATCACTTTCTCTGTTACATAGAATAATTAGAGGAAATAAGGTATTTCATCCATAAATCTGATGTGGTTTGTCAGTATAACCGTATACGTAATGTCGTTTATTATTGGTTGCACAAATTATTACTTTAAACACTTATTCTTTCTCTCTACTTTATTTTATTCGAAATAAAGCTTACCAGAAATACTAACATTACACATTTCTTTATCGATACAAACGGTATAATGAAATAATCAAATATTTAAACTCTAGATAGCGTAAGTCTGCTTTAAAATCCCATACTACTTCCATACAATCGCAAGAGCATCTAAAACTCCTGAAAGTCGTCAGGAATTAGAATCAATTGAAACTGTGCTAAAAAAAAAAAATATTTCTTCAAATGAATTGTATTTTTCACGGAGTAAATAAATGGTGAATACGTAACATGCTTTATTTCCTGCTCTCGTAGAGAGAACTTGTAATAAAAAGAATCTGAGGTATTCCATTCACATGACTTTCTCTATCAATTTCTCAAACGAATTCTTACAAAAGATTATTCATCTCTCTACTTCGTGCTAATAGAGATGAACATTAACATAAATGTTCTTATTTCTTGCTTCCTTTAAGAAGAAGCAAACTAAGGAGCACTAGAGCAAAGCGTTAGTCAGATCTCTTAAAACCTCTCGCATTGTGAAACAATTGAAAATCGATTCTCTTTGTATGTCAGGAGTAAACCAAAAGATGTATGAAACAGAAGATGACTTTCCATTTAAGAGAAATAAGGAACATCTCGATTACGGCTAAATCTACAAAAAGTATATATGACATCAATTATCTGTGTTAAGGAATTCTAGATTAAGGAGTAGTAAGTTTTTTCTATCTCTTACGCTTTGCCAGTTATGTTAAAGTCACCCAGAGGTCTCAAGAGGCTACTCCCAAAAATTCAATACACATATTTTGTTTTTCATAAAAATATATTAAACATATGGCGTTTGAGTGAAAATCTTTAGAGCCATTTTCGAGAAGATCAAAATTTTCGAAAATGTTTCCATGTAAGAGTAGTTGGCAGTGAACGGATGATTAACTTAAATATTATACGCGTGCGTGCGCGCAAGGACTTTTTTAAAAAATGGTTTTTTATTCAGGGTAACTAAAATGTGTATTTCCAGTGTAAACTCTGTATCGAGTTTTTGGGTGGAACTCAATATCTGAATTATAAAGTAGAGATTGTAAAAATAGAACTGCAATAGCTTACAGAATTTAAATAAGAAGGATACTTTCAAATTGGCATATTTTGCTCACATCCATAAAGAATGTGCATTTAAAATATTAACTTCAATATTTATCCCACTCACCGCTTTTTACTTTCTCTAGCATGTAGAATATACATTGTATTTAGGGCACCTATTGCAGAATTAAAATGCATTTTTAAAAGAAGGCCAGTTTATGCGTTTCATTATGTTTCTGTGAACAGCTTATTTCAAAAACTTAAAATCGTTTAAATGCAAAACCTGGTATTAAGTTCAGTATTTTTTTTTAAACTGTAACACCAACAGTTTCAGGAAAGTTCCCCAACACAAATTCCCCTTTACATAAACTATTTTCAAATTTTTTCTTTTCTAAAAATGATCTTAACTATTTTTATTGAAACATCATATATTAAATATTACCAACACAAATAAGAAGTATATAAAGAATTTTCTGGGAAAGCTACAGAAGCTCTTTAAATTCTGAGGGAATATAGAATAACATCAATTGCACAAAAATGTTGATGTCATTAATATAAACATTTCATTTCAAGTGCAGTTTTTGTTCAGTTAATCATTTCCGAGAAATTTGTTGTTGGGTTTACAATTCCCTAAACCTGTAATTTTCTCAAATGAGAAGTCGTCATTCGTTTTTTTTTTCATCTTCGTCATGCTAGGAGACCGGAATCGTCTTAAATGTTATTTCAAATTAGATAACATCTTTTTACTTTCTCTATACGTACTATGTACATAGTGTATAGAGGAAGTATTGTATTCCACCCAAAAATTCGTTACCAAGAGTTCACCGGAAATCATGTTTTAGGATTCTCTGAATCCAAAAAAGGAATTTTCAGAAAAACGTCCGTGTGAGTGTGTGTCTATGTGTGTGTATGTGTTTGTGGACAGCGTAGCTCAAAAGCAAAAGGACCTTATATACCAAAGTTGGTATTTAAGTTTAATATCTTCCAGGGATGATTTTGAGAAAATCCCCCCCAACCCCAACTACCCTTTTCGTGGAACTTTTTTTCGAAAATGTTGATTTTCTCAAAAATGGCTCTAAGGATTTTGATTAAAGCATCGTATATTAAAGATATTTACCCAATAAATAAAATGTATATCTTGAATTTTCTAGGAATAGCCTCTGAAGACTAATTTATTCTGGATGAATTTCTCGGAATTTTGCATAACTGCTAAACCATAAGATATAGAAAACAGTGTACCACATAAAAAATGTAGAGCAGCTTAAAACACACAATTTACGTTATATACCTTTTTGGTGGAGTTGATCGTTTTGAGACATCCCTTGTTTTTGGTTTCAGCTTTGAACAACTTATATCTTTCTCATACAGGAAATTGTCAACTCCTGTTCATACAAACAAAGGAACTTTAGCCACATAACAACCAGCTTTTGACTATCACTTTAAGCTATGGTACTCCCTTATTTTGTCTCTACTTTCAAGGAAGCAAATAATAAGATTATTTCTGCTTATTTTTTCTCGATTAGCATGAAGTAAATAGAAGCATAGGTTTTTTAACAATACTTTGTTGCAGAGATATAGAGAAAGTCATGTGAATGTAAAACAACAGATTTTTATACACAACATGTGGAATATGCTTTTGATGTTTTTGTTAGTATTGGACTTGGAACATTAAGTTGAATATTACCTAATTCAAATAACGAACAACATGGAAAAAGTAAGAAATAATATTAATGTCCTAAACATTCGTAGTTCTATGAAAAAATCTGACAAAACACATACATATATGCTCTAAAGTTCAGGACTATATATCATGATACACAAAATTATAATCAGTTCTCTTCACGTCTCATTCATAGACCTTTCATTTCTCCTATCACTAGTTGATAGGTGAGCCCTTCCTATTTACAAGTTAGTTCATAATGCTGAGTTTCAATCTTGCTGTACTTGAACCCAAAGTTTAGTGTTTGCCTAGTTTTCATTGTTGAGATATTCTGCTTATACACAAAGGACCATTTGAAGCATTTTATTAAAATTTTTGAAAAACTAAAAAACAATATTTTGTATCATAACAAATATATGTGAATTCTAAACTTTAAGATAACATATTCTTTTCCCCCTCTGAGCGAGCTATAACTATCAATTAACTGAAATTATAAATGAGAAGGACATGCTTATTAATGGCATTCTCGACTTCAAACCTTTTTCTCAACACCTTTCCACATTGAAAATTTTCCACACAAGGTAATTTTCCACTAATTTGTCTCAAATGTTTATACTGTGTCTCCAAAGCATATTAAAGAAAATTGTCATATTATTCTTTTTTAATAATTCCCCAATTTTGTAGATTAATTATTAAATGTTGAAAAATCAAGCGTTTTGGAGAATAAGAAAAATAATATTTCTACACCAGTTAAAGCTAATATAAAAATATAATATGATAATATATTTTAATCACTTTCACAGTAAAACAGGTCTCTTATGTAAATATTTTCAAAAAAATACTGCACACAGATAAATTTTGTTATTTAAAAGAACAAAAAATATGATTTAAATAGCCATGCAAAGCTATAATTTTGTTATTTTATGTAATAATCGGTGAAAATTGAAATATGATATCTTACATTTTGGGGGTTTTCCAAATTTTACAGATGCAGTGCCTTAAAATACCTTCTTTTGATTCATGGCATATCAAAATACGTATTTTCGGTGCAATGTCTTTAACAAATTCTAAATTCGTATAACCCTAAAATCTAGTAAATAATATTATAATTTTATTTTTTAAAAAGCTAATGCATTTTAAAATTAGAAATACTTAATATTATAATAATTAAATAAAAGATCTGCTGTGTTCCATTCACAAGACTTTGTCTACATCTCTGAAACAAATTATATTTAAAAAGTTTATGGTTCTATTTACTTCATTTTAATCGAGAAAAAATTAGCAGAAATAGTCTTATTACTTGCTTCCTTGTAAGTAGAAGGGAAATAAGGGAGTACTATAGTCTAAACTGATAACCATAAGCTGGTTGTTATGTGACTGAAGTTCCTTTGTTTTTATGGACAGGAATTTGTATGAGAAAAGTATCACTTTTTCAAAGCTGAAACAAAAAGCAAGGAATATGTAAAAAAACCATCAATCCACGAGAAAAATATATACGACATAAATTGTGTGTTGTAATGTGCTCTACATTTTTTGAATCATAAGTTTTTGTGTATCTCTTACGGTTTAGCAGTTATGCAAAATTCCGTAAAATTCATCCAGAATAAAGTAGTCTTCAGATGCTACTCCCAGAAAATTCAAGATATACATTTTATTTTTCAGGTAAGCATCTTTAATATTTGACATTGTAATCAAAATCCTGAGAGTAATTTTTAAAAGAATTAAAATTTTCGAAAAATGTTCCATGTAAAGGGTAGTTGGTGTGGGGGGTTTTGCTTGAAAATTTTCGTGTCGCATCCTTGGAAGATGCCAAACTTAAATACCAGCTTTGGTACTTAACCGTCTTTTCCTTTTTGAGCTATGCTGTCCACAGACACATACCGACACACACACACACACACACACGGACCTTTTTGTAAACATGCTTTCTTTGGACCAGGGGGACACAAAATATGTATTTCCGGTGAAATCTCGGTATCGAATTTTGGATGGAATACAATACCTTCTCTATACACTATGTACAGAGTACGTGTAGAGAAAGTAAAGATAATTCATATCCCCCGAATTAAATTCTTTTATTTGGGGAAGTTAAGTGAAAGTGAAGGTAAAACACTTGGTGCCTCTCCCGTGTTACTGCCCATTGATGTACCACAAGAACGAAAAGAAGAGACTCTAAATGAATAAAGTAGCCCAAAGAGACGTCCCCCCCCCCCACCAAAAATGAGCGAGAAGTTTCCTTAACTGCAACGTGACGAATTCCGGCCTCAAACTCGGAACCCCCATGGGAGCATTACAGGGTTCTCCTCTAGGTTATTGATCCTTCAGTTTTCCGGTCGAGGAGGCAGGGAGGAGAGGGGGCGAGGACTCAGGAAGGGTGGATGATGGAATCAATATGGTTGTCCTCGTACAACGGACGCTTCGGACGAGATGAGCAGTGGCCCTTGCTTCATCGAGAGGAGAGCAAGATAGCGATAAATATCGTAAGATGATTTCACAGGGTGTGCCGTCCACATCTACATTCCAGTTGGAGTCCATCATTTGGTCATTCTCGGCCCCCCAAGCCTCTTGGTTCTTATCAGTCACCCTCAGCTAGCGCGACTTCTGCAGGTGTTACTGTGGTCTGTATGCCAACAAAGCTGAACCCCCCAGGTTTACAACTACCGTAAGGATATTCCAGATATTAAAGCAACATTTTTAACAGCTAAATTCAATGTTTACTTTCTTTAGCCCCATATGTACCATGTACACAGGGATAGAGAAGTGTTGAATTCCACCCAAAAATTCGATGTCGAGATTTCACCGGAAATATATATTTTGGGTCCCC